>CM062808.1:669604519-670204519 GCA_031772625.1 Pinus tabuliformis
TTACTTGGTAGCTTTGTTTTATCACACACCCAACCTAATGGATATGGCTTCTCATGAGGTTTTGTTTGTAATCCCAACTTCTTTACAATTGTTTTTAATTTACTTGTGATCCACTATCAAACAAAGTATCAATCTTATTATGCTTGGAAATCACTCTAATACGAAAAAGCTCATTTCTTTCCCTCTCATTATTTTCATTATCAACAGATTGTACAGAACTACTTGTGGATGCTTCAGAATCTTTACCTTTAATACCTGTGGCTGTAACTATTGTTTCATTGCCTGAATTTGATCCCAAGTCCTGCTGAATAGAAACAACTTTCTTTTTCTCCTTTCCACCGAACTTCTTAGGTTTCTGTTTTGGATGCAAAAGCCAGCATTGTGCCTCATCATGTCCTTCTTTGTTGCAATGAGTGCATGAAGGTTTATCCTTCTTTACGGTGTTTGCTTTCCTCTCCTTCCATTTTAGTTTCTTCTTTTCCTTACTCTTGCTTACAGAATATTTATATGAACCCCCAACCTATGGGTTTACATTCTTACCTCTAGCTTCTAGATGTGTGGCTTGAACTGATACATCATCTAAGCTAGTGGGATTAAACATGAGAATAGTATGCTTTAAATAGCTATGAAAACCACCTATAAACTTCAATAAAGTCTCAGGTGAATCTAATGATATACCTAGAGTTAAAGCTCTCTTTATGAATTCCTAAGTATAACTCTATACACTCTGACCCTTAAACTAGCGAAGAGTTTTCCAACTCATCATTGCCTACTACATGTAAGCTAAAGGGTAGAATTGATTTTTGATAGCAGAAACAAATTCATTCCAAGTAGAGATGATTTTACTATGTTTCTGCAGATCAGCTTGTGTCTTTCCTTCCCACCATACTAGTGTAGTTCCTCCAAGTCGAAGGCTAGCCAACTAAATCTTATTGTTTTCCGAATCAACATTCTGTACCCTGCAATAGACATCAATTTTTCTTATCCAATTATCTAGATTTTTTGCATTGAGTTCTCCATCATAAATTTGAAAACCAAACTTCACATCTAATTTGATTAAGGAGGTTTTCTTCTTCTTCTTAGAAGAGCTAGAAGATGATGAGGATGATGAAGGTGATGATGGAGGAGATGGTGGAGGAGGAATTTCCCCTTTCCATTTGCCTTCTGGAGAGGCAACTAGAAAAGGTTCCTCTACTCCTTTGTATGGTTTAGGTGTTGAAGTGCTTCCACCTTGACCCTTCTTAAATTCCAGATACATCTCTTCCACCATGGCTTGGAGTGCCTTAAAACTTTCTATAAATTGAGATTCTGATCCCAATGGAGCTTCTTCTGCCATTCTCCTCTGAGAATAGACTCTTCCAATCTCTGGATTAGCCTCAACAAGTTCTCCTTCTCCTAGTGTTAGCTTTAAACTAGTTAGCATTCAAAATCTATCACAAGCTTGTCTAACCTTAACAAAACCAAAACCAAATGCTTTGATACCACTCGATCTGAAAATGGATATTAAATCAATATTAAGGTATTATAAACTCATGTGAAGGAATGCCTATATTACTTAGTGCAATGGATTGAAAAGATTACGAATAATACAGACATTTAACAATCAGAAAACATAACAATTCAACACATCAGCACAGTGAATAATCAAGGAGTTCACCAGACTTCCTGGCTACATATCTTGGTCTAGCTTTTAGTGTCAACCTCTATATTATGTCCTCAAGAACAGAGTTTATATGTGTGAGCTCAATCAACAGTGATATTACACAGGGATTTCATTAGAAAAACTCGTGTTTAAAGAGTACACAGACTCTCCCTCTTAGTGCCTCTAATCAACTGTTCATAGCTACGTTTTCTCTGACTCTCTGCCTCTAAGCAACTACTTCTCTCCCTCTGTCTCTGCCATTGAGTGGTCTTTAAGCCTCTTGGTCCTATTTGTTCACCTTCCTTTTCGGGCTCTCTGCCTCCCAGCCTTTGTCCCTTCATCTCCCTGTCGAGCATTAAACACTCATTGTAAAATGCTTAAGGCACATAGATAACCATTCACAAATGGAAAGATCTTGGGTGTGGGTGAAAATCCCATGAAATTACACTTCTCTGTTTAGACATAGAAATACTAGGAAAACACTAAAAACACAGGAATCCTGACTGAAACACCAAAGCCGGACTTCAAACGATATAAAGTCCACCCCATAATCCTTTTGGGTCCACGCTTGATCACTACTGCAAGTCCACTGTTGATCCAAAATCTCCCAATCCAATGGTTGATAGCCATTTCAGGTGACCTATGTGCATGGAGATTACCCACCCGAAAAAGTGGTTTTCTCTCTCCTGCGACATGCTACATGTCAGCCAGTGTATGGGATTAGGCATAGCCTCTCCAATACCACTTACCACCTAAAGTCTGCCCGAAAAACCATTTACCATGGAACTCAAATTATATGAAGCCGTATTTATAAATCTTTTGGGTCCGCCATTCTATCGCAATATCACATTGCATGTGGCCAAACATCAATACACGGGGAAATACAAAGAAATCCGTAAAGATCGAACTTCAAATATATTTAAATCGCGTCCATAATCCCTATCGGGTCCAGCCTTTATCGCATGTCACAAGGCCCATGGTCCTCTTGGCATCACCCCTTTGTTATATTGTGATGCGATAAGTCGCAATCACATATCGCTTATGTCTCTGGCTTGCGGTAAGTCCTTCCCTTTTTAAATCTGCAACACGACATACATGGTCTCCGCCATTGATCTGCGCGCCAATCCGATGGTCCACATTATATCACTGGATCGGAGTCGTAACTCACTTAGGGTTAGCGCCGATATGCCTTGCTGACCTCCGCCTATGTGATATCACCGATTTGATCTAGACCATTGATCGGCTCGATCCAACGGCTCCTGTGCAGCGCCATTTAAACCTCCACTTAGCTCTGTTTCTACCAATTCTTAGTGTTTTTCCATGCGATAGTGTTTTCCAATATTTGAAGACTTAGAGGTTTAGAGGGTTTAAGATCCATTTTAGATCAAACTTTGTAGTCAGTGCTCCATCCAGCATCACTATTGCTCAAGGATCTTGTGTGCATAGCATCCCTACTACTTCAGAGGTGCCAGGCACCAAATTGGTTGATGCCGCGTTGGTCTGTACCTATGATGCGTCAATCTGCAGCTCACACAGGCTCGTCTGGATTGCACCCAAAGCCTGCTATTGTTTTTCCTCAAACTACTGCAACAGTTCCACAATGGCATCCCTCACCATATCACCTATGTCATTCAAGTCCCCCTCCATTAGGGTGATCAGGTCAAGAGACGTCTTGCTAGCCTTGGACTTCTTTCATGGCCCTACTTTTTCTGGATCTATGTTGTGCTTGGTGTGGAATGGAGTCATCTCCGGGTCCGCTCCTCCCTACTTCATTTGTTCATCCTCTTCTTCTGGCTCTTGAGAAGGCGATTTCTGACTCCAGTCAGAGCCAAGTTCCTCTTCCTCCACTTGCCCACCCATCTGCTTTGTGGCAACGTGCTCTCCCTTGGCCTTATCCTTGGCCTCCTTTCTTTTCTTCACGACTAATTGTTCCATATTTAGCTTGGTTTGTTCCTTCTTTCACTATGCAGCGGACTTGCTAGGTGCCACTATCAAGTCCATGGCAGTGTGCCAATCTGCTAGCCAACAGTCGAGGACCGCTGTAATCCTATCATCTGTGACCAAGTATGGTAAGTCATGCCACTTCTATTTAGGGTCCTTTCGCACATGTATTGAGACATGGTGGAAGTCGGCTTTGAATTCCACGTACTCCTGTAGCTTATCAGAATTTGTTGGTGATAACCACAACTTGCAATTGATGGCCATATGGATGCTCATCTCCATCAAGATCCAAAAGATCTTGCTGTCCTTGATTCACTGAGGATCCTGCGTAACCCACAGTGAAGCGAACTTTGCTGCTTCTGGTAGGTCTAGTGCAACCAAAGGAAATTGGCTATCCTTAGGTAGCTCCCACGCAACCATCACTATGGACAGCAGTAGCCATGCATAGTGGAATGTCTTACTATGATCCTTGCCTCGCAGCAGTTCGCAAGGAACTCACTGTAGAGGTAGCACACCCAGTTAAACTGTACATCCTCTATGCACTAGGCCACCAAGGCTATCACTGGTTCCGAAACTTCATCTATGCGATACTTCCTCATGACCTTTCCTGCCATGATTTGCATTGCCACTTTGACCACGGGGTCACAGATACTTGTGATGGCATAATCGTGTGGCTTCTTTAATAGCTTGATTTTTTCCTTCATCGCATCAGCAAGGGCATGCTCACCAGACTTTTCGCCAAACACCATGGCCATATTTTCTCCTGAGTGCGGCAACCGCGTGATCCTATGGATCAACATGTCAGTGATGGGTATCGGCTCCTCTAGCCACATACACCCATCGTGCACCAAGCATAGCAGCTACTTAATCATGATCATCGTAATGGGCGCGCAGTTGTAATGCAAGACCCATAACAGGTTTAGTAGGCCAGCCTTGTCCATGGCTTTCAGCCACTTCCTCGGCTCCAAAGCAGTCACTACAATGTTTTTGTGGAAGACATGGTGCATAATTTTGTCTCTTGTTAAATGATGGAAATGCTCAGTGTCAGCTAAATCCTAGTCTTCCAATTTTAAAAGGGGGACACGCCCCAAGCAAAGTCCCTCAAAGACAATTTTCTCTGGCAGTAGGGGTGTGTACAGGGTGACTTTGCTCTCATCAATATCCTTCGACACATTCATTTTACCCCTGTGCGGAGGAATGTACTCAGCTAGCTTAGAAATGGGGTCAGACCCCTCAACCTCAACATCCTCCATTTCCATTGCAATATCCTCATCATCTATGGGGATTTCTTAGACCTCATCTTTTAGCTCTAAGTCAACCACCTTTCCCTTTTCCTGCACGGTGGGCCTTATCCTTCTGTGGGTGCTTTCTAGGTGATGCGTGCACTGGTTGTGGTGTCACATCCTGCTTTCCTTTCTTTTTCTTCAGACCCTCCTTGGTTGGTGTAGGCCTCAGCCTGGACGACTGTGGTGACTTAGGTACTTCAGTCGGTTCTTTTGCAGTTGCAACCTCCGGGGCAGCTCCCTCGGCTGCCATGGCTACCTCTAGAACAACTCCTTCAATTGTCATTACTTCCCCAACATTTACAGTCTCAGTCGACGTCAACATGATGTTATTCAACAACTCCTGTGTCTCCTTTGGAAACTTCTCAAACACTGAACTCGCTATCAAAACTTCAAAGTTTTCATGGTTCATGCATGCCTGAGAGCTCAACACCTCAATTCTCAAAATGCTAAGTGTTTTCCACTGGGAAACCATTTGTAATTTATAGCCATTTTCGAATTCAAATCTGACCATTCCTGCACAATTGGTTCATTAATGCTAGATTTGTGGCAAATTTTCAAAGATCTGGCCCATAAATTCTGACTTAAATGCCTCCCCCACTCTATTTGGTTGTTTTTTCATCATCAAATCATGAACAATGACTTTAACGGTCACTTTCCGGCTATCCTGCACAGTTTTTCCTTTTGTAGTGCAGCTCCCTGCGTACTTTTGCGGACTCTGTGACATTTCTTCGTTCCGCGAAGTTCCCTGATTGCGCAACTCTCCGACCTAGGCAGTGTAGTTTATAGTCCCGCACTTCCTTTCAACTGCCTGGAGTGCTAAGACTGTGCTTCCCTCATATAGTCACCTAGCTGGATCACTAGTGTATGGCTTCAATCAGCTACCATTCACCTTTCCTGGGAAGGGTTATCCATTCAATTTGACCAGATGAACTGCTCCACCATCGGTAATCTCCTTGATGACATACGACCCTAGCTAGTGCATTCTAAATTTCCATGGAAATTTATCAAACTTGTTGTCATATAACAATACTAGATCCTTGACCTTGAAGGTGTGCATTTTGATGTGCCAATCATGCCATGCCTTTTCGCACTCCTTTTGAACTTGTTGATGAAATCTAGCTAGAAATCGGTCCTCCTCAAGCTTCGCTAGCTACGTGAGCCTCTCTTCTAGGGCTCCGCAATCTGCCATTCTTGTGAATGCCTCTATGTGAAAACTAGGTACAATGTATTCCATTGGCGTCATAGCTTCTACACCATACACGAGTCTAAAAGGCATTTGTCGAGTCAACTTCTTGCAAGTCGTTCTATAGGTCCATAGCACACCAGGTACGCACACATGCCGGTCATTTTTCTAAGAATTGTAAACCTTCATCAGCGTGTTCTCTAGTAGCTTATTGAATGCTTCCACCAACCCATTGGCTTGTAGATGATAAGGCATACCTTTCTGATGATACACCTAAAATTCCTCTTTCAACGTGCTGATTGTTTTGTTAAGAAAGTGCATACCGTGATCGCTCATCAAAATCTTTGGACACCTGAATCTCATCAGGACATACTCAAAAATAAATTTTTCTTCTATCGCACCTGTGCAGTCCTTCATAGGCTATGCCTCTACCCTTTTGGTCAAATATGCAGTCTCGGTGATGATATGCCATGCACCCGTCTTCTTTCCTTGACGCTGAATTGGTCCCACAAAGTAAATTGCCCATTTTTCGAGTGGTTGTAACGTCATCCCTCCGCAACAGCCTACCAATCCTTTGACATGCATCACATGCCGTACAATATGATTTCGAATCCTTATGCATGGTTTGCCACCACAACCCAGTCTGTAGAATCTTCTGCATTGTTGCTTTCCATGCATAATTTCCTCCCACGGCTCCTCCATGAGCCTCAATGAGGATGATGCTTCGTTCAAAGCCAGGCACATAACATCACAATATTTTTTCTGACACCATTTTGTACAAGTTCCCTGCAATGATAGAAAAGTTTGACGCACACACTACCAGTTCCTTCTTCTGTTGACTTGTATAACCTTCCGGAGCTGATCCTGTCATTAGGAAGTGGATAATATCTTCAAAGTGACTGTCTGCAATGTGCACTACAAAGAGCTGTACATCAGGAAGTCCTTCCTCTAAATTAGGAGGATCCTCTCTAGTTTCAATGCGCGATAGATGATCAGGTCCCGCATTCAGTCATCCTAGCTTCACAATAACTTCGAAGTCGTACTCCTAGAACAACAACAACCACCTACATATTTCCCCCCCCAACATAGGCTTGTTGACCAGGTACTTGAATGCGGAATGATCCATATACATCTTAAAGTGTCCTCCCAACAAATAGTGTCTGAACTTCTGGAGCGCGTACACCATAGCTAATCCTTCGCGCTATGTCATGGAATAATTTTTCTCTACTTTAGACAACTTCCTACTTGCGAATGCTATAGGATGATCCAGTTCTCCCTCACCAGCCTATGTTAGTACGGCTCCTAGCATAATACATGATGCATCCACATGCACATGAAATTCCTTCTTCCAATCCAGGAAGATTAGGATTGGGGTGGTGGGTTTGCTATTTTGGGTGGCCTGCCCCCATTTCCATCATTTGTTGCCTTTATCGCGGTGAGGTGGCCCATATGCATGGAGTGGCATGGTTTGAGGTTGGGTTTGCACCCCAAGGGCCAACCCACCTTCACTGCACAGAGTACGGCGGTTCCGTGGGAGGGGCTAGGGGTAGTGGCTTGCCCCTCCACTAATAACATTATATGCTAAGGATTGGGGTGGTGGGGTTGGTGGGTGGCCCCACCACCCCTTTTTTTCAATAATTTTTTGTTTATTTAACCATATGCCCATTTTTTAAAATTCTAAATTTGGACCGAAGGAGTCATTTAAACAAGGCAACAATTTTGCTCGGAATCCAACTGGAGTTGGACGAATTCCATCCACCAGAAAAATTCTAAATTGTGTCTCCATTAACCCTGCCTAATTAGCAAAATTCAACCAAAAATTTGACTACCTCTATCTTCCTCATCCGGACTCGGATTGAGAACCGTTCACACCACCACGATCATGACGATAAGATATTTAACATGAACTTGGTTTGAGAATAATCCAAACACTTTGATTTTTGACCCTTCCTGAGTCCTCCTGGACTTTTCAATGTGTCTGGAGCCACCTGGATCATGGTAGTGGTGTGGGTGAAGGTGTATGTTGTGGAGGTGAAGGTGGAGGTGTTGTGGGCAGATGAGGTATTTGTGGAAAACCCTACCTTATCAACTGTATAGCGCTTCGTAGTGAGGCTTGTACCACTCCCTTGTCGTCACTTGAAGGAGGTTCTATCAATGGGTTATATTTAGGACCTGTTCTTCTTTGATTTCTAAAACTTCATCCGCTTCATGTAGACCAAACATTAAGGTAATGGAATAACCCGCTTTTCACACAAGAGCATCTTAATCCAAGTATTCAAAGATCTTAAGTACTTACCTCGCGTCCCCTTGAAGAATAATTGCTTTGCTTCACTATAATTGATTTAGGTATCAACTGCAAATTCTGTCACAAATCCTCCTATGACTCGATCAAGCCAGTGACCAACAGCACGTGCGATCTTATCTTTAGAAGCTTCCAACCTCCGCACTAGCTCCAAGGTCTACACTATTGGACCGTCAAGCCTCCACCTTCCTTGCCCGTCTACCAATTTAGTGATCCACTTGTAGAATTTGATGAGGAAGGTGCAAAAGTAAAATTCCTGTATCTCTGTGTATCGATATCTATCCAACCACTGTTCTTTTTTCAGGTGCAGATTTCTGTTCTCTTACGTCGTGAATTTTTGTATCTTTCTATCTAACCACTTCTCAATTTCTTTCTTTGTCAGATTTGAGTGATGCGACATCACACATCTCTTTATGCAGATCTCAGTCCCGACAATGTAACCATTTGTTGGCTTAGTGGGTCCTAATGCATGTTTAGAGTTAGTTACGCCAAATAAATCCCTACTCTACTGGCCCTTTCGGCATCAATCCATAGAGCGCAGATTGAAGTCTCAACCGAAGCAATATGGGGGGATGCTGGAGCCAAGTTTCCGCACCCAGAGATCAGTGTGATGTCATTTTGTGCCCTAAACCTACCTTCACACAAATCGATAAGCCTTTATGGCTTATCGATGTAACTTCCTTTAATTAGCCTCTAGACCTCCGTGAAGGTCTACAACTGGCTTTTGTGGACCCTGAATAGGTAAATTAACTACTTACGCGCATCAAATATTACTCTTAACCCAGTATTTTCTTAGATCTGCTTAAGTGTTTGATAACTTTAATGTACAACGATATAATCTTCGCATAAACCCTTAATGTCAATTGCATTCACATAAAATTATAGCTCCATTAAAATCGTTCATCAATACAACATTATTTCATAAACCAATCATTCATCACAACATAAAGTGCATTCATACATAACAGAAGTGAATAGATAAAACACAGGAATTTATGTAATAATCTTCTTTATTAATATTCAGTTCATCTTACAGACTCAAGACTCCTTGCACACTTAGCTGCAGGGGTCTGTGCACTCAACTGCAGACTCTACTCTAGGCCTCTGCGCACACAGTTGTAGAGACTTTTCCTCCTCTAAGAATTTTACGATATTCCTACTATTGACCCATTACATTCATCTTCATCATCAATCTTCTACCTTATACTCTCTAAGACACACCTATTTATACAATCCCCTTCAAAAGCTGGCCTAGCTTACATAAAGAAGGGTAAAAACCTTTTTGAGTCTTTAACTATCTACGTGCTCTGTGACCAAAATTTGTGGAGAATTTACATTCCTTTACATAAAAATTTGGGCTTTTGCCCCAAAACTAACCTAGGAGACCCCATCCCAAAAAATATTTGTTGAATAATCCTCATGTCAATTCCAGGATAATTAGATGGTTGTTATTATTACAATAGTTTGATTTGATTATTATTGACAAACCATGGAAATAAAATGTGGCTGCAATTTTTTTGTCCAAGTTAACCTTGCCTACAGGTAACGAGGAGATGATGGATGATAAAATTCCATAGGAACACCTATTTTCCATCTTCGTGCTTTCTCCTTTGTTTTTTGACATGGCCAAATATGTGGTTGCTGGGAGATTCCCTCCTAATCTATCATCCAGAGAGAAAAGAATGATTTTAAGGAAATGATGTTCTGTCACTTGGATTGGGGGCAATCATTTCAGATTGGGACCATATCATATCTTGAGGAGATGTGTAAGAGAAGAGTAGGTCTTTGAAATCCTCTCAGCATGTCATGATGTACCCTATGGGGGTCATTTTGTTGCTAAAAGGACAATCTTTAAAGTTTTACAGGTTGGTCACTATTGGCCTACTTTACATCAAGATGCAAGGAGATACACCACTAGGTGTGATCAGTGCCAGCTATGATTTCATGATTAGGGGAAGCTCCTAGGCCACTCCCACCATTTCTTTTCCGCACTGCAAAACATAGTAGAATTAGTTTTTTTGGATCACAAGTATGATGCAAGTTATATTTCTGATTTTCAAGCAAATGTGAACTAGGTAGATGATACTGCAATCATGTTGGTAGTTTGATGAATTATGTAAGATAAAGTAGCTTCCTTTCTGCAAGAAGATTTGGTATTTTGATTAATTTTGCAATATAAAATAACTATCTTTCTGCAAGTGGATTAGCTCTTGTTATTTCATGAATTTATTAATTAGCATCTACAAGTTGAGAAAATGGCATTTCCACTTTCAGAGTTAGAATTAGTTTTCAATTGTATTTTCATCAGCAAACTTTCATTATAGTTCAGTAGGAGGAATGGTCTCTGAGCACTTTGATCAAATGTCATGTCTGAGGGTGGCATGAGTAGAATCCAATTTGATGTAACATTGTCACCTCTAAGTTTGTATAAACTATGGGTTGATAATTTGAGTTAAGGAGGCCTTGGGAGTTGCAACATTATTGGTGCAATACTAGGCCTCACCAATAGTTGCTTCCCA
Organism: Pinus tabuliformis; assembly: GCA_031772625.1. Taxonomy (NCBI): domain Eukaryota; kingdom Viridiplantae; phylum Streptophyta; class Pinopsida; order Pinales; family Pinaceae; genus Pinus; species Pinus tabuliformis. Next base: position 669,615,393 of record CM062808.1, read on the forward strand.
TGACACATTCAATAATGTTGAATCTGAGATACACAATTGTATTGTGCTCTTTGCATTTCAATCCAACTTCATCCAATGTTTTGTTGGCATCCTTGTAAATGTAGTACCTCGATCCATAAAATCTAATAATCTCTATCCACCAACAAGTCTTTCATTTTTAACTTTCATAGCTCAAAACTTTGTCCATTAAATTTTTTGATCTCTATTTTTGAAATGCTTGTCATTTCTTTTCACTACCAGAATCACTCCCACATATCTCCCACCATAACAAGGTCACAGGCTCAAGCCAAACCCCATAGTCACAAAGCTGTCCCCTTGGAGCCAAAATTGATCTGATATCAAATGTAGGTTTTAACCTTGTATAGTTAATCATAGCAAATAGATTCTTAATAAAAAGAGAAAATATACAATGGAAGACATAAATTTACATAAATATTTTATCTTGGAAACCTAAACCTGAGAAAACTAGTAAGCTTTTCCTCACTATATCTTTTATACAATATTATGATACAATCTACATCTTGTGACATATGAAATTCCAATCCAATCATATTTCCATATGAAAAACTATAAAACCATAAGAAAAACCACCATTCCCCATAAAACTACTTTTAGCAAAACTATGGGTTAAAAACCACCAAAACTAGATTCAAAAAATTACTTAAATTTATTTTCGTATGGAACTACCCCAAACCCCCATTCAATGGGGCTCTTTCCCACTACATAACCGCCACCCAGATGTTGGCTTAATGGGGCCTGACCCAGGTTCAGAAATGTTTAGCCAAACAAATCTCGACACTACCGACCCTTTCGGCAACAGTCCGCGGAGCGCGGACTGAAGTATCACCCGAGGTAGTATGTGAGGGTGTTGGAACCAGGTTTCCGCACCCTGGGGATGTCTTGATGTGGTCCAAGGTTGCACGGATTGATCCTGCACTCTGCACTACTTCTGTGTAGCAGCCTTTTCAGAGTGACTACCTTAGGCAAGCGCGAATGCAATTTACCCTTTTTTGTGCTTAATATTATTATAGATCTTGTGTTAACTTGTTAAGGCACCATACTTTCAGTTATCATTTAACATAAATAGATATGCGCGGAATCATAAATCATGAACAGATGCATAAACCAGAATATAGAAATAGATACCAATATTCCAAAATCAACTTGTCTTTATTAATGCCTTTGTCAATTACAATCCACTTCCTACCCTATGCACATGGCTGCAGGGGTGCAGCACACAGCTGCAGACCCTACCAGGCCTCCGCGCACACAGTTGCAGAGCCTCTATCCCTACTAAAACCCTCAACTCAGGCTTACAGATTCAGAGCAATTACCGTTGTCCACAACCCATGCACTATAAATCTACTTTAATCCTCTCCAAAAAATTGTCTTCTACACCTAGAGTCTTGCCTTATTTATACACTCTCATGGTTCGCAGACCATGGGTAGGCTGACTCACTTTCTATTATTTTATCTTATTTTCGGGCAGACTACCCTTTCACTTGACTCATTACAACTCATGCTCCGTGCACTTCGCAGAGCCTTTACAATACCAATATCCCTAAAATTGTGGGCATTAAGCCAAAAACCCGTTACGTGGGGGACCCGCTGCCCAACAAGCCCCCAACACAAACATCGTGACTCATCTCGAGTCACCTGGTTGGTTCAGTAATCTTCACGTGAAGTTCATCTAGCAATCTCTTCGCTTCACTTATGTCTGCAGCACATTCCTCCACCGTTTCCTGTATCAAATGCATGCAACATTCTGATGCATCATTGTTAGCGGCGTCTGCTTGCCTTTTCGCATATGTGTCTTGCATCTAGGTTAGTTTACTCTCTATCATGGCAGTGACTGTGAATGCTTCCTCGAGCCAAGGTTGGATGTGTGCTTTAAGCCCTGATTCTTTCTTTCTCGCAGCTTGCACTCGTTCTTTCAGATCCTGGGCCTCCCTTATCTTGGCCAAGCGCTGGGTGAGGGCGACCATCTACGCGGTTCCCCAAACATCATCATAAGCTTGCTGCAATTCCCTCGCTTCCATCTCTAGCTTCCATAATGTTGGGTCCTCCTGGAGTGAAGTGAGCATTAAGAGGGACTGGTCAAACAAGCCAGTGTAGTCTTGTACAGCATGATCTATCTCTTTCAACCCCGATTGAATGGCTTGGTGGCACTGCTCTCTGACTTCTGGGGTTATAGAGGATAGTGCTTGCAATCGCAGCTCTACTATCTGCAAGTTTAGCTCCAACTACACCTTCGCAGCCTCCTCGTGGGTCCTGCGAACTCCAACTCCTAGTTGGTGAATCTTTTCTACTGTGGGGAGTTTTGCTGGTATGGCCAACTCCGCAATACAACTACAGGCTTCCTCCACTGCCTGTTCTACTCCAGGGGTTTGGGCTACCATGCTATTGCACTGTAGGCTGAGCTGTTCTAGCTTTGCCTTCTTCTCACTCAAGATTTGGAGAACGCAGCCCTCCCTGGCACGAATCTCAGCAGTTACCCCTTCCTGTAGCTAGTGTAGGGTTTCTCTAGGAAGGTCGGCCAAATTCAATCCCCAATCCCTTATGTCACTTTTAGTTGTTTCTAAGACGACTCCTTCTAGTAACACCAAAGTGTTCATTGTGCTTGCGCACAGCATCTATTTAGCCTCGGATATACCTTCCGGAAGGTGTGGTGTTATCATTACTGGGGGTTGCACCTGTAATGCCTGCAACTGTGCTCTGAGCACCCCCAACACAGTCGTCTGCTCCGTCATCAACTCTACCAAAGCATCCCTGACAATAAAGGTTCCTCCCACGGACTCTGTTGCCTCTGTCCTCTTTCGCGCGGAAGGCTGCTCCTGGACGTGTGGCCTCTTGAGTTGATTCACACTTGTTGTAAGGTTCGTCCATTCCTGTGTCTCCATATCCCCTTGTATATTCTACTCCATAGGCATTTCTTGGCCTTCCTCGACTTCCTTAGCGGGCGCAGTTGTGGTCTATGTCATTTGTTCTAGCGTGGTTGCCTTAGTCGTCGTCTGCTGCATGGCTGCTTCCTGTTCCTGACGCTTTCTTTCCTCTAGATTTGCGAGGCATAGCTTGGTCTCCTTCTTCTTCTGTTGTGCCGAAATTTTTTCCAATTCCACCAAGTCTGGGGGCGCGCCACTCCAGAGACCATGACGCCATTGCTTCGAAGATTACATCATCTGTGGCAATGAAGGACAACTTTTCCCATGCTCGAGCTAGATCCTCGCTGATGAGCCCCAGAAATGGGTAACTATATGGGCTCATTTTGCCTGTTATTCTCATTTAATCCACCATTCTCCATAGTTTTATGCATGCTTTTGAATACATTTATGTTAATTGTGTGAATGGGAATAGTCACTTTACCACAAAGTCTAATATGTGCTTATTGCAGATTTTTGGACATTTTTGGACCAAGATCAGGCATTTATGAGCAGATTGGTAGCGAAATACGAAGAAACAAGGCTGAGGATTTGTAGGATGGGTGTCTCCTGCACTAAATGACCCCTTCCTCTAGTTCTCCACCATCATCTTGGAGTTCAACAGCCCAACAAAGATGATTTCAAGGGGCAGCTGAGCAGGTCTAGTGAAGTGGCTGATTAACTGAAGTTTTGGGCAGCCAAGCTCCTAAAATTAAGGAGGACTGTTGGGTGTCCTCATTTGCATAAGTAGGAAGGCTTAAAGCCTTAGGAGTTTAGTCATTTGTTAGTCTATTTTCGCACTTTAGTGTAGCCCTGTATCAGCACATTTTCGAGCTTCTTCTTGTAGACAGATTTTTGGGATGTAACTATTATTTTTGATCAATGAAGATGAATCTAGATTTGCACCAGCTCTGAGCTTTTTTAGGAGGTTGTAGCTCTTGGGGTTGGGCCCAACCCAAGTGTCCAGTACTTCCTCTCTGTACTTTTATGTGTTTTTCTTGCATTCATAAAATAATTTATGTTATTTAGGTTAAAATCTTGCTTTATCACTTAGGTTGTTTTTGATGATTAAGGTAGTTGTTCATGCTTCAGGTTGATTTTATAGTTTGGTAAAAGAAAATATCCGCAAAAGGGCTACCGAGCAGTCCTTGATCTCATTTCTCCCTCATTGGGATCATGAATTGAGACCAAGGTACACTTGCTGCCATAAAAAAACTGTTTTTGCCTTCCAATGCAATTTCTAGTGTTAGATTTTGAACTGGACAAGTTGATATCAGTTGTGTTTTCATGTTCAGATTTGATATTGCTTAGTTTCCATAGCTCTCTTGCATGATTTTCTGTCTATAAACTTCTGTTCATCGTATTTCTGGTTTTTAATGGCAGATTAGGTCAAAATAGATAGATCTCTATTTTTTTAGTCATTGTTTAGATAAGTTTTGGAAAGTAGTGTGCAAAGCACCTGTAATACATTCTTTGCTACCCTTCCTCCATCATACAACTTGCTACAATCCCTCACTCAAGATTTCTTCCCCTCATTCGCCACACTTTCCCAACTTGCCCTAATTTCTACATTTTTGTGCAACATTGCTTTCTTCATCCTTGAACAAATCCAACCATATTCATCACTTCTGAGCTTCATTTACTAGGTCCTACACCTCTTAAAATCCTTATCCATCCTTCATTTCCACTTCCCCGCCGTTTTTCCACCATCAATCCTCTAAAAACCACTTTTGGCCTGTTCCTGTAGAATTTCCCGTAGATCCCCTGTAGCCTCCTGTAGAAGATAACATGAGTGATTTTTCGAGATCTGGGTGTAGTGGAAATCTCCAGAAGGGTGCTAGGGACCCCTGAGGTCCTCTCCACACCTTCCTACCCCCCTTCAAACACCCACTCCATTTCCTGTCACCATTAAACCTCTGCACAATCAAAAATAGTTAAAACACATGCATAATAATTCTGCATAAAATTGCTCAAAAGTACAAAAAGATGATTTTTCCATATTTCCCTTCAGAAGTAGCTTAAACACATGTATTTTACCTCTGCAATAGTCCATGGCATCCATTTCAGTAGTTTTACATCTCTATTCTTGCACAAGTAGGGTTAGTCGGTAAAACTAGGGTTTGCTAGGGTTTGCATTTCCTTTTAGCTTTCATCTTCTTTCTGCAAGTAGACTAGCCTCTTTTGAGTTAGATTTCATCCATCACAGTTAAAATCTTCTTCTAAGAACTCATAGAAGTTGGCTTAAGCTCCTAGCGAACTTGTGCTAGCTCATTAAGTGACAGCCTGCAGTAAGAGCTAGTACTTGTGCATATAGCACCATCGCTTCCAAGTTTGTTATGAACTACCGGGTTGATAAAAGTGAAGTAGGGAGTCCCAGGAGTTGCAACATCATTACTACAATATTGGATCTCACCATCTTTTTGGCACCGTTTCCAGGGAAGAGTCAGAGTATTTTGTGATTACTGCTTTCTTCTACTTTTTTCTGCAACATTCTGCTAAGTAGTTTATTTCATTTCAGTTCCGCAATTTCATTTCAGCAAGCGTAGATTAGCTATTTCCTGCTTTCATTTCAATTATGAAATTTCATTTCGAAAAAATAGATTAGTCCTTTCCTGCTTTCATTTCAATTCTACAATTTCATTTCAGCAAAATAGATTAGTCCTTTCCTGCTTTCATTTCAATTCTGCATGTTCATTTCAGCAAGATAGATTTCAGTTAGTTGCAATTTGTAGTTCAATCTATTTCAGTTTTTTTAGGTACAAGAAGAGAAAAAAAAACAACAAAAATCACCCAAAAAAAAAAGATTTCATTTCATGCCTTGTAGGAATAGAGACAATTCATGAAAATTCCTACCCAACACCCCCACTACATCACTAAGTCACCCTTCTCTCTTCTTTGATGGCAGTGATCCTGAAGAACCTATAGGTGAACCTCCTGAGATATACAAAGATCCTATAATAGAAGAAGAGAAAGAAACCATTCCTCCTGAGACCATGGCTGAAAATAGAAATGGTAGAGGAAATGGGGAGAGAGTGGAAGGTACCTTTCCCATCTGAGAGACCAATGGGGACACAAAAATGAAAAACATCAATCCCTCAGCCTTACCTCACTTCCATGGATTGACTACTGAAGACCCTGATACCTTCTTGTTTGAGTTTTTTGTCCTTTTTCAAACTTATGACTATGCAGAAGACGAGAAAAAGTTGAAACTCTTTCCTTCTACCCTCAAGGATGCAGCACTATGCTGGTTCATGGGGCTACCTGGAAACAGTATCACAACTTGGGCTCAAATGCAGCAAGCCTTTAACAACAAATATCGGGACTAATGTAGGTCAAAGGATACAAAGGAAGAAATCTTTTGAATGACCATGGGAAGTGATGAATCTTTAGAAGACTATGAAGAGAGGTTTCAACTCAGTTATAAAAGGGCCAGGTGCACACTTGACCCTGAATCTCTGAAGTTGGTTCTGCTCAGAGGAGTCCCTGAAGACCTTCTAGATACCCTCCATTTGCTGGCTGTGGGAGACATCTACCAGCTACCTTATGATGACATAAAGATTGTGTTTAGAAACCATTCTAGGGCAACTAGAAAGAGAGGTAGGGGAAGTCAACTCTCAGCCAGTACCCCCTTATCTAGTTCATTCCTTAAAAACAAGTCTGCAAATCAGAAGGATGATTTCAAAAGCGAGATGAGACAGATCATTTCCATGTAAATGGATACCTTGTGAATCCAAAAGAAGCAAGAGGAAGTCGAGAGGGCTTTGGCCATATTCTGTCCCAGGTGCACCAGAAAGCATCCTAGGAATGAATGTCCATTGCATTCTGTAGAAGTGTGTTTTGTCTATGAAGAAGACCATCCTACAAATCAATGCCCTTCCTTGCCTAGATTTAAAGCTATGTAACAAGGGGCCGAAGGAGCCATTGAACCACTCTACTTCATGAACCAAAGGAGGCCACATGGACCCAGACCTTACCAACAGGGAATGCAAGGGACATCCCAGACTTATTACAACCCCAATCAAGCCACTTCCATGCCTTCTTGGGATCCCCCTGCTCATCCTTCTTGGTCCACACCCCCTCCTTGGTTGTATCCTCCTTAATACCATACTCAACCAGCTGCTCACTCATTTCATTCTCACACTCAGCCATAACCTCAGTGGAATGCACCTCATCAGGGGTGGAGGCCCTAATACAACTCTCCTCCCACTCTTTTGCCTCCACCACCTACTCAACCACAACCATTACCTCCTGCTCCTCCAAGACAACCCCAGATACCTGCTCAACCGAACCCGAACCCCAATAACGGACAGGCCCAGCAGGCATATACTGGAGAAACAACATGCCCTACCTATGCTATGGAGATTCAAGAGATCAACCTACGATCTAGGAAGGTCCTCCCAGATAGCCAACCTCCTCCTAAGGAGGATGAGGAAGAGAAATAGGAAAGTGAACGCAAAGCCATTCCACCCTTTCCTGAGAGACTAACTGGAACCACACAACCAAACTCAGAAGAAGCTGAACTTCTGGGAGAACTTAAACAACTATGTGTGAAAATACCATTTCTCCAGGCGATAAAAGATGTACCAATCTACAATAAGTTGATCAAAGAGAAGTGTTTCAGGCGCCCAGGCAGGCGCAAGAGAGACGCCCCAACTATCAATGTCATAGGACAATTGTCTGACCTGATGTTTGGACAAATAATCTGTCCAAAATATCTGGACCCTGGGAGTCCTGTAGTCGATGTCCACATCAATGGCACCATAATCCTCCACACTTTGATTGATCTAGAGGTTGCTATAATGTAATGACTAGGGACACTATGCTCAAAATCAACCTTCAGAGTTCCCTAAGAAAGACCTCAACAGTACTACAGTTGGCAAACCGCTCCACTGTGACTCCTGAGGGGATTATGGAAGATGTCATGGTCTCCATTGATTCCTGGGAGTATCCTGCTGACTTCTTGGTCCTTCAGCCAAAGGCAAAACTCACTGGGTATCCCCTCATCTTGGGAAGGCCTTGGTTAGCTACTGCAGATGCTTACATCAGTTGTCGAGCTGGGAGCATGACCATCAAGAATGGGCATATGTCCAAATAGCTAGTCCTATATCCTCCTGCCCAACCTCTGCTAGAACATGACTTACCCCTTTGGTTGGAGGAGGAAGATGAGGATGAAGTCTACTCTGCACCATTGTGCACAGTGGAAGCCACTGGGGGAAGTCCTCAAACCGAGGATGATCTTATTGAGAATTTGATTCAAAATCCACCCCCTAGTGTGTTGCCATTAGAAGATTTGGTAGAAGAAACCCAAGCCAGTGCTTTAATTGATCTCTGTGTGGCTGATCCGACCTCTCTCTGAGTTAAGAATGTGGAATTTGGCCCTGAAAAAACCTTGAAGATCAACTCATCCCTATCCACCTCTTAGGAGAAAGAGCTGTGTAGTTTATTGAACAACCATTTGGATGCTTTTGCTTGGAACTATAAGGAGATGAAAGGAGTCCACCCTTTAGTCTGTACCCATCACATTTACATTAAAGAGGATTGTAAACCAGTCAGGCAGCCTCAAAGGAGGATGAATCCAGCCCTTAAGGACATTTTCAAAGAAGAACTGCAAAAGTTGTTGGATGCAAGATTCATCTACCCCATCTCTGACAGTGAGTGGGTTTCTCCTTTGGTGCTTGTGCCCAAGAAAAATGGGAAGTGGAGAATCTATGTAGATTATCAAGAACTTAACAAAGCCACCAAGAAGGACCATTTCCCTTTGCCTTTCATAGATCAAGTGTTAGATGGCCTGGTAGGGAAGAAGTTCTTTTCCTTCCTAGATGGGTTTAGCGGGTACAATCAGATCCAAATCAGCCTGGAAGACCAAGATAAGACCACTTTCACTTGTCCATGGGGTACCTTTGCCTACCAGGTCCTTCCCTTTGGGTTATGCAACGCTCCTGCCACTTTCCAGAGAGCAGTACTGAGTATATTTACTGAGCTGGTTCATGATTCAGTGGAGATCTATATGGATGACTTTACCCCTTATGGTTCTAACTTCCAAGAAGCTCTAACTAACCTGAGGAAAGTTTTAGCCAAGTGTATTGAGATGAACTTCTCCCTTAGTCTTGATAAATGTGAATTCCTAATGATTGAAGGAACTGTGCTAGGTCATACAATCTCTCAGCAAGGTTTACAGGTGGATCCCAACAATATTTCTATCATCCAAAGGGTCCTGCCTCCTCAAAAAGTAAGAGATGTTCAGAGTTTTCTAGGCTTAGCAGGATATTATAGAAGATTCATTAAATATTTCAGTAAGCTAGCCTTTCCATTGTTTGGTATTTTGGGAAAAGATGTTGATTTCATATGGAATGACAACTGTCAAGAGGCTCTAGATGCTTTGAAAGGTAAGCTGATAACTGCCCCAATCTTGAGAGGTCCAAACTGGGCCCTACCTTCCCACATTCACACAGATGCCTCGAACAAAGCCATGGGAGCAGCCTTAGGACAAGTTGAGGAGAAGCTACCGTATGCTATATATTTTGTTAGTAAAAACCTGTCCAAGGCATAGTTAAACTATACTGTAACCGAGAAAGAGCTCCTGGCTGTATTCCATTCCCTAAACAAGTTCAGACACTACATCAATGGCTATCAAACATTCGTGCATTCTGATCATGTTGGAATTAGGTATTTGATGAATAAACCTGATGTAAATGCTCGTATCATTAGATGGTTACTTTTATTGCAGCAATTTGACTTGACCATTGTTGATAAGCCAGGTAAGGAAAATGTTGTTGTTGATTTTCTGTCTAGGCTAGATTTTCCTACAGGTCAAGAAGGGATGGTGGATGATCAAATGCCAGATGAACACCTATTTTCTATTTCAATACTCTCTCCATGGTTTGCTGATATAGCAAGTTATTTGGTTTCATCATAGTTTCAGCCATACTTGTCCTCAAAAGAGAAGAGCAAGATCGTGAGGAAAAATGCCCCATTCACTTCAATTGGGGGCAATCCTTTTAAACTTGGCCCAGATCAGATTTTGAGGTGATGTGTCAGGGAGGAGGAAGTTTTTGACATCCTCCTAACCTATCATGATGGGCCCTGTGGAGGCCAATTTGCAGCAAAGATAACCACCTTCAAAATTCTACAGGTAGGATACTATTGGCCCACTCTTCATCAAGATGTCAAGAGATACATCAGCCAATGTGACAGATGTCAAAGGGTTGGGAAACCTACTCCAAAGAATGAGATGCCCTTGTAGCCTCAGGTGACTTTCGAGCCATTTGAGAAGTGGGGCATGGACTTTGTGGGTCCTATCAACCCTCCTTCAAAACAGAAGTCCTACATCATTATGTGCACCGATTACCTGACAAAGTGGGTGGAAACAAAGGCAATCAAAGCAGCAACAGAAGAAAAAGTAGCTAAGTTTTTGAGGGAAAATATCTTCTACAAGTTTGGCTACCCAAGAGAATTAGTCACAGATCAAGGAAGTCAGTTTACCTCTAACCTGATTGAAGACCTGCTCACTCATCACAAGATTAAGCACAGAACTTCCACCCCTTATCATCCGCAAGCAAATGGATAGGTGGAAGTTACTAATAGAGCTTTGGAAGGGATTTTGACTAAGGTAGTGAGCAGCAACAGAAAAGATTGGGTAGATCACTTGGTTGAGGCCACCTGGGCCTATAACACTACTTGGAAAACTACAACAGGTTTCACACCCTATGAGCTGGTCTATGAGAAGAAGGCTTTGTTGTCCATAGAATTTGAATATAACACATTGAGGTTGCAGCTCAGTTGGACCTAGATCTCAGCCATGCACAACAAGAAAGATTGCTTCAGCTGAATGGATTACATGAATAGAGAATGCAGGCCCTTCTCCATTCAGAGGTAGTCCAACGTCAAAGAAAGATATGGCATGACCGACACCTTAAAGAAAAACAATTTTAGCTAGGAGATTGGGTGCTGCTGTATGATTCAAGATACAAGGATTTCAAGGGCAAGATGAGGACAAGATCGTTGGGACCATATATAGTGGAAACATGCAATGACAATGGTTCAATCCTTATTTGGACCATTGATGAAGAAGCCATCCCCATGCTCTTCAATGGGCATAGATTGAAAATCTACAGGAAGCCCCTTTCCAAGCAGTAGTTCATTGAGACTCTTGGCAAATCAGTATTGGTGATGGAGCAGGTCCCTGTCTCCACTCCACCTATACCATGAGCAAAAAAAAAAACATAGAAAAAAGAAAAAGGAATAAAATATCCTTGGGTGAAAACCTCTTGGAGGCACCCAGGGTAGACAGTGAGGGTGAAAACCTCTTGGAGGCACCTCAGCGTTCTCAAAAGAAAAAAAGAAAAAATAAAGAGAAAAAGGAAAAAAAATGAAATAAACCTAATTTCTTTTGAATAAATTGCAGGTTGCAGGAAGGTCATTACAGGTTTTGGGAGAATCACACAAGTTAAAGACAAAGGACATGACCAGGATGCATGAATCCCTCACAATCGATTCCTGCATCATCGTTACCCTTTCCCAAGATCTAGTCTCACTTGGTCCGAAATTTCACATCCTACAGAAAGCTCTGTATCTTCTACAGGAGGATCCTGTAGAAACTACAGAGAAGCCAAAACTGATCTCAGAAGAGGACCTGAGGATTTGAAACCTGTCTATGACACCTACAAACCTCCCTACCTCCATCCCTCACCATATGTCACCCTTTACCATCCCTATACACCTCCATTACACTCGTTTTTATGTCCCTGCATAGTCACACACAAAAATCCTGTTTTTCATACTGCAAACAAATTTTTAATGTCAAATCAAAACAACAGTTTTTTTCACTCACCATACCTGATACCTCCATATAATATTCCTTGTCAGCCAATACCCTTGTCAGTAGTTGTAGCCCTACCCATTTTAGCTTGAATCTTAGAAGGAGAGGCAGCTACAGGAAATCCTACAGGATTTCTGTAGTAGCTGATCCCTCTGAAAAACATACTACAGAGACAGGGAAAACAAAGTATAGCCTATGAAACATGCATGGAGCTCTGTTTGAATGTGTGAACATCAGCAACAACCCAAGGACGAGCATGCAAAACACAAGCAGCAACAACAATGATGAAATGGGTTCCAAAAATCTGAAATGTGCATAACATGGCCATGACTGCACATGTAAGTGCTTAAACCTATTCCACAATTACATGAATCATATTTCAAGTCTGCGTGACTATGGGAATGGTTCAGATTGAATGGAAGCCACCCTCGATTAGCTACACATCCTTGTGGAATCCAACGAGCCCCGTCAAATTCAAAACTGCCGATCAAATACGCAGCGAGCACGTGTGGAATGTCCATTCAAGAAGAAATATTCGGGACTGGTAGTGGTGGCGGCGGATAATGGGAGTAAGGGAGGTGATGGTGGTCAGATGGTATGCAGAAACATTATGGCCATGATGTAAGATCAATGGTCTGGTCTGACCACTCCATCACCTCACCACGAATCATGCCCACAGATAAAAAACAGCTCAGTTAAGACATTCACCACCCTTTGTTCATTCTTCACTCACGAAATTCTCGACTGGAGTACACATCTACCATTTCTAGAGTAGCTAACCAGTCGTCTTCCACCACATTTTTTCCTGTTTTTTGAAAATCTCTTGCCTATCGGACTCTACAGGAAGCACAGTTTCATTCTACAGGAGCCGGGTGACTTCTACAGGAAGGGTTCTACAGGAAAGGCAGAGAACAACTTTGCAGAAAGAAAACCCGGAATTTTCATCGAATGTCAAGCTCAAAACGAGGTAGGCTTGAGAAAACTTCTCTTTGTATGATTTGTTTGTGCAAGGTGGTGAATTGAACACGGCATTAGATTGAAAAACGAGAGTAAAAGTCTGCCTGTGCATTGAGAAAAAAGTGAAAGTCTGCCTGCATATTTCACTGAGTTTACCCAGTTTTTTCTCTGCATCTGAAATCTCCTCATCATTTTTTAATTCTCCTGTAAGGAAGATACATGTAGTAGTAGAGGCCAGCCTATGTGTGTGTGAAAAAAACCAGAATTTACATATCTATCTATGTGCTGAGAAAAGAACCTGTGTCCTTATGCTCTGTTCTGTAAAAAAAAAAAATATTTTCATAAACAGACAGTCAAATTTTGGGTGACAGCAGTTTTAAAATAGGGGAATTATTTCCATTTGATGTTGTAAGGAAGCACACGAGAAATTCCTTCTTGGGTTCAGAAAAAACTGAATTCAACTATCCTTTTTTTCAGTGATTAACTATTTTTTTTCCCACCTGAGCATTTTCTTTGCTGGTTAAAACACAAACTCAACACCATGCCAGGAGGATTCATGAGGAAAGAACCCTTAAACTCTAGCAAATTGTATGAGCACCCTGAGGTGGTGGACCTTTTCACTAGGGCAAATTGGATATCCTTCTTTGATAGAATTCAGGGTTATGATGAGGAGGAGACTGAAGAGTTTTTGATGTCCCTAAGACCACATTCGAAGACACATGCCACAATTAGTTTTAGGGGTTTGACCCTAAGACTTACCCCTGATTTCATCAGTAGAATTACCGATTTACCATTGGGGCTCCGTTGGAGCAAAGAGGAGAAGTCATTGGGACGAGTGGCTAAGAAAACCCTAAGGAACATCCTGTAGAAGACAAAAAACGGGGTCAGAAGGACAAGCTTGCCTCCTCTCTGGAGTGAAGTCAGTTATCAAATAATGAAGTATATCACATGTGAAGGGAGGTTTAGCATCATCTATGGTTATCATTTCAAGTTGCTACATGAATTGAGGTATGGGATGGACTTGCCTCCAGCTAAGAAATTGAGCATCCCATATTTCCTCCTTTAGTCTTTAATTGAATGTGGTACAAAGCTAAATGCAGGAGTCCCAGATCAGTTGGCCCACCATGGGCTCATCAAACTATTGGTGGAAGATGCTTTACACACCTATACTATCCCCATAGCTTGGGACATCTTCAGAAATATGTCCAGGGATGATAACATCAAAACTTTGGCTGAGAACATCAGCCCATCCAGTAGTAATGAGGGGGAGAAAACTGAAGACATTGAGAAGAACATTGATGAAGAAGCACAAGACATTCAAGCAGAGGGAAAAACAGAGGAAGAACAGAAGGAAAAATAGGAAGTTGACAAGACTGCTGAGACTAAGATAGAAAAGGAAAAAACAACAAAAACAGAGAAAGGAAAAAGGACAAAGATTGGAAAGAAAAAGGCCAAGAAAGCCCCAAAGAAGGCTGCCATAGCCAAGGCAAGCACCAAACAAGAGAAAGAAGAGACACACCCTGAGATATTAGGGACACAAGCAGAAATAGGAGGCATAGAGATTTCTACAGGAAGTGAAGGAAAAGAACAACAGAAAGAGAAATCCCCTGAAATTTTGGTAAGGGAAGCAGTGGCTGTGCTTGCTACATTAAGCACACCTACAAAACAAAAAGGAAAGAGAAAAAGGCAGACCTCCATGTACTTTAAAGCCAGAAAAAGCACAAGGATCAAAGTGGGCAAACCTCAGCCACCATCCAAGGAACCAATTGTCATTGAGGACTCACCCACTAAAAAGAAGGAAGAGTCTCCTTCTAGGATATCTATCACCTATGAAAGAGGAAGCCCAAAAACTTCCACATGGAAAGAGAGAATTAGGTTGATGGACTCAAAGGAAATTCTATAGGAAGTTGAAACATCTCTACAGGAAACTCTCGCCAAGTTAAAAGAGACTGAGAAATTGGAGGAGAAGATAGCTACACAGTCACAGGGGGAGGGCAAGGCTAAAGAAATACCTAAACCTACCCCTCAGCCTAATTTGGTCTCATATTACAATCTGTTGGAGGGCAGGAAAATCATCCCACAGAAATTTGCTATACCATTATTTTCAAATTAGAGAAAGAGAGGATCATAACACACACATGGATGAAAATTTCCAGATCTAAAGGAATTGAGGACATAGGCCACATGGAGGATAAGCTAAAAGAATTAAGGGGGGAATTGGCCATGGTGAGGCACATAGAAAGCTGCAAAAGAGCCCAGCTACAGGAGGAGAATGAGCTATTGAAAAAGAAGTTACAGGAAGTTCATAAGGGAGATAGGCTGTCAATTTTAGGAGGGTAGTTGTAACAAGAAGGACCTCCAACGGGCAAGAAAACAACTGAGAAACAACAGAAAGAGGGAGAGATACAAGCTAATGTGGAGATGCTAACAAAACGGCTGCAAGAACAGGAGTCTCAAGTAGCAAAATAAATACAAGTTTTAAAATAGTGGTTGCAAGAAAAGATGCCCAAATGGCCTACATGGCCAGTTGGGCAGTGGAAGCCTTACAGTGTAGGAAACCTGCTAAATCCTATGCATTATATCTTAAAGACCAATGGTTGCAATTTCAAATTAACACATTGGCCCAAAGGGGCACCACTCCATTTCAGAATTACAATCAGTTTCTGCAATTATGTAATAGTATCACAGCTGAAGACAAGGCCAAGTTAGCAGAATTCTATTTACACAACTTATTGCTTCCTAACATGAATCTATGGGACCCAAACACTATATTAGGAGATCTGCATCTCATGGCCATGGCTTCTTGGTTAAGCCATGAGGAAAAGAGGGGAGTAGAGATTCAGAAGATTATGGCCAGGGAACTAAATGAGCCACTTATGATCAGGGCAGAACTAGAAGATCCCTCAACTCTTATATATTCCCATTGGTACCTTGTAGACAACCCTCACATCGCACCTGACTATGTTGAAAGGCAAGTTCAAGCCATTGCTCACTTTGAAGACATGGAAAGACTGTCTGGTGATAATTGCATTCATGCTTGCATAAGGAGATGGAACACACTGTCCCATAGTCCGAAAATAAGAGAGTACCACTCCCCAACTAGAATGAGGGAGGCTATGAGAAGAGTACCCCTATACAAACAATCCATGCAGAACTTGAAAGCCAATTGGATTGGCCTTAAGTTCAGCCCTCCACTGCTGCTAGGGCTGTTAGAAGGGGTCAAGGAAGAAGAGGAGCAAAGACAATGGGAAAAAGTAGACAGAAAGGCAGGTTTTCATGATAGGGAAGAGGACATCACCTCAGAGGCCTGGGATGTCAGAGAGGTCGTCAAAGCGATCAAGGATGATGAACTGGATTAGTTGCTCAGAGGATGAGCAACACATTCAGCAGGGGGTGATGATGAGCCCCGGAAATGGGTAACTATATGGGCTGATTTTGCCTATTATTCTCATTTAATCCACCATTCTCCATAGTTTTATGCATTCTTTTGAATATATTTATGTTAATTGTGTGAATGGGAATAATCACTTTACCACAAAGTCTAATACGTGCTTATTGCAGATTTATGGACATTTTTGGACCAAGATTAGGCATTTATGAGTAGATTGGCAACCAAATATGAAGAAACGAGGCTAAGGATTTGTAGGAGGGGTGTCTCCTGCACTAAATGACCCCTTCCTCGAGTTCTTCACCATTAGCTCGGAGTTCAACAGCCCGCCAAAGATGATTTCAAGGGGCAGCCGAGTAGGTCTAGTGAAGTGGCTGATTAACTGAAGTTTTGGGCAGCCAAGCTCCTAAAATTAAGTATTGTTGGGAGTCCTCATCTGCATAAGTAGGAAAGCTTCAAGCCTTAGGATTTTAGTCATTTGTTAGTCTATTTTCACACTTTAGTGTAGCCCTGTATCAGCACATTGTCGAGCTTCTTCTTGTAGACAACTTTTTGGGATGTAACTATTATTTTTTATCAATGAAGATGAATCTAGCTTTGCACCAACTCTGAGCTTTCTTAGGAGGCTATAGCTCTTGGGGTTGGGCCCAACCAAAGTGCCCGGTACCTCCTTTATGTACCTTTATGTGTTTTTCTTGCATTCATAGAATAATTACTGTTATTTAGGTTAAAATCTTGCTTTTATCACTTAGGTTGTTTTTTATGAGTAAGGTAGTTGTTCATGCTTCAGGCTGATTTGACAGTTTGGCAACAGAAAAGATCCGCAAAAAGGCTACCGAGCAGTCCTTGATCTCATTTATCCCTCCTTGGGATCATGAATTGAGACCAAGGTACACTTGCTGTCACAAAACACTGTTTTTTCCTTCCAATGCAATTGCTAGTGTTAGATTTTGAATTGGAAAAGTTGATATCAGTTGTGTTTTCATGTTCAGATCTAATCTTACTTAGTTTCCATAGCTCTCTTGCATGATTTTCTATCTATAAACTTTTGTTCATTGTATTTCTAGTTTCTAAGGGCAGATTAGGTCAAAATAGATAGATCTCTTTTTTTTTAGTCTTTGTTTGGATCAGTTTTGGAAAGTAGTGTGCAGAGCACCTGTAATACATTCCTTCCTACCCTTCCTCCATCATACAACTTGCTCCAATCCCTCACTCAAGATTTCTTCCCCTCATTCGCCACACTTTCCCAACTTGCCCTAATTTCTACATTTTTGTGCAACATTGCTTTCTTCATCCTTGAACAAATCCAACCATATTCATCACTTCTGAGCTTCATTTTCCAAGTCCTACACCTCTAAACATCCTTATCCATCCTTAATTTCCACTTCCCCACCGTTTTTCCACCATCAATCCTCTAAAAACCACTTTCAGCCTGTTCCTGTGGATCCCTTGCAGCCTCTTGTAGAAGATAACGCGAGTTATTTTTCAAGATTTGAGCGTGGTGGAAATCTCTAAAAGGGTTCTAGTGACCCCTTAGGTCCTCTCCACACCTTCCTACCCCCCTTCAAACACCCACTCCATTTCATGTCACCAATAAACCTCTTCACAATTAAAAATAGTTAAAACACATGCATAATAATTCTGCATAAAATTGCTCAAAAATACAAAGAGATGATTTTTCCATATTTCCCTTCAGAAGTAGCTTAAACACATGTATTTTACCTCTGCAATATTCCATGGCATCCATTTCAGTAGTTTTACATCTCTTTTCTTGCACAAGTAGGGTTAGTCGGTAAAACTAGGGTTTGCTAGGGTTTGCATTTCCTTTCAGCTTTCATCTTCTTTCTGCAAGTAGACTAGCCTCTTTTGAGTTAGCTTTCATCCATCACAGTTAAAAGCTTCTTCTAAGAACTCATAGAAGTTGGCTTAAGCTCCTAGTGAACTTGTGCTAGCTAATCAAGTGACAGCCTGCAGTAAGAGCTAGTACTTGTGCATATAGCACCATTGCTTCCAAGTTTGTTACGAACTACCGGGTTGATAAAAGTAAAGTAGGGAGTCCCAGGAGTTGCAACATCATTGTTGCAATAATGGAGCTCACCACTTGCGTGCCCAGATATTCATGTTATGCATATCCACCTTGAATTCTGCCACACTTTGTAAAGTTTTATATACCGTCGGGGACAAGTGTGGCCTACGGTTGATCCATGTTCGTAAAATCGCCTCTACAAATGTCCAAAATAGATTTATATCCAGGATCCTTGCCACATCTTTGGTCGCCTAGAGCGAGGTATACCTCATGGCCTCGGGTATATTCTGCTCCATGGCGGGAAACTGGCTATCTGCTGGCAGCTCCCTAGCAATCAACAGGATGGATAAGAGCACCCACGCGTAGTGGAAGGTCTTACCGTAGTCCTGTGCTTCCCTACAGTTCGTCAAAAATTCATCACAGAGAAACTGCGCCCAATTGAACTGGACCCCTTCTACACACTTCTTTTCCAACACAATTACAGATGTCGGTACTTCGTCTACATGGCATTTCCTCATGAGCTTGCTGGCCAGCAATTGGGTGGCAACGTTCAACCCTCGATCTTTGATACTTGCTATTACGTGCCCTCGCTTCTTTTTCTCTAGCTTATATTTGGCCTTCATAGCTTCCACGAGGCCCAAGTCACTACTCTTTCCGGCTATGTCTGAGGGATTTCTTCCTTTAATTGGCAGCCATGAAATTCTGTGAATTAAGTCAGTTGTGATGGGAATTGGCTCTTCCAGCCATAGATACCCGTGATGTACTAGACATAGTAGCTGCCGAGTGACAAAGATAATGATAAGCGTGCAGTGGTAGTGGGGTATCCACTGCAGATGTAGTAACCCTGCCTTCTCCACCCCTCGTAACCATTTCTGCAGTCGTAGTTTTTCTGCAGCCAACTGTGGGAACTTCTCACTATCTGCAAGGTCCCAGTCTTCGAATTTTATATTCGGTACCCATCCCAGCGGCGGATCGTCAAACTTGATATCATACAGAAGAAGCAGGGTCTAGAGCGCATTCTTCATGGCCTCCAGGTCCTTTGGTATCTTGGCTATCCCTTTCCATGGGGGGAATGTAGGAGGGTAACTCTATCGCTGAAGGTGGTTGGGAGACATTTTCTGCCTCATCATCCTGTGCCTTAATTTGAGCTATCAGGTCTTGCAGATCTTCCTCCTCCTCTTTTGTTTCAATAGTGACAGCTTTTCCCTTCTCTACCAATGAGATTTTACTAACTCTTGGGTGCCATGGTGGTACCGGAATGGGCCCCATTGGCTGTTTGTTTTTCTGCGGTCGCGACGTGCGTGGAGACTTCGGTACATCTAGTGCACCTATTGTCTCTCCGGGCTCCTCCTGGGTCACCCGAGGTTCTTGGCTACCTCCCATAATTCGCACTCTGGTTCTCGACATTGTGTTTATACTAGATATAGTTAGTCGTGTAGTCACAAGTGGCAAGGTAGCTTGGGATTCACTGCTCTGTACTACTTCAATTCTTAAAAACCTTAGAGCTACTTGAAAGTTACCCCGTGGAATTTTATAGTAACAGTCGGATTTGAATTCAGCCCTTCCCTCCATTTTTGAGTCCTTAGTACCGACTTGGCAGCAGATCTCCCCAAATCTAGCTTGTAATTCATGTCTTAATGGTCCACTGCCCACTCCTTTCTGCATTAAATTAGCCTTCTTGTCATGAACAGTGTCATCAACGATCACCCCCAGCCTATCCTCATGGAAGTGCATCCCTTTAAGCGTGACTGTGAGCCTTGTGACAGATGGGATCTACGCGGAAGCCCATTTCCGCATGGATTTCCTACAGCCTTGTTTGTAGTCCAGTGCCATCTTTCAACTGCCTAGAGTGCTGAGATTGTGCCTTCTACAAATAGTGAGGTGGTTGCACCCTTGGTGCGAGGCTTCATTTTTCCTGCTATCCTGGGCTATGGGCACCTTCCACATGCCTTTGCATCACGTCCCTCTTTGTATGGTACCTTCCCTTGTTTAGTAAGGTGCGGTTGCAGCCATAATAGCAGGGATGCAATTTCTTCTAACACAGAAGTAGGGCTGGCCGGACTTGGTCTCATCATACTTAGTTTCTTGTGGCCCACTTGCTTGACTTCGGTTTCCAGTTTTTGGATTTCTTTATCTGATGTCATACTTCTCTTCCTTAGTTGTGTGCACTGATCATCGAGTTCACGTAGTTCCATGCTTTCGCGCAAAAGGTTTTCTTGCAACTGGCTAATTCTTTAACCAGGTCCTTGCATCCTATCCTGACTGCAGGAGCTGTAGTCCAGGTATTCTTTTTTGCCCTCCTAATCTCCTCTCTTCTTATCATCATTGAAATCATTTCCGCGTTCCAGTTTTTGCTTATGGTTCTATCAGCCCATCGAACCACTGGGACATGTAGGTCCCCATCCGATTGTCCCACCTAGTAAACTCTCTTCACGATCCCGCATAGCCTTGTGAATGCTCCATCGTGGGGTATTTGTAGTGCATGTCTCTCTTTCGGCTGTCGCATTGGGTCCTGATTTTTTATCCTTAGCCTAGGTTGTGTCTGCCCAGCATGTGACTGCACCCATCGACACAGGTGGGCGTGCAAACTACCTTTCCCGACCTGCATTTGACGCTGGGGATTTTGAAACCGCAAGTGCATCCTTTTTCTGTGTTCATGCTAACTTCCAATATTCTTCTGGTGCTTCTGCCACCATTGTGCGGGCGTCGCATGCAATGTCCAATCCATCGCATGTTGTTATTTTGGCACTGACCTTCCAATTTCATTTAAGAGTTCATCCCCACCTTTGTCCCCATCATATGTGGGTAGTTCCCTGGCTTCGATCGTCACGTACTATAGTGATCTAATCATCATGTTGCAATTTAGTGTTGATACTTCATGCAGCCAGTTCTGCCAATGTTCTATTTCTTCGTTCGAATTCGAAGTACAGGAACTACCGTGCTTCCATGAGATTCTCCCATCTTCTGTCAAGTTTACCCTATCCTAGTCTTGCGCTGTTATTTGGTAAATGTAGTCCAGCTCATCGTCGTTGTCATCTTTGTGCATAGGTTCAGTGTAGCACACTCCTTCAGCTGGATCCTGTGGAACTACAACGCGTAGAGACTT
The DNA here is from genome assembly GCA_031772625.1 of Pinus tabuliformis. NCBI lineage: Eukaryota > Viridiplantae > Streptophyta > Pinopsida > Pinales > Pinaceae > Pinus > Pinus tabuliformis. The sequence continues at coordinate 669,636,606 of CM062808.1, forward strand.
TTTCTTGAAAATCATTTTTTGCTTCTTCAGGTTGATGACTCCATTGATATCTGTAGCCCAATCTATCCCTAATAACGTAGGGTAAGGGTTACTGTCATCCACAATCTCTATTACCTCAAAGTCTGTTTGCGTGCTCACACCTTCAATATCCATGGTTACCCCTTGCAGTCTTCCCATGGGCATGATCTTTTGTTGGTTTGCCATCTGTAATTGAATAGGAGACCACTATAACACAGGTTGGCCCATTCACTCCCAATTCTATTTTGGTAACTCGTTCGCATCCAAACCCAGGTTGAGGACTACCTGATCCATCTCATATTCACCAATTTGCGCCGTCAGCTACATTTCTCTCCCAGTGCACAAAGCATGCTTCCCCATCTTTCGAATTATGCGTGGTTCCCCTGATCCTATGCACCTAGTGATCAGCTCTTGGAGTCCTTTAACTGCCTTATTGTCTTGTAGCAGCTTCATGCATGTCTCTAAAAAGGTAGTAAGCATAGACAGATCCATTCCCAGTTCTGGTTGATCCTTACTACCTGAAGTAGAGGCCTCCTTGAACCTCTTCTTACCTTCCATAACTATTTCCTTTGCGCGTTCTAAGTCAAGTTCAGATTCCTTCATAAGGGCCTTGCAAACCCATGTATCGTCGTTGGGTTTCTTTCCCTTATTTTCCCCTATAGTCACACCACTTCTAAGCACCATATTCACGTTGGGGTCTTCTTCGTGTGGTTCCGACCTCATCATTTGGATATTTTGAGTTGGAGTAGGTTGTAGTACCCCTTTCTCACGCATCTGTGCGATCAACATTACAAAATCTACTGCTTCATGGTCAAACTAATAAAAATACGGACAACATATTCTAGTCAGATTCGTACAGTCTCGTGCGTAGTGCCCAGGTCCTCTGCAGCTGTAGCAGATTAACTGTTCACGCCCTCATCCTGGTCCCATTCCTCCTTGTCCTTGACCTTGTCCTTGAAATCCCCCCCATGTGATTGCTGCAGCTGGATCGAGGCCTCGTATTTCTATATGCATTCAATAAGCTGGGGTCCTGTCCATCATTAGCTCATAGCTCTGACATGTCCGCTCATTGTGACCCATTGACCTACAGAAATTACAGTACAGTTGCTGTGAAGTCTAGGTATGCTTCTGCAACAAGTGACAGTTGTCTGTCATGTGCTTTCCTCCCACCTGATAAATCACACACCAGAGTGCGGCGGGCGCACTTGGCCCTACTTATGCCTCCGGTCTCAGCGGCATTGGTCCCCCTCCAATAAAATAGTTCATGAATACAGGACAGTGATCCTTATCATGACCTTGGCCTTTACATTTTATACACCACACTTGTTCGTGTGCCTTTAGCTGGGGCACCCTATCCTGCTTCAAACTTTGCATCTCCAAGCATAGGTTTTGTAGTTGCATGTGGATTTGTTGGACTCCCAACCCTGGGTCCTATATCGGTGTTTCGTGCAGCCTCATCACCATTTCCATTGCCTCTGCCTGGGTTGAGAGCTTCTGTTGTGATAGTGTCGTCCTCAAGTGTGGTGTCAGAGATGCCACAAACCACGCGCGGTGCTGTGCATCCTTTAGTGTCATATTAGCATCGCGGATCATAATTTTCAACCTTTGATCTAGATCCTAGGGGGTTTTCACCTGGAAGCATCGCTATCTCCTTGAATCTGATGATCGAATGCGTCTCCGATTTTGGTCGGCTAAATTCTTTGTTCAATGCAATCTGAATTTCTGCTATTCCGGCATTCGATGATCATTCGAGTGCTTGATATACCAAGTGAGTCCGTGATCCTGTAATGCACTTACCAATGTGGCCCCCTTAATGTTATCATCCATAACCCCGTGCGCTTCCCATATTGCTCTTACTACAAATCAAAACTGATCGGGATCTTCGTTTCCTACTCCTCTGAATACAGGCAACTTGATCACGCTCACCATGCTAAACAGCTGGATTGGTGGAGGCAAATTGGGTGAAGTTGGAGGTGAAGAAGGTGATGGGAGTGGTGGCATTAGCGGAGATGATAACTGCGGAATCCACAACCCGATCAAATTGACCACACTCCTTGGAGAAACCCAAGTGCGCTCTTCCTCACTCGCTCGTGGCGGTAAAATTAAAGGATTGTTTCCTAACCCTTCGATCCCTTTGTAGACCCTTCCATTCCACGTCATTCTGCTCATTAATGTATGCGCATCACCCATTTTTCACACAACAACATCTTAATCTAGGTATTCAAAGACTTGATGTACTTACCTTGTGGTCCTTTGAGAAAATGTCTTTCTACTTCGCTGTAGCTGATAGTCATGTCTATCGCAAATTCAGTGATAAACCCTCTTATTATCTGATCCAGCCAATTATCTACGGCCCGTGCGATCTTATCTTCAGATGCCTCTAGCCTACGCACCAAATTTGAAGTCCACGCTATCAGCTGATCAAGCTTGCACCTTCCCTGGCTGTCTGCTAGCCTCGCGATCCAATCATATAGTTCTAAAGAGAATGTCACGATGAAGACCTCATGGATTTCAGTATATATGAAGCGATCCAACCACCTTCTCTCGGATATCTGCTAAGTTTTCTTCTCCTGTATTACGAACTCGTGCAGCTTCTGATCCAACCAATCTTCAAGTTCTTTCTTCGTAGGGTTCCAGTGTTCCAACATCAGACATCCCTTAGGCATATCCCAGTCCCAGCAATGGAACCATTTGTTGGCTTAATGGGGCCTGACCCAGATTCATAAATGTTTAGCTAATTGAATCCTGACACTACCGACCCTTTCGGCAACAATCCACGGAGCGTGGACTGAAGTCTCACCCGAGGTAGTATGGGAGGGTGTTGGAACCAGGTTTCCACACTTGATGTGGTCTAGGGTTGCATGGATCGATCTTACGCGCTGCGTTACTTTTACACAGCTGCCTTTTCAAAGTGACTACCTTAGACAAGCACGAATGCAATTTACCCTTTTTTGTGCTTAATATTATTATAGATCTTGTGTTAACTTATGAAGGCATCATACTTTCAGTTATCATTTAACATAAACAGATATGTGCAGAATCATAAATCATGAACAGATGCATAAACCAGAATATAGAAATAGATACTTAATATTCCAAAATCAACTTGTCCTTATTAATGCCTTTGTCAGTTACAATCCACTTCCTACCCTACGCACACAACTGCAGGGGTCCACACACACAGCTGCGGAGCCTCTATCCCTACTACAACCCTCAACTTAGACTTACAGATTCAGAGCAAATGCCGCTGTCCACAACCCATGCACTATAGATCTACTTTAGTCCTCTCTAAAAAATTGTCTTCTACACCTAGAGTCTTGCCTCATTTATACACTCTCATGGTCTGTGGACCATGGCCAGGCCAACTCACTTTCTATTATTTAACCTTATTTTCGGGCGGACTACCCTTTTACTTAACTCATTACAACTCATGCTCCACGCACTTTGCGGAGCCTTTATAATACCAATATCTCCAAAATTGTGGGCTTTAAGCCAAAAACCCATTACGTGGGGGACCCGCTGCCCAACACTAGAGGAGGTTGAACATTCCCCCTAGGACCCCCATTTGTCTTTGGTGCATCTAGCTCATGCAAAGAATATAACACATACCCATTAGTTCCCAACTCACTTGAGAGTCTCGCAATTCCAATAAATGTTTCTAGTTGTTCTTGAAACTCATGAAATGGTTTGATTATGATTGTATGGATGATTAAATTCCTCTTATATGGGTAAATATTTTTTAAGCAAGGAGACTACTATGTGGAGTATATGCCTTATTGGTTAATGAAACCACTTATCTTATCTACATGATTGTTCTTATGGAATTAGCTATGCAATTTCATGTTGGTGTATATGTATGAAAATATTGTTAGTTCCTTCATGATTTTAAAATTATTGTTCTTGAATATGTATTTTAGGATATATGTGATTTTCTCATTGGGTAAAGTTTTAAAAATATACTAGTTGTCATGAGTTAATTGAGGGTATTGGGTTGATAGTCTCCTCTCCAATATTGGAAAGGGATGCTAGAAAACTTAGATTTGGATTAGTTCCCCGATTAAGGATGTTGTAGATAGAATGTATGCATGACTAGGGATGTTGTTGATGTTAAATCCTTGAAAAGAGTTTAGTGGGGGGAATTTATGGTTGACCATCCTTGGGAGCCTAATCCTAGTCTATAGATAGGCAAGCCATTCAACGCTTCTTTTAGTGGGAGATCCAAAATCATCACTCTTAAATTTTCTTATATTTATAAATAAGACTAAGTAATCCTAGTTTTCATAAAACATTTAATGTTTAGATTTATAGTGTTCACCAACGAATACATATTCCTTGAAAAGTTGGTTGGGATTAGCTTGGGCTCTCAACCATTACCATTTTGATTGCTAGGCTTTAAGACATTTTTTTGAAGCTAAAAATTGTTGCATTTAGTTATACAATTAAATATAATTGATAAGAAAATACCTAAAAAAAAATTACCTCTTCATTTTTCCTCCACGGTTGATAGAGGAATCTTTCTATGAGGTAGTGTTCCAAAATCTATTAAGTTTCCCTCTCAACTCCATGGAAATAATGCTAGGGGTATTTGTGTATTGGAGGAACAATGTTTTTCTTTAGATTCTATTTTCGATAGCTTCTATGTTGTATATGATAATTTATGAGGAAAATCACATTGAAAATATATTAGATAAACTGAGCATGTTGTGTTTTTCTGTTTAAAAGATGGTCTACTTTATTGGCTTGAATGTGAGATACGATTTTCTACCTCAAGAAATTAGAGAAATGAGTGATATGTGTATTCATGCGTATATAACAACTTATTTTACTAGTCGTGTCTACTTGGATACGTGCTTAACTATTATTGTGATTATAGTTTTGATAAATACAAGTATACTTTCTCAAAATGAGCATGCTCTACGATGATCTCTTTTCATTGTTGAGACTTAGATGCCAAATATACTACTCTAAAGTTCTCTACAATTTTTTATGAGTATGGGTGTGTTGAGTGTGATAACTTATACCTTCAATAAGTTACATTATCCTTCATGTTTATTCTTTATGAACTCTTAGCACAAACCAAATTTATTTCTATGGTATTCAGAGTCTGCTCAACATTTAACAAAAAGAAATAATGGCTTAAAGCAAATAATTAATATATATTTTATGTGGTAAAACTTGACAATTTGTCAAGGAAACATCCATGGAAAAGGTAAGGATTTTATTATCAAGAGAAAAGTTTTGCAATCAACCTGATAGCCTCTTCAATTTCACAAGCTTCATAAAAATGTAGGAATTTCTTTGGTAATAACACTTCATAAAAATGAAGTAGGCATTTCTTTGGTAATAACAACCATCATTTGGTTTTATTAACCAACACCAATAGAGTAAGCACAACAAAAAATTACATAAAATTGGTTTTTACATTTTCCTTTCATTAAATTGTTTTCATTACTCTAATAATATCCATAGTTAAAACATTTTGTTGATACCGTAACCTTGCCAAATTCTGTTCATCATCTCTTTTATAAGCCAAGAGAATCTAAGCACCACCATGACTTCTCTAAAAACACTAGTTTCATAAACATGTCTACAACATTTTCTTGAGTGTGGACCCTTTTAAGATTGACTCTAGTTCCATTAATGAACTAGCTTACAAAATGGTACTTTATATCAATATGCCTACTCTTACTATGATAAGTTGCATTTGTGGCCCGATGTATAGCTCTTTGACTATCGCATAATATATTTACGTTGTTATGCATTCTTCCAAATTCACCTACAAGATATTTCAACCAAAGTTACTCTTTTCAATCATGTGAGACAACAATATAATCTACTTTTGTGGTGGACAAGGCAACTTATTCCTATAGTTTCGACATCCAAATAATAGATCCCCTTGCAAGATTAAAGACATAACTTGAAATATAGCTCCTTTTGTCCAAATTACCAGAAAAATTTGAATCAACATAGACATATAAATAATCATTACAATCATTGAAGGTGTTGCAATAATCAAGGGTGCTTCTAACATATCAAAGCACCCATTTCACTACATTTCAATATTCTTTTCTTAGATTTCTCATGTACGTGTTGACAACACCCACCACATGTGAAATATCAAGTCTTGTACATACCATCATATACATTAGAATTCCTACTACATCAGCATACGGTACATGACACATATAATCATTTTCTTCCTCACTACTAGGACATAAATATGAAGAAAGCTTAAAATATGAAGTCAAAGGGATATTAACAAATTTCACATTATTAATCTAAATTTTCACAATTACCTTCTCAACATACATATGTTGTGAAAACTTGAGCTTACAATTTTATCTTTCCTTGTGTATTTTAATGCCCAAGATTTGTTTTGATACTCCAAAATCCTTGTTATCAATGGTCCTAGACATATCACCCTTTAATATGTTGATATTGTCCATGACTTTTCTTGCAACAAGCATATTGTCAACATATAACACCCTGATAATGAATATTCCAATCAAAATTTTGAAATACAAAAGATATCCATATACACTTCTATTTGTTTCATAATCAGAGAATCAAATTCACTATACCATTTCCTACATGACTACTCCAAGCCATAAAATGATTTCTTAATAATTTAAACTAATCTTCGTTTGTGATGTTGCAAAAATTCCTAATAGGTGCAAAATACCCATAAAAAATTTCAAATGGGGAATTACTAAAAGAAGTGTGGACTATTTAACTATAAGAGTGTTGTATATATACTACATTTTCATCCTAGGTATTCATATGCTTCTGATTGCAACCCTTGTTAGGGTCCTATAAATATAGTGATCAAGGTATGATTATCTAGCCATGTATCCCAGTGGGATGTTGTAAATTATTTTTCATTTTAAGTTGTTTAGTTGTTAAAAAGAAAAATAGAAAAATAGAAAAAGAAGAAAATAAAAAGAAAAAGAAAAATAGAAAGAAAAAGAAATTATGAAAGTGGAAAAAGAAAGAAATTATGAAAATGGAAAAAGAAAGAAAAATGAGGAGAGGGATAAAAAAAAGTATTTAAATAAAACTAAATGAAATAAAATCCTCAAAAATGTGCGCTAGCCAAAATGCCACCTAAGTCTTTTTGTTTGTTATCCTCAAAACTTGATTAAATTAGCAAAATCATGGTTTAAAAGGTGAAATAAAACTCTACATGATGTTTTGTCATTTTTAAATAACAAACTGGTGCTTTTGGATGAATGATATCATCCCCACCAAAATCAACAGTAGGGAACATTGTTTGCCCACCTCGACCTCCCGAAGGTTAATGAGAAGGGGGGGGAGGGAGGTCTGAAAAGTAGTTTGTTTGAAACCACCATCGACCATGTGGTGGCCCCATAGGAATTTCGGGGGCCTCTCCTCTCTTACCTCATACTGTCTGACCCCCCAAAAACCATCTCCCGCTTCTACTTTTCCCCGCTCTCATCCATGCCACACCACACCACCACACCCATCCACGTCACCTCACCCTCTTACGTAACATTACTGTTGATAAAATTTCCCGCCAATAATCATATAGACGTTGGTCATTAACTCCAGCCAAAGTTTAAACCATTAATTATGATGCTCCAAAAATGGTAATTTTTTCGTTTATTTTCTTCCCCTTTTCGCTTTAAAAATCCCACATTGGCTTGCATTTCTCTCTTTTCCATTTCATTGTATCAGTGCATGTTCACGCCCAAAGATTGTTTAGTGCACCAGTGCCATTTGCAATCACTATCCTCTTCTATTATCAATCAAGTACAAATCAGGTAATTTCCCTTGAGCATCTTTACAATCTGAAATGTCGTCACATAAGGGAAAAGCAAAAATTGTCATTCAGAGTCTTATCTTACCCTATGTTCCCAATTTTAATGAGATGCCTTTGGTTGAAACACAATATAACATAACGAAAATGCAGTGTGAATTTGTTTTGTATGAGCTTCATAATTCGGCAAACCAAAAGTTTGTAGATAATAATGATGATTTAAGTATCTATAAATTATTTTTGCCTCAGTTTAACTTTCCCCGGCCTCATATTTTCCTAGAGTTTGTTACATGGTGTCATTTTAGGTACCTCCCGAGCCAAAAAGCGGTAATTTCCCAAAACAATGAAATCCTATTCTCAATTACCCCAAACTTTATCTATCAAGCCCTTGATATTAATTCCGAAACTTCTTTACACCCATTTTCCACTGATTCACTCATGGAAATATACCAAAATCTTACCTTTCTCCAACGAGCCCATATTTTTGAATGTTTTCCTCTTGAGAATTCTAAATTGCCTAGGAATAATCCCCCATACTCTACTTCTATTTTCCCTGAAATGTCAAGGAAATTTATTTCCATGGTTACTTTCTTATTAGGTTATCCCACTGAAGAATGGTTGGATAAATTAGTGTTATTGTTTTTGTCAGTATTTTCAATTATAGTAAATTCCTAACATGTGTTATTCATGAGCAATTTCTAAAATTTAAAGTTGAAGGTGCATTCAAACACCAGTTAATCCTAGTATATTTAATGATGTTCAATCAAGCAAATAGGTTCATGTTCCAGTTACAAAAGGTGAATGAACAAGGAAGTCCACTATCAGTCATTCAAAGGACTTCCTTGGTGAGGAATAATTCAAATGATGATTCATTCAACAATTTTGTGGATCAATTTTTACATACATCCTCGTGTCTTCATAGTAGTGATATTATACGAAGAATTTCACTAGAGGTAAAAAAAAGTTTTTCATCTTACAAAACAAGCTAAGGTTGGAGACTAGTATCTTTACCAGAATTATACAAAGATTTGAATCTATGGTGTGAATTTCCTCCCTATAGATTACAAGTATTTATACCATTGATGATTTTTTCCTTGGAATACATTAGACAGATGTTAAATATGAATGACCTGAAATTTTTATCAAGGCAAAAGAAGGCATAATTTAAATTGAAGGCACGTGTTGGGCCTTATATTGTAAATGCCAAAGAAACAACAAAGGAAGTGGATGAAATATTAAAGAAAATGAAATTTAAGCTATGCTTCACATGGTATTATGATCCATTAGGGATAATTTTAAGAGTAATACTTGAGCAGAAGACCACACCATATGCACATACACCTAGGCCAAAGATAGAGTAGTATGGAAATTAGGAGCAGTGCACGGAGAACACACTATAGGAGGTTTTAGATCAAATTTTTAGTCGAACATCTCTACAAACTCCTATTCCAAAGGACCAAGAAATCAAGAGACCAAGGAAAAGTATGCCCCATACAGATTCAAGATCTCAAGCTTCAGACATTCATGTTTTCAAGAGGAGAAAGAAATATCCAAAGACCAATACTAAGACTGATACTAAAAGTGATGCTAGAATAATAACTATTCAAGAGGAATCCTGAGAAGAAAAAGGGCTCACAGGAGCAAGCCACAGTGGTTTTGACAGGTATTTCGACCACTTAATTCCCATTTGTTGAGGAGACAATAGAGTCACCTATGTATTCTACATCTTAGATTCCAACACAACAAAAAAAAATTGCTAGATACAGGGAGATCAAGAAGAAGAATGAAGCATTGAGGGCTACAAAATATTCAGAGTTTTGGAAGCAAACAGCTATGCTATAGACATTTTTGTGCCTCGTATCATGGAGCATGGAATGTCAATAATTACAGGGATCCTCAGTCCCTAAACATGTTGTTCTTACCCCTAAAAGAACAAGGTCATCAAACAACAGCACTTCCAATCAGTTCTCCACCTGAAAACACTTCAAAACAGGCTTATTTTGGATCATGTCAGCTGCTTAACTGAGCTTCTGCGCTGTAATGCAACTGTCCCACTCTGTACCTGCGCTGGAAGTCAAAAGTAATGAAGGCTACCTGCGCTGGGCGAGATTGGCCAAGTGGCACAGTCATCCTGCAAGGTGTCAACTGCCCAGGAAGCTTCCAAACTGACACTTGGTTCATCAGATTCGCCTTGTGATGAGTAAGAGGTACTTGATCACCATGTGTAAGCAAGGATCTCCAAGTGGACTCAAGAACTGAAGATTAACTGAAGAGGGAGAGGACACTAGTCAGCTCTATGCCAGCCTCAAGCTGACTCATCCTTTCTTCTTCTCTCCTATATATAGAGCTCTTCTATGAGGTCTAAGGAGGCTGGAATTTTGTGTAAAGCAAGGAGGTGTTGTTGGATTACAGTTAGAGCTATTGGGTGATTGTTTTACTAGAGGTGAAGAGGAGAGTTCTTGCTGCTGGGGAGGTGCTGCTGGATTGGAGCCATCATTGGTTGTAACCTTCTCAGAACCCTGTTACTTCTATCAATAAAGTTTTGCATGTTCTCCTATATACTTGTATTGCATTGATGTATTGTATTTACATGTATATTTGATTCACTCTAATCCATGCATCAGTTATGAGTACATGTATCTTGTAGTTTCCTCTCTTGTTTTGTGCAGGATCTGTGTGTAGCTGGACCGGCAAAGAGAGCAAGGAGCTGGGAACAAGAGACAAAGAGAGAGGATCAAGATCGACTAAGCGAAGGACACCAGGTTGGTTAATCATTTCTTCTTTCTCTCTGTACTTTCATAAAGGAAAACATCAAAGCTTTACTTTCAGTTGTTGCTAAAGACTGTCACCTTTAGAGTAGGGATAGGGTCATCCGCATCGGATACTTTTCCCCACAACAAACTGGCGGCTCCACTGGGGAGCCTAGTATCTTGTTGGTGTTTGTAGTATTTTGCTATTCATTTCTTGAAGAAAAGAGTACCAAATCGAAAAGCTTTTGACTATATCAAAAGCGAAGTAGAGGGACTGCTACTCTTGCTCATTTGCTGAGCAAATTCAAGATTTGAAGAGCTTATCTACAAAAGACTCTTTACTCTTTGTGATAGATCTTCATCCTCTTGATCATACCTTAGCCTGTACTTGACCTATAGCTTTTTATTTCATCAAAAACAGTGCATTTTTGAGCTTTTTATGACCCGGAAAACTTTGTAGACGAAACTCTCGTGAGTTAGTGCAGGCTGTACACAGGCAGCCTGCATTACAGCGCAGGTACTCCCTTCGGGAACTGCGCTGAGAGTGAAATTGGTAGACTAGAACCTGCGCTGGTCCAGTTAGTCTTTGTCTTGCTCAGTCTTCCTATTGTGTCTTGGCCCTGTTTGCACTTGTTTTTGGCTGATTGCTTGCTGGTTATTGTACTTGCTGTAAGCAACTTTCCTTGACTTTATTCCGCCTCAGTTGTGTGATGAAACTGTGAGTGTTCTTTCAGTATTTCTTGCTTCAGTTACAGTTTCCCATTGTGAAAAGCGAACCAGTATAGCTGTGGCCTCTTAGATCCTGAACTGTAAAAGTGTCTTTGTGATCTTAAGGGCTAGTTTTATTACTGTTCATGGCTGTTTGAGTTTGTTTGTTTTTCACTTTATGGTTTGAATTCATACATTTTTAGTGTTGAAACAAGTACCTGTAAGGCGTCTTTTCATTTTAGACAAAACTTGTTTGTTTACGCTTCAAATTGAATTCGAAAGTCATACAACAGTTTTCCTTTCTGTCTTACATCAACATCAAGGGAAAAGAAAAGAAATACATGGATCTTGCATTTTCATTTTGATAAGTTTGTGTGTCTGATCTAGGAGAAAGTGCATTAGTTTGTGCTTTGTGCTCTGTGTGGAAAGATATTATTTTTCTCTCCCCTCAGTAGTTAGGATTTTTAAAGCTAAAAAGATTGTGAAAGCTTGCTTATCATTTTAGCTGCATTTAGGAATTTGTACCAATACATCTCGTGGTGATCCTGAAAGACAAACTGATAAACAAGATCAACTTAAAATATATTGAATGAATCTAAAAACGCATTGTAACATAACGCTCACAATAGAGGTCTAGGTAGAGACGTGTTCCGGCGTCATTAAACGTAGTGACTGTCGATCTCTACGAAGGTGGGTGATTCCTCCTGAGGGACGATAGCACTAATACGGACTTGTGCTCCCGCGTACCGTCGCGTATATTGGGAGACCCCTATAGGCAATTATCCTTTATCCTTAGGAAGCCGTGTCGACCGCCCTACTAATCGCGATGCAGTGAACACAGCATTCACGAAGATCGACCACCCGTACCGTAAAACGTATTCTGTGGTTTCGCGAAAGGTTTGGCACACCCTCTGCCTAGATCTCCAGAGCAGTTTCTTTTGGCCCTTTTCAAACTCTATAACTGAAAAGGTCCAACCGAGCATTTGTCACTTCGGGCTCGTTAATACATCGAAGGCGACTAGAGTCATCTTTAGCTTTTTCTCGACTCTTAAAACATGAAAAAGCAAAGTTGTGTCTAAAAGCGTCTAATAAAATTCATTCAATACGGAAACATAATTCCCCTTTTTGTATTTTAGTTGATCAAGTAATCCGCAACCGTGGAGGAAAGTCAATTAAAACTCCGTCGTTCGGGGAGACTCGCGAGTCAACCACCTTCGTCCCCGGAACCGAAAGTAGTACGGGCGAAGCGATCTCGCTGGACCAGGTCAAAATCTCCTTTTAGAGTTAGAACGGAAGTTCCAACAACATCTGAGATTCTGGTCACTCCCAATATTTCTGGAATCCCTGCCTCTATTGAAGAAGTTCAACAGCAACAGAGGGACAGTTGTACTGATCCTAGTCTGAAGACAAGTACTTGCATAACTGAACCAGTTCCATCTGAAACCGGTCCACAGAGTCTTGTTGTTCAAACAACTATCGCTGTCGAAGCAACCCCTTCTTCGGCACCAGAAATCTTTTACGGACCTGACGGTCTTCCTCTTCCTCCTGGTCTGATTGCAATAGAGGAAATCATAGAGGACCAGCAAGCAAATACTCCAATTCATTTTGGAGTAGGTACCACTCTTTTTCCTTCTGCATCAGAAGTTTGTCTATCGCCACAAGAAGTTCCTGAAGAATCGTTAGGAAGTTTATTGGATAGACTTAAAATGTCTGAACAACCGTCGACATCTAGAACTGTGCCAAACGACACAGCAGCAGCAGAGGCTACTACTGCTACTCCAACGATGTTCGCTGGTATACCATCTGTCCCGGCAAGTTGTCAACAACGAGCCGGAGTCCCATCAGGGACGATGACATGGTTAGTTCCTATTTCTTCGTCCGGATTATCATCTGGTATTTCTTATGTTGAAACTCGCCAAATTGATCCATTTGGAGGTCAACCTAGGCAATCGATCCCTTTGAGTTCTGGATTGATGCCATATGGGGGGCAGTATGCCTTTTCATTACCTCCTTCGGGAGGATGCCCATCCGTGAGTTCACAACAAAGTTCAGGTCAAACTGGAATTACATCCAGCAGTTGGGTACCAATACTGCCTCAACAACCAGGAGTTGTATATTCTATGCAACCAGTCCACCCTGTGTCGAATGTTGCCACTATACCTGGTATGGCAAATGTGTCGCAAGTACAAGTGCCACCTGTTGTAATACAACAACCTCTTGGCTCAGCGACTCAATCACAATCTCAGGGTAGTGCCTCCTTATCTGGAGCGACTCAGGCTCAAACAAGTACTGTGACTACTCATCCTGGTCAATCATCCAGTATTGGTCAACAGCAAATGGTCCAACAACCAGAGCTGTTTCAAACTCAACAACCGCCATTCCAGCAATCATATCAAGGACCTGAGCAACAAGTCTTTGTAAGTAATGGGCAACTATACTATAATGGTTATGCCCATCAACCTTGTCTAGGTTGTCAGCATAATGCTGGTCTGCAAAGACCCATTGCTCAGGCGATACCATCTTATCCTGGATATGCTTCGCCTAACTTGAACCAACAGTTGCCCTTTGTAGCAACTCTAGAACTACCAGATCTAAACCGGCTGACGAATGATCCAATTGCTTATGCCCCTTGGTGGCCAGTGATTCCACATAAACTTCCGTCAGATATTCCTAAATTTAATGGAAATCCAGGTGAAGACCCATCGAATCACGTGATGACATTCCATCTGTGGTGTTCGTCGAATACCTTGAATGATGATTCGATAAGGCTTCGCCTCTTCCAGAGGACATTGACAGGTCCAGCGGCTAAATGGTACATTGAATTGCCAAGAGCCTCTTTCGACAATTTCAGCTCCTTAGCCACGACTTTCTTAACCCATTTTCAGTTACCGATAAGGTATGAAACAGGGACAGAACTCCTTACCAACTTCAAACAGACAACGGCCACTCACATATCTGATCATATTCATGAGTGGCGACGTCGTCGTAGGATGGTGAAAACTTATGTTCCAGATCAGCTTTTAGCTGAGTGGTTTATAAAGTTGCTTCTTCCTGCTATAATAGAAGATGTGGCCAAGGGAGGCGTCGTAACAGAGGAGCAAGTTATTGCTCGTGCCCAGTATTTAGACTTAGTATATACTCAGTCTGGCACGCTCTATGACAAGATACCTGACGCCCCTAGACCGGAATTTTCAATTCCTCCCCCTCCTGGATCAAATAGTGACTCTCATGCTGGCGATGGTGTGATTGGCACTGCAAATGCAAAGTCAACACGGGATTCGTCTAAGAAAACCCGTAAGACTTCGAATCAAAATGCAAATGAAGAACTTCTTGCCTCGGAAGTAAGTGCCGTGTTGGATGACAAGGGCAAACAACTGAAGCAACTAGGAGACAAGAAGAAAAAGAAAGGGAGAAAAGGGAAACCCCCTTCGGGGTGTCATATATGCGATGAGGATCATTGGACAGCAGATTGTCCATGCAAAGCTGAGCTTAAAAGATTCTTTAAGAGTCCGAAAACCTCAGTTGTGTTGACTGATCCGTTTCCTAATCCTGGTCAAAATCTGGTTGCCAATCAAAATGCTTCCCGATCCCAAGTGCTTATGTTGTCCACATCAAAGCAGCAGAATAATGCTTTGACAAGGGATAAAGGTTACCGAAATCCACAGCGGTCGAATAACAAGGCTAATAAACAACCTAGTAGTTCGACAACAACTTTGAACGAAGTTCTGCCACCCATCGTTCCTAAGCCGATAATAAACTCGCCAAAGGGAGTAGTACACAAATCGACATTTAATCCTCGTGCCAAAATAACACAGGATTATAATATAATAGAGGACCTGGCTCAATCATCGTCCGCTATGTCGACACCTGAGGTAGTGCAAAATTGCACCTCCCAAGAGCAAGCTTTATTATCAGCTATAGGTGAGATTGGCCCAATGGATTCCAATTTTGTGGCCTTTGATCATAAAGGATATGACCCTAAGTTACCAGCTCAACAAGCTTTCCTTGTTAAAGTGAACGCCCTCAACAAAACTGTTCATCGAACAATTATTGATGAGGGGGCATCTACATGTCTTATGTCGATGAGTTGCTGGAAAGATTTAGGCTCACCACCCTTGTCGAAATCGTCAACGACGTTAAAAGCATTTAATGGACGATCATACACTCCATACGGGATTTTAAGTAACTTGCAAGTTGAACTAGGGGGCAAAACAGTAGGAATTGATGTTGAAGTAATTGATGGAAACCTCGATTACAACATCCTACTAGGAAGGCCCTGGATATATGCCATGGCCGCAGTTGTGTCGACCTACTTCAGGAAGATTTCATTTCCCTTTCAAGGAGGAATTACAGTCATCGACCAACAAACTTTCCTCCCCGACAGTTCACAAGTTACGGGAAGCATTCCAATGATCCATGGAAGCAATCATTCGCTTCAAAATATCGGAGTAGGTCTCCTAAAAGACCCTACCTTAATGGGTACTTTTTCCCTACCGCCGGCAAGTAATCTGGCGGAAGTAGCCACAGTGGAAACCTACAATATGAAATCTTCTATATCCAACGAATTCGGAAGATTCCTAAATATTTTGTCAGCATGGATCGTCGCCCTAATGGAAATACTGTAAATACAGTGGGCCCCGAGGACGGTTCTTATCTCGTGTCAACCTCGTTAAAAAATGAAACAAGGAGTCATGAGGATAGTTCTTTTATTATGTCAACCTCATTAAAAAATGAAACAAATCCCCTTTTCAAAATTCAAAGGTAAACCTTCATTCCAATCACCAAGTTGAATACAATGAAGCTTGGGGGGCACCCTCCTTTGACATGCATTATTATGATGCTGGGGGCATGCAAAAGATCCGAGCAGTTTTAGCGTCATAGTTCATGCTCGTTAAAAAATAAACATAAGCTTTTGAGCAGTGTTTTGGCGCATTCAAGCTCTTTAAAAAATGAACCCAGTACCGGTAAATAACCTTTTGAGATCGTAAATTCATCAGCCATAAAAGCCTTGGTCGTGTTTGTGCACCATCACCTCCACTTTTCATTTGGCCGATCATTCACTTCCATTTGTATGTTTACCCATTTTGAGGAACATCTGGGAAGAGTGATTTCACTTAGCCTTCCTTGTGACACTACCGTGATTGGAAAATTCCAATTTGTACCTGGAATCAGTTGCTATCCCTGTTTATCACTCGTTCCTCAAAAGACGAGTCTTCTTTGAGCTTTTTTCACTAACTCGTAAAATATGAAAAGTTTGCCGAGTTTTGGCCTTCTAACTCGTTAAACGACCGAAAGCTATCCCTCCTCTAGATTTTAATCTTTTTGGACCTGAGGGATTATTGCACAAAAAGATCGAGCGCTTGTCTTGTTCGGCTCGTAAAAGTACCGAACAACCATCCCTTCTGTATTGTTTTATACTTTTTCGGACTTAAGGGATTAGATGACGAAAAAGGAATCATGGAGTTAACTTTCTGTACCTTTTCAGACTCTCTAAAAATGAAAAGGACCGAGTTTTCTTTGTCGTTAGACTCGTTAAAATGGTTAAATAGTGACAAACTTGTCTTTAGACGAGAACGAGTTTCCCTATCGCTAGGCTCGTTAAATCATAGCGATGGGCTTGCCTGAAGGGCAGGTTATAGAACAAGCATATGTTATCCTCCTCAAGCTTGACAAAAATAAAGAGGTACTGGTCAGAAATGACTGGGGAAAAATTGGGAGAACATTCAAAGTTTAATGGTAGCAAGTCACTCTTGAACATGACACTTTTCCTCCGTATCACATCGGGTTGGGTTGTTTCATTCACCGGTCTCATCACCATGGTCCTCGCCACACCATCCACGTTTGGGGTAATGCTACCGATCCATCGCATCAGTGTCGTTATATGTTCAAGAGGGGTCATTCTGAAAGTGTCAACCGTGTCCCATCCACTGCCATACATTATCCTTCATCCATTCATGATCACCGCCCTGAATCATATGTCACAGTTTGTTTTCACCTCCACTAAAGTCATTAGCTCCGTTCCGTGTCATTGATGTGGGATTCATTAAGGCCCTCCTTTGACGGATCGCTTCTTGTCGACTTCAGCTCATTATCCAAGAAGTTGATCTAGGAACACCCCCATCAGTACTTTGAAGCTTGCATGCCTCAATGGCAAGTTTCTCACTTCCGGCGACAGGTATACATCAATGACCTTCGACCAGAAGATTTTGCGTGGCGTTCGACGCCAAGTCCTTTATTCACGCCACGTGAATTGTACTGCAGTACCTTGAGGGTCATCGTCATTATTGGTGATTCCTCTCGCGCTTGTTAACGGTTTACATTATTGACCGGTAATCAAGCGATGTCTTTCCATGTTCGACTTCAGCGCAATTCTCACATGGATCGACTTGTACTTAGAGTGAAGATCGAACGAGTTTGAAGACCCCGGATCTAGTTTCATCCATCTGGGCTGCGATATATATTCAGGAAATATAAAAGCATTTGCCATGTACATCATTGCAGCAGATGATCATCCTACTCAAAGGATGATAATTTCAGCAGAAAATTATCAGTCTATCTTCAGACGATCGTCTGTCATATGTACCAAAATGTATTTATAAAAAGCTGAACATGGGAATGCCCGCCTCAGCTAGATCATGAGAATAATGATGAATGAAAAATAATGTATTGTATTGTATTGTATTACAGGGCACTCTCCTCAGTACTGGAACGAACTTCGGATCCTCTAGATAAAGCATTTCACCCGATAAACGGCCTCATACTTTAGGGGGCAACTGTTATAGACATTTTTGTGCCTCGCATCATGGAGCATGGAATGTCAATAATTACAGGGATCCTCAGTCCCTAAACATGTTGTTCTTACCCCTAAAAGAACAAGGTCATCAAACAACAACACTTCCAATCAGTTCTCCACCTGAAAACACTTCAAAACAGGCTTATTTTGGATCATGTCAGCTGCTTAACTGAGCTTCTGCGCTGTAATGCAACTGTCCCACTCTGTACCTGCACTGGAAGTCAAAAGTAATGAAGGCTACCTGCGCTGGGCGAGATTGGCCAAGTGGCACAGTCATCCTGCAAGGTGTCAACTGCCCAGGAAGCTTCCAAACTGACACTTGGTTCATCAGATTCGCCTTGTGATGAGTAAGAGGTACTTGATCACCATGTGTAAGCAAGGATCTCCAAGTGGACTCAAGAACTGAAGATTAACTGAAGAGGGAGAGGACACTAGTCAGCTCTATGCCAGCCTCAAGCTGACTCATCCTTTCTTCTTCTCTCCTATATATAGAGCTCTTCTATGAGGTCTAAGGAGGCTGGAATTTTGTGTAAAGCAAGGAGGTGCTGTTGGATTACAGTTAGAGCTATTGGGTGATTGTTTTACTAGAGGTGAAGAGGAGAGTTCTTGCTGCTGGGGAGGTGCTGCTGGATTGGAGCCATCATTGGTTGTAACCTTCTCAGAACCCTGTTACTTCTATCAATAAAGTTTTGCATGTTCTCCTATATACTTGTATTGCATTGATGTATTGTATTTACATGTATATTTGATTCACTCTAATCCATGCATCAGTTATGAGTACATGTATCTTGTAGTTTCCTCTCTTGTTTTGTGCAGGATCTGTGTGTAGCTGGACCGGCAAAGAGAGCAAGGAGCTGGGAACAAGAGACAAAGAGAGAGGATCAAGATCGACTAAGCGAAGGACACCAGGTTGGTTAATCATTTCTTCTTTCTCTCTGTACTTTCATAAAGGAAAACATCAAAGCTTTACTTTCAGTTGTTGCTAAAGTCTGTCACCTTTAGAGTAGGGATAGGGTCATCCGCATCGGATACTTTTCCCCACAACAAGCTACTACTCAACACAAGTTGTTTTCTACACTTGACGCTGAAAAGGGATAGTTCTAGTTGGCCTTCTTGGAACCTACAGTTCCAATCCCCAAAAGTGCGGAATATTATAAAGCCTTGGTATTTTATTTTGATACTGAAAAGATCCATGCAATTAATCAAATTGATTTGCGTAAACAGGAAGGTGAAATGATCAATTCAACATTGAAAAGTTCAGCCATGACTACCTCAATACTAAAGATAGAGCAAATGTTATTTTTGGCAAAAGACACTAGGAGCAAAGCTTTATAAGATTTGGTGATTAAACTAGGATATTGTCCTAGTAACATCAAAGCAGCTGAGGAGATGATTAAAAATAAAGATGTAGATATTCAAGCTTTGAGGAAACAACTCAAGCTTCCAACCACAAAGCACCCTCAAGCCAAAGAAATAACTAGTCTGGAGATAGTAAAGGAAAATTTGTTCCAATTAATAGTTGAACAGAACATTCAAATTTAGAAAATGGAGAGGGACATGGAGGAATTGTTAAAATAGAAGGAGAAATTAGCATCTACAGGTACATAAGTTTAGTTATTTACCAGAGAGAGATGAATTAATTACTAATATTTACCGATATGAATAATAAAATAACCAAGAACAATACACATAAACACACATGTTTATCTAGAAAAACCCCAAATCTAAGGAATAAACCAATCCAATGAGATCTCATTAACCTTGGCCAAAATCCTGGCCAAGATGGCCAAGTGAGCCTTCACCGCTCACCTATAGGCCTATATTACAATGAAGTATTCCCATCCTTTTATAGGCTCCATTAAATGCAATACAACAAGAAGAAAACCATGGGTGCACAATACCATTTTCCCTAAAACCATCATTGTTTAACCTGGTCAATGTTGAATCTATCTCGAGTCACGTTTACCTAACAATTTGCCCCTTAAACTTAACTTGGGGTTCCTTGACTAACTCTAGCCAAACCTGCTAAGTGAGACAACCCCACTCACTCTAGCCCTTAACCCCTTCAAAGTTTCTACCCAAGGTATTATTGACCTGACATCCCCCCTATCACCTAGGTCTAACCTAGACTTTACCGATGATTACCCAAGGGTACACATGCCTTACCAGGTCTTACAATAGTATGCCCATTTACATGCAATAAAATTTGACTCCATAATATTTTTTGTTTTCCCTTGTTGTTGTCTTTGTACATATGACATTGATGTCCATATAAAAAGAAAATCTACAGGATTAAATGGGTCACCAACCATTGTAACCACCCATTATCTAGGAATTATATTCCGGTACATCGTTCATTAATTAATTAATCCATGTGCACATATCCTCTCTCACTTTTGATTGCTCCATATGGAAGTGAAAGCTTTGAAGACTTCTATCAAACTGCTTGAATTCCCATAAAATATCACTATAGAATTATCATCTACCACACATTTCTTCATTCCTGTGTCGAGTTTTTTTTTCTTTTCATCATGGTTGTTAGCGTTGCCACTGTTGTTTTGGAGAATTTAGTATCTGCGGATAAATACTAATTCCCTATTGATTATGTGATTTTTCCGAAGATATCTAGACTAATTCCCTAGATAAGTAGTTATATCTAGAACAACAATTTAAAGTGTTTTAGACTTTTCCTATAAGCAATAGATAAGATGAGAAGATAGAAGGCCTACCTGTAGTTCCGCTTTCCTCTCGTCTCCCTTGTATCAATTTCATCGCTCCTTCCCGTACTTAATTCGCTTGAGAAGTACCCTGTGAACACAACAGAAGACAAAAAATCGATCAAAGCATACGATCTATTGAATATAAGTGAAAGGAATCAAATACAATACACAAATAAACATTATGAAGCAATACAAACATATGGGAAAAAGGTTCAAACACTTTATTAGATAGAAAAAGGAATTACAACCATTGGTGTCTGATTCAAAGCCATTCTTCCAGCTTGGATCTCGTCCACATCACATCAAAAGCATGACAAACTTGTAGCATCACAATACTTACTTCAAAGCCAAATCTCATAGCA
Organism: Pinus tabuliformis; assembly: GCA_031772625.1. Lineage (NCBI taxonomy): Eukaryota > Viridiplantae > Streptophyta > Pinopsida > Pinales > Pinaceae > Pinus > Pinus tabuliformis. Next base: position 669,657,734 of record CM062808.1, read on the forward strand.
GCATTATCTCCATACAATTCAACATAGTCCAGCCCCTGATCACTTAGATGAGTGGTCAATTTATAGGAAGATGAAGGAGGTTTTGTCATTAATGGTGGCATTGAATGGCCTTCCATACCTAGAATTAGTTCCATGGAGGAATGGGTGAGAGGATAGGATGCACCTTAACTCATTCATCTATTGGAAATAACACTGAGAGGGGGGTGAATTTGTATTATCAGATCAATAATTAAATTTTCAAAACTGATTTGTATATGCTACTTCAGCTTAGTGAACTAGCATGTATACGTAACTATACTTAATGCAACCAGCATATATGCAGAGATCTTTTGATCTACCCAAATTATCATGTATTGAACTTTAATCAGTATATCAGGAATTCATTAGACAATGTAGTAAAAGAAGAATAAAGCATCACACATAATCAACACACATGAACACCAATATATAAGGTGGAAACCCAATGTGGGTGAAAACCACCGGCTGTTGTCATCTCTGTCTTCTTTAAATAATAAGAAAATTATGTTTACAATTTTTCTGTACTGGTGCAGTCTTATACTAGTACGCAGGCTTCTACTTGCAGAAGGCTACAACCTTCTCTCGTTCTCCAGCTTCTACTGGAAGGGAGCTACAACCCCCTAGCTCTTGTACTAGCTAATATGTTTACTAGTACATAGGTGCCAGACTACAGAAGGCTACAACCTTCTCTTTTCTTCCAAGGACCACGTTTCATAAATTTTTAGATTGGATCCATCAACAAAATCATTCAATCATCAAATATATCTGCACCAACTGATCTCCTTTTGAATCAACCATAATCGAATCAATCAATCACTTTGACAACCCATCAATCTGATCATTCAGAATGTGGTCACCAGAATACAGTACCAGAACCCATGCCAGAACCCAGAATACTGCAATAGCAAACAGAAGAAACTAACACATATTTTATAAGGTATATGCTACTTCCATGTGTCGAACCTACGTGCACATGCGCTTTCCTCAAAGCCAACCAACGTATAAATATACAAATATAAATTTATAATTCTGTAGCTATTCCAGACTTTAGTTATACCCAGATCATATCATTTACAAAATAATATATGCATTAGAATTCAGATCTAGAATATACAAGAGCAAAAACACCTAATGATAGTTCATTTTACACCTTAAGATCCCGTTCTATCATTAGATATGATCCCTCATCATCAGCTAAGGTTCATCCTTGGTTCAGATCCAAAAATGCACCATAACCCAATAACCTGCATACTAGATCTCACACTTCATCAGATATTTGATACATGCACACCTTGGCCTAATGTTCTTCTCCTCCTTTTATAGTTTTAGGCCTTTCTCAATACCATGGACCAAAACCACTTAGGATCAATACCTTGGACCAAATACCTAGGGTCAATACCTCGAACCAAATACCTTGGACCAATACGATGGATCAAAATACCATGTACCAAATACTTCAGACCAAACATTTAGTTTTCCAAGGTATACGTGCTTTTCCTTCTGTGAAAGTGCGCGTATGTATACGCGACTTGTATACAGTGAAGTTCCGTGTATACGCAGCTTGGTCAATGGTGAACCTGCGTATACCTCTCTTTCTTCATTCTGTGAAGACTGATCTGTAATTCTTTGTTGTTAACCTACTATATTATGATCTTTCATTTGAGTGAGTTGCCTTCTGAACTGATTCCTTGAAGCTACCTTGCATTTCATCACATTTGTAAACACTACTGTCATGCATTCTAATATTACCATATACAAGTGAGTTGTTCTACTACAAGTGGGATGCCATCAAGTACAACACATACATCATAATCCCAATGATCTCCCCCTTTGGACTTGATGGCAACAACCACACCAAGTCACTCTCCCCCTTTGACATCAAGGACAAAGGGTCATGCTCCCCCAGAGTGCATGCTGAATTCTCTGATATGCTGAAGTGTGTTGATTGAGCTCCCATGATCGAGTCCATGCTCCCCCTGAGCATAAGAAAAGTCTGAAAAATATGTTTTAAAAGAAGAACATGAATCTATACATACATCACAAATGACCTTCCTATCACCAATGACTCATACATACATCCACCTCCCAACCAGGTGGGGATATACCAAATTTGACTCAACCACCCAACCAAGTGGAGATATATCATGTTTATACATGTCAAAAATAAGAAACATTACATCATCCAACCCATGCAGTGGGGTTACAAATTAGGTCTTTTCATGACCGTTACATTAAAAGATATACATGACATATAGAGACCAAATATCTTAAACAAGACCATGATAGTCATCAGCAATTATCATATGATCTACATCATCAGTAGCATCTATTAACAACATCTAGACTAGCAACCTGTATATGTCCATCATTAATTCCAAAATATCATCAACCATGTTCTCCCCCTGAACCTGTTCCACCTATTCACTGTCAGATCTGATCATTGCATATGTCAATAAGAGATATCAAAGCATCATCATCAATCAGATATACATCAAGTTATCAACAACTTTATGAGGACCAATATATTTCCACATGTTATCAGTAGATTGAAACCATCATCAAACAGAGCAGATAATTGACAGAACCATAGTAGACCCCTTTTTCCTGAGTCTAGCCCACTACTTTTCTTTAAACCAACATATACATGACTGTGCCCACAGAAACCCGCGTATGTATGCAACTACGCTTTATGAAACTCGCGTATAACCACCTTTCTCTGAAGAAAATAGGTTTTAACAATAGGATGATGTAGCAACTACTCCCAGCTTTTGCTTGAGATATTCAAATGTCTCTTTGGGCAGTGGTTTAGTGAATATATCAACAACCTATTCTTTGGAGGGAACATACTCCAATTTGACCTTTTGTTCAAGCACTTGTTCACGTAGAAAATGATATTTGATGGGTATGTGCTTGGTCTTGGAGTGCATGACTAGATTCTTTGAAATACTGATGGCACTTGTATTATCACATAGAATGGAGATGGGTGGAGTACATGTGATCTGAATGTCTTGCAAGGTTTGCATCATCCAAAGTAGTTGTGTGCAGCAAGATGCAACAACCATGTATTCTGCTTCAGTTGTAGATAATGAAATTGAACTTTGTTTCTTGCTGAACCAAGACACTAACCTGGAACCCATATAGAATGCACCACCACTAGTGCTTTTTCTATCATCAACACTTCCTGCCCAATCTGCATCTATATATGCATGAAGTGTAATATCTATATCTCTAGGATACCATAAACCAAAGTTCTATGTTCCTTGAAGATATTTGAAAATCCTTTTGACTGCCTGAAGGTGTTATTCCTTTGGATTGGCTTGGAATCTTCCAACTATTCTCACTGCATGCATGATGTCCAGTCAGGTACGTGTTAGATAAAGCAAACTACCAATCATGGATCTGTAAATTGGTTGATTTACTGCTGTTGATTCATCATTTGAGCTAAGACTACATCTTGTTACCATTGGGGTACATAGTGGTTTAGAATCTTCCATGCTGTACCTTTTCAGGATCTGTTCGAGATATTTGGTTTGTGAGAGAAAAATACCATCTTTATTTTGTTGAACTTGTAGACCAAGAAAATAGGTATGCTCACAAATCAAGGACATTTCAAATTCTTGCTGCATTACTGAAGCAAAATTCTGAGTCATGGATTCTTCATTTCTACCAAAAATGATATCATCAACATGCACAACAATTATTAGCAATTTATCAATGTCCATCTTTGTATATAGATTGCTATCTGCTGACCCCTTTGAAAAACCCTGTTGGTGGAGATATTTGTCAAGATGGTAATACTGTGCCCTTGGTGCTTATTTTAGACCATAGAGAGCCTTCCTGAGTTTGCATACAAGTTTTGCATCATTTCCAAGAATGAATCCTTCTAGTTGTTCAATATAGACTTCTTCTTCTATGTCTCCATTAAGAAAGGCATATTTTACATCCATTTGGTATACTTTGAATTTTTGAAAACTAGAAAGAGCAAGAAACATTCTTATGGCTTCAAGTCTAGCAACAGGTGCAAAAGTTTCTTCAAAATCTATACCTTCTTGTTGAGCATATCCTTTGCAAACGAGTCTGGCTTTGTTTCTGATAACTTCTCCATTTTCATTCAGTTTGTTTTTGAATATGCATTTGGTTCCTATGATATTCTTATCATGAGGTCTAGGAACTAATTCCCAAGTATTATTCTTTTCAATTTGCTCAAGTTCTTCATTCATGGCCTTGACCCAACATTCATCTCTGCATGCTTCATTTAAATTTTGAGGTTTAGTGGAAGATAGTAATGCTAGATAGCTTGAGGTTTCGACAATAGTTCTTCTTGTCTACACACCTGCCCCTTTTCCCTAAAATTTGAGTTTCTGGATGATTTTTCTGAACATACCTGGACGGAGTCTTTTCTTCTATCATTATCTCTTCTTCTAGTGCTTCATTGGTTTCTTCTTCAGAATCAGTGTGATTTGATGTGGGAAAATGATCCTAATCTTCTTCATTTTCATAATCTTCAGTTTTTATCTATTTTGGATTTTTGCATGCTTCATCAACCACAACATCAATACATTCAATAATTTTCCCAAGTCTTTTATTATAACATTTATATCCTTTACTTCGGGAAGAGTAGCCAAGAAGAATACCTTCATCTGCTCTGGGTTCAAACTTACCAAGTTTTTCATCAGTCCTTTTGATGTAACATTTGCTTCCAAAAACTTTGAAGTATTTTACAGTAGGAGTCTTACCATACCAAAGTTCATGTGGAGTTTGAGTGTTGTTTACCTGAACATTTGCTTGGTTGAGAATAGTGACAGCAATGAATGCAGCTTCACCCCAGAAGGTTGCAGGAGTTCCAGATTCATCTAGCATAGCACGAGCCATTTGTTGAACAGTTATGTTCATTCTTTCTACCACTCCATTTTGTTGAGGAGTCTTTGCGGTGGGGAATTGCCTTTTTATTCCATGTTGTTCACAAAAGTCAAAGAATTGATCCGAGGTAAATTCCCCTCCTCGATAAGATCTGAGGCATTTGATTTTGTGATCTGATTCATTTTCAACCAAAGCTTTGAAGGCTTTGAACTTTTAAAATGATTCATCTTTATGCTTTAGAAGACCTATCCAACACATTTTGGAAAAATCATCAATGAACAATATAAAGTATTCTTCTCCACGAGGTGACTTTTTCCTTGATTGTCCACATAAATCAGTATGAACAAGTTCAAGAGGCTTACTAGCTGACCCTTCCTTTTCGATGAAGTGAGATCTGGTTTGTTTACCGAATTGACATGATTTGCATATAGTATTTTCAGGAATGTTGATATCTGGAAGATCACGGACAACTTGGAATCTGCATGCTTTTCTTATTTTAGAAAAGCTTAGATGTCCCAATCTTCTGTGCCATAGCCAGTTTTCATCATTTTTGCTTAGATAGCACTTTTGTTGTCCTCCCTTGAGTATGTAGAGGTTGTTTGGAGTTCTTGTACCTTTGATCATGGTTTCTCCTGTATCAAGCTCACGAACAACACATCCATTTCATCGAAACACTACTTCATTTCCTTGATCACACATTTGACTCACACTCAACAAGTTATGCTTTAAGCCATTAACATACATAACATTCCCAGCTTTAACTTTTTCTTTTAAGAAAATAGAGCATTTACCTTTTATGATAGCAAGAGTGTCGTTTCCAAATGAGACACTCTTTTCCTTTTCTAAGGCATTATATGAGTGTAGTTTTTCTTTGTCATCTATCATGTGTTTTGAGCATCCGCTGTCGATGTACCACTGGTTTTCTTGTCGTTCTGCATACAAGGCTATACCACATCTTTCTGTTTGTGGTTCTTTCTTTCTCCATATTTTGGGATTTAATGGAGTTTTCTCCTTTTGAGATATTTGCCAAAATTTACTCCTGCATTCAGATTCTTCATGGCCAAAGTTGTTACAGATTGAGCATTCTATTTTATTTTCAAGAAGAGAAAAGTTATTATAGGAACTTTTCTTGATCCCTGTCACATTCCTTTGATTTCGCTTCTCTAGTCATGATGTTTTTGTAAGCAACACATTGAGCAGCTTTGTGTCCAAAATTATGACATGAGAAACATTGACCATTAAAGAAGTTCCCGCGATTATCGAATCTACTTACCTGGTCATTGTAGTTTCTATTGATATTTGTCTTTGAAGCAAATTGAGTACAATTTACCTAAGGTTGGTTGTGGCTTCTGTTCATCCTTGAAGTAAATTGAACCTAATTTACCTAGTGATCTGCTTTATGCCTTTGCTGACGATTTTCAAACTGTTCACTACTTTTTCTACATCAAGATAGCTTTTAGTGGAGGTTGACAGATTCTATGATTGAGATGCTTCTTCAGTATATCCAAGACCCATCTTTACCAGAGGAGAATGTTGCACTTTGATAATTTCATTTAAGGTTTCTGATCCTTTAGCAAATCTAAGATTGAGAGCTTTTGTTTTCTCAAGATCCTTTCTTAAACCCACAATTTCACATTCTGGTTTTTCATTGTGTTTTTCTCTTTCAGCAAGTTGGTATGTCAAGGTATCTATAATCATATTCTTTTCTTCTAAATAGATTTTGAGTTTAGAGATTTCTTCATAAAGGTCATCTTCATCTAAAGCATCCAAAAAATCATCATCTTCATAAGCCATCAGAAGTCTATAGTCATTACTATTTTCATCTTCATCACTATTTAATAAACCATCGCTATCTTCATGAGTATAGTATCTCTTTTTACTTACACTTTATTTTCTATTCCATTTTGCAGATTCCTTCCCTTTATCATATTTATCTTTATGAGGACATTTGGCAGCATAATGATCGACTCTACCACAGGAAAAACATTTGAAAGGTAGTTTACCTCTGAATCTTTTGGAACCTCGTTGAAGCTTCTTGACAAAGTTTACTTCCTCTTGTTCTTCTGAAATATGTCCTGATTCATTGAGTTCTTCTTTTCTTTTTGCTGAAGCTTTAAATGTAGCTTCTCTCATATCTGATGGACCTCCTTTTCTCATCTCAAAGGCAATTAAGATTCTGTGATGCTGTGTCATAGTAATAGTCTGTAGATCCTGCTTTTCTTCTATGGAAGATAATTTTGATTCAAATTTAGTAGATAAGGATCTTAAAACTTTTTCAACTAAGGTAACTTCCTTTATCTCTTCATCCATATTCTTCATGCAATTAACAACCTCATCTATACGTAAGAAGTAACTAGCTATACTTTCATAATTGTGCATCTTGAGAGTTTCATATTGAATTCTGAGAGTTTCCAGTTTAGCACGTTTTACCTGAGAGTCTCCTTCGTAGCTTAGAACGATTTTGTCCCATATTTCTTTGGCTGATTTGAGCTGCATAACTTTGACAAACTCTGTTTGTGATAGACTTCCCAATAATGTATTGGCAGCCTTGGCATTGGTTTCATATTGATTTTTACCTGCCGTATCTGTCGGAATTGCTGATGGAAATGTATATCCTCTTTCCATGATTTCCTAGACATCTGTTCCAAGAGATTGGAGATAGGCTGTGGTTCTTACCTTCCAAAAAAAAAAAGTTGCTCCCATCAAAGATTGATAGTCTGATGGATCCCCCGCTTTCTTGATTACTCATGATGATGGATCTTCCTTCAAGCGATCAAGCTTCTTCTGAAGGACCTACTCTGATACCAATTGTTGGAAATAATACTGAGAGGGGGGGTGAATCAGTATTATCAGATCAATAATTAAATTTTCAAAACTGATTTGTATACGCTACTTCAGCTCAGTGAACTAGCGTGTATATGCAACTGTACTTAATGCAACCAGCGTATATGCAGAGATCTTTTGATTTACCCAAATTATCATGTATTGAACTTTAATCAGTATATCAGGAATTCATTAGATAGTGCAGTAAAAGCAGAATAAAGCATCACACATAAGCAACACACATGAACACCAAGATATAAGGTGGAAACCCAATGTGGGTGAAAACCACCTGCTGCTGTCGTCTCTGTCTTATTTTAATAATAAGAAAATTATGTTTACAATTTTTGTACTGGTGCAGTCTTATACCAGTACGCAGGCTTCTACCTGCAGAAGGCTACAACCTTCTCTCATTCTCCAGCTTCTACTGGAAGGGAGCTACAACCCCCTAGCTCTTGTACTAGCTGATATGTTTACTAGTACATAGGTATCGGCCTATAGAAGGCTACAACCTTCTCTTTTCTTCTAGGGAACATGTTTCATAAATATTCAGATTGGATCCATCAACAACATCATTTAATCTGCATCAACCGATCTCCTTTTGAACCAACCACAACTGAATCAATCAATCACTTTGACAACCCAACAATCTAATCATTCAGAATGCTATCACCAGGATAGAGTAACTAGAACCCAAGCCAGAACTCAGAATACTGCAATAGCAAACAGAAGCATCTAAGACATATTTTATAAGGTATACGCTACTTCCACGTGTCGAACCTGCGTGCATATGCACTTTCCTCAAAGCCAACCAGCGTATAAATCTGCAAATATAAATTCAGAATTCTGCAGCTATTCCAGACTTTAGTTATACCCAGATCATATCATTTATAGAATAATATATGCGTCAGAATTCAAATCTAGAATATACAAGAGCAAAAAAACCTAATGATAGTTCATTTTATGCCTTAAGATCCCGATCCATCATTAGATCTGATCCCTCATCATCAGCTAAGGTTCATCCTTGGTTTAGATATAGCAATGCACCATAACCTAATAACCTGGATACTAGATCTCACACTTCATCAGATATTTGATACATGCACACCTTGGCCTAATGATCTTCTCCTCATTTTATAGTTTTAGGCCTTTCTCAATACCATGGACCAAAACCACTTAGGACCAATACCTTGGACCAACTACCTAGGGTCAATACCTAGGACTAGATACCTTGGACCAATACCATGGATCAAAATACCATGGACCAAACATTTAGTTTTCCATGGTAAATGCGCTTTTCCTTCTATGAAAGTGCGTGTGTACGTATACGCCACTTGTATACAGTGAACCTGCGTGTATACATAGTTTGGTCAATGGTGAACCTAAGAACACCTCTCTTTATTCATTCTAGGAAGACTGATATGTAATTCTTTGTTGTTTACCTGCTATTCTGTGATCTTTCATCTGAGTGAGTTGTCTTCTGAACTAATTCCTTGAAGCTTCCCTACATTTCATCACATCTATAAACACTATTGTCATGCATTCTGATATTACCATATACAAGTGAGTTGTTCTGCTACAAGTGGGTTGCCATCAAGTACAACACATACATCATAATGCTCACATCCTCATCAATTTTCTAGCTCATGGGAGTTGATGAGTGAGGAAAACTTCTAGATGACTCCAAAAGATAAGAATATTCCCCAAACCCTATGTGAATTTCGCTCATTCTTGCCCAGCGTAGGTGAAAGGAAGCCTAAGTGCTCTGTAGAGCACCCTGGAAGTGGACTTAACTACTCTGCAGTGCACCTTCATAAGGCCTTACCTGCGCTGGTCCCTCTAGAGGCTACTTCTGGATGTCTTCAGGTCATGAAACTATCTAGGAAGGGGGCATTCAAAGGGGTGACTTGTTTAGGGCATGAAGCAACTGAAATTAGGGTTTGATGAGCCCTAGAACACTGATCTGAATATTGGGATTTGATGTGCCAAAATGGATTTGTATTAACCATCCAAGAGCCTACAACCAAAAAATGACCTCCAAGTCCTGTCATCCATTCACAGTCATTGTTCAACCCATGAATTTTCGAAAGTTGGGCGAGTTCTTCAAAACAACTTTTGAGGAATCACCATTGGTTAAACTCAAATTTAAGTCTTATAAACTCTGTGATTTGAAAAAAACACCAGATTTGACAAATCCGTGGACAAACTTAAGGGATTCTTCTAGATTTGTAGTTCAAATTGAACAGTTTCTGAGGATACCTTGCTTAAATTTCAGCATCTGTTTTCCAAAATTTGTGCACATTTGATAAACCTCATAGTCATGCAAATTCTTCTCATAAATTTGACAGAGGGAAGAATTCGTTTGCATAGAACTGATGACATTAGGGTTGAGGATCTACATCACCTCTCCCCATTTCTTCTCCTTCACAACCCTCTCAAAACCGTCGTGGCACTTGACGGCATTGAAGATCTTGCACAATTCCACCTCCTATACATAACGTCTACGTCGCCAGTTGATCCCTCCACAATCTCCCAAAACTATTGTTCGATATCCATATGACATGCCCTTGCTAATCTGAACCATTTCCACTTAAACTTATCCAACAATCGCCTAAACGCGTCTAGGGAATAAAGCTCGCAGGGTATAAACTAAGGTTATCCTTCTCTGAATTGAGGTAGTCCAAACAATACCACTTCCTAGCTGGAATTGCCTTCAGCAGAGGCGAAAGATAGTACAGATTCCATCCCTTGTTGCACCAATCATAGAGAAGCGTCATTTCTTCGTGCATACCTCCCTGAAATCTCTCATAGATTTGATCCAACCGTTGTTGTGAGTTCAAATCCTCTTCTTTCAAATATTTGCTTTCTTTGCAAGATCTCTGCCTAATCTAAAAATGGGGCTCTTAGGCTTCTTGTCTAGCTTACAAGAACCTCTCCCACTTCCAAATCTTGAATTTTCCCAAGTCTTTAATGATTAACCAATGCGGAATTAAGAAATGTTTGATAATATAGTGTATGCTGATAATTATTTTAAACTGATTATATGTTTTAGAGTCTACTATTTGTGTTGCTATGTGAATGTGCTTAAACTAATATATAAATGCATATCACAGTGAATAATGCAGTAGTAAAAACAAACACATAAGACAGCAAATTAATTAGGAGTTCACCCACAACTCTTGGGCTACGTCTCTGTGAGCTCTAGTCAACTCAACTAGGTTCTTTGGGATTATGGTGTAAGTTTTTTTTACAAGCTCTTGGCCCAAATCCTGTTGTTTTGTACAAAAATAGTGGGTTCAGACACCATTTAATCCCCTCTGGCTCTTGAAGCTCTGGCTCTTGGCTCTTGGCTCTTGGCTCTTGGCTCTTGGCTCTGGCTCTTTGGCTCTTGGTTCAAGCTCTTGGCTCTAACTCTAGCTCTTTGGCTCTGGTTTTGGCTCTTGGCTCTGACTCTGGCTCTTTGGCTCTCTGGCTCTTCACTCTGGCTTCTTTCTTCCTTCTGCAACCTTCACGCTCTCTGGCTTTTCACTTGAACTTCAAGTGACCCCAAAGGCTCCCTCAGTTTCTCTTTTGCATCTATGCTACCTACTTGGCTTCTACGTTGGCTCTTTGGCTTCTACTTCATAGCAAAACCCCAACCACAACTCGGCCACCAACATTAACTTAGCAACAACACACAACAACTTGACCACCATTCAACAACTCAGCAACCATCAGTCTTTGACATTCATGGCTTAAAAGCCAAAATCATGCTGTCTGTTGGTTTTCCCTTTCTGGCTCTCTATCTTCCAGCTTTGGGTTTGCTCGAGTCGCTCTTCTGAGTGTTCAATAATCATTGCATAACGCCCTTTGGGCCGGTGGCCATCGATTCCGTAATGGATGAGGGCATCGGCACTTGAAATCACTTAAAAACAGTTGTTCCGTGTTTTACACAGAGAATGCTACAATACACAGAAAAATCCACAAAGCACTGTCCATCCGGACTTGAAATATTCATAACTGCATCCTAAACTCCCATTGGGTCCACCTAGGAATTGCTATTGCATATTGAAATTGGCCTGCTCCAAGGTTTCCCCTTTGTATTTTAAAATACATTGAAACGGTAAAAAATAACGTAAAAATGGCTTTGGCGGATTTCAAATGTTATACATTTTCATTCCGGAACCCTTTCAGGTCCAGTTTACATCGCATATCGCTTCCCCTTTGTATTTTCATTTAATAGAAAAATATATGAAAATGTATTAGAAATGCCTTTCAAACAGATTTCAAAATATATTAAATCTGGCTTAGAGCCCCATCGGGTCTGGCCATCGCATCGCAGATATAATATATAACATATCGGCCCCACTCCACTGTAATGTTCCAACACGATATTGCGATGCGACTTGTCATAATCGCATATCGCATAAGCCCGCGGCCTCCCCATATACATGGTTCATGTCGACGCTGATTGCGATTGCCGATCTGCCTGTCACCGCCGATGCGATATGCCGATCGGATCTGGACCGTTGATCGGCCAGATCCGACGGTCCCTATTCACTGTTCCTTCGACCTCCGATAGGCTCATTTTTCATTGTTTTATCATGTTTTCAAGGCCCGATAGTGTAATCCGATATTTCTAAAGGTCCTCCTTTTGCACTTGTTTTTCCCTTTTGGGAGATTTGGAAGACTTAGAGGGTTTTTAGATCCATTATTCAAGGGATTTTGCCTCTTTTTCCTTTGAAAAAGGGCAGCTTCATTTTATGATAGCTTTCCCATCTGAAGTTTGTTTTCGCCCATTTAAGTTGCGTTGGATTCAGAATGGAGGGATCCCTGCAATGAGACTATTTCCTAGAGCAACCTGCGATTTTCATTTTCCTCTGATTTACAAAGGATTTGTGGCATTCGGCACCTTTCACCTCTTGCATGAAGTCTTTTAGACTTAGAGGTTTATCTAGGATCCATTTTTGGATCACACCTTCCCACTAAAAGAACTTTTGGTCTCCAAAAGGCTGATATACTGATATGAATAGTAAATGAGAGTGACTTGTCCTCTTCTTTCAGCCTCCCTACACTTGCCTTTGCATAGTGCCTCTGAACCAAAGTCTCTGACCACTTCCCTTCTCTGGATGGGCTAGTCTTCTTGAGAAGAACAGTCTTCCTCCTTGCCTTCTTGTAGAAATTCTACTGAAATGGTCATAGAAGGTAGTTTGAGCTTCTTTTCCTTGATCATTGATCCAATGTGGCTCAACAAATGTGAAGTACATATGCCCCACAAAAAATTCATTTGTACTTGTTTGAAAAGATTCCAACAACAACTGTTAACAACGACAGGCATACAGACAACAACTGGATGGACTAACACCTGCTTCAACAAAGGTAATAGATTTTCACATCTTGTGAGTACCTCCATGTCTTATATCTGCATACAAATGATGGACTAGATAACAAGCCCACAAAACATGCCTTTAAACAGATGACCCTTAAGTCAAGCATGTAAAAAAAGACCATTAGGACTCTTTTTCAAAAGATGAAACTTTCATCATCATCTCCATTTGGAGACCAAGTTAACTTCTTCCAAGTCAACATGGCATCACATGCATGTCAAAGAAATCAACCCTGCAAGTTAATTTCACATACATGTTCAAAAACTAGGAAATCATCAACATCCCTGTGCTCATGCATGCATTTCATCCTTCAACTTTCACTTAAGCACACTGTACTTTCGAAGTTGTAATGAAATATAATGTAGATGCATCAATAGACATGCAATCTTAATTGGATAAGAACTCTAATTGTTCCTTACCAATCCCTTTCAAAGGTACTACCTTTGCCTGCACATTAGCATCAACATGTGAATCATTTTGAGACACATCATTCATGGAATCTTCACTTCCATTTTTGCCATCTTCTCTTTCCACTTTCTTCAGCTTTGGTGGAAGCATCGTTCGATTCAGCGTCCAACACTTTTCAGCAAGATGTCCTTGCTTATGGCAGTAAGTGCACTGCATGTGCATTCTCTTGATAGCATGATTTGCCTTGTCCAATGGACCTTTGGCTGCTTGCTTCTTTTCCTTCTTCTGCTTCCTGTATGTGGCCATTCTTTTCCAACATCTAGAAACATCATGGTTATCCAAACCACAAAAGGAGCATGCAACTATTTCCCCATACATATGTGGAAATTCATCATGCTTTGCAAAATCAAAAGGAATGTGTTTAGAACCAGATTTATACCTGCCTCTTTCACCTTTATTGCCTTCATGAGGAGGTGAAGCAAATGAAGAAGTGGCTCCCTTTGGAACACCATCAAACTCTTCAAGGTTGTTAGAGTCTCCCCAACTCTTTGGTTCAAGTGTGTGATTCTGAACACCTGCATCCTACAATTGGTGTTTCAAGCCATTGTATTCCTCTTGGATACAACCTTCACACTTTTGAGGTAGAGGACATGAAATGAAACTCCTTCTTGGGACTGTTTCAATGGCTTTCATGGCAGCTTTCGAATTCTCTCCATAAGACTATCAATAGCCAAGACCCAAATATTTAGGCCTTTCCTCAACCATTATTGGTTCAACAATTCCTTTTACATGCTTTCCCAAGCCCTTTCCTTCATAGCCCATCTTGGACATTAGCTTGGAACCTGTGGCTTTAGTATGTTTTTCAAAAGGACCAATATAAGCATTCTCAGAGGAATTTGAAGACAAACCGGAATGGCTTATCTCTTCTTCAAGCTGGTACTTGACTAAGGCTTCTTGGGCAACAAAGAGCTGTGTTTCCAACTCATGTATCCTTTTTAGGTTCATATTTGCAATATGAAGTTGCCTCTCCATTTCCTGCAATTTGTTAGCAAGAAACTGCTTCTCTTCTGTTGACACCTAATCCTCAATGGATGGGTGAATTGGAATGCGAACAGTCATCAAGAAGATGAACTGATCCGTCCCATTTATGTATATAAATGATAGTTAGCTAATGAATTATGCAATCATTTTTTCTCTGCCATTCTGGAGTTACCCTGGCCTGACATGGTATCAGAGTGCAGGTCCCAGATTCCTTGTAACTCCTCTGCCTGAAACGTTTGCCTGGCTATAACGCCTCTGCCTGCCTGAACATTAGTCTCTCTGCGCATTGATTGTCTGCCTGAACGTTAGTCTCTCTACGCATATGCCTGAACGTTTGCATTCTCCTGAGCACTGCCTCTATCCTGACATAGTGCTGCCACTGCCTCTGGCAGACACCAACGCATACTATGTCCTGTAACGGGAAAACCACCGCCTATCGACCAGATTGTCGGTACCAACAATTTGAACGTGGTGAGACCACGACATTGTGGCTCCTTTGAAGCATTTGATCGGCGTGTGTTTCCAGGCGGGCACTAAAGCAAGGGAAGGGGTAGGCTTTACTTTCTGCTCTGCGCAAAGAACGTTGAAATCAATCGTCCTTGGTCTGGCGTGACTATTAGATTCAATTTCTTCATGGCCGTCTTCACATACCCATTCTTTACCGGTTTAGAGCTGTGATCTTTACCACAATCATGGTTTGTGTTTCCAGTGTTATGATCTGAGTGAAGTTCTTTCTTCCGTGTGATTTAAAAGGTAGTATTTTGAATGCTTGAGGTTGCAGCCGTAGAATTGCTGAAAACTCTTCACGAATGTAGATAGCGGCCTCCAAATATTCTGCACCGTAAGCAAGAAGACCTTGGTTTTGGTTTAGAGCCAGAAGCACGGAATTGGTGGAGATTTCAAGGCATAAGCCCTATTTGAACCCGAGACGGTTGCGGAAGAGTATTCCTTTAGTTAGAGTCGGTTCTTGCATAAAGCCAACGGCTGTTATGCGATTGCAAAATAACTTGATCTCCATGGCTTGTTTTTGGATCCAACGACCTGTGCTCAATGCCATTACCTGGAAGAATGGTTATTGAGGCTGCTGCTACGCATCGTTGATACAGTGTTGTTCTTCGCATGACAGACCCCAAGCCTTGGGCGCAAGGTATTGTTATTATTAATCACGCCAAAGGAAGATGAAAGACAGTCCATTGCGCTCCCTCCGAGCTCCAAACGACAGCTCCTCCTAAAGGTGAAATTGTGCAGAACTATTAGCACCGTCCGAGTGTTTGAGAAAGAGAAAGCCCGCGCTCCTGGCAGTTCGAGAAAGATAAAGCCCGTGCTCTTGGGTAATCATTGAGGTATCGAGTTTAGCAGAAAAAAAAAAATATTTCACTGTTGAATCCTGTATATGTATATATATTTGTGCGCTGTGGTTATATTAACCAGTATATATATATATTATGGTCTTCAAACTGAGTTTGTAGATATGAAATATAGTGGATACAGTATCCTCGGAGGGATTTGAAGAAACAGGATATAAAAGTATTTGAAATCTGTTGCCTTTTTTGAATACCACTTCACTGTATATCAGCAGAAGTTTTTTTTTTTTTTTCTTATCAACAAAAGTTTGTTTTTTATCAGCAGAGACAATTTTTTTTTTACAGAATGCATTCAATCATTTCTATGGTCGGAATAGATCTCACTGGCAAGGAGAACTATTCTGAATGGTCTCGGATGGTAAAACACACCCTCATCTACAATGAGTTGTGGAAAGGAGTGTGTGTCGGAGAAGAAGACAAAGACCCTGTGCAGCCTACACCAGATAAAGAACTTGTCATTTGGGAAAACAAGAACAGCAAAGCCTATGCATTGATCGCAGCATCTGTAAATGAAGAAGTAAGTCGTCATATTTCATCCTATTCCACTGCCTTTGAAGCTTTACAAAAGCTGAAAGAACTCTATGATTCACATTCTGCACTTGAAGTTGTTCAGCTCATGATTAAACTCTTCACTCTTGAACTGAAAAATAATGATCCCCTTGCTCTTGCATCTGAAATAAAGTCTATAATGCATGATATTAAATCCACTAAGGTTGAGCTGGATATCTCTCTTATTGCCTTTCTCAAAGCACTCTATCCTACCTACTCCAATTATCTTGAGTCTTTACAAGCAAATGGAAATCTTAAAGACATAACATTTGAGTCTCTTTTGAAAAAGTTTGCTGAAAGAGAGAAAGCCTTTGGAAAGAAAACAGTCCCTGAATCTTCTGAAGAGACTGTTTGCCTTGCTCATAAAGAAAAGCATCCTGCTCAAGATTCTACAAGAGGAAGAGGTGGACGAAGAGGAAGAGGAAGATACTTCAGAGGCAGGGGGGGCAGACATTTTCAAGCAGAAAAAGCAGATCTGCATTGCATTTGCTGCAAACGAAATGGATCACATGATGCTTCTACATGCAAGCTACCATGGGACAAAATCGAGCAGAGAAGAAATCAGCAGAAAGGTAAAACTGATGACACAGACAAAGGTAAAGCACCTGAATCCGCTCACTATATTGAGGCACAATGTAACATTGGAGTAAATGAAGATTTGTTTAATGCTTCACTTGCTTCTTCGAAAAATGACTGGTTGCTTGATTCAGGAGCAACCTGTCATATGACTCATAGGAAAGATTTTTTTGAAGATTTCACTGATAATGTTGATGGAGCAGTATACTTTGCAGATCAGTCAAAAATCAAGCCATCAGGGCTTGGCACAATCAGGCTTAAACTGCCTGGTCTTCCAGACTTTCTTCTGGATCATGTTCTATATCTCCCACAGCTCAAGAGAAACTTGCTATCCCTGGTCCACATCCGCCAGCAAGGTCACTCCATTCACATGTTTGATGGAAAGCTTGAGGTAAGAAAGGCATCTGACCACTCACTTGTCATGAGGGGTATAGAAGAAGAAAGACTTCTTAAACTGCAAGGAACCTCTGCTCATGCACAACATTTCTCATATATTTCTCATCATGAAGAAGGTACACTTCCGTCAAGTTTATTATGGCATGCTAGATTTGGACATTTAAACTATGATAGTCTCCGCTTGTTGAAGAAAAATGGTGTTGCTGGTTTGCCTACAATTCCTAGAAAACATAAGCAATGTGATGCTTGCATTCTAGGAAAGCATAGCAAACAGTCTTTTCATGATTCACATTCAAGAGCACATAGGAAGCTTGAACTCATTCATTCAGATTTATGTGGTCCAATGCCTGTTCCTTCTGCAAATGGAAATAAATATATCATGACATTTATTGATGATTACACCAGAATGTGTTGGGTTTATTTATTGAAGAACAAATCTGATGCTTTTCAAACATTCAAGAATTTTCATAAGTGGATTGAAAATGATGCACAATCTCATATTGGGTCTATTCGCACTGATAATGGAAAAGAATATACATCAAATGAATTTGAACACTATCTTCGCCAACATGGGATTAAACATCAAACAACTGTGCCTTATAATCCTCAACAGAATGGTGTAGCTGAAAGAATGAACAGAACAATTTTGAATATGGTACGATCCATGCTTTTCTTCAAAAATGTAAAGATAATGTTTTGGGCTGATGCTGTTCTATGTGCTGCATATATAAAGAATAGATGTCCATCTAGTGCTATAAGAAACAAGACTCCTTATGAATTATGGTATGGACATGTTCCTTCGGTAAAACATCTCAGGATCTTTGGTTCCACCTGTTATGCTTTAATACCAAAGGTACATAGAAACAAACTTGGTGCTAGAAGTCGTAAGTGTATCTTCCTGGGGTATTCAAACACATCTAAAGCATACCGTCTCTATGATGAAGTAAATAAAAAGTTTGTTGTATATAGAGATGTCATTTTTCTTGAATCATCCAAATCTGACAGTGTTGTTGAGCGGCAACTTGATCGCTTGGATAGATTCATAAAACCAAAATCATTTCAAGAGTTTGATAATCAGATTCCACATCTTGAAGGGGGGATTCCTATACTAGATCAACATGTGGAATCTTCTTCTGAAGAACAATCTCCCCTGCATGACACTCCAACAACGGATGATGCTTTAAGTGATGTAATTGATAGAATTGGGAGACTCAATCTTGATTCAGACCCAACTCAATCAACAGAGCAGCCTGGACCATCTCAGAAAGGTCCCCCAAAGTGGCTGACAAAGACACTTGAAAGTGTTCATCCTGATGAAATTGGAAAAACAGGAACCAGAAATACAAACCGACAAGATGGAGGTGATGTAGATAACTCTAATTCACCTGTTGATATGGATGTTACTTATGATTGTGAATTGAACTTGTCTACAGATTTTGAACCAACTTCCTTCAAAGAAGCTACTTCTCATGATGAATGGAAAGAAGCGATGCAGAAGGAGTATGATGCCCTCATAAAGAATGGCACTTGGAAGCTGGTTGATCCTCCATTTGGAACCAAACCAATTGGCTGCAAGTGGGTCTACAAGAACAAGTACAAAGCTGATGGCTCACTTGACAAGCACAAAGCTAGGCTTGTGGCAAAAGGTTTTGCACAGAAGGAAGGGGTCGATTATGAGGAAACTTTTGCCCCCACAGCAAAATGGGCCACCATCCGGACACTCTTTGCACTAGCTGCTCAGAATGGTTGGAAAGTCCATCAAATGGATGTAAAAACTGCATTCTTGAATGGAGATCTAAAAGAGAATGTTTTTATGTCCCAGCCTGAAGGATTTGCTGTGAAAGGACATGAACACAAAGTATGCAAACTTGTGAAGTCCTTGTATGGCCTCAAACAAGCACCACGAGCCTGGTATGAAAAACTAACTGAGCATCTTCTGAAACTCAACTTCAAACATTTTGATCTTGATGATGCAACACTATTTGTCAAGAAAGTTGGCAAAACAGTTTATATGTTGTGGTATATGTAGATGATATTTTAATGACAGGGAACAATGAAAGCTATATTGCATCCATAAAGAAAGAATTAGGAAAAAGTTTTGAAATGACTGATTTGGGCTATGTTCATTACTATCTTGGCATTGAAGTAACCCAACATCCAAAATCCATATTTCTTTCTCAAAAGAAATACATTGGAGATTTGTTAAACAGATTTGGCATGACAGAGTGCAATCCTCTTTCTACTCCAATGGAACAAAACTTGAAGCTCACATCTATTGAAGGAAAGGAATTTGAGGATGCAACAAAGTATAGACAGCTTGTAGGAAGTCTCATCTACCTCACTACTACCAGACCAAACATTTCATTTGCTGTTGGAATCCTCTCCAGGTTTATGCAAAAGCCTTGTGAGGGACATTGGTCTGCTGCAAAAAGAGTTCTAAGGTACTTGAAGGGAACTCAAGACCTTGGAATCAAGTATACACAGGTGGACGACTTCAACTTGATTGGATACTCTGATTCAGACTTCGATGGAGACAAAGAAACTGGGGTATCTACTTTAGGATATGCTATGAGTCTTGGATCAGGAGCTGTCTCCTGGAGATCACGCAAACAATCAGTACCAGCAGATTCCACAACAAAAGTAGAATATGTGGCAGCAGCTGAAGCAACGAAAGAAATTGTGTGGCTCAGGAAAATTCTTGAAGATTTACAGGTAAAACAAATACAATCAACTCCACTCATGATTGATAACACCTCTGCAATAAAGTTGGCGAAGAACCCAAAGTTCCATGATCGCACTAAGCACATCAGTACTAAATATCATCTGATCTGACATCATGTTGAGGCCAAAACAATCCATCTCCGTCATTGTTCCACAAACGAGCAAATTGCAGACATCTTCACCAAAGCGCTTGGAAGAGAAAAGCTTGAAAGATTCAGAACGATGCTTGGAATCACCAACATCCCTTCATATTAAGGGGGGGAATGTTGACACCTAATCCTCAACGGATGGGTGAATTGGAACGCGAACAGTCATCAAGAAGATGAATTGATCTGTCCCATTTATGTATATAAATGATAGTTAGCTAATCAATTATGCAATCAATTTTTCTCTGCCATTCTGGAGTTACCCTGGCCTGACATCTTCCTTCATGGAATTCAGCTGCTTTCTAAGCATGCTACTCTCCTTCCATCCTCATACATTTCTCTCACCATATGCATCATGGTGGACAATTCTTGCTTCATGTCTTCATCAAAGAGTCTCATGAAGAGAGTAGAATTTGAGGACCCACTTGTAGAAGTTGTCATTATGCCAATGAACAAAAAATCTTCAACAAGATAAATAAAGGGCTTATTCAAGCAACCTTTTGCAACAAACCTCTTATGCTTTGGATTGCCTTGGGATCCTTGGGATAGAAGAATGCCTTCAGCCCTTCTTCCTATTTGTCCTCATTAGACTGAGTTATCAATAGCTTTCCCTTAAGTTTTAACCTCTACAAAATCAGCAAATAGTCGGTCTACAACCAAGCATACAATCAGCCTCTTGCTGTTCAAACAACTTTCAGACATGCAGTCTTTGTTCTGTCAATCAAGATTTCCGATATAACCTTCTTAAAGGTGTGCTTAATCAAACTTGAGCTCTAATACCACCTGATTTGAAAATGGGGCTCTTAGGCTTCTTTTCTAGCTTACAAGAACCTCTCCCACTTCCAAAGCTTGAATTTTCCCAAGTCTTTAATGATTAACCAATGCGGAATTAAGAAATGCTTGATAATATAGTGTATGTTGATAATTGTTTTAAACTGATTATATGTTTTAGAGTCTATTATTTTTTATGCTATGTGAATGTGCTTAAACTGATATATAAATGCATATAACAATGAATAATGCAGCAGTAAAAACAAACACATAAGATAGCAAATTAATTAGGAGTTCACCCACGACTCTTGGGCTACGTCTTCGTGAGCTCTAGTCAACTCAACTAGGCTCTTTGGGATTATGGTGTAAGTTTTTTTTACAAGCTCTTGGCCCAACTCCTATTGTTTTGTATAAAAACAATGGGTTCAGACACCATTTAATCCCCTCTGGCTCTTGAAGCTCTGGCTCTTGGCTCTTGGCTCTTGGCTCTAGCTCTTTGGCTCTTGGTTTTGGCTCTTGGCTCTAACTTTGGCTCTTTGGCTCTGGTTCTGGCTCTTGGCTCTGGCTCTTTGGCTCTTTGGCTCTTTGCTCTGGCTTCTTTTTTCCTTCTGCAACCTTCATGCTCTCTGGCTTTTCACTTGAACTTCAAGTGACCCCAAAGGCTCCCTCAGTTTCTCTCTTGATTCTGCACTACCTCCTTGGCTTCTACGCTACCGCTTTGGCTTCTACTTCACAGTAAAACCCCAAAAACAACCTTCAACAGCAACTCGGCCACCAACAATAACTCAAAAGCAACACACAACAACTTGACCACTGTTCAACAACTCAGCAGCCATCAGTCTTTGACATTCATGGCTTAAAAGCCAAAATCGTGTTGTCTGTTGGTTTTCCCTTTCGGGCTCTCTGTCTTCCAGCTTTGTGTCCACTTGAATCCCTCTTCTGAGTGTTCAATAATCATTGCATAACACCCTTTCGGCCGGCGGCCATCGATTCCATAACGGATGAGGGCATCGGCGCTTGAAATACCTTAAAAACAGTCGTTCTATGTTTTACACAGAGAACACTGCAATACACGGAAAAATCCGCAAAGCACTGTCCATCCGAACTTGAAATATTCATAACTGCACCCTAAACTCCCATCAGGTCTACCTGGGAATCGCTATCGCATATTGCAATTGGCCTGCTCCAAGGTTTCCCCTTTGTATTTTAAAATACATTGAAACGGTGAAAATTAATGTAAAAATGGCTTTGGTGGATTTCAAATGTTATACATTTTCATTCCAGAACCATTTCGGGTCCGGTTTACATCGCATATCACTTCCCCTTTGTATTTTCATTTAATAGATAAATATACGAAAATGCATTAGAAATGCCCGTTGAACGGATTTCAAAGTATATTAAATCTGGCTTAGCGCCCCATCGGGTCCAACCATCGCATCACAAATATAATATATAACATATCAGCCCCGCTCCACTGTAATGTGCCGACACGATATTGTGATGTGACTTGTCGCAATTGCATATCACATAAGCCTGCAGCCTTCCCATATACATGGTTCATGCCGACGCCGATTGCGATTGTTGATCCACCTGTCACTGCTGATGGGATATGCCGATCGGATATGGACCAATGATCGGCCATATCTGACGGTTCCTGTTCATTGTTCCTTCGACCTCTAACAGGCTCATTTTTCGTTGTTTTCTCATGTTTTCAAGGTTTGATAGTGTAATCCGATATTTCTAAAGGTCCTCCTTTTGCACTTGTTTTTCCCTTTTGGGAGATTTGGAAGACTTACAGGGTTTTTAGACCCATTATTCAAGGGATTTTGCCTCTTTTTCCTTTGAAAAAGAGCAGCTTCATTTTATGATAGCTTTCCCATCTGAAGTTCATTTTCGCCCATTTAAGTTACGTTGGATTTAGAATGGAGGGATCCCTGCAATGAGACTATTTCCTAGACCAGCCTGCAATTTTCAATTTCCTCTGATTTACAAAGGATTTGTGCCATTTGGCACCTTTCACCTCTTGCATGAATTCTTTTAGACTTAGAGGTTTATCTAGGATCAATTTTTGGATCACTGCCTCCTCTTCACCTTGGGGTAACCTTGATGTTCCGGTCCAGTGTCAGTATTATCGTGTGCCTCTTCGTCCTTCTTTTTATTTTCTGACAAATAATTTGCCACTTCCTTTCTTCTTAGAAGATCTGCCATCTTCCTTAGTTTCTTCTGATGAAACTTAAGGGAGATCACCTGCTTCCCAATCATATTCCTCATTGTCAATATTGTAGTCGAGGCCACCATCATCCAACACTTAATCCTTGACAGTTTCACCCTTTGGAACAAGCTTGAAGGGATTGAAACAATGCCCACCCTGGCCCCTGTGTTGCGATACTCATATTTTTGTACTAGATCCGATGAGATTTGCATTCTAACCAAATCTATATTGATCCAGTACATTCATATGCATATCACAATTAAACTCTACATTGCAGCAGCAAAACAAAATCATTACATTCCGGATCCAGATCCAGATCCAATGCATTAGTGTAGCGAATCATGTCCCCTTCATTTTCTAGGCCAATACAAACCCTTGGAAACAAAAAAACCCTTCTGAAGACAAAATGGCTCTGATACCAATTGTTAGTTATTTACCAGAGAGAGATAAATTAATTACTAATATTTACCGAGATGAATAATAAAATAACCAGAAACAATACACATAAACACATAAACACACATGTTTATCTGTGAAAACCCCAAATCTAGGGAAAAACCCATCCCAATGAGATATCACTAACCTTGGCCAAAGTCCTGGCCAAGATGGCCAAGTGAGCCTTCACCGCTCACCACCAGACCTACATTACAATGAAGTATTCTCAGCCTTTTATAGGATCCATTACATGCAATACCACAGGCATAAAACCATGGGTGCATAATACCATGTGCCCCAAAACCATCGATGCTTAACCTGGTCAACTTTGACTCTATCCTGAGTCAAGTTTACCTAACACATCAACAAAACAAGAGGTACAACAAACAACAGAAACATCCACACTAGATTCTTCTGAAAAGCTAGTCAAAGCTTTGGGAGAGCTATCATTAACAAATAGGGAGAATGAGAAGTTAATAACAATACTGACAAATATGGAGGAAAACAAAATCAAAGTTGATAATTCATATCTAGTAGAGGTGCAGAGGAACTTCAAACTGACTAAGAATATTGAAAAATATGAGAATTATTATTTAATAGATTAAATGTTGGTAGAGGCCAAGCAAAGCATATGGCATAATATAAATGCAAATATTACAGAGTTATGGTCATGAAGTCAGATCATACTTGAGAAGGAGGAACTAGTGCAGAATGTCAAGGCAACTGTTGAGCAAACAAACATTGAGATTGAACACACGCGAGCAGAAGCACACAAAATTATTAAAATGGTGAATTCCAAAACTAAGGAGGAGCTTGAATAACTCCACATTTTAAGACAAAACAGGAACAAACATGGAAGTGGAGAGAGTCCTAACAAAGAAGAACCTCATGATATATTTGGAGAACAAATGTAAATAATTAGAACTTCAAGTGAAAATATTTAATAGAAAAATTGGTTTATTGCAGGATAAAGGACTCCCACCCATAAGAGCTTCTAATGGCAAATTGATTCTATTAGAAAATTATCAAGATCAGTTGTGTAATATAGCTACAGACACATCCAAGTTCTCTAAAGTAAGAGTAACAATAAGTGGAGAAGATTTCATGGAAGGACTGTAATATGATCTCTTCATTTAGTATGAAATCCATCATTTATTTATAAACAAACAAACTTTTCAAGCATATACTGAAGTAGATGAGAGATTTCAGAGTATGGTAAATTTTTCCATTCCTAGTGAAGAGTGGTGGGATAAATTGTTGGAGCTCATCGAATAAGGTTAAATAGGAATCCTACATATTAGGAAGAAGGAAAATGAAATAAGAAGAAATGTATCTACAGTCAGCAACAACTCTCCTCAAAGTGTGAACAAAATAAACACACAATAAAGAAAACCATTCATAGGAGAAAACATGTCATCGATTAAGTAACACACACATATTGAAATAGGTATTTTTAGGTGGAAACCAAAAGGGAGAAAACCACCAATTTTTTTATTTTTATTTTTATTTTTATTTTTTATGATATAAATTAAGAATGTTCGTGAGAACCCACTTAGTGCGCTACAACATGACACTATTTTCTCCTATTCCCTCAAAACTACATGGCCTACAACTATATTAAATATAAGAATGGACACCTATGGATTATCCATACTTGAGAATGTAGTCCCAATATACCCTGCAAACATAATAGGAACCTCCATTAAATTCATTCTGCATAGATCACTTGTTTCTCCATTCCCCTTAAATGCCCACAGAACTTAGAATGTACTTCAAGTATGTCTCTTCTTCCTGCTTCAGTTGTAGAATGCCATCAAATCTCATAAACTCATTGGTATGGAGCCCATGATCTATATTCTTCAATAAATTTATTGTATCATGCAAGTGAAACTAATAGAGGCTTGTTTCGACAGTTACCATTGTTATGATAGAATTAACCTCTCTGTGTACATTTGATTTCAACTGCTAACTCATACATCCTTCATATACTATGCACTCGATTTTCTAACTCATCCATGATTGTGACACAAGGAGATACCGACTCAACCATATTTTTAAACATATGCTGCTATATGAGTTGGATCTCAGAATCCCTTGTGCCCGTAATTTTATTTAATACAATTTAACAAGAGTTATGGGCTTCCGGACACTAACCCACCTGTCCTTAGAACTTTCTTTGGTGACTTTCCTTTGATTTTTCCCCGAGCCCCTTTAAATAATTGCTCGCAGTGTTTTGCCTTGTTCATGGATTAAAGTCCCTTGCTCACTAAAACACATTAAATATTTACAAAATCAAGTTCTGGGCACATCTATTGATACTTGACAGACTATCAAATGTTGGCAAGAACTTTCATCACCCATCTCTATTATTTTCTACAACATCTTGGTTCTTTATCCTCCCTTTTGTATTCCTTACATGCTTTTGGGATCCTGGACTTCCAGGCTTCCAGATATTTCTCCCGCAACCTCAGGTTGATGCCATCATGTAACCCATTTGTAAATAAACCTCCTCTGTTCTAGGGTTTTGGGCTTCCATGGTTACTTCTACCGTGACTCAATACAATCCTGTAACATTTTTAAATAAACCTCTGAGATTTCGAGCCTTTTAGGGTTCTTGGCTTCCTTCTACCCTAACTCAATATAATCACGTAACATTTTTAAATAAACTTCTAGGGTTTTTGGGTTTCAAGGTTCTAGGAACTACTACTAAGCGCTTACAAAGTCCTTAATTTGACTGATCATAACTTTTGATCCATAGGGTCATTTGCAGACTTCCACATACCATTGGAAAGATCTTTCCAAGAAATTTCCAACTATGCCACTTTCAGGAGAAATTGAGTCAATCTCTTAAGAGATAATCTCCTACAAATTCTATGGCTCCCCAACCATCATAGTCATTATTTTATGGCTTCTCCGTTAAACCTGCTACTATGATGATTCTCTATAGAACACTCCATCAACCATGGGATTCCCCCTGAACAACATGCTCATCAAAGCCAGCAAATGCTACCTCTATCCTCAATGCTAGTCTTTTTGACATCAATGGCAACATACCAAGTGCCACCAACCATTCAGACAATGTTAGTTGTCCAACAATCTCCCCCTTTAGCATCGATGACAACAAACTAGGCTCCCCCTGAAACTAGGTATGGTCTTATTCATCATTGTTCTCCTCCTTAGCATTAATAATCTTCTCCCCATTTGTCATCAATGTCAAAGGATCCTTTTGAAGTCTCCCATGAAACATTAAAACTTACTTTTCAATTAATTCTTCAAGTTGAGTAGCTGTCAATACTAATTGTAATTGAGTCATTTAGGAGGATGAGTTACAACTCCTATCTACTACCAGAGATACACAAAGGGCTCTCTTGCAAGTGGGTTAGTAAATATGTCTGCAAGTTATTATTTATTGCCCACATATTCAAGTCAAAAAACACTATTAGCAACATGTTCTTTTAAGAAACAAAACTTGATAGGAATGTGCTTGGTCTTTGAGAACATGACATGATTCTTAGAGATGTTGATAGCACTAGTGTTGTCACACATGATTGGAATTGGATCAGTCAACTATACCTTGATGTCCTTCAAGGTCTACTTCATCCATAGAATTTTTGAGAAGAAAGTTGCAGCTGCAATATACTTTGCTTCAGTAGTTGATAGAGAAGTGGAGTCTTGTTTTTTTCTGACACGAGACACTAAGAAATATCCTAGAAAGAATGATGCACCGGAGGTGCTCTTCCTATAATCAGTGCTTCCTGCCCAATCAACATTAGTATAGGCCTTTAATTTAAAATCTTTCCTTATAGCAGACCACATCCTATATTCTTTCATTCCTTGAAAATATTTAAAAATCATTTTGACCACAATGATATGATTTTCACAGGAACATGCTCAAAGTCTAGCGTCTAGACCTACTACTTGTATGATGTCTAGTCTAGATGATGTGAGATACAAAAATATTCATATCATTGATCTTTAGACATTTGGATCTACTAGAGGCATTTCATATTCTTTGCATAAGTTACATATTGAAGGCATGGGGGTGCTAACTGGATTGCAATCTTCTAGTCCAAATTTATTTAGAGTTTCTCACAAGTATTTGGATAGGGAGATAAATACCCCATGTTTTGATTAATAAATTTGTAGTCGTAAGAAAAAGGAAATTTCTCCTATCATGGACATCTCAAAGTTTGTCTGCATACAATTTACAAATTGATGTCCCAACCACTCCATATCATTGCCAAAGATTATGTCATCCACATACACTACCACAATCAGTAAGTGGCCATATTCAGATTTTATATACATATTTCTATCTAGAGTGCCCTTGTTAAATCCTTATTACTGAAGGTATCTATCCAGTATTGCATACAAAGCTATGTGGGCCTGTTTGAGTCCATATAAGGCCTTTTTTCGGTGAGCATGAATCACTCTGACTGCTAAATATGCATTTCTTTTTCCAAATATCCATTGAGAAAGGTTGACTTCACATCCATATGTGCTGGCTTGTTGGGGCCTGACCCAGGTTTGGAGTTAATTAGCCAAACAAATTTCAGTACTACTGGACCTTTCCGCAACAATCCGCGGCGCACAGACTAAGTTCTCACCCAAAGTAGTATGGGAGGGTGCTAGAACCAAGTTTCTGCATCCTGGAGATATCTGATGAGTTCGACTGGTCTGCGGTTTGTCCCTGCGTGCAGGTTGCTCTGTGCACTTTCCCATTCCTCGTGGCTTGATATACTGCCTTCGCGTAGCCCTACCCAAGGGTTGTGCACCGCACTCTATGTTGTTACCCACAACCCTACTTATATTCCAATATTAGTTAATTATCTTTGCTTACTTGAGTGCTTTAAGTTATACTTAACAACATAGAACCTTCATACAGGTGTGCACAGTAAATAAACAGTATATTTGCAATTTATATCAATCATGTATTAACCCAAAAACAGATACACAAAATTATAGCAAAACATCTTTTTATTGATTCTTTCCATGGTTACAGACTCGACTCGCCCTGCGCACTTAGCTACAGGGGTCCGTGCACTCAGCTGCAAACTACTAGGCCTCTACGCACACAGCTGCAGAGCCTTCTCCTACTCTATGACCCACAGACACACTCTAGACATTAACTCAACCACTTAGACTTCTCATGCTCATCTGTCTCTCTCCCTCTTTTTACACTTAGGGCCTCGCTCTATTTATACAATCCCATGGTCCGTGGACCATGGGTAGGTCTATCCAAGTGACATTAAATTACAAAGCTAGGGCAGATAACCCTATGACTCTATCATACTTTCGCGCCCCGTGCCCACAATTCACGGAGATTTTACAACAAGATTTGGTCAAAACTTAGGCTTTAAGTCCCAAAACATGCCTTGGGGGGATTCCATGCCTAGCAGGCCCCCAACACAAACATCATGACTAGCCCTCGACTCACTCTGTCGATGCGACAATCTTTGCATGGAGTCCCTCCAACTGTTCTTGAACTGTGCAGAGGTCAGCAGCACAATGAGATATTATTTGCTGGATCTGTTGCATTCTTTGTTCTGAGACCTCTGTGTCAGGAGTGCTTCTCTACATCTGTGATGGTATCCCCTGCATTTGTTTATAGTCTTGTGCCTTTACCCAGTTCCTTGGAGCGCAAAGACTATGCTTCTGTTGATTAGTTAGATAGTTGGGCCTCCCATATAGGGCTTTAAGCGGCTGCCATTCACTTTCCCTGGGAAAGGCTCTCCATTTAGTTTGAATAGTTGTACCGTGCCTCCATCTGTGACCTCCTTAACAACGTATGGTCCCAACCAATGCATTCTAAACTTTCCTGAGAATTTATCAAACTTACTGTCATATAGCAGCACTAAATCATTTACCTTGAAGGTGCGCAACTTAATATGGTGATCGTGACAGGCCTTCTCACGCTTCTTTTGCACCTATTGATGAAATCCAACTAGGAACCATTCCTCCTTGAGTTCTTCCAACTGTGCAAGTCTTTCTTCCAGGGCATTGTGGTTTTTCATACTGGTGAGCACTTCTATGCATAGACTAGGGACAATATACTCCATTGGCTTTATAGCTTCCATGCCATAAACTAACCGAAAAGGTGTATGTCTCGTCAATTTCTTGCATGTTGTCCTATAAGCCCATAGTACTGTAGGTACGCACAGGTCCCAATCGCTCCGCTGCACATTGCATAATTTGGTTAGCGCAGTCTCTAGTATTTTGTTGAATTCTTCTACTCTCCCATTGGATTGTGGGTGATGCGGTGTGCTTTTTTGATGATACACCTGGAATTATTTTGTTAGCGCACTGATGGTTTTGTTCAGGAAATGTGTACCGCGATCACTCATTAAGATTTTCGGATAGCCAAATCGAGTCAACACGTGTTCAAAAAAAAAAATCGTAGCCATGGTGGTCGTTCAGTATTTGACTGGCTATGCTTTTGCCCAGCGTGTTAGAGCCTAGATTGACCTCAGGCTGAAGGGAGGCAATCCTAGGATAACCACAAGCCAAGCTTAACCTGGTAGCTAGTCCTACCAGGTCGGGAGAGGGCTCTCTTCTTGTCAATCTCAGTTGAGATGACTGAAATGAATATGGATTTTAGGCTAGGTATAGTAGCTCTCGGGTTTTTGGTTGATTTTGAAGGTTTTGTTGCTCGATCAAATGGAGCAGGCAGCTTTGGGTCTGGGAAATCAAGTTAGAATTGCAGGGTGTTTTGTGGGGCAAGGTAGGTAGGTGTTGGCACATAGAATTGTGTGAGTTGGTAGTTCTAATATTGGTGAGGGGCTAAGGAGGGCATTCACAGGTCATGAATCCTCTTCAAATATCTTAAAACATCAAAAACTAAATGTATTCCCAAGGCAGAGCACTGTTATCAATGTATTCTACCTATCTATCTTGATTCATTTAGTTAAGAAGAATGAAATAGAATTTTGCACATATAACACATGAGAAAAACTAATGACAAAAGGAGAAACAATGCCAAGACACATTACCACAAGAATCCCACAAAAATAGCTACAAAACCTGGTTTATTTCCTTGCCAAACTGCTGTAGTGATGTACAATGAAGCTCAAGTCATCCACAAGAGTCCAACCTTTACAAATGACTAAGAAAGTACATAATATAGTCAAGAAAGCCACCTGAGCTAGCCATCAGTGGTCGAATCCAAGGGATCAGGAAATGTTTCAACCACATCTAAACTAGGAACAAGAAAATAGGCAGTGAAACAGCTTGCCTCTAAAACCAAGGAAACTGATACATTCACTTCCAAACCACTTGTAACTGATGTATCTACCCCCTCAAGTCATTTTACATTCATATTTACATTGCATTACATCATTTACAATCATAAATTTACCAAGGATGAGAGAAAAAGTCAACTAGTAGTCAAACTAGGAAAAATTTTGGAGTTCTGGGAAAAATTGGCAAAATCAGCTATATGCGCAGCGCCATCTCCTGTATGTGCAACGCCTTTTCAAACCCAGTTTTGGAGGCCTTCCCCTTGACTAAATTGAGCCCAAGATAGCTTGTTAGAAAGGTCTTCCTGTCTAGCTTCTAGAACATCTTGAATTTTTGCATTTGGAGGTCATTTTCCCCCTAAATGGTGGAATCTCCCAAGGCTACTTCTTGTGTGTCCAAAGAGTGGCAGAGAGGGCATTTTTTGATGGTTTTTTTTACCTTTAGGTGACCAAGATTTGCTCCAAATTTGATGAAAATTTTTGGGTTTGCTTATTTTTTCATGCTAAATCCAAACATGCAAGCCATTCTTCCAACAAGTGCCCCAATCAAAATCGTAGCACCGGTGGCGCTGCGCACCTATTGCAATTTCCTGTGTTGAAAATTTCTATGCGCAACACCACTGATTCTATGCACAGCGCTGATTTCAGACAGAGTTTTGGAGGCCTCCTCGGTGTCCAAATTGGCTTTAGGATAGCTCATTAGAAATATTGTAGAGTCTACTTTCCAGAAAATCTTGAATTTTTCAATTTGGAGTTCATTTTCCCTGTCAAAAGTCAAATCTCCCAAGATTGGTCAAAATGTACAAAATGAGGCTCCCTAAATGCAGAGTGCTGTTGAAGTCAACTTTTGAAGGTCCTCCTCAACTGAAAATTGAGCTCATGATAGCTCATGGAAAGAGCTTTTTGTCTAGCTATCATGTGACTCATCAAGCAAGTCATTTGGCCAACTAGGCTAGGAGAAATCTTGATTTTACCAAGGTCACTCTAGTGGTGCAGCAACCCTCCTGAGGCAACGGTATTTTTGAAATTTCTGTAAAAACGTGACACCTATGTAAAAAGTGAAGGAGGTTTTTCTTCCTTGGCCTATTATGGACAGAAACCTCTCTCACTTTTGTCGAATTCATCTTCTATTTCTCAGAAACAGCATTTGAGTAAAACCTATCCCAATGTGTGGAACAATGGATTTGTAGAAGTGAAGGGAAATGAAGGGGATAAGGGGCTACTAAATTCTTTAGAAGATTCTAGAAAATAGGGAGGGATGTTAGGAATGAAGGGAAAGTGGAATTTCAAATATTGAGTGAGGGGAATGGGTCCAAAAGGGAAAAACATAGGCCTAGCCTAGAAAATTGTCAAATTGTAGCAAGAAGCTAGGGTTTGTCGGAGAATGATGAATTTGAAGGATATTAGTGATGGGAAGTGCTTAAGAAGATAAATTAAGGATAGGGGAAGGTGTATGAGCATTAGGATACAAGTTTTGCTGATGATTTTACCATCCAAGAGAAATTACCTTTAAAACCCTAGGAGAGGGAAATGAGCCTTACCCAAGTACAACTGAATCACGAACAAGGTGTAAAATGACCCAATGGAACATGAACTAATGATGAAAAATCTTTTAATGATGGTACACTCATTCGAATGGTGACATGGACCAATACTTGGAAGACATTGGAAGGAGTGAAATCAAATCCTAGACCTAATACCCAAAGACCAAATTTTACTTGAAGACTCACTGAAATGACAAAATTTGACCTTGACACCCTAAAATCAATTTGTAAGAGCATGTTTGATCACTGGAGGAAGGCTGCAAAGACTGACTCTAACACAGCGAGTCAGGTACTCCATCGCAGTGATGATGTATCTCGCACCCGTTTTTCCCTGAGGTTTGATAGGTCCTACAAAGTCGATTGCCCACTTTTCGAAGGGCTTCAACGTCATTTGTGGATTCAAAGGCATATCGTCCCTCCACGATGGTTTACCTGTCCTTTGACATATATCATAGGCCTTACAGTGTGCTTTTGAATCCTGATGAAGGGTTGGCCACAACAACCCTGCGAAGGGAATCTTTTGCATGGTTGGTCGTCCTGCATATTGTCCTCCTGCAGTGCCCCATGTGCTTCTGCAAGGATCCGACTTCATTCAAATTTGGGTACGTACCTTCGCAGTATCTCATCATTTCACATTTTGTATAGGTGCCCTGCGATGATGGAAAAATCAACCGCACGCACCACCAGATCCTTCTTCTGCTGGACGAAGTACTCCTTCAACGCAGTCCCTATTGTTAGAAAGTGGATGATATCTTCAAAGTGTTCATCCGTGACGTGCACAACAAAGAGCTATGTGTTAGGTAATCCTTCCTCCAAACTGGTAGGTTCCTTGCCCGTCTCAATACGTGACAAGTGATCTGGTCCTGCGTTTAGGCATCCAGGATTTACCACGACCTCAAAGTCATATTCTTGGAACAATAAGATCCACCTGCATATGTGCCCCCCCAACATAGGCTTATTGACCAAGTATTTTAGTGCGGAATGGTTTGTATACATCTTGAAATGTCCACTATAGTGCCAATATTTTTGGAGTGCATACACCATAGCCAGCCCCTCACGCTCGGTTGTGGAATAGTTCCTTTCCTCTTTAGACAACCTGCAACTTGCAAACGCGATAGGGTGATCCAAGCCCTCTCCACCCTCTTGTGTGAGCACTGCTCCCAACGCTATACAGGACGTGTCAACATGGACATGAAACTCCACATCCCATTTTGGGAAGACTAGGATTGGGGCAGAGGCAAATTTCTCTTTTAGTACATCCAGGCTCTTCATGCAATCATCATTCCAGCAAAACATGACATCCTTTTTCAATAGTTTTTCCATTGACACAACAATCTATGCATAACTTTTGATGAACTTCTTGTAGTACCCCGTATGTCCCAAGGTAGCACGCAACTATTTAACACTTCGCGGTGCTTCCAAATTCAGAATTACTACAATCTTTGTGGGGTCTACCATTAGTCCTTGTTTGCACACCACATGTCCCAATAGGTTCCCAAAGGGAACGAGGAATGTACAATTTTTAAGGTTCAGCACGGTTTGGTGTTGTCGACAAGTATCCAATATCAAGCATAAGCTCACTACATGGTTCTTGACCAATCCAAATATAGTCCAATCATCCAGGTAGACCTCTAGGAATTTGTGGATATATTCTTTGAATGCGGCAACAACTATGTGCGAAAAGATGGCTAGCGCATTCTTCAACCCAAATGGCATGACGGTATATTGAAAGTAGCCCCACTGAGCCACGAAGGTGGTCTTGCTCTGGCCTTCCGGTGTGATTTTGATTTGATGGTACCCTGAGAACCCATCAATGAAAGAATATGCTTCTTTCCCACAGACATTTTCCAATACTTCATCTATGAACGGGGTCAGGAATGGGTCATGCACATAGGTGTCATTTAATTTTCTGAGGTCCACGCATATTCTTATCTTTCCCTTCTACTTCTTCTCCTATACTACCATAGGGCTTACCCACTTGGATTCTTCCACTAGTTCAATAATTCTAGTTGGGTTTCCCATTCAAGCTGCAGCACTTCCATTGGTTCTTGGCATATTTTAAAGATAGCTACTTTTACTGCTTGTAGCGCATCATCAATAGTATCCCACCAACAATCCTCAAACGTGAACATTAACTGGAATCCTTTGTGCATGATATCCCATTCATTCATGCCGTGGCAGAGCTCCATTTCTATATACCAATTCATGGGTAAACCATCTAGGGTATGACAAAACAGGTGTGCCCACTCAGGTTGTGGTTCTTCCCCATAGACCTTTTTCCATTTTGTGAGGTGTGCACGTGGATCATCTTGTCCATCATAATTGTCTTTCAATCGCATCTGAGGCTTCCCAAACCATATGCACATCATCCTTCTACATTCGTGCCAGTCCTTGAAACTTCTTTGGTGCGTACCACACCATCTAGCGGGCATAGCTCTCAGTACCCATTTCAGAGCATCGAAACGCTATTGTTCCGGCACTTATTTTTCAAATTTGTTCAGGAAATAATCCACCTTTCCCATCCCATCATACATAGGCAGTTCTCTTACCTCTGTTGCTATGTAGCACAACAACCTGTCATCATGTTACAGTTGAGCATGGTTACCTCATGTAACCAGTTCTTCCATCATTCTATCTCTTGGTCAGAATCTGATGTATAGTAGCTTTCACGCTCCCACGAGATTCGGCCATCCATGGTCAGATTTACCCAGTCTTTCTCACGTGTAGTTATCTTGTAGATACAGTCTAGATCATCGTCGCTGTCGTAGTCACGCACTGGCTCTATGTAGCGCGATCCTTCCACAGGGTCTAAAGGTACCACTACGCATAGTGACATTTTCTCAAAAATAATCTTGTGCTTCTTTAGATTTATCACTCCATTCATGTCAGTGGCCCAATCTATTCCCAGTACCGTGGGATAGGGATTGTTGTCATCAACAATCTCTATCACTTCAAAATCTGCTAGTGCGCTCACTCCTTCGATATCTACTGTGATTCCCTGCAATCTCCCTATAGGTAGGATCTTTGCCTGGTTTGCCATTCACAGTTGGATAGGAGACCATTGCAATGCAGGCCTACCCATGCATTCCCATGTCTGATTTGGCAGGATGTTTGCGTCTGACCCTAGGTCCAGAATCACTTGATTCATCTCATATTCCCCAATTTGCGCGGTCAATCTCATATCCCTTCCTATTCGCATCGTGTGCTTCCTGAGCTTCCAGACTACGCGTGGTTCTCCTAGTGCGGCCCCAGCACATCTAGTTATGAGTTCTTGCAGCCCCTTCACAGCCTTTCTATCACACAACAGCTTCATGCATGTCTCTAAGAACGTAGTGAGCATTGATGGGTCCATTTTCGGCTCCAGTCTATCTTTACTTTCTGAAGTGGAGGCATCCGCGAAGCTCCTCTTAGCTTCCATGAATGTCTCCTTAGCACGCTCCAAATCAAATTCTGGTTCCTTTGTTGGGGCTTTGTGAATATGGGTACTTCTTTAGGCTGCTTGCCTTTGTCATCCCCTATTGTAATACCACTTCGAAGCATGATATTTACATTGGGGTATTCCTCGCACAACTCACACCTCATCATTTGTAGGTTCTGATTCAGACGAGGCTGAAGTGATCCTTTATCGTGAAACCTTGCTATTAGTGTGGGATAGTCCTCCGTCTCATGATCAAATTGCATACAATATAAGCATGATGGTCTCGTTGGATTTGTACAATCGCAGGCATAATGCCCCGGCCCTCCGCAATTGTAACATATCAGTTGTCCACGACCTCTTCTTGGTCCCATTCCACCTTGGCCTCGTCCGTGCCCCTGAAATCTAGTACGTGCCATTCCTACATTTTGATCGAGGGGCCATGTTTCAGCTTGAACTCTGTAGGTAGGATTCCGATCCATCATCAGTTCATAACTTCTATAGGTGTGCTCATCATGTCCTACTGACTTGTAGAAATTACAGAACAACTGTTGGGAATTCTGCATATACTTCTATAGTAGATGGTAGTTATCCGTAGCATGTTTTCCTCCTATCTAACAAATCATGCACCATAATGTAGGCGTCACGCTTGGTCCTACTTGTGCCTCTGGTCTCAATGGCATTGGTCCTCATCTGGTGAGGTAATTCACAAACACTGGGCAATGGTCCTTATCATGCCCCTAGCCCTTGCACTTTATGCACCATACCTCATCGCACACTTCCAGATGAGCCGTCTCGTCTTATTTCAATCTCTACATCTCCAATGTTGTTGGGAAAAGTATCTACTCAGAACGCCCCTATCCCACTAAGGTGTGACAGTGCCTTAGCAACAAACAAGGAAAACTACTTTCGTATTCTTCTTTATGAAATGTAAACGAAGAGGAATAGAATGAACTAACCTGTATCTTGCGCTAGTCCGTTGATCCAATCACTCTCCTCTTTGACAGCTTCCAGCTACCTGCTCCCTTACTTGCCTAGCTTCACCAAGTTCTTGCAAGATCACAGAAGAGGAAAACTACACAAAGACATAGATTTACATTCATAAATAGCTTAGGATCAGATTTAAGCTAAACATGCAAATATAACAAAACATCATTAATACACAAGCATGTAGGAGAAACTCAAATAGTTTTATTAATATAACAAGAAGATCCAGGAGGAGATACAACCAAGTGAGTCCCGATCCAGCATCAACCTCCCAACAAAGGAATCCCTTCTTCACCTCCAACAAAGCATAAATGACCCAATGCACTGATCTCTATCTCAAAACCAACAGCAATTCTCTGCAAAGTACAAAATTCCAGCCTCTGGATCTCTGGGATGAGGGATCCATATATAGATGTATGCAAAGAGGATGAGTCAGCTTATGATTTGACTTGTGGCTTCTCTCTGTCAGTTCTTGCTTCCACTTGGAGACTGAGAGCCTCTTACTCATCCTTGGTCAAACTCAGTGAGGCAAGTGTCATTGGGGAAGATTCTGGAAGCTTCCATTGTCTGTCCACCTCGCGGAATGACACTTCCATTTATCATTTCCCGCTCAGCGCACCCTGGTAGTGCATTTAGGTGCGTTGCAATGCACCTAGCTAGTGTACTGGGGTGCTATGCAACGCAACTAGCTAGTGGAACAGCTGAAATGATCCTGATTTGACTGATTCTGAGCAGTTTCTGGTGGAGAACTTCTGGGAGAAGCTGTAATTGGTTTACCTTGTTCCTTTAGGGGCAGGAGCAACACTTTTAGGGACTTAGGATCCCTTGGTTTATGGACATTTCATGCTTAGAGCTGTAAGGCACAAAAATGTCTATAACAGTTGTCCCCTAAAGTATGAGGCCGTTTATCGGGTGAAATGCTTTATTAGGAGGATCCGAAGTTCTTTCAATGCTGGGAGGAGACCTATAATAAGATACAATACATTACATTATCTTCATACTGTTTTCATGATCTAGTTGAGGCGGGCATTCCCATGCTCAGCTTTATAAATTCATCTTTATGTACACAGGACAGACAATTGTCTGATGGTAGACTGATGATTTTGATGAAGTCATCATCCTTTTGGTAGGATTATTGTCTGTGCTGCAATGCTGTACATATCAATGTCTTTATTTTTCCTGAATATATATTGCAGCCTGGATGGATGAAACTAGATCCGGGGTCTTCAATCTCATCCGATCTTCACTCGAAGTACAAGTCGATCCATGTGAGAAATGTTTTGAAGTCAAACATGGAAAGACATCGCTTGATTACCAGTCGATGATGTAAACTGTTAACAAGCGCGAGAGGAATCACCGATAATGATGATGACCCTCAAGGTACTGCAATACAATTCACATGGTGTGAATAAAGGACTTGGCGTCGAACACCATGCAAAATCTTTCGGTCGAAGGTCATTGATGTATACCTGTCGCCGGAAGTGAGAAACTTGCCATTGAGGCATGCAAGCTTCAAAGTACTGAATGGGGTGTTCCTAGATCAACTTCTTGGATAATGAGCTGGTGTTAACAAGAAGCAACCCATCAAAGGAGGGCCTTAATGAATCCCCCATCAATGACACGGAATGGAGCAAATGATTTTGATGGAGGTGAGAACAATCTGATGATATATGGTTCAGGATGGCGGTCATGAAGGAATGAAGTATAATGTATGGTAGTGGATGGAACACGGGTGACTTCTCTGGATGACTTCTCTTGAACATGTCGGCGACACTTATGTGATGGATTGGTAGCATTTACCCCAAATGTGGATTGTATGGCGTGACCATGGTGATGTGACCGGTGAATGAAACAACCCAACCCGACTCAGGCACAGAGTGGAAGTGTCATGTTCAAGAGCGACTTGCTACCAATAAAGATTCTTTGAGTTTCTTCCCAATTTTTCCCCAGTCATTGCTGACCAGTACCTCTTTATTTTTTTCAAGCTTGAGGAGGATAACATATGCTTGTTCTATAATTTGCCCTTTAGGCAAACCCATCGCTATGTTTTAATGAGCCTAGCGATAGTGAAACTCGTTCTCGTCTAAAGACAAGTTTGTCGCTATTAATCTTTTTAACGAGTTTAACAACAAAGATAACTCGGTCATTTTCACTTTTAGAGAGTCTGAAAAGGTATGTAAAGGTAACTCTGGAATTCCTTTTTCGTCATCTAATCCCTTAAGCCCGAAAAGGTATAAAACAATACAGAAGGGATGAATTTTCGATAGTTTTAACGAGCCGAACAAAACAAGCGCTCGATCTTTTTGTGCAATAATCCCTCAAGTCCAAAAAGATTAAATCTAGAGGAGGGATAGCACCTCCGGTCGCTTTAACGAGCTGGAAGGCCAAAACTCGGCAATCTTTTCATATTTTACGAGTCAGATGAAAAGAGCTTAAAGAAGACTCGTCTTTTGAGGAACGAGTGATAAAATGGGTAGCAGCTGATTCCAGGTAAGGCTTGGAATTTTCCAATCACGGCAGTGTCACAAGGATGGCTAGTGAAATCACTCTTCGCAGCTGTTCCTCAAAATGGGTAAACAATCAAATGGAGGTGAATGATTGGCCAATGAAAAGTGGAGGTGACGGTGCAAACACGACCAAGGCTTTAATGGCTGATAATGCTACATTCACGGTGGTTATTTACCGGAGGATAGTTCATTTTTTAACGAGCTTAAACACGGATTGAAACACTTGCTCGGTCTTATGTTTATTTTTTAACGAGCTTGAACTATGTGCTAAAACTGCTCGATAATCCAGTCATATGATAAGAATGTCTCATATAAAATGGCAACATTTAGATTTTTGCCCCACATCCTTTCTTTATGCAAGTTAGGAAACGACTAATCCAAAAAAACAGATAAATAACCGCTCTTTGCTTGCACTCCAAAAGGTTTGCATGCCCCCAGGTATAAAATACGATTTCAAGGTTACCCCTCAATTTGCAGACAAAACATTTGTTCTATCAGGAAAGGCCTACCTCTTTCAGGTTACCAAAGATTGTCTCATTCGCGTTACAAATGAAACACTTCCTCGGCGATGTCTACCGAGATAAACAAAGGTGAGTGACAACGAGCGCCACACACATAACTTTGACAAGAGAATCTTATTCTAGAATAACCCCTCTTCCAATCACGGACGGGGTACAGACTAGTCATATTCTCCCGCGGAAACCTACCCTATACCTGAAGTTTTCCTGCCGAAGTAGACCAGGACGCATGCCCCCTGGGTTTCAGTCATATCCCTCCGAATCACTCGCGCTCATCGGGAGGACGGACTGGGGGTTGAGACATTTCTTGTGTGAAGAGACCATTTAGGGATGGTATATGACTATTTGCTATGCGTGATCCGGGAAATGAAAGCTGGTCTATGAGCTTGACCACTCTTCCTTTGTGCGGAAAACACATTACTCTAAAGAGTGAGGAGATGATGGCTCCCATGCAATAAATATAGTCTCGCCCAAGGAGTAGATTGTAATCTAAGGGTCCTTGGACTACCATTACGTTCATTTGAACTGTCTTCCCTCTCAATGTTATGGGCACATTGGGAAGGATCCCTAAAGGCCGACTGGTTCCTTTATCAAAGCCTGTCAGATTTCTCATCTCAGGCGAAAGCGGTGGCGAACCAAGTGCTTTCCAAGCAATAGAGGAAAGGATACTCACAGAAGCCCCCTCATCTATGATTGTACCAGCCATGACCATTCTATATATTTGGGCAATAATTCACAATGGTACACTTGCTGGCAGGTGGGGTCTGCCTAGTTGATTCCAGTCGAAGGAGACAACTAGGTTGCTTGGAGGTGGGACTGAGTAGACGGCCGGGTATGGCTTTGACGAACTTCCCTCCTGCGGTAAGGGAATGGGTAAATTGCCCCCATGTTCATCGGAGTCTGTGTTTATGAAGAGAATTTGGACGGTGTCATCCTTGTTCTCTCCCGTGACGGTATCATTTGAGGATAAAACCTCTGAAGGCAAGACCGGGTCAACTGCCGCCTCGACCTTTTGACTTTCGTCTGGTATGGATTCAGATGGTTTATCTTCAATGATAGGTGCTTCGGCTGACCACCTGAGTGGGGCAGCCGGGTTTTCAACTGGTGACAGACTCGGCAAGAGTTTTTTATATCCAGGAGGAAGTCGCAACGGTGAAACCGGACGATCTTCCAAAACTCTTTTAGCCTCATCTAAGAAGGCACAACGGTGGACGGCATGATCGCCTTCGCACAGTTTACAGGGAAATCTAGCTTTCCCTTTTTGTCTTGTGGCTTCACTTTCACTAGTTGACGATGTACTGTCAACATGGCCATCAGAGGTTGATGACGCCAGATTGTGCAAATGGGGAGACCAGTCCCTTAGTATCCGAGGGATGCAAGGACAATCTCTGTGAAAGTGGTCTCCCTTGCAAATGACACATGGCGATTTAGGCCTGGTCGGTTCAGTGTGTGGATTTTCGTTAGACGACACTCGTTTGCCCCCATTCACTTTTGGCTCCTTCTTCTTCTTCTCTTTCTTCTTCTTTTCCTTCTTCTCCTTGGGAACTTGACTTTTGGCTTTGCCAACCCCATCAAGCAAAGAGGAAGGAGGAGAGGAAGAATTAGAGGAAGTAGAAGGTTGGTGGGTAACTCTGGGTTGGTCTAACTGCTGATTCGATTGTTCAGGAATAGTGGTGTTCTGAACGACATTGGTTGAGAAGAGCCATACTGGCAAGCCAATTGTCAGTCTTGGAAGCGACAAGGTGGCCATATGGGGTGCACCAACATCTCCCCAAGAGGAGAAGGGACTAGGATTTCCACCAAGGGGAATTCCTTGGTTGGTAGACTCCATTTTCTCAACCTAAGATCAACGTAGGAAAAGGGTATGAATATTACGTTTAAAATAAATTTTAAGACGCTTGGACACAACTTGTTTTTTCAATTTTAAAGAGTCGAGAAAAAAAAAGACGACTCTAGTCTCCTTCGATTTTTAATGAGCCTGAAGTGACAAGTGCTCAGATGGACCTTTTCCGTTAAGGAGTCTGAAAAGGAACGAAAGGGACTGCTATGGAGATCTAGGTAGAGGGAGTGCCAAACCAATCACAAAACTGCAGAATACGTTTTACGGTACGACAGTCAATCTTCCCGAATGCTGTGTTCGGTGCATTGCGATCAGTAGGGCGGCCGACATGGCTTCCTATGGATAAAAGGTTTTAAGCCTATAGGGGTCTCCCAATATATACTCGACGGTACGTGGGAGCACAAGTCCATACTGGCACTTATCGTCTCACAGTGGAGGAATCACCCAACCATCAGTGAGGACAACAGTTACCAGGCTTTATGACGCCGGAACACGTCTCTAGCCTAGACCTCTATGTTGTGCGTTAAGTT
The DNA here is from genome assembly GCA_031772625.1 of Pinus tabuliformis. Lineage (NCBI taxonomy): Eukaryota > Viridiplantae > Streptophyta > Pinopsida > Pinales > Pinaceae > Pinus > Pinus tabuliformis. The sequence continues at coordinate 669,699,993 of CM062808.1, forward strand.
CCAAAGCGTTGTTAGATTCATTCAATTTATTTTAAGTTGATCTTTCTTAGAAGTTTGCCTTTTTGGATCACCACGAGATGTAGATGTAATTCCTAGAATGCAATCTAAAGATGACAAGCAAGCTTTTATCTCTTTTCAGCAATGAAAATCCTAGCTACAAGGGGAAAAGAAAGACACAATCTTTTCTCAAAGAGCAAAGAGCACACTGTAGATGCACTTTTCCTAAATCAAGCCAAACAGACTATCAATATGCAAATGCACATATGCATGTATTTGTTTTCACTTTCTTAATATTGATGCCTAAAAAGAAAGTTGATGTACAAATCTGAATTTGCTTTCAAGTGAAAAACACAAACAAGCTTCTTTTCGAAATCAAAAGGTAGAGAAGATTACGACACTTTATGATTTTGAAATAAACACTCGTTTCGACACTAGAAAGTGACAAATTCAAACCAAAGGTAAAAGTAAAAGTATAATCAACTGTCAACAGCAAACAAACTTTCTCCTAAGATCAAAATCGACACTTACGACAGATCTAAATCCAAGGACGATAGTATGACTATTCTACTTTTCAATGGAAAACTGTAAATGATGTAACAAACACACAAAGAACATCTACAGCCTTTTTGTACAAAGGAGGCGGAATTAAGGAAAAGAAAAGGAGTTTTCAGACAGGTACACACACTAATCACAGGCTGCAAAAATCAGAGACAAAACTGGACAAAATGAAGCAAAGAACCTCAGCTGCACAGGGCAAAAGCTGATCAGCGCACCTGTTGCACAGAGAAACTGAATTGTAGCGCAGGTAGGCCTCTCGGGACCTACGTTGAAATGCAGAACCTCTTCACAGAGCCTGCGCTGGGGCAGAAATGAGACTTCTATCCGGGTTCTGGGTCACGGTTTGCAGTTTAATCTATCGTTTTTGGCTGAGTAAAAGCAATCAGTAAGGTACAATCAGAGGGATGATTTAAAGGAGGACTAAGAGCTATCACAAAGGGCAATCAGATCGTTTGTGGATCAGCTGTTCAAATCATAAACAAATCCAGTGAGTGGATTGAAGTAGCAGCTACTTTGCATTTGATAATGGCAAATGCAGTTCGATTGCTACTTCTGTGTTTATGAAACAAACAATAAGAGAAACACAAACAAACTAACTAGACACGATCCCCAGTGGAGTCGCCATTTTGTTGTTGGGAAAAGTATCTACTCAGAATGCCCCTATCCCACTAAGGTGTGACAATGCCTTAGCAACAAACAAGGAAAACTACTTTCGTATTATTCTTTATGAAATGTAAACGAAGAGGAATAGAATGAACTAACCTGTATCTTGCGCTAGTCCGTTGATCCAATCACTCTCCTCTTTGACAGCTTCCAGCTACCTGCTCCCTTACTTGCCCAGCTTCACCAAGTTCCTGCAAGATCACAGAAGAGGAAAACTACACAAAGACATAGATTTACATTCATAAATAGCTTAGGATCAGATTTAAGCTAAACATGCAAATATAACAAAACATCATTGATACACAAGCATGTAGGAGAAACTCAAATAGTTTTATTAATATAACAAGAAGATCCAGGAGGAGATACAACCAAGTGAGTCCCAATCCAGCATCAACCTCCCAGCAAAGGAATCCCTTCTTCACCTCCAACAAAGCATAAATCACCCAATGCACTGATCTCTATCTCAAAACCAACAGCAATTCTCTGCAAAGTACAAAATTCCAGCCTATGGATCTCTGGGATGAGGGATCCATATATAGATGTATGCAAAGAGGATGAGTCAGCTTATGATTTGACTTGTGGCTTCTCTCTGTCAGTTCTTGCTTCCACTTGAAGACTAAGAGCCTCTTACTCATCCTTGGTCGAACTCAGTGAGGCAAGTGTCATTAGGGAAGATTCTGGAAGCTTCCATTGTCTGTCCACCTCGCGGAATGACACTGCCATTTATCATTTCCCGCTCAGCACACCCTGGTAGTGCATTTAGGTGCGTTGCAATGTACCTAGCTAGTGTACTGGGGTGCTATGCAACACAACTGGCTAGTGGAGCAGCTGAAATGATCCTGATTTGACTGATTCTGAGCAGTTTCTAGTGGAGAACTTCTGGGAGAAGCTGTAATTGGTTGACCTTGTTCCTTTAGGGGCAGGAACAACACTTTTAGGGACTTAGGATCCCTTGGTTTATGGACATTTCATGCTTAGAGATGTAAGGCACAAAAATGTCTATAACATCCAGGCACAAGTTTTTCAACTACATGTGAATCTACTGGACACCCAGGTTAGGATCTTGTATCGTTGTCTCATGCAATCTCATCGCGACCTCCAAAGCCTCAGCCTAAGTGGTTAGCTTTTGTTGTGACAGCGCGTTCTGCAGATGCGGTGTTAACGAGACTACAAACCATTCACGGTGTTGCCCATCTGTTAAGGTCATGTTCGCTTCGTGAATTGTGCACTTCAGTCTTTGATCCAACTCCCACGGGGTTTCACCTAGTAGCATTGTGATTTCCTTGAATCCAATGATCGACTGTGCCTCTGATTTTAGCCTACAAAATTCTTTATTTAGCACACTTTGAATATCCGCTATCCTCGCATTTGGATTGTCATTGGAATGCTTAATGTACCAGGTCAGCGTGCGATCCTGCAGAGCACTGACCAACATCACCTTCTTTATATTGTTGTCCGTGACACCTTGTGCTTATCATACAACTTTCACCACGAACCAAAATTGGTTCGAATATTAATTCCCTACTCCCTTGAACATTGGTAGCTTTATCACGCTGGCCATACTGCTTCGCAGTGGCAGTGGAGGTGGTATGGGTGAAGTCATGGGTGAAGATGGTGAAACTAGTGGTGGTGTGGGTGGGGGTGGTATGCATGGAATTCTCTGCTTTATTAGATTGATCACACTTCTTGGTTTTCAAGCTCCTCTTCACCTCCTCACGGAGGTGAAATCAAGGGGATAGTTTCTAGTTCTATGCCACCTTCGTTTCTGTAGATCCTCCCACCCGCATAGCCCCAAACATCAATTTATTCACATAACCCACTTTTCACACAATAGAATTTTAATCCAAGTGTTCAAAGATTTAACCTACTTACCTCGCGGTCCCTTGAGGAAGCGTCATTCTACCTCGCTATAGCTGACGGAAGTATCTACCGCAAATTTGGTGATGAACCCTCATGTGATTTGATCCAGTGAGTGATCAACAACATGCACAATCTTATCTTTCGATGCTTCTAGTTTTCGCACCAATTCTGGAGTCCACACAATAGGTTTGTCGAGATTACACCTTCCTTGGATATCTGCTAGCTTCGCGATCCACTCATATAACTCAGTAGGGAAGGATGCAAATAAAATTTCGTGGATATTCATATACAAGTAGCAATCTAACCACTCTTCCTTTTACAGTCGCAAATTCTTGCTTTCCTACACCGCGAACTCGTGAATCTTTCCGTCCAACCACTCTTCAATTCCTTTCTTGGTCGGATTCCAGTGATACAACATCAGAAATCTCTATGCAGATGATATAAAATGGGGTACTAAAGGGTTCTTGTTAAGCATACAAGAACCTCTCCCACTCCAAAGCTTATATATTCCCAAGATCTATGCTTATGATTGATAATTGTGGAATTAAAAGTGCTTGAAATAGGTGTATGCTTGTGTTTGCCTTTAATTGCTGAATTTCCTTAAGTTTATTTGCTTAGCTAGTATATAAACACACATAATAGTAAAATGAAGCAAATAAACAAACACATAAAGACAACAAGTTTAATTAGGATTTCACCCTGATATCTTGGGCTACGTCTCCATGAGCTTTAGTCAACTCAACTAGGCTCTCTGGGATTATGGTAATATTTATTTTACAAGTTCCACACTCAACTCCATTGGTTTACACTGAACGTATGGGTTAGAATACCATCTTATCCCTGGCTATCCATACTTTGTAGACAGATCTAGGCTTCTCTCATCTAGACTCCTTCAATCAACGCTTTGAACTATCTTGAGCTCTGACTTGCACCAACTCCCTCATAATTCTTTTACTGTCTCTGGAATACCTTCTTCTATCTTCAGCAAATTTTAGACATCAGCAATAGCTTGATCATTTGATCTCATTACTGTTGTCTGGCTTTGTTTTCTCTTTGGCTCTTTGGCTCTCAGGTTCTTAGGCTTCTGGCTCTGGCTCTAGCTCTTGGCTCTTACAAGCTTTTGGTTTCGCTTGACCTCCCAAGCGACCCTCTGCTTCTGAGTCACCCCGACTCCGCAGACTTCTGAGTCACCCCGACTCCGCAGACTGCCTCCTTTGGGCTTACACTCAACATTCAAGCATCTTTGAGCCTCCTGGGCTTCTCTGCGCTTCCCGTGAGCATAACTCTGCCTCTCTGTGTTATCAATGGTTCGCTCAACCTCCAAGCGAATCTCAGCAACCTTCAACTGCCCTATCAATTGAGCTCCCTATGATTTTTGTAATGCATCAGTTATAGTCGCCTCCATCAATGAAGAGCCCGACTGTTTCATCACAAGAATCCATTTACAAATGGAAAGGAACCGGTGAGCATGGCCACCCGATCGGTTTGCCTTCCTTTCGCCGAAATAGCCAAATAATGGAAATACACAGGAAAACACATGCAAAACGCATCATGGGCCTTTTAGCCGGACTTCAAATATTATAGAATGACCCCTATAAACGTATTGGGTCTATCATCCGATCGCATTTTCAAGTCACATGGCGAAATGGCCAAAACATCAATACACGGGAAAATAAAAATAAATCCACAAAAACCAGACTTCAAATATTATGCAATCACCCCTATAAGCCTTTCGGGTCTATCCTTTCATCGCATATCGCAATCGATTTGCGTAGGCCAAAAACCCAATACACGGAAAATACAAAGAAAATCTGCAAATCTGGATTTCAAATAGTATGGAATCACGTCTATAATCCCATTGGGTCTGCCTTTGGTCGCATATGACAATCGCACAAGAGTATGGTCAGAAAAACCAAATAAAAAGGAATACACTGAAAATCTGAAATTCCGGATTTCAAATTATATTCAATCGTGTTCATAATCCTTATCGGGTCTGTGCTTTGATCGCTAATCACAATCGCTGTAGGCATGTGTCAACGACCCTTTATGTGGTTGCAATCGCTGATCGCCGATATCGGTGCTTCACATATCGCAATCGCAATGACCCAATGGACTGTGCCAGCCAATATATATATCATCGATCCGATATATATCGCCGATGTCAGTCATCGACTCCACTTTATCGCAATCGCAAGTCGCACGTCGCATGCCCAGGGTTACGATATCACATGTAGGCCTTCCTCCGATGTGATATATCAAAGATCGCTAATCGGGGGTCCTTAAGGCCTTCACTTAAGTCCTCCCTTTAAACCCTTCCGATGCGATATTTACATAGAAAGCCTTAAGTCCACTTTTATAAGGAAATGCCTCCTTTTCTGAGGATGATGTCCAATCTTCTTTCTGCAATAACTCCTCCATCCGGAGTCTATTCTTGTCCATTCAAATTGCATTAGATTCAGATTGAAGAGATCTATGCAATGAGACTATTTCCAGGAGCATCCTTTCACTTCCATTTTTCCTCTGGAAGGAACATTTTTAGACTTAGAAGTCTATTCTAGATCCATTTTGGATCACGCCTTCCCACTAAAAAGCTTTTGGACTCCAAAAGATTGATATACTAAACTGAATAGTAAATGAGAGTAACAACACCCTATTCTTTAGCCTCCATACACTTGCCTTGCATAGTGCCTCTGAACCAAAGCCTTTGAACACTTCATTCCTAGATGTGCCTATCCTCCTGGGAAGAACTGTCTTTCTCCTTGACTTCATGCAGAACTAATGCTTTTGAACTTCTCTGCCTTGATCATTGATCCAAGGTGGCTCAAACCAAGATGAAGTTACATCTACTTCAAAAAAAATTCATGTGTACCTATTTGACATACTGTCAACAACAACTGTTAACAACAACATGATTACAGACAACAACTGGATGGCCTAAACTCTGCTTCAACAAAAGAAACAGATTTCACATCTTGTGAACACCTCCATGTCTTTACATCTGCATACAAATGATTGAATAAATAACAAGAAAACAAAACATGCCTTTAAAACAATTGACCCTTCAAGTCAAGCATGTAGAAAAAAATTCTAAAGTTCTTTTTCAAAGATGAAACACTTCATCATTATCTCCATCTTGGAGACCAAATCAAATTTTTGCAAGTCAATATTTGTTGCACAAAATATTGTCACCATGACATTCTGTAGTCAATATGAGTCTATCACCACTCATACTTTTCTCCTATGCAAGTCTTAAACCTCAGCTCTTCATGTCAAGCCTTGAAAAATGAGAGAAAGTCCTTAAAAATCTCTAAAACTCTAGTTCCGCACTTTCTCTTAGCATTACCTGCGGTCCCGCACCCCTTGGTCATGTCCCCTGCGGACCCCTGTAAAAGTCAAAAAGGTGCAAGTACATTCTTAAAAACTCACTTTGGGTTATTTCTGGAAGCTTCTAGAGGGAATCTTGAGGTAGCAAGTTCGCTCCTTGGTGGTTCATGCATCCCATAACTAAAGGAGCTAACCCCTTGATGTGAGAAGCTTATCCCTTTGAACGAGGACTCTATCCCTTCATGGGTGGACCTGGTAACTTCCTTCCTCTGCACTATAAAATGAGGCATTGGGCTGGTTACTAAGGAGGTTGAAAGCTGAATATTTTTTAGGGTAAATGCTGTTGGAATTTAGACTTCCTAATTGAGCTTGAGAGGAGAGATTACATACCTTTTGACCTCATTGGGAAGACTGTGAAGCTTGTCAAAGTAGGGGAGATTCTTTCTTGGACCTTGGGAGGAGCTTGTACAACATCAAGGCACCAAGGTTGTAAAGTTCTTCTTTGTTTAAAGTTAATACAATCAAGTTTATTTTTCTCAATAAGCTGTCTTCTATAGTTTATTTCGTGGATTCCTTAATCACCATGATGAATATGATTTATTATATTGGCTATGCAGGTGTTATTTGATGTGTTCTTGTTTATGTTTGCAGGTTCTTTAAAAGGAAACTCATTCGGACGGTCGAAGTGGGGCTGCCACAAACTAGCGTTGGACTTAAGGTAGGGTCTAAAAACACCTTTTGGCTTTTATTTATAAATCACAATATTTAGAGAAAGGTAGATTTGTTTGTTCTGTTTGTCGCTAGATATCATTTGATACTAGGGAGATCGGTCTTGTCTACAAGAATGATTTATCCGGCCAACAAAATGGCGACCATACTGGGGACTTGAATTTTGGTTTCTTGCCTTTGCTTTTACTTTGACTTGAGAAACATTTTCTCTGCTTCTAGTTTTTGCTTGATGTGTGTGGGATTGGGTAGTTATTTTAGATTCTGAATTGTTTTTGTTTTTCACGCTTTTGAAAGAGGACTGCACATTCTGTTTGTAACACAGTGTGGACATCCCCGCACTGTTGCTTTACTACACAGAGCGGTACCGCACCTAGTTATACCAGATGCCTGTGGACCCTGTCAAATTTTTGAAAAACCTAAAATCTATTCATCCAGTTAAGCTTAGGATTTGTTTATGTTTTTAGTCTCTGCCCAGATCTGCATGTGTCTTGTCAGAAACTTCTTTTTAGTGAGTTCCATCGACATTTAGGTTTTAGGTGATTTTCTAGAAGTTTTGCATGCCTGGCTTGATTTTCGTTTGGTCTTTGTAGTAACTCAGAGTTTAGAAGCCTAAGAAACCTCAAATTACCCTGGTTTTTGTTGGTCTTCGTAATGAGTCTGACTGATTTGTAAAATCTGCGTTTGGTGAGAAATAGATCATGTTTTCTCTTTGCAAAGCTTTGAAAGAACGTGTTTTGAAAGTTTTGAATTTCATTTTTTAAAAAAGAAAACATAAGATGGGTGTTTTTTGATTAATTTGTTATTCTGAACGAATTAGTCCTTAGTTTGCTTAATAACTAAGTAAAATGTCGTCGAAAAGAAATTTTGTAAGATTTTAATTCAATTAGGTTTTTAGAAATTGTAGATCTCAAGATTAGATTTTTTCATAGTTTTGATTGTTTTCTAGAAATTTTAAAATCTCTTTTGACAAGAATTTGTTTTTGTAGTGTTTGAGTGTTGAAAAGAAAGGGATATTTTTCATGAGTATAATTAGTAGTCTCATTTTTGAGTTTATTGAAAAAGACAAAAAAGTTTTTCTTTTCATTTGTTTGTTAAGGAAAGATTTGTTTTTCAAGCAATAGCATTCTTAACTCTTTCTTTAGCTAGAAATTCATTGAAGAAAAAGGATTGTTTATCATATTAGGTGCATTTTTAGTGTTTTGGAGTCGAGTCTTCGCACGATAAAGTTTCATCTCCACACCTTTTGACTTAAGAAACAACCAATAAAAATAACGCTTAAAGTAAAATTATCTAACAATCTTTTTATTTCTAGGGCTCTTTATCACCAACATAGCTTAGGCTAGTATCTTGGAGTAGGGACTAATTAACTCTCCAAGATAGTTAAAACAAACAAGTAGCTATATCTTGCGGTAGGAGATAAATTCCAATTGTTAGATCTATGCTCTGGGAAGCTCCTCTTAAAGGAGTGAAGCACGAGATCATATCCGAACCAGTGGAGTAAACAATCCTTCCTCATTGGGAATGATAGAAGATATACACGTATTAAAAACGGTAAACCTCGCATTGACCATTTTCGAGGAGCCTGGGATCACTTGTCAGTAAACCTTGGATTATGTCAAGGAGCCTTCAAGGGGATTGAGCTTTGTTATTCTGCCCTTGCGTGTGTATCGGATCACAGACTATTCCCCTAGGTATATTTTTTTCTGTTGGTAACCATAGTGACCATAATCTATAGGATTCTTTCCTAAGGTGACGGTGGAGGGAAGATCCCACTGTACCTAGAGCAGACGTCGACTAGACTCACTTGGACCCTCTGGGGGGTTCTCTTCACTCAAGACGGTTTAGTGAAGAAACTTGTGCCAGTCTATTTCATTAAGCAGGTTGTCGGGGTAACTGTTCCAACCACCATTTCTGTATTGAATTCTACGACGTTGGATTTCATCACCAACTAGTGTTTTCGGTCTGGAAAGTTACTGTTTGTGTGTGCTTTGAACTCCTAGGTCTTTTAGGCATGTGATTCAAATTGTTTGGTTCTTTAGAGACTTTAGGTGGTTTTATTGAGATTTTTCTTTTTTTGCGTGTGAAGTAATTAAAATATTTAATCGTGGCTGAATTACTGAGACAATCCCGTAGACTTTGGGGGCAACCTCCCGAGTATTCACCAAGCCAGCTTGAAGGGCTACGAGCTCTTGTAACTCCTAGTGACAGTAGAGTTGGGTCACCGGAAGGAAGAGAATATTCTTTAGTTGTTTATCCTGATTATCAAGTTCAAGCAACAGAGTATATTTCTGAACCAATTTCATTTTTTGAAGTCACTGGTAGTTTTTCTTCTACTAGTGAATTAGCCGAAGAACCTGAAATTTCTGAGCCTGAAACTGAACCTGCTGCTACTCCATCATCAGGATTTGCTTCTCCAACTTCCAGTGGTCCTAGTTCACCTAGGGTAGGAAGGATCATTACCCAAAATCTTCCTTCTGGACTTATTGCTATTGAATAACTCATTACTCTAGAAGAAGGTACAACTATCCCTGAAAATCAACCAACTATAGAACTTAGGGAGCGTGAATCAATCTTTTACAGTCCACCTAGGAGGGATGCTTGGTATCTTTCATTGACCAACTTTTTAGAAAATCTGGGTCTCATTTTTTCACCACCTCGCATTCCTTTTCATCCAACACCTAGAGGTTATTATCCTCCTTTGAATATGTCGAGATAGTCATTCATGTTTTCTCAATCTCCAGAAACATTTTTATATGGCGATCCTTCTGTTCCTTCTGGGTATCAGTCACTTACTGGTACTTTTTCAGGAGCATCTCCTCAACCCATTGAACATGGATTATCAACTGGTAATAATGGAACTAAACCGTTGAGTGTAGAAGATATTCTTATCATGTTAGGTACCATTCCAAATCCGCAACCTCAAGTTAGTCAGTTACCACCTGGGGGGCAACCTCAAGGTACTCATATATCACCTGGGGGGCAACCTCAAGGTACCCAGTTACCTCCTGGGGGGCAACCTCAAGGATAGTACATATCTTCGGGACAGTGCATTCCTCAAGGTCAACCCCAGACTCAGTACGTACCTCAAGGTCAACCCCAGTATCAATATGTACCTCAAGGTCAGTACCCAACTCAAGGTTTCCAACCACCTTTAGGTCAATCATTTGTCCAAGGAGCTGGAAATGTAAATTTGAATTATCAACCCTACCCTCAACCTGGTTATGGTCCTCAATATGCTCAACCTTCTTTGGGTTCGTACCCCGGAATGAACATAGTGTGGGATCCATCTCAATCTCAACAGATCTTGCAACCTAATGTGTAGTTTTCATCTCAATCTGGACAACCTTTAGTTTCTGGTTCAACCCAGCAACCCATCCAGCCTACTATTCAAACTTTTTCACCTGGTGTAGCTCATCAGTCTGGGCCTAGTTCGCCTTGAACTCCGCCTCAAACGACTGCTGCAACTACTGCAACATATGTTCAATCTACCCCACCTACTTCTAGAGTATCGGTAGCTTCGGTTTCTACTGTTCCTGCATCAACTCCCCAAGCATCCTCACCCCAGTCCGGACCTACAATTCAGACTTCGGTTCAGATGCCTGTAGGACAACCTGGTCCAAGTATGGTTGTCACAAGTCAACCTCAATTTACTTATCAACCGTACCAGGGACAGTACCAATTCAGTCCTGTTGTTCAAAACCCAGTCTATTAGTATCAACCATACCCTGGATATACTTATCAGCAACCTCAACAACCCTAGTACAGTCTGGTTAATCCTGGTTTTCCAGGAGGATATAATATCCCAAATGCAATTCCAATTCCAAGTTACCCTGGATATCCTCCTCCTGGGGCTGGTCTTATGACCCAAGGTTTTCCAGACCCTAGTCGTCAGTTACCGTTCATTACAAATTTGGACTTGCCTAATTTGTCGAGCCTTATGAACGATCCGATTAATTATCTTCTGTTTTGGCCGCCAATGCCGAATAAGTTGCCCAGTGATATCCCAAAGTTTGAAGGTAAATCAGGAGAGGATCTGTCAAACCATGTGATGACTTATCACCTCTGGTGTGCATCTAACTCCATTATAGATGATTCAATTCATTTATGTATTTTTCAATGCACTCTGATTGGTCATGCGGCCAAGTGGTACATTGAGTTACCGCAAGCCTCTTTTTATAACTTTAGTCAGCTAGCTACTTCATTCTTAACTCATTTTCAATTGCCTGTCAGATATGACAATGGCACGAAATTATTAACTTCATTAAAACAGTCAACGTCCATTTGAAATACCTTGAAGTTTTGAAAGCTTGAGAGAGCAAGGAACATTCGGATGGCCTCTAGTCTTGCCACAGGAGCAAAGGTCTCTTCAAAATCTATTCCTTCTTGCTGTGCATACCCTTTACAAACAAGTCTGGCCTTGTTTCTAATTACTTCTCCATTTTCATTTAACTTATTCTTGAAGACCCATTTTGTTCCTATTACATTCTTATCTTTTGGTCTAGGAACTAATTCCCAAGTGTTGTTCCTTTCGATTTGCTCAAGTTCTTCGTCCATTGCTTTGACCCAACATTCATCTTTGCATGCTTCTTTCACATTTTGTGGTTCAATGGAGGAGAGTAGAGCCAAGTAGCTTGAAGCTTCTGCAAGTGTCCTTCTTGTTTGTACTCCTGCTTCTTTCTGCCCCACAATCTGAGTTTCTGGATGATTCTTTTGGACATATCTGGATGGAGTCTTCTCTTCTATTCTTGTCTGCTCCTCTGGTTCTTCTTGAGATTCTTCTTCTTCTTGAGGTTCTTCTTCTTCATCATTTCGCCTTTGAGAGTAACCTTCATCTTCTTCAATGTCTTCATGATGAACTTGCCTAGGAATATATCCCTTCTCATCAACCACTATATCAATACTGTCAACAATTCTGCCAAGTCTTTTATTGTAGCACTTGTATGCTTTGCTATGTGGAGAATAACCAAGAAGAATGCCCTCATCTGCTCTAGGTTCAAGTTTGCCAAGTTGCTCATCAGTATTCTTAATATAACATTTGCTCCCAAAGATTTTGAAATGCTTCACGGAAGGAGTTTTACCACTCCAAAGCTCATGAGGTGTTTGAGTGCTGTTTACTCGGACATTTGTTTTGTTAAGAATGATAACAGCAGCATGTGCAGCTTCACCCCAGAAGGTTGCAGGAGTACCTGATTCATCGAGCATAGCACGAGCCATTTGTTGGATAGTTCTGTTCATTCTTTCCACAACCCCATTTCGCTGAGGAGTTCTAGCTGTAGAGAATTCTCTTCTTATCCCATGTTCATCGCAGAAATCGAAAAATTCATTTGATGTGAACTCCCCACCTCTGTCAGATCTGAGGCACTTAATTTTGTGTCCTGATTCATTTTCAGCCAATGCTTTGAAGGATTTGAATTTTTCGAATGCTTCATCTTTGTGCTTCATAAGCCCTAACCAAACAAACCTTGAGAAATCATCAATGAATAATATCAGATATTCTTCTCCTCGAGGTGTCCTTTTCCTAAATGGACCACATACATCTGTATGGACTAGCTCAAGAGGCAAGCTAGCTGATCCTTCCTTTTCTGGAAAGTTAGTTCTGGTTTGCTTTCCAAACTGACAAGATTTGCATATAGTGTTGTCTGGAATTTTGATATCTGGAAGATCGCGAACTGCCTGATATTTGCATGCTTTTCTTATTTGTGAGAAGCTTAGATGTCCCAACCTTCGATGCCATAGCCAGTGCTCTTCATCCTTGCTAAGATAGCATTGTTGTTGTCCTTCTTCAAATATGTACAGATTATTTGGAGTTCTTTTGCCTTTGAGAACTGTTTTACCTGTATCAAGATCACGAACAAGACATCCATTCGATCTGAAAATAACCTCGGTTTTTTGATCACACATCTGACTGACACTTAGAAGATTATGCTTCAATCCATCAACATACAAAACATTTCTAGCCTTGACCTTTTCTTTCAAAGGAGCAATACCTTTTCCTTTTATAGTTGCAGGAGTATCATTTCCAAAAGAAACTTTCTTTCCCTTTTCTAAAGTAGAATAAGATTCAAGTTTTTCTTTATCACCTGTCATATGTTTCGAACATCCACTGTCAATGTACCATAGATTTTCCTGTCCTTCTGCATAAAACGCTATCCCACATCTTTCTGTCTGAGGTTCTTTTATTCTCCATTTTTTGGTGCTCGTGGCTTGTTCCTTTTTCTCCTGAAACCTGCTCCTGCATTCAGATTCTTTATGACCAAAATTATTGCAAATAGAACATTCAACTTCATTTTCAAGAACCGAAAAGTTGTTATAGGTCCTCTTTGTAATCCCAGTCATACTTCTTTGTTTTTGAGCTTCCCTAGTCATGATTGTTTTATATGCAACACATTGAGCTGCTTTGTGACCAAAGTTATGGCAAGAAAAGCATTGTCCATTGAAGAAGCTTCTGCGGTTATTGAATCTACCAGCCAACTGATTGTAATTTCTATTTTCATCTATTCTTGTGCCAAACTGAGAGGATTTTACCTGTGGTTGGTTGTAGCTTTTGTTCACCCTTAAGAAGGATTGTTCCTGATAGTTTCTGTTTGTAATTCGTCCCTGCTTTACCTGACTATCTTCATTGTTCTTCTGCTCATTTCTTCTTGCTGCATCAAGATAACTCTTTGAGGTGGATGCTTGAGAGGTTTCTCCATTATAGCCCAAACCTGTCTTGTTTAGAGGAGACCGCTGCACATTGATAATCTCATCCAAAGTTTCAGATCCTTTGACAAACTTAAGATTAATAGCTTTTGTTTTCTCAATTTCTTTTCTGAGACCAACAATTTCACCTTCTAGTTTTTCAAGGTGTTTTTCCTTTTCATCAATTTGGAATTGCAAAGTATCAATGATCACACTCTTTTCTTCTATGCATCTCTTGAGTCTAGTGATTTCATTATAGAGATTATCCACATCTACAGCATCCTCATAATCATCATTTTCAAATGCCATTAATAGCTTATATTTATTACCTTGTTCATCTTCATCACTGTTTGATAAGCCATCACTATCTTCATGGGTGTAGTAGCTTTTCTTATTTGCACTTTGTTTCTTATTCCATCTAGCAGGTTCTTTTCCTTTATCCTTATTAGGACATTTTGCAGCATAATGACCTACTCTTCCACAAGCAAAGCATTTGAAAGGTAGCTTACCTCTGAACCTTCTAGCACCCCTTTGAAGATTTCTGACAAAATTTGATTCTTCTTCCTCTTCTTCTGGAACATGGCTTGCTTCATAGTAATCTTCTTTTCTTGATGCCTTAAAAGCAGCTTCCCTTCTGTCTGATGGACCTCCCTTTCTCATTTCATAAGCAGTTAGAATTCCATGTAGCTGAGACATAGTGAGAACTTTGAGATTTTCCTTTTCTTCTATTGCAGATACTTTGGATTCAAACTTGGGGGATAATGATCTTAGAATCTTTTGAACTACTATAGTCTCTTTTATTTCTTCACCCAAATTTTTCATACAATTAACAATCTCATCTACCCGAAGAAAATAATTAGCCACACTTTCATCATTATACATCTTGAGGGTCTCATATTGAATCCTGAGAGTTTGAAGTTTAGCTTGCTTTACCTGTTCATCTCCTTCATAGCTAGTGATCATTTTGTCCCATATCTCTTTTGCTGATTTGAAGTGCATGACCTTCATGAATTCTGTTTGAGATATACTTCCTAATAGAGTACTGACTGCTTTTGCATTTGTTTCATATGCCTTTTTCTCAGCTGGATCTGTAGGAGTAGCTGAAGGAAAAGCATAGCCTGTTTCTACAATATCCCAAACTTCTGTACCAAGAGATTGAAGATATGCAGTAACTCTTACCTTCCAATAATTGAAATTTGTTCCATCAAAAACCGGTGGCCTGATTGATGCTTCTTTCTCGTAATTGCTCATGATGAATGATCTTCCTTCAAGCGATCAAGCTTCTCTGAAGGACCTGCTCTGATACCAATTGTTGGAAATAATACTGAGAGGGGGGGTGAATCAGTATTATCAGATTAATCAAACTTTTCAAATGCTCAGAAACATATACGCTACTTCAGTTAAGTGAACCAGCGTGTACACGCTACTGTGACGAAGTAAAACAGCGTATAAGAAGAAAACTCACAATTTAGTTAGCTTATTCTTCAATTAAGTGCATCAGGACATTATTCACCACATTAACAGTAAACATGTGCAGTATAACAGAACAGATAAAAAGCCACACACATGAACACCAAGATATAAGGTGGAAACCCAATGTGGGTGAAAACCACCTGCTGCAAGTTGTCTCTATCTTTCTTTAATATGAAACTTCAGTTTACAATCTTTTGTACTGGTGCAGCCTTATACCAGTACGCAGGCTACAACCTGCAGAAGGCTTACAACCTTCTCTCGTTCTCCAAACTTCCTTGGAAGGGAGCTCCAACCCCCTTTGCTCTTGTACTAGCCAAGATACTAGTACGTAGGTGATGACCTACAATCTTCCTTCTTTCAGATATCACTTTTCATACATTTTCAGACTTGGATATTCCTGAAGCACAACATTACAATCTGAAGACCACAAATCATTCAATTTCCACAACAGATCATTGAAGCATAAAACAACCAAACTTTGAATCACTGAACCACTGAACCCTGTCAATCACCAGTTACCAGAACACAGAGCAGACTACAGAACTCTGCAATAACAGTCAGACCCCACTGTAAACCCAAAATCAAGCTTCAAAAGATATACGCTACTTCAATGAGCAAAACCCGCGTATACACGCTCTTTTACCGAAGCCAACCTGCGTACAGATCTAAAAATAAACTTTCTCAATTTGCAGCTGTACCAGACATTAGTTAGATCCAAAACGTAACATTGCGACAATATGCAGATCTAGAAATACGCATAATCAACCATATCATGATAGTGCATTTCAAACCATTAGATCCCGATCTATCCTTAGATCTAGTCTTCCATCAACCGATGTGATCTCTCCTTGGCTTAGATCAAGCAACCCAGAACCTGCATATCAGATCTCTTTCTCTCTTAGATATTCAAGCCTTGTCGAAAGATGATTTTGCCTAATGATCTTCTTCTCCTTATATAGTCTTAGGCCTAGCTCAATACCAAGAGCCAAAACCATAGTAACACAATACCATCAACCTCAAAACTAGGGATCGACACGCCCGTCGAGACACAATGGTCCGAAATCATAGGCACAACTTCCAAGGACTAACCACCATGGACCAAAGGAACCTTTTCACATACACGCGCTTTTTATGAATCGAACTAGCGTGTACACGCGACTTGGGCTTAACAAAACGGCGTGTATGAGCTTCCTTGGCATGCTGTACTAAGATCTGTCTTCTGATTAAGTTGCCATCACCTGTACCAACCTCTGAGCACCTGTACCATCCTCTGAGTGAGTTGCCATCAAGGACAACACTTGAATCATAATGCCAACATCTTCATCCGAAATTGATCTAATGAATGTGGTCCATGGAGAATCACTTTCAACATCAAACTCAGATTCAACAACTTTTTCCGAACTTGTTTATACTGATGAGCAGATTCATGAAATTTTGTCTATTGATGATTTACGATGGGAAGATCTTCATCATAGATCTTCGTTCTTACCTGAGATTGATCATTTTGAAAATGATTTTTCATCTATTTTTACTACTGATTATGTCAAGGAACCACAGAATCCATTGCAAAATACCGATTCTGAGTTAAATTTGGGAAATATTTCTCGAACGGCTCCTATTGACATTTCAGTTAAACCTAGAATTGTTGAAAACATTCATATAGGTGCCTCCTGTACGGAAAATGAACTCCGAACTTATAAGGCCCTATTTCAAGAATTCCATGACATGTTTGCTTGGTCATATGAAGAAATTCCAGGAATTTATCCAGCAATTGTTGTTCATGAAACCAAAACTTACCCGGATGCTAAACCCATCCAGCAACGTTTGCGTCAGATCCACCCATAAAAAGTTGCTGCTATTAAAGCAAAAATTCAAAAATTACTTAAAGCAGGTTTCATTTATCCAATTCCCTTAACAGATTGGGTATCGAATATTGTTCCTGTTAACAAAAAGCAAGGAACAATAAGAATATGTATCGATTATAGGGATATTAATTTATCTTGTCCCAAAGACAATTATCCAACTCCCTATATCGATCAAATCATTGACGATTGTGCCGGTAGTGAAATTTTCTCCTTTATGGATGGTTTTTCCAGTTACAATCAAATCAGTATTCTACCTGCTGATCAATCAAAAATGGCTTTCATTTTTCCGTGAGGGACATTTGCTTATTGCAAATTACCTTTTGGACTGAAGAATGCCGGAGCAACTTTTCAAAGAGCTATGTCTTACGTGTTTCATGACATCAAGCACATTGTGCAACCTTATCTCAATGATTTACCTGCTCATTCATTACGTAGAGCTGATCATCTCACTCATTTACGAGCAATCTTTATGAGATGTAGGCATTATCGAATTAGGTTTAATCCACACAAATGTGTTTTTTTTATAGAAACGGGTCGTTTACTGGGATTTGTTGTTTCGAAAGCCAGCATTCGTGTTGATCCCTTGAAGGTCGAAGCTATTATCAAATTGCCTCCTCCTTCGACTCTTCGCCAACTCCAAAGTTTGCAAGGGAAAGAAAACTTTTTACATCGATTCATTCCTAACTACGCCGAGATAACAAAGGGTTTTACTAGGTTGTTGAAAGAGAATACTCCATTCTTTTGGGGTGAGATAGCTGAAAAATCTTTTGATGCACTTAAACACGTGTTGACCCATGCACCGTTATTGCATCCTCCCAACTACAACCAGGATTACTTCTTGTATCTTGTCACCTCTCATTCCACCATTGGGATGGTGTTAGTTCAGGAAGATGAACTCGGTAGTGAACATGTGATTTACTATCTTAGTCGAACTTTGAATTCAGCTGAGTTAAAATATTCACATGTGGAGAAATTGACCTTGGTAGCTGTTCAAGCTGTCCAAATATTTCGTCATTACATTTTACTATGAAAAAATACTGTAATTTCTGACTGTAACCCTATGATTTATATTTTGACAAAACAATTGCTAGGGGGCAAGTATTCCAAATGGATTGTTATCCTACAGAAATTTGACTTGGAATTTGAAAAATCTAAGTCAAAGAAATCTTTAGTTTTTGCGGAGTTGATGTGTGACTTCCCGCGTGCTGATACTGAAACTATGGCGGAAGAACCCATTGCGGACGAATCCTTGTTTCTTATCAGCACTCTTGATCCATGGTATAGGGATATCATAATTTATCTCCAAACCCAATCTTTTTGGCCTGAAATTTCATGATCTCAACGACGGAAAATACGTTTCCAATCCCAACAATACAAGATTATTGGAGATACACTCTATCGTCGTGGGGTCGACTCTGTTTTCCGACATTTTTTAATGCATGAAGAAGCTGAAAAGGTTCTAAATGACTACCACTCTGGAGTGTGTGGTGGTCATATCTCTGGGTATGCCACAGCCCAAAAGATATTGCGCGCTGGCTATTTTTGGCCGTCTTTGTTTTAAGATTGTATTTACGCGGTCCGAAAATGCCACAATTGTCAAATTTTTTATCGAAAGATGCATGCTCCACCTGGTCCTCTCCACCCTATAATTTCCGTCGGTCCTTTTGCAAAGTGGGGTATCGACTTTATTACATGTAACCCTCACTCGGCCGGGGGGCATGTGTATATCATCCTTGTGGTAGATTATTCTACCAAGTGGGCCGAGGCGATGCCTACATTTTTGGCAGATGGAAAAACTGCTGCAATTTTCATTTTCAATCATATAATTGCTAGATTCGGTGTTCCACAAGCGATTATCACTGATCATGGGTGTCATTTTCGAAACATCATGATGATTGAACTAACAGATCAACTTGGCCTGCGTCACGATAGTTCTACTCCATATTACCCACAGGCTAATGGTCTGGTTGAAGCCATCAACAAAGTTATAGTCATTATGATCCGACGAATCATTGGTATTCATAGGTCGAATTGGCATAACATGTTATTTTCGGCGCTTTGGGCGTATCGAACCTCAGTAAAAACATCAACTGGTTTCACTCCTTTCCAACTAGTTTACGATTTGGAAGCTGTGTTACCCATTGAATGCGAAATCCCGTCATTGCAAATAGCCATAGAATTACTTCCAGCCACTTCCGAAGAGGAGAAACATTTTTTGTACTTAGCTCAGCTAGATGAGAATCAATGTGATGCTGCACTAGCAATCAAAACTCATGCCAAACGAATTAAAGCTCAGTATGATCGAAATGTTATGCCTTGTAATTTTTCAAAAGGAGACCTAGTCTTACTATACGATCAAGCAAATGATAAGCTAGGGGCTGGAAAATTCGTACCTATGTGGCATGGTCCTTATGTTGTTAAGCGAAAGCTGGCAAAAGGGGCCTATGAATTGGTAGATTTTGACGGTGTCTCTTTAGGTAAGCCCAGAAATGGTCTTTATCTAAATAGATATTACGCTTAAATCTGGGTGTGGAGATTTTAGTTAGATTAGTTTTCTTTCTAGCTGGTGTGTTTTAGATTAGAAAAGTGTGCTTAGTTTAGAGAGTGTTTTTTCATTATTCTTGCTTATCTTGATTTTACTCTTGATATTGCAGATGTCGACGTCTCTTCAAACATACATTGGTTTCATTGATGGTGCTTGTCGTAATACATGGAACATTTCTTCTGCAGCTTGGGTTATCTATTCAGCCTCTGATGAGTTGGTATCTATGCATGGGGTAAGCCTCGGTCAAACAACAAACAACATTGCAGAGTATAGTGCAGTGATTGAGTTATTATTTGAATCCATCTCATTTGGGATTCAGAGTTTGAATGTGAGGTTAGATTATGAACTCGTTGTATTGCAGCTTAATAGAGTTTATGCCATTAGAAATCCAGTGATATTGAGATTAATTTTTAGAGTTCGTCTCTTGGAACATGAATTTTAGTATATTGAATATCAGCATATTCCAAGATATTTAAATACATTAGCAGATGCAATTGCTTCTCGAATGTTAAGTAGACATTTGCAATAATCAAACAGTAAATTTAAAACCATTCCATAACATGTTTTACAAGATAGCTAGTAATAATGGTATAGCATATCATAGAAGTGTGTCAAATATACATCGTCCTCGATCATAGGTTGAAAAACACCTTATGATCGGCAAAAATGATAGTACAAAAAGAAAAAATGTCATATGAGTCTACAACAGGCGATTATCCTATCACTGGTGATGATTATGATAAGAAACCACTGCTCGGACCACCCTACAAAGGAACCTCCTGAAAGGTCCTGGGACCCCAATCACATAGCAGTGTAACCTAAGAGGGATGTCATCTACGCTAGTCTCCGGAATATCCGCTGTCAAGCGCTCTAGATGGTTTTCCAATTCGGCCTGGGTCTCTGTAGATTCGTCCCGTGGGGCTGGTACTGCTGCCACTGGGTGTCTCCTCTCATAGGGCTGGAGAGTGGCTGGTCACCGTGGACCCACATCTGCATTTGAAACTTTTTACTATCAGTTTTGGATGATTTAAAAACAAAAAAAAATTAAACTTAGAAAATGTTGAGAATGATTTTACCTAAGTCATCCCACTGCTCTCCTAGTGGAAGAGAGATGTCTAGGTCACCACGATAATCCATCCCAGCATAAGGAAAATCCTAAACTGTGAAAACTTGGTTCTCCAACCAATGAAAATACTCAGGAGGAAATCGAACAACCTCTGAACCCTCCTCAGGATGACGGGCCATAACTGCAACCCAATGCATCAGCTTGGGCTCTCGGGGAATTCTAGCTCCAATGGAAATATGCTGTGGGACCAAAATTAGGACCCTCTCTAGACCAAAGCTCACAACTAAGAAACCATATCCAAAGTTTTTTAGTTTTCCATTCTTTGCTCTAGTCAGTTGGCCTTTTACATTAGCCAACACAGCTTCTAACCAGTTGGAGATTGTGCCTCGATAGCAGTCTACTACCATTCGCATTTGGGATCCAGTGGCTACATGCAGTGTTGTGCTTCCACAAAGTTTGGTGACAGTAAATGCAATCACTTTGAGTTCAGGATGGTAGACGGTTTTGATATCAACCCCTTTGTCCTTGGTTTGGTCATTACAAAACTCTAGCTGGAGACTATCGATAGACTAGCCACCTGGCCTAGTCCCGAATAGAGTCAAATGTTCACCTCTCTTGGGCAAACCAGTCAAGAAGTAAATTTCCTCTGGCTCCATTTCGAGCTGGTGGCCACCAATAATGAAACATTGGTCCTGTATATTCCATCTGTCCACCAGCCACTGCAAAAAGTCCACTTGGGCCCTCATGCTAGGTATGGCCCAGAATTTAAATAACCTGCATGCCTTCAATGCATATATTGAAGGTTGATGATTAATTGCGGCAAGGTCCACATCTTCGTGCTCCCCTTCCCGCCAACTAAGCATGGTATATATCCTACATTGAAAGAAAAGGCAGATTAGAACATTTTAATTCAATGTTTTTGGGCGGAAATTGAAAAAATTGAAGTTATAAAACCTATGTCGCGGGGTCCGCACTCTCCAGTTAGGGATAGTGCATAGGTCCACACTCTGCCCAAATAGCAAGTGTGGGCCCCTGACTCTTTCCTTTGCAAGAAAAAGTCAGGGTCCGTAGGTTTCGGGACCCCCGCGAGCGGTCTTTAAAACTAAGTTTTGCATAAAAATCAAAATAGAAACCTAAAAACAAAATTCAAACGGTTGAAATACAAGATTAAAGTGATGTGGATTACCTGGAGGTGACGGTTTTTGATTCCAACGGATGGATTTTCCGCAATATTCAGGGGAAGTTTCTTACCCAAAAGCTCTCTTTTCTCACTCTGAAGTCAAACGGTAAAAATGAATTTACAAAAGGCCTTTTTATAAGCTTTTTTGAATAAATGAATTTTTAATTTGTTTATTTTTCACTTTAAAGAGGTAACTTTTTGATGCATTTTTATTTATTTTTAAACAGGTATGAGTAATGTTTGATTTTTTGTGCAGAATATCGGATTTTTTAGGCAAAATTGATCATTTTCAACAAAAAACATTAGAGTCATCTTTAAGCTCTTTTCTGACTCCTAAAATATGAAAAGATTGCCAAGTTTTTCTTTTTAAGCTCGTTAAAACGAAATTAAAAAGACGGTCCACTCACAGCTCTTTTTTGACCGTATAAAAATGAAAAGATTGCCAGATTTTTGTCGTTTCAAATTCGATATTGGTTATAAAATGACGTGTCGTTAATCGCTTTTTTACTTTTTTGGATCAGAGACACTAATTATGAAAAGTACTCCTTGATCGTAATGGTAAAGTAGTTCTCTCAATTATTATTTTATACTTTTTCGGCTTGGGAGTCACAAATTTATGAAAAAGGACAACCATGGAGTTTTCTTAAGTTTTTCTTTTGACTCCCTAAAATTGAAAAACTCTGAGTTTCTCCTATACTGGACTCGTTAAAATTTAACAGTAAAGGACCTGTTCAATTACAAACAGGAATGGACCACTCCTTCTTAGGGTTCAAATTTTAAACTAAGTTGGACTCATCCGAAGGATGAGCTTATAATCAAGCAAATGTTATCCTCCTCAAGCTTGTCAAAAATAAAGAGGTACTTGCCAAAAATGGTGGGGGAAAAGAGAGAAAAATGAACCTGTTTGTTATACTTTGTGTCTCAGAAAAGCATTCAACCACTCTTAAACACAACACTTTTTGTTCACCTGGGTTGGGAAATCCTTTGCCTAACAGTTAATCAAACCATATTGAAAGTCTTTAGCCGGTTTCTGGGTATTAGCTTTGCGTCAATTGTCACCAAACCATCTAACGTGTCGTTATGTGTTTAAGAGGTCAGTGCAAATAAACCATTCATCTGCAAAATATCTGTCATCCATCTTGACCATCCCTGAATCAGTCCTTGCAAACATATTTCTTCAAACTTGATCTATGATTTCGTGTTGTGGGCTTGCCTACGAGGGATTGCTTTCTATCAACTTCAGCTCATTATCTAGAAAGATGATCTAGAAATCGTCAGTACCTTGGAATCTGCATGCCTCAATGGCGGGTTTCTCACCTTCGACAACAGGTTGCATCGTTGACCTTCGATCAAAGGATTCTGTGACATGTTCGACATCAAATCATCTATTCACATTTCATGGATTGTACTAAGTACTTTGAGAGCCATTGACATTACTGGTGGTTTCTCTCACACTTGTTAACAGTTTACATCATTGACTGGTAATCAAGTGGTTTCTACCATGTTCGACTTCGACACATTCATTCACATGGATAGAATCGTACTATTTCGGGAAGTAGAAATCAAGACCCTGGATCTAGTTTCCACCATCCAGGCTGCAAGGAATTTTGTTATTCATTATACAGTGGACTATTCATAAATAGATGGCTGCACCCATAATGTGTCTACATATGTCTATACTTGTGATGTATTACAAGATCTTTCCTATATCAGAGCATTTTAGTTAGTTTTCTAGTCAGTTTTGATCTGAGTATGGGAATGCCTACCTCAGTGATGATATGATCACATATATATATTTTGTATTTAATGTTTTTACAAGTTCCAATCAGGCTCTCCACAGGATGATCCTCGAAATGATAAAGTACTTCACTCTTCTTAGATGACAAATACTATCTATTACAGACTTCACACTTTAGGGGGCAATCTGTTGCACAAAATATTGTCACCATGGCATTCTGCAATAAATATGAGTCTATCACCACTCATACTTTCCTCCTATGCAAGTCTTAAACCTCAGCGCTTCATGTCAAGCCTTGAAAAATGAGAGAAAGTCCTTAAAAATCTCTAAAACTCTGGTTTCGCACTTTCTCTCAGCATTACCTGTGGTCTCGCACCCCTTGGTCATGTCCCCTGCGGACCTGCCTGCTCTGTTTCTGTGTAATGGGTGCAGACCCCTGTAAAAGTAAAAAAGGTGCAAGTACATTCTTAAAAACTCACTTTGGGTTATTTCTGGAAGCTTCTAGAGGGAATCTTGAGGTGGCAAGTTCGCTCCTTGGTGGTTCATGCATCCCATAACTAAAGGAGCTAACCCCTTGATGTGAGGAGCTTATCCCTTTGAAGGAGGACTCTATCCCTTCATGGGTGGACTTGGTAACTTCCTTTCTCTGCACTATAAAATGAGGCATTGGGCTGGTTACTGTTGGGTCCCTATAATACTAGTGATTACCCCATTACTATTGTAGTTATACCCCTTATTTATATTGTTGTGCCCCCATTGCCCCCATATTGTTATTAATGTGCCCATAGAATCCCTCTATTGTTATTTTTGTGGCTTTATATATATATTTTTTTTGTAAGCTGGGGTGGGACTCTCCGATTTACATGTCCATTATGTACCCCTCTACGGGGGAAGGGTAGCCCAAGATTTGAACCCAAGACTTCCGGTTCGGTGAGACTTCATTTCCACGGCCCTTGCCGCTTGAGCTACCCCATGTGGACAGCTTTATATTATTATTGTTAGGTCGGCTGGATTATATTGTGACTCCTTAGACTCCTATATATAGAAAGGAGGTTTTGTCATTTGAATCATCCAAGAATTGTTCATTTATGTAATGTAAAGGAGGTTGCCCCCTCGAAGAGGCTGAATTCTAAGGCGTTGATCTATCTTTTCTATCTTTTCTTGCGCTGGTTTCATAACATTTGGTATCAGAGCTTTGGATTCTAGGGTTTCGCTGCTCCAAACAAGTCATCATGGAATTTTCGCTATAACTTTTTTTCTGTGACGTTTCAGAAGTCGCAAAAAAAACCCATTTGAGAAGAAATCGTTTTGAACCTTGGGTTCGAATTTCAGAGCTTTTCGCGCGATAGTTTTGGAGATATGATCTGAGGAAGTTGGTCTTTTTGCAGACTCCTGAATTACACTCAAAACAGGTGACCTGGGGAAAATCGTCATAACTTTCTTTCTGAGCATCGGATTGAAATTTCGTAAGAAGGTCACTGCGGGAGATTGTGCATAACTCTTTCTTAGAGAATCCAATTTGGATCAGACTAGTGGCATTGGAAAGAGGACATAGAAGACTACTACAGGTCACAATTTTAGAACTGGATGATTCGAAATTACAGAGATACATCAGATTCAATATCAGGCTTCTACAAAGAAAAAAAAGGTGTGTAGTTTTTTTTTTAAATTTTTGCATAAGCTTGGTTTGAAGGAATTCAAAGGGCATAGTAAAGCATTATTATCGGTAACTGATGCCCCGAGGAAAGAAAATGCAAACACCTAGTAAGGAACCTGAAAGCTCTAGCATGACTCATGAAGAAGAGGAAGAAATGCTACATGATATATCAAAATTACAAGAACAAGTGCAACAAATGTCACACTCACAAAAGCTAACAGATGCTAAGATAAATGGCGTGGAATCTAAGATAAAGGGCATGGAAGCTAAGATGGATGATCTGAAGGTAGATTTGAGGACAAATTTGAAGACAGACATGGCAGATTTGAAGACAAATTTGACAAATTTTCTACAAGAAATACTTACTAATGGTGAAAAGGTTGTAAAGGAAACTCATGATGTGAACAAAAGAAATGTTAATCATGATTCCATAGACGCTAATGTTGGATCGAAGACCCACCATATTCCAAAAATCGATATGAGGAAGTTTGATGGCAAGGATCCCGCCACATGGATATTACAGATGGAGCAGTTCTTCGATCTCAATAATGTGCAAAACACACAAAAGGTACGTATGGAAACTTTATATTTGGAACCAAATCAGTTTGTATGGTATCAATGGCTTTGCTCTCGTAAACAATTTATCACTTGGGCAATTTTTACGGAAGAATTGATAGCACATTATGAGGATACAAAAAGCAACACTTTTTTTAGCCAATTGATAAGTCTCAAACAAAAGGGTTCAATAATGGAGCACATTGAGGAGTTCCAAAAATTGAACATAAGGGTAAAAGATATTCCAGAGGAGCATAGGATTGATGTGTTCATAGGGTCTTTAAAGGATAATATCCAACATGATGTTCGACTTTGGGAACCTGATTCATTAGAGAAGGCATTCAGGTTAGCAAGAAAAATGGAAAGCAAAATTATGGCAACCAGGAAGCATACCACTCACAACTATAAAGACGGAAGTGTTGTTGCCCCTAGTCTTCCACAACCTATAAGGTTGACACCACAACAATTGGAAGAAAAAAGAGCAAAAGGGCTTTGTTATAGTTGTGATAGCAAATACACTAAAGGTCATAAGTGTGCTGAGAAGAAATTATTCTACATAGATTGTGAAGAGGAAGAAGAAAAGGAGCAAGAAAGGTCAAAAGAAGAGGATATGCTCCAGGAACAAAGCCTAGATGAAGAACAAATAAATCCGACCATATCTTGTAATGCATTGGCGGGAATTACCACTCCTCAAACCATCAAGATAGAAGGACAAATCAAGAAGAAAAAGGTAATAGTGTTGATTGATTCAGGAAGCACCCACAATTTTATTCATTGTAGGGTAGCAAAAGAATTGAATTGCTTCCTATATCCAGCACCAGAGTGTCAAGTGATGATTGCAAATGGAGGAACAATAAATTGCTCTGGAAAGTGCCATAATATCAAGCTATCCATGGGAGAATATGTATTGACTAGCCCAATGCTTTCCATTCCAATGGGAGGTGCTGATGTTGTACTAGGAGTCCAATGGCTACAATCCTTGGGTACAATAGCTTTTAATTTTCAAGAACTTTTCATCAAATTTTCTACGGAAGGAAAGGAAGTTGAATTAAGGGGTATTGCAGGGAAACCAGGAAAGATAATCAGCTCTAATGGTATGACAAAGCTTCTAAAAAAGGAGCAAAGGGGTGTAATTGCACAATTATGTTCGCTAGATGTTTCCACATTAGAATCATCTATTTCTCCAGATCTCCAAAAAGTCCTGGACAATCATTCCAAGGTATTTGAGACTCCCAAAGGTCTCCCACCTATGCGTGATCATGATCATGCTATTCATCTGATTCCAGGAAGTGTTCCTCCAAACATCAGGCCGTACAGATATCCCTATGTCCAAAAAAGTGAAATTGAACGTATGGTTGCAGAAATGCTAGAGGCTGGTATAATTCAACCGAGTCAAAGTTCTTTCTCTGCTCCAGTAGTATTGGTGCACAAGAAGGATGGATCATGGCGCATGTGTCCGGATTATAGGGAGCTCAACAAGCTCACTATTAAAGATAAGTTCCCCATTCCTGTCATTGATGAATTACTGGATGAATTGCATGGATCAATTTACTTCACCAAGTTGGATCTTCGTTCAGGATATCATCAAATCAGAATGAAGATTGAAGACATTTCAAAAACGACATTTAGAACTCATGAGGGTCATTATGAATTTTTGGTCATGCCTTTTGGCCTTACCAATGCACCTTCAACATTTCAAGGTTTGATGAATTCAATTTTCAAACCATTCCTTAGAAAATTTGTGTTAGTATTTTTTGATGATATACTTATCTACAGCAAGTCTTGGAAGGATCATGTTGAACATGTTGACAGGGTGCTACAACTATTGGAGGAGAAACAATTATATGCCAAAAGATCCAAATTTTTTTTGGAGTCCAGGAGGTGGAATATTTGGGTCATATTGTATCTCATGAAGGAGTTAAGGTAGACCCTAGCAAAATTAAAGCCATTAAGGAATGGAAAATCCCCACATCCATAAAGCATTTGCGCGGATTTCTTGGGTTGACAGGGTATTATCGCAAGTTTGTTAAGAATTATGGGAGAATAGCAGCACCTCTAACAACATTATTGAAGAAAGATGCATTTTCATGGACTCCGAAAGCAACAAAGGCCTTTGAACATCTTAAAGAGGCAATGTGCCAAGCACCGGTCTTAGCTACACCGGACTTCACAAAAACCTTTATTGTGGAATGTGATGCTTCAGGAAATGGAATTGGTGTTGTTTTAATGCAAGATGAAAGACCCATTGCTTTTGAAAGTCGTCCAATCAAGGGAAAGTTTTTAAGAAAAGCTATTTATGAGAAGGAAATGTTGGCAATACTCCATGCACTTAAGAAATGGCGACCCTACCTAATGGGAAGACACTTCAAGGTAAAAACGGATCATGATAGCCTTAAATACTTTTTAGAACAAAGATTATCCTCTGAAGAGCAACAAAAGTGGGTCACAAAGATGTTGGGTTATGACTTTGAAATCATCTACAAAAAAGGGAAGCAAAATGTGGTGGCAGATGCACTCTCAAGAAAGGATGAGGATGTGGAAGCATTGTTGTGTGCTATTTCTATTATCCAACCAGATTGGATAAATGAAGCAAGGGAGGAATGGAAGAATGACGAAGAAGTGTGGGCACTTATTCGAAAGCTACAACAAGATTCCAGTACATCTGATACATTTAGCTGGAAAAATGATTCGTTATGGTACAAAGATCGCTTATACCTCTGTAAGAATTCCCAGCTAAAACAAAAGATTCTTATGGAATTGCACACTTCTCCCTTAGGAGGGCACTCAGGATTTTTAAAAACTTACCACAGGGTTAAGAAGGAATTTTTTTGGGATGGCCTTAAATCAGATATTCAAAAGTTTGTGGCAGAATGTTTGGTTTGCCAACAAAATAAAGTTGAAACAATTAAGACACCGGGTCTATTACAACCTTTATCCATTCCAAGCCAACGTTGGGAGGAGGTATCAATGGATTTTATCACAGGTTTACCCAAGTCTGAGGGAAAGAGTGTCATCATGGTGGTAGTTGACAGACTTACCAAGTATGCACACTTTTGTGCATTATCACATCCATTTAAAGCCAGTACAGTTTCTACTGCATTTATGGAAACAATTCAAAAGCTACATGGAAACCCAAAGATTATTGTAAGTGACAGAGATCCCATTTTCACTGGAAATTTTTGGACAGAATTATTTTCTTGTCTTGGTACTCAGTTAGCTCATAGCTCATCTTATCATCCTCAATCTGATGGGAAAACTGAGATAGTAAACAAATGTTTGGAAGGATATCTTCGTTGCTTTGTATCTGATAAACAGACACAATGGGTCAAATGGTTGCCTCTGGCTGAATGGTGGTATAACACTTCCTTTCATACAACAACAAAAATGACCCCATTTATGGCACTTTATGGGTATCAACCACCATCCATCACATCATATTTAAGAGAAAATTCTAAGGTTCAGGCAGTGGAACATCACATCGAACATCAACAACAAGTCCTCCAACTCTTAAAGGATAACCTCGTGTTGGCACAGAATAGAATGAAACAACAGGCAGATCAACATCGCAGTGAAAGAAGTTTTGATGTAGGTGATTGGGTATTCCTACGGCTACAACCATATAAGCAAATGTCCCTCAAGCAAGCTAAGAAGGATAATAAATTATCACCAAAGTATTATGGTCCGTACAAGGTGTTGCAAAAGATTGGTACTATGGCATACAAATTGGAGCTTCCTGCAGCTTCTCGATTGCACCCAATTTTCCATGTTTCATGCTTAAAGAAGGTTATAGGCGACAAGCTCCCAGTTCAAACAATATTGCCAGAACTTGACGAGGAAGGAAAAATTATATTGGAACCGGAAGCAGTTATAGAAACAAGAACTCGACAGCTACGAAATCGATCAATTTCAGAGTACCTTATCAAGTGGAAGAACTTATCCGCTGAAGATTCCACATGGGAGGATGAGAATTTTATGCAGAAGTATCCAGAACTACTCAAGCGTTGAGGACAACACTTTTTTGAAGGAGAGGGGCATGTTGGGTCCCTATAATACTAGTGATTACCCCATTACTATTGTAGTTATACCCCTTATTTATATTGTTGTGCCCCCATTGCCCCCATATTGTTATTAATGTGCCCATAGAATCCCTCTATTGTTATTTTTGTGGCTTTATATTATTATTGTTAGGTCGGCTGGATTATATTGTGACTCCTTAGACTCCTATATATAGAAAGGAGGTTTTGTCATTTGAATCATCCAAGAATTGTTCATTTATGTAATGTAAAGGAGGTTCCCCCCTCGAAGAGGCTGAATTCTAAGCCGTTGATCTATCTTTTCTATCTTTTCTTGAGCTGGTTTCATAACAGTTACTAAGGAGGTTGAAAGCTGAATATTTTTGAGGGTAAATGTTGTTGGGATTTAGACTTCCTAATTGAGCTTGAGAGGAGAGATTACATACCTTTTGACCTCATTGAGAAGACTGTGAAGCTTGTCAAAGTAGGGGAGATTCTTGCTTGGACCCTGGGAGGAGCTTGTACAACATCAAGGCACCAAGGTTGTGAAGTTCTTCTTTGTTTAAAGTTAATACAATCAAGTTTATTTTTCTCAATAAGCTGTCTTCTATATTTTATTTCGTGGATTCCTTGATCACCATGATGAATATGATTTATTATATTGGCTATGCAGGTGTTATTTGATGTGTGCTTGTTTGTGTTTGTAGGTTCTTTAAAAGGAAACTCATTCAGACGGTCGAAGCGGGGCTGCCACAAACTAGCATTGGACTTAAGGTAGGGTCTAAAAACACCTTTTGGCTTTTATTTATAAATCACAATATTTAGAGAAAGGTAGATTTGCTTGTTCTGCTTGTTGCTAGATATCAGTTGATACTAGGGAGATCGATCTTGTCCACAAGAACGATTTATCTGGCTGACAATATTACATTACATGCATGTTTACAACAAAGTAATCAACCCTTCAAGTTAATCACACATACATGTTCAAATACAAGGAAATCATCAACATCCCTGTGTTCATGCAGATCATGCTTATGCATGCATTTCACCTTTCAACTTTCGCTTAATCACACTTTACTTTCGAAGCTGAAATGAATATAATGTTGCAGCAATAAAGTTAGTCGCCTACTCAACCTTTCCATTCACCTTCTTGGTAAAACCCTACAACTTGCATCTCATTAACAAAGAAATGCATTCTATTGATTTGATGCATTTTCAAAAGACATGCAACCTTAATTGGATAAGAACTCTAACCATTTCTTACCAATCCATTTCAAAGGTCCTTCCTTTGTTTGCACATTAGCATCAACATGTGGATCATCTTGAAACACATCATTCATGGAATCTTCCTTTCCATTCCTGCCATTCTCTCTTTCCACCTTCTTCAAGTTTCGTGGAAGCATTATTGGATTCAAAGTCCAACATTTTGCAGCAATATGTCCTTGTTTATGGCAGTAAGTGCAACACATGTGCATCTTCTTAACAGCATGACTTGCCTTGTCCAATGGATCCTTGGCTTCTTGCTTCCTTTCCTTCAAAATTTTCTTGTATGTGGCGATTCTCTTCCAACATCTAGAAACAATATGGTTATCCAAACCACGAAAGGAACATGCAATTCTTTTCCAATGCTTATATGGAAATTTACCATGCTTTGCATAATCAAAAGGAATATCATTAGAACCAGATTTATACCTTTCTTTTTCACCTTTATTGCCTTCATGAGGAGGTGAATTGAATGAAGAAGTAGCTCCCTTTGGAACACCATTTATCTCTTCAAGGCTGTTATAGTTTCCACAACTCTCTGGTTCAAGTACATGCTTATGAATAACGGCATCCTACAAATGATGTTTCAAGCTATTGCATTCTCCATGAATACAATCTTTACACTCTTGAGGTAGAAGACCTGAAATGAAACTCCTTCTTGGAACTGTTTCAATGGCCTTCATGGCAGCTTTGGAACTTTCTCCATAAGACTGTCCATAGCCAAGACCCAAATACTTAGGACTTTCCTCAACCATTATTGGCTCAACAATACCTTGTGCATATTTTCCCAAGCATTTTCCTTCATATCCCATCTTGGACATTAACTTGGAACCTATGCCTCTGGTATGTTTTTCAAAAGAATCAACATAAACATTCTTAGAAGAAATTGAAGACAAATTGGAATTATTTACCTCTTCTTCAAGCTTATACTTGACCAAGGATTCTTTGGCAATAAAGGGTTGTGTCTCCAACTCATGCATCCTTTCCAGGTTCATATTTGCAATATGAAGTTGCCTCTCCATTTCTTGCAATTTTTCAGAAAGCAACTGCTTCTCTTCCTTCATGGAATCCAACTGCTCTCTCAGTATGATGCTCTTCCTTCCATCCTCATACATTTCTCTCACCATATCCATCATGATGAACAAGTCTTACTTCATGTCTTCATCAAAGAATCTTGTGATGAAGGAGGACTTTGAGGATTCACTTGTAGAAGTTTTCATTATGCAAATGAACAAAAGAAAATCAAACAAGATTAACAAAGAGCTTATTCAAGCAACCTTTTGCAACAAACCTCTTGTGCTTCAAGGATTACCTTGAGGTCCTTTAGGATAAGAAGAATGCCTTCAGCCCTTCTTCCTTCTTGTCCTCTCCTAGACTTAGCTATCAACAGCTTTCACCTCCACAAACTCAAACAACAGTCAGTTTAAACAATCAATCCTTGACTGTTTAAACACCTTTCAAGATAAACAAGCAAATAGATTGCTTTGTCAATCAAGCATTGTGATCTGATACCACTTGCATCATGACACCATCTTCTCTAGTATAACTTTCTCTGATATAACCATATTTTCTATCACCTTCTTCATGATATAACCTGCTCTGGTATAACTTAACTCTGATATCACCTTCTTTGAAGGTGGGGTTAAATAACCTGAAGCTTTGATACCACCTGATCTGAAATGGGGCACTAAATATTTCTTGTCAAGCTTACAAGAACCGCTCCTGCTCCAAAGCTTATATATTCCCAAGATCTATGCTTATGATTGATAATTGTGGAATTAAAAGTGCTTGAAATAGGTGTATGCTTGTGTTTTCCTTTAACTACTGAATTTCCTTAAGTTTATTTGCTTAGCTAGTATCTAAACACACATAACAGTAAAATGCAGCAAATAAACAAACACATAAAGGCAACAAGTTTAGTTAGGAGTTCACCCTGATATCTTGGGCTACGTTTCCATGAGCTCTAGTAAACTCAACTAAGCTCTCTAGGATTATGGTAATCTTTCTTTTACAAGTTCCACACTCAACTCCATTGGTTTACACTGAACGTATGGGTTTAGAATACCATCTTACCCCTATCTATCCATACTTTGCAGATAGATCTAGGCTTCTATGGACTAGACTCCTTCAATCAGCACTCTGAGCTATCTTGAGCTCTAGCTTGCACCAACTCCCTCAGAATTCTTTTACTATCTCCGAAATACCTTCTTCTATCTTCAGCAAATTTTAGACATCAGCAATAGCTTGATCATTTGATATCTTTGTTGTTCTCTGGCTTTGTTTGCCCTTTGGCTCTCTCGCTCTTAGGCTCTGGCTCTTGGCTCTTACAAGCTTCTGGTTTCACTTGACCTCCCAAGAGACCCTCTGCTTCTGAGTCACCCCGACTTCGTAGACTGCCTCCTCTGGGATTACACTTAGCATTCAACCATCTCTAAGCCTCTTGGGCTTCTCTATGCTTCCCCTAAGAATAACTTTGCCTCTTTGTGTTATCAGTGGTTCGCTTGACCTCCAAGCAAATCTCAGCAACCTTCAATTGCCTTGTCAATTGAGCTCCCTGTGATTTTTGTAATGCATTAGTTACAGTCGCCTCCATCATTGAAGAACCTGACTGTTTCATCACAAGAATCTGTTTACAAATGGAAAGGAACCGGTGGGCACGGCCACCCGACCATTTTTCCTTCCTCTAGTCGAAATAGCCAAATAACAGAAATACACAGGAAAACTCATGCAAAACGCGTCATGGGCCTTTTAGCTGGACTTCAAATAATATAGAATCACCCCTATAAATCTATCGGGTCTGTCATCCTATCGCATTTGAAAGTCGCATGGTGAAATGGCAAAAACATAAATACATGCAAAAATACAAAGAAATCTGCAAAAACAGGAGTTCAAATATTATGTATTCGCCCCTATAAGCCTTTTGGGTCTGTCCTTTCATCACATAGCACAATCAATTTGCTTAGGCCAAAAACCCAATACACGGAAAATAAAAAGAAAATCCACAAATCTGGATTTCAAATATTATGAAATCGCGTCTATAATCCCATCGTGTCCACCTTTGGTCACATATTGCAATCACACAGGTGTATGGTCAAAAAACCCAAATACAAAGGAATACAATGAAAATCCAAAATTCCGAATTTCAAATTATATTCAATCATGTTCATAATCCTTATCGGGTTTGTGCTTTGATCGTCGATCACCGATCGCCAATTGCCAATATCGGTGCATCGCATATCGCAATTGCAATGGCCCAATGGACTGTGCCGACCAATATATATATATATATATATATATATATATATATATATATATATATATATATATATATATATATATATATATATATATATATATATATATATATATATATATATATATATATATATATATATATATATATATATATATATATATATATATATATATATATATATATATATCGCTAATCCGATCCGCCGATGTCGATTGCTGACTCCGCTTTATCGCAATTGCAAGTCACACGTCGCATGCCCAGGGTTCCAATATCGCATGCAGACCTTCCTCCAACATGATATATCAGAGATTGCTAATTGAGGGTCCTTAAGGCCTTCGCTTAAGTCCTCCCTTTGAACCCTTCTGATGAGATATTTACATAGAAAGCCTTAAGTCCACTTTTATAAGGAAATGCCTCCTTTTCTAAAGATAATGGCCAATATTCTTTCTGCAGTAACTCCTCCATCCAGAGTCCATTCTGGTCCATTCAAATTGTATTCGATTCATATTGAAGAGATCTATGCAATGAGACTATTTCTAGGAGCATCCTTTCACTTTCATTTTTCCTCTGTGAGGAACATTTTTAGACTTAGAAGTCTATTCTAAATCCATTTTGGATCAGCAGATCCCAGTACTAGCAACGAAACCATTTTTTGGCTTGTTGGGGCTTGACCTCGATTCGGATTTGATTAGCTAAAAAAATCCCGGTACTACTGGCCCTTTCAGCAACAGTCCGCGGAGCGCGGACTGAGGTCTCACCCGAAGTAGTATGGGAGGGTGCTAGATCCAGGTTTCCGCACCTTGGAGATGTCTGATGAGTTCAACTGGTCCGCAGTTTGTCCCTACGCGTAGGTTACTCTATGAACTTTCCCATTCCTCGTGGTTCAACATACTGCCTTTGTGCAGCCCTACCCAGGGGATGTACGCCACACTCTGCGTTGTTACCCAAAACCTACTTATATTCCAATATTAGTTAATTATCTTTGCCTACTTGAGTGCTTTAAGTTATACTTAACAACATAGAACCTTCATACAGGTGCGCACAGTAAATAAACAATATATTTGAAATTTATATCAATGATGTATTAACCCAAGAACAAATACACAGAATTATAGAAAAACTTCTCTTTATTGATTCTTTCCACACTCACAGACTCGACTCACCCTGTGCACTCAGCTGCAGGGGTCTGCTCACTCAGCTGCAGACTAAAAGGCCTCTGCACACACAGCTGCAAATCCTTCTCCTACTCTACGACCCACAAACACACTCTACACCTTGACTCAACCACTTAGAATTCTCATGCTCATCTTTCTCTCTCTCTCTTTTTACACTTAGACCCTCACTCTATTTAAACAATCCCATGGTTCGCGGACCATGGGTAGGTCTATCCAGCTGACATTACATTACAAAACTAGGGTGGACAACCGTGTGACTCTATCATACTTTCCTGCCGTGCGCCTGCAATTCACTGAGCTTTTACAATAATATTTGATTAAAACTTGGGCTTTAATCCCCAAAACATGCCTTGGGGGAATTCCATGCCCAAAAATATGATACACCTTGATTTTTTTATGACTATCAAAAGAAAGAAGCATTCTGATAAATTCAAATCTTTCTATAGGTACAAAGTTTTCCTAAAAGTCTACTCCTTTTTGGGCATATCCTTTTTAGACTAAGTGAACCTTGTTCCTAACCACTTGACCTTAATCATTTAGGTTATTTTTGAAGACCCATTTGGTGCCTATGGTATTTTTATATTTGGATCTTGGAACAAGCTCCCAAGTGTAATTATTCTAAATTTGATCCAACACTTCATTCATTTCCTTTATCGAGGATTATACTCACTTAATTGACAAATATTCTTGGGCTCAAGTTGAGATAATAGAGAAATTTTTGCAAATATTGGGTTGCTAAGGAATATCCTCCTAGTTTGAAAACCAAGTATTTGATCACCAATAAATTGGCTTTCTGGATGTTGTTTGTGTACATACCTTGAGGGAGTTTTGAACCTTTGTGTTGTACTTATTTCTTCTTCTTCTTCATCTGCCTTTATTTTTGCTTGATCTGAGAGTCTGATAGCTGAAATTTCTTCTCCATATGAGTTCATGTTTCATTTGGAAGACTTGGATTTTGGCATTATTTAATCCCTACTATATCAATGTCATCCTCAACTCTCTTTGTTCTTTTTTTGTAGCATTTATATCCTTTACTTTGGTCTAAGTACCCAAAAAATATACCCTCGTTAGCACAGGAGTCAAAATTTCCTGGATTTTTATCATTCCTTTTTATAAATAAATATATCCCAAACACCTTGTAGTGTTTTACTGATGTTGATCTCCCCTTCCATAACTCATAAGGAGTCTTATCACTGTTAGGCTTGAGTTGTGCTCTATTTTCTAGGTACATTGTTGTTTGTGTGGCTTCTGCCCCAAAGGTGAAAGATACATATGCTTCATCCATCATAGTTCTTACCATCTCTTGAATTGTTCTATTCTTTCTCTCTGCTACTCCATTTTGTTGTGGAGTTATGGCCATAGAATACTACCTCCTTATGCCATTATCTTCATTGTATTCCTCAAAATATCTTGAAGTGTATTCTCCCCCTCTATATAGTCTTAAGAATTTGATCTTTAGATCATTCTCATTCTCTACCTAATCTTTAAATGTCTTTAAATGTTTAAGATCTTCTAATTTTTATTTTAAGAGCAATATACATTCGGATCTAGGAAAATAATCAATAAGAAACATGAAATACATTTATCCTCTTGGGATTTTTGTCTTGGTTGGGCCATAAATATCTGTGTGAATGATCTCGAGAGGCTTATATGAAGAGAATTCCTTTGTCTTGAAATGAGTCCTGGTCTTCTTACCAAATTAACAAGACTTGTAGATTGAATTATCAAGCCTTGATGGTCTTGGTAATCCTCTTACAGCTCCTATCTTGCTGAATTTTATCAGACTGTCAAAATTCATATGAACAAGTCTCTTATGCCACAACTGGGCTTCATTTTTCTTTCTCAAGTAGTAGCTTACTTTGGAGTCATCAAACACATATAAATTAATGTGAGTTATGACTTCCTTTCCCACTAGCTTTCCATTCTTTTCATGATGGATATCATAATTATTGGATCGAAAAGTCACATTATAGTGATTATCACACATGTAGCTCACACTAAGCAGGTTATGCTTGAGACCCTCTACATACAGTACATTTTGATCTTTAGTCTTTTCATCATGACAGACTATGCCCTTGCCCTTAATTTTTGTCAGAGCATTGTTGCCGAACGTGACATTGTTCCATTTGTCTTTTTCTTTTAGGGAAAATAATTTACTTTTGTCCCCATTCATATGTTTGGAACAACCACTATATACACACCATTTTTTTTCTTGATCATGTGTTGACAGAGCAAGTCCACATTCCATGTTTTTTCTAGAATTATGTTTCCAATTCTTCTTATCCTTTTGAAAAAATGGCTACCAAACAGTTTGGGATTTATATGAATACTCAAATATGCTTCTACAACAACTCACTTTGTGCCCAAAATTATTACATTTGAAGCATTCAACATAATCCATCGGGGGAGATAAGGGATTTCTATTTCTGGGAGGAGAGTTTTGAGATCTATAATTATGATACTTATTGTATATGAAATTTTCATCTCTCTCAAATTTGACTCTTCTACAGTTAATAGCCTTATGTACAAAGATATGCCATTTATAACAATGACCATAAAATAAATTAGAGTACCTGAAGCTAGAAATTTCATGAGTTTGTTCATGAAGGTACCTCTGTTAACTTTCCGATTGATTCATTCTTTGTCCCGAGGGACATTTGTTTGTATGATTATATTCTTAAAATTACCAATTTGTCTACATCAAACATTCTTTCACTACGATGTTGATCTTCCTGTTGTTTCATTCTATTCTTTTCCAGAGTGAGGTTATCCTTTAAGAGTTGGAAAACATGTTTTTGATGCTCGGTTTGATCTTCCACTACTTTAACCTTAGAATTTTCTCTTAAATATGATGTGATGGATGTTTGATGATATCCATAAAGTTCCATAAATTGGGTCATTTTTGATGTAGTATGGAAGGAAGTGTTATACCACCATTCAACTTGAGGTAACCACTTTACTCATTGTGTTTTTATATCAAACACAAAGAAATGGAGATATCCTTCCAAACATTTGTTCACTATCTTAGTTTTCCCATAAGATTGGGGATGATAAGATGAGGTATGATCTAATTCATTGCCAAGAAAAGAAAATAATTTCATCCAAAAATTTCCAGTGAAAGTGGGATCTTTGTCACTTACAATAATCTTTCGGTTTCCATGTATCTCTTGAATTATTTCCATAAATGCAGTAGAAACTGTACTAGCTTTAAAAGGATGAGATAATGCACAAAAGTGTGCATACTTGGTACGTCTATCAACTACTAGCACAATGAAACTCTTTCCTTCATGCTTGGGTAAACCTATGATAAATCCATTGAGACCTCCTCCCAACATTGACTTGAAATGTGTAAAGGTTGTAATAGACCTAGGGTCTTAATTATCTCAACTTTATTTTGTTGGCAAACCAAATATTGTGCCACAAACTTCTGAATACAAGATTTAAGGCCATCCCAAAAAAATTCCTTCTTTACCCTATGGTAAGATTTTAAAATACTGAGTGTCGTGCTAAGGGGTAGGTTTGCAATTCCAAAAGAATCTTTTCCTTGAGTTGAAACTTCTCACAAAGATATAAGTGATCTTTGTACCATAATGAATCATTTTTTTAGCTAAATGTATCATATGTATTGGGATCTTGCTACAAATTTTGAATTAGTATCAACACCTCTTCATCATTCTTCCATTCATCCCTCACTTTGGTTATCCAATTAGCTTGGATAATAGAAACGACACAAAGAAATTCTTCCACATCCTCATCCTTTCTTGAGAGTGCATCTCCAACAACATTTTTCTTCCCTATTTTGTAGATGATTTCAAATTCATAACCCAACATCTTTGTGACCCATTTTTGTTGCTCTTCTAAAGATAATATTTGTTCCAAAGGGTATTTAAGGCTATCATGATCTGTTTTTTCCTTAAAGTGTCTTCCCATTAGGTAAGGTCTCCATTTCTTTAGTGCATGTAGTATTGAAAACATTTCCTTCTCATAAATAGGTTTGTGTAAATACTTTCCTTTAATTGGATGACTTTCAAAAGAAATGGATCTTCCTTCTTGCATTAATACAACACCAACTCCATTTCATGAGGCATCACATTCCACAATAAAGGATTTTGTGAAGTATGGCATAGATAATATTGGTGCTTGGAACATTGCCACTTTAAGATATTCAAAGGCCTTTGTTGCTTCTCGAGTCCAATAAAATTCATCTTTCTTCAGTTATGTTGTTAGAGGTGCTGCTGTTCTCTGATAATTCTTAACAAACTTGCGATAATACCCTGTCAACCCAAGAAACCCTCAAAGGTGCTTTATGGTTATGGGGATTTTTAATTCCTAAATGGCTTTAATTTTCTTAGGGTCTACCTGAGCACCCTCATGAGATAGAATATGACCCAAATATTCCACCTCTATACTCCAAAGAAACCTTCGGAGGTTTTCTCATATAATTATTTCTCCTCCAATAGATTGAGCACCCTGTCAACTTGTTGAACATGATCCTTCTGTTGAAGCCCCGAAAATCGGGTCTACAAAAAGGGGGATACCCACCCGGTCCGGAGCTTGGTTAGCAGCTCCTTTTCCGTTTGGTATAGTGGGTCAGATTGGGGATATGGGACCAGTTTCCCAATTTAGGTGTGTGTGTGTGTGACATATTGATATTTCTCTTTCTAACA
This sequence comes from Pinus tabuliformis, assembly GCA_031772625.1. Classification (NCBI taxonomy): domain Eukaryota; kingdom Viridiplantae; phylum Streptophyta; class Pinopsida; order Pinales; family Pinaceae; genus Pinus; species Pinus tabuliformis. The sequence continues at coordinate 669,740,258 of CM062808.1, forward strand.
GTTTCTAAATGGAATGCTTCTACTCTAATTTTAATCTAATAATATAGAAATTGCATTCTAATAAATAGAAAGATCTAAATCTACACTAACCCGGGGTGTAATCTTTCTTTTCTGCTATCTAAAATGATTTCAAATAACAACTGGTAATAAATATCATTCAACTGTTATGAGAAAAGAATTCAATAAAGATGAACCACTTCGTATAAAAAGTTAGACGAAACAGTTGTGAAAAACATATCGCATAGTAAGCTACTCATACATTAGGCATAAATAAATAGCTATCACCGTACAAAAGTGCCAAATGATAACTCGGGCATTCATACATCAATATATAAATAACTAAACATGAAAATCACTTTAACACAAGGCATAAATAGTTAAGAGATAGAAATACCATTTATAACTAGTCCTACTCATGAGCTTCAAGCGATAACGATTTATCTCTTCTTGATCTAACATCCACTAAGAGTACAAAAGTGCAACATCAGTAGCAGATATCAAATGCAAACATCAATAAATCTTGTTCCATTCATTCATCAAAACCTCCTCAGAGGGTACAGAAGTGCATGTTCTGGGGATAAGTTTTTGATAAATTTCAGGACCCTTCTCTAAATGCATGAGAAGGGTTTAAATACTACTAACTAAATCTAAAAATAAATTATTACAAAAATGTAGGATGCGGTTTAAATGACCGTCCTCATTTCAGGAAAATAAAACAAAATTAAAACTAAAATTGAATCTAAAATTAAAACTACTTCTGTATTTGGTCCTTGAAATCGCACGCATGCAGCATCTGTTTGAGAAGAGTCGGCTGGCCGACTTCCGATTTTAGCTGAGCTGAGAAAATAGAATCGACAAGAGCTGGCACCATCTTTTCGGCCGAATTGATGATACACTTAAGAGTCATCCACTGGCTATGTGGCTTTACCAAGTATGCCCAGTAATAATCCCAGTTCAACTTGGTTAACCCTTGGATTGCTTCTGCCTTTTCTTGGGTCTTCTACTTCCAATCTATTTGTATCGTTGTTTTCTTGCAATTTTCAGGGCGTGCAGGTGACTGGGAAATTAACAGCTTTCCTTTTCGAGAAACTTTTCTCAGCGATGCGCGATTAGCGCTAGGCGCTAATCGCGCATCGGAAACTGCCTCCGTTTCTTGATCCAGGTTTCCTTGATGCATTTTTTTCCTTTTGCGCTTTTTCCTTTTAGGTGATATAAAGTTCAAATTTTGTGAACATAATATTTCTGTAAGTTCTTGACCCTGAGTCTTAACTGTCTATTTCTAATATCAACATTGTCCAGTATCAACTTAACCATGTTTGTGTATGGGAGAATTTTTGGTCTTGCTGCTATCCGGTGTAAGAATGAGCAAGCTAGCTCTATGATAGATGCCTTAGAAGAACTATTTGAGCACGCAGTAGCAACAACTTCCATTACTCTGGGATTCCCCTCTTCAAGAAGATTATACATACCTTCCCACATAGCAATTCCTGCGTCTCTGTTATAGGCCGTGTCTGTATACAAGGGTGCCATTTCTTTTTCTTCAGAGCTTAGAGCTTTGCTTTTCTTTCCCATTTTATCCTGTGTATTGCTTTGTATTGTTCTTTGTTCTCTGTTCCTGCAATTCACAAGTGAAGTGAAAATAATGACAAGGAGGGTGATGGGAAAGTCTTAAATGCCGAAGACACATCAAATATACCACCTTAGGTGAGATGATTTTTCGATAAGCACAAAACCATATTTTATTAATAACTAGCAACTAACTCATTTATTAGCATTAAAGCGCATAACCAGGTGTCAGCTTATGGAAAATACTTTTCTTGAATAACGAGCCTGAAAGATCTGCGATGAAGCAATTTTGTGATTTGCTTCGCAATATCGCAGATCGCAATATCGCAGAATCACAACGTCGCAGAATCGTAACATTGCAGAGTTGATTGCTCGTGACATCGCATTATCGTATTGTCGTTGTATCGCAAAATCACGATATCACAATATCGCAGATCGTAGGAACGTTATATATGAAAATATTTGTTAACCTGTTTTCTGCGAAATGCGATTTGCGATCGGCGTCATCGCATATCGGCAAATTAAAGTGTTTCAATGTAAGTTGTATGTGATGCGATATTTATTATCGTGTATCACGATCTCGCAATTTTGGAATGTTGGAAATAATACTGAGAGGGGGGGTGAATCAGTATTATCAGATCAATCAAACTTTTTCAATGCTCAGAAACATATACGCTACTTCAGTTAGGTGAACCAGCGTGTACACGCTACTGTGACTAAATAAAACAGCGTATAAGAAGAAAACTCATAATTTAGTTAGCTTATTCTTCAGTTAAGTTCATCAGGACATTATTCACCACATTAACAGTAAACAGGTGCAGTATAACAGAACAGATCAAAAGCCACACACATGAACACCAAGATATAAGGTGGAAACCCAATGTGGGTGAAAACCACCTGCTGCAAGTTGTCTCTATCTTTCTTTAATATGAAACTTCAGTTTACAATCTTTTGTACTGGTGCAGCCTTATACCAGTACGCAGGCTACAACCTGCAGAAGGCTACAACCTTCTCTCGTTCTCCAAACTTCCTTGGAAGGGAGCTCCAACCCCCTTTGCTCTTGTACTAGCCAAGATACTAGTACGTAGGTGCTGACCTACAATCTTCTTTCCTTCAGGTACCACCTTTCATACATTTTCAGACTGGATATTCCTGAAGCACAACATTACAATCTGTAGACCCCAATTCATTCAACTTTCACAACAGATCATTGAAGCATAAAACAACCAATACTAGTATTATCAAACTTTGAATCACTGAACCACTGAACCCTGTCAATCACCAGATACCAGAACACAGAGCAGTCTACAGAACTCTGTAATAACAGTCAGATCCAACTGCAAACCCAAAAATCAAGCTTTAAGAGATATACGCTACTTCAATGAGCGAAACCCGCGTATACACGCGCTTTTACCTAAGCCAACCTGCGTACAGATCTAAAAATAGATTCTCTCAACTTGCAGCTGTACCAGACATCAGTTAGATCCAGAACATAATATTGCGACAGTATGTAGATCTAGAAATACGCATAATCAACCATATCATAATAGTGCATTTCAAACCATTAGATCCCGATTTATCCTTAGATCTAGTCTTCCATCCACCGATGTGATTTCTCCTTAGCTCATATCAAGCAACCCAGACCCTGCATATCAGATCTCTTTCTCTCTTAGATATTCAAGCCTTGTCGAAAGATGATTTTGCCTAATGATCTTCTTCTCCTTATATAGCCTTAGGCCTTGCTCAATACCAAGAGCCAAAACCATAGTAACACAATACCATCAACTTCAAAACTAGGGATCGACACGCCCGTCGAGACACAATGGTCCGAAACCATAGGCACAACTTCCAAGGACTAACCACCATGGACCAAAGGTACTTTTCCACATACACGCGCTTTTTCTGAATCCAACTAGCGTGTACACGCAACTTGGGCTTAACAAACCTGCGTATATGAACTTCCTTGGCATGCTGTACTAAGATCTGTCTTCTGATTAAGTTGCCATCACCTGTACCAACCTCTGAGCACCTGTACCAACCTCTGAGTGAGTTGCCATCAAGGACAACACTTGAATCATAATGCCAACAATCTCCCCCTTTGGACTTGATGGCAACCACCACACCAAGTCACTCTCCCCCTTTGACATCAAGGGCAAAGGGCTGTGCTCCCCCTGAGGACATGCTGATACCTCTGTTTGGGTGTGCTGACTCATGCTCCCCCTGACAGTAGGCCAGATCTGCAAAAGATGTTCTTCAACAAGAACCAAGACTTATACACCATAAGGGACCTTCCTATCACCAAAAGACTCAATACATACATCCATACTCCCTACCAAGAGGGGACATATCAGAAACAACCAATTATATTACAGCATTCATCCCAGGCATAGTGGGGAAACCAACATAGGCCGTTACATGACCTTGACACCATAAAAGAGATATCACAAGAGAGATACATGACATAGAGACAACAGATCTAGACCAAGACTTATGAAAGTCACCAGCAGCATATGATAAACATCTTTTTAGATCAGCAACCAGGATTTCTTTCTGAGCTCCTTTTCCTGAAATCAACAACCAAAACATCTGAATGCCAACAATGCTTTATGAGACTTTTAAGCTGCTCCCCCTGAACCTGTGCCTGCTGCACCCCCTGAAACCGTGCCTGAAGAATTCTGACATACCCATTGCTGTTCAGAACTCCAGAGTTTGCCCTTGCTGTTCAGAACTTCATATACGCGATTTCTCCTGCATAAAACAGCGTATGGACGCGGATATAATCTCTGCAACAAGCGTACACCATACACGCGACTTTCCCATCATAAATCCGCGTGTATACGCGTATATACCTTTCGTAACTTGCGTATACCAACTTTTCTGTAGAACAGACAAGCTTCAACAGCAGGATGAAGCATCAACTACTCCCAGCTTTTGTCTGAGATATTCAAAAGTTTCCCTGGGCAGTGGTTTTGTGAGAATATCAGCAACTTGTTCCTTAGAAGGAACATACTCCAACTTGACCTTCTGCTCAAGCACTTGTTCCCGAAGAAAATGGTACTTGATTGGTATGTGCTTGGTCTTTGAGTGCATGACTGGATTCTTTGAAATGCTGATTGCACTTGTATTATCACATAAGATAGAGACGGGTGGAGTGCAAGTGATTTGAAAGTCCTGCAAGGTCTGCATCATCCAAAGAAGTTGTGTGCAACAAGATGCTGCAGCCACATATTCTGCTTCAGCTGTAGATAAGGCAATCGAACTTTGTTTCTTGCTGAACCAAGATACTAATCTGGAACCCATGAAGAAAGCACCACCACTTGTGCTTTTCCTATCATCCACACTTCCAGCCCAATCTGCATCTGTGTAAGCATGAAGAGTGAGATCTGTATTTCTAGGATACCATAAGCCATAGTTTTGGGTCCCTTGAAGATATTTGAAGATTCTTTTGACTGCCTGAAGATGAGTTTCCTTTGGGTTGGCTTGAAATCTTCCAACCATTCCTACTGCATGTGTAATATCTGGTCGAGTACCTGTCAAATAAAGCAAACTCCCAATCATGGATCTATAAGTGGGTTGGTGAACTGCTGCTGATTCATCATTTGCACTGAGGCTGCATCCTGTAACCATGGGTGTACATACTGGCTTTGACTCTTCCATGCCATACTTCTTCAAGATCTGCTTGAGGTATTTGGTTTGAGACAAGAAGATACCTCCTTCATTTTGTTGGATTTGCAATCCAAGAAAATATGTCAATTCTCCAAGAAGTGACATTTCGAATTCTTTCTGCATAACCAAGGCAAAGTTTTGACTCATAGTCTCTTCATTGCTGCCAAAAATAATATCATCTACATAAACAACAAGAATTAGCAATTTGTTATTTTCAACTTTTATATAGAGATTGCTATCTGCTGATCCTTTTGAAAAGCCTTGTTGGTGAAGATATTTGTCCAACCGATAGTACCAAGCCCTTGGAGCTTGTTTGAGTCCATAGAGTGCCTTTTTCAATCTGCATACAAGGTTTGGATCATTCCCAAGAATGAAACCATCTGGCTGCTCAATATATACTTCTTCTTCTAAGTCTCCATTCAGGAAGGCTGATTTCACGTCCATTTGAAATACCTTGAAGTTTTGAAAGCTTGAGAGAGCAAGGAACATTCGGATGGCCTCAAGTCTTGCCACAGGAGCAAAGGTCTCTTCAAAATCTATTCCTTCTTGCTGTGCATACCCTTTACAAACAAGTCTGGCCTTGTTTCTAATTACTTCTCCATTTTCATTTAATTTATTCTTGAAGACCCATTTTGTTCCTATTACATTCTTATCTTTTGGTCTAGGAACTAATTCCCAAGTGTTGTTCTTTTCGATTTGCTCAAGTTCTTCATCCATTGCTTTGACCCAACATTCATCTTTGCATGCCTCTTTCACATTTTGTGGTTCAGTGGAGGAGAGTAATGCCAAGTAGCTTGAAGCTTCTGCAAGTGTCCTTCTTGTTTGTACTCCTGCTTCTTTCTGCCCCACAATCTGAGTTTCTGGATGATTCTTTTGAACATATCTGGATGGAGTCTTCTCTTCTATTCTTGTCTGCTCCTCTGGTTCTTCTTGAGATTCTTCTTCTTCTTGAGGTTCTTCTTCTTCATCATTTCGCCTTTGAGAGTAACCTTCATCTTCTTCAATGTCTTCATGATGAACTTGCCTAGGAATATATCCCTTCTCATCAACCACTATATCAATACTGTCAACAATTCTGCCAAGTCTTTTATTGTAGCACTTGTATGCTTTGCTATGTGGAGAATAACCAAGAAGAATGCCCTCATCTGCTCTTGGTTCAAGTTTGCCAAGTTGCTCATCAGTATTCTTAATATAACATTTGCTCCCAAAGATTTTGAAGTGCTTCACGGAAGGAGTTTTACCACTCCAAAGCTCATGAGGTGTTTGAGTGCTGTTTACTCGGACATTTGTTTTGTTAAGAATAATAACAGCAGCATGTGCAGCTTCACCCCAGAAGGTTGCAGGAGTACCTGATTCATCGAGCATAGCACGAGCCATTTGTTGGATAGTTCTGTTCATTCTTTCCACAACCCCATTTTGCTGAGGAGTTCTAGCTGTAGAGAATTCTCTTCTTATCCCATGTTCATCGCAGAAATCGAAAAATTCATTTGATGTGAACTCCCCACCTCTGTCAGATCTGAGGCACTTAATTTTGTGTCCTGATTCATTTTCAGCCAATGCTTTGAAGGATTTGAATTTTTCGAATGCTTCATCTTTGTGCTTCATAAGCCCTAACCAAACAAACCTTGAGAAATCATCAATGAATAATATCAGATATTCTTCTCCTCGAGGTGTCCTTTTCCTAAATGGACCACATACATCTGTATGGACTAGCTCAAGAGGCAAGCTAGCTGATCCTTCCTTCTCTGGAAAGTTAGTTCTGGTTTGCTTTCCAAACTGACAAGATTTGCATATGGTGTTGTCTGGAATTTTGATATCTGGAAGATCGCGAACTGCCTGATATTTGCATGCTTTCCTTATTTGTGAGAAGCTTAGATGTCCCAACCTTCGATGCCATAACCAGTGCTCTTCATCCTTGCTAAGATAGCATTGTTGTTGTCCTTCTTCAAATATGTACAGATTATTTGGAGTTCTTTTGCCTTTGAGAACTGTTTTACCTGTATCAAGATCACGAACAAGACATCCATTCGATCTGAAAATAACCTCGGTTTTTTGATCACACATCTGGCTGACACTTAGTAGATTATGCTTCAATCCATCAACATACAAAACATTTCCAGCCTTGACCTTTTCTTTCAAAGGAGCAATACCTTTTCCTTTTATAGTTGCAGGAGTATCATTTCCAAAAGAAACTTTCTTTCCCTTTTCTAAAGTAGAATAAGATTCAAGTTTTTCTTTATCACCTGTCATATGTTTCGAACATCCACTGTCAATGTACCATAGATTTTCTTGTCCTTCTGCATAAAATGCTATCCCACATCTTTCTGTTTGAGGTTCCTTTATTCTCCATGTTTTGGTGCTCGTGGCTTGTTCCTTTTTCTCCTGAAACCTGCTCCTGCATTCAGAGTCTTTATGACCAAAATTATTGCAAATAGAACATTCAACTTCATTTTCAAGAACCGAAAAGTTGTTATAGGTCCTTTTTGTAATCCCTGTCATACTTCTTTGTTTTTGAGCTTCCCTAGTCATGATTGTTTTATATGCAACACATTGAGCTGCTTTGTGACCAAAGTTATGGCAAGAAAAGCATTGTCCATTGAAGAAGCTTCTGCGGTTATTGAATCTACCAGCCAACTGATTGTAATTTCTATTTTCATCTATTCTTGAGCCAAACTGAGAAGATTTTACCTGTGGTTGGTTGTAGCTTTTGTTCACCCTTAAGAAGGATTGTCCCTGATAGTTTCTGTTTGTAATTCGTCCCTGCTTTACCTGATTATCTTCATTATTCTTCTGCTCATTTCTTCTTGCTGCATCAAGATAACTTTTTGAGGTGGATGCTTGAGAGGTTTCTCCATTATAGCCCAAACCTGTCTTGTTTAGAGGAGACCGCTGCACATTGATAATCTCATCCAAAGTTTCAGATCCTTTGACAAACTTAAGATTAATAGCTTTTGTTTTCTCAATTTCTTTTCTGAGACCAACAATTTCACCTTCTAGTTTTTCAAGATGTTTTTCCTTTTCATCAATTTGAAATTGCAAAGTATCAATGATCACATTCTTTTCTTCTATGCATCTCTTGAGTCTAGTAATTTCATTATAGAGATTATCCACATCTACAGCATCCTCATAATCATCATCTTCAAATGCCATTAACAGCTTATATTTATTACCTTGTTCATCTTCATCACTGTTTGATAAGCCATCACTATCTTCATGGGTGTAGTAGCTTTTCTTATTTGCACTTTGTTTCTTGTTCCATCTAGCAGGTTCTTTTCCTTTATCCTTATAAGGACATTTTGCAGCATAATGACCTACTCTTCCACAAGCAAAGCATTTGAAAGGTAGCTTACCTCTGAACCTTCCAGAACCCCTTTGAAGATTTCTGACAAAATTTGATTCTTCTTCCTCTTCTTCTGGAACATGGCTTGCTTCATAGTAATCTTCTTTTCCTGATGCCTTAAAAGCAGCTTCCCTTCTGTCAGATGGACCTCCCTTTCTCATTTCATAAGCAGTTAAAATTCCATGTAGCTGAGACATAGTGAGAACACGGAGATTTTCTTTTTCTTCTATTGCAGATACTTTAGATTCAAACTTTGGGGATAATGATCTTAGAATCTTTTGAACTACTAAAGTCTCTTTTATTTCTTCACCCAAATTTTTCATACAATTAACAATCTCATCTACCCGAAGAAAATAATTAGCCACACTTTCATCATTATACATCTTGAGAGTCTCATATTGAATCCTGAGAGTTTGAAGTTTAGCTTGCTTTACCTGTTCATCTCCTTCATAGCTAGTGATCATTTTGTCCCATATCTCTTTTGCTGATTTGAAGTGCATGACCTTCATGAATTCTGTTTGGGATATACTTCCTAATAGAGTACTGACTGCTTTTGCATTTGTTTCATACTGCTTTTTCTCAGCTGGATCTGTAGGAGTAGCTGAAGGAAAAGCATAGCCTGTTTCTACAATGTTCCAAACTTCTGTACCAAGAGATTGAAGATATGCAGTAACTCTTACCTTCCAATAATTGAAATTTGTCCCATCAAAAATCGGTGGCCTGATTGATGCTTCTTTCTCGTAGTTGCTCATGATGAATGATCTACCTTCAAGCGATCAAGCTTCTCTGAAGGACCTGCTCTGATACCAATTGTTGGAAATAATACTGAGAGGGGGGGTGAATCAGTATTATCAGATCAATCAAACTTTTTCAATGCTCAGAAACATATACGCTACTTCAGTTAGGTGAACCAGCGTGTACACGCTACTGTGACTAAATAAAACAGCGTATAAGAAGAAAACTCATAATTTAGTTAGCTTATTCTTTAGTTAAGTTCATCAGGACATTATTCACCACATTAACAGTAAACAGGTGCAGTATAACAGAACAGATCAAAAGCCACACACATGAACACCAAGATATAAGGTGGAAACCCAATGTGGGTGAAAACCACCTGCTGCAAGTTGTCTCTATCTTTCTTTAATATGAAACTTCAGTTTACAATCTTTTGTACTGGTGCAGCCTTATACCAGTACGCAGGCTACAACCTGCAGAAGGCTACAACCTTCTCTCGTTCTCCAAACTTCCTTGGAAGGGAGCTCCAACCCCCTTTGCTCTTGTACTAGCCAAGATACTAGTACGTAGGTGCTGACCTACAATCTTCTTTCCTTCAGGTACCACCTTTCATACATTTTCAGACTGGATATTCCTGAAGCACAACATTACAATCTGTAGACCCCAATTCATTCAACTTTCACAACAGATCATTGAAGCATAAAACAACCAATACTAGTATTATCAAACTTTGAATCACTGAACCACTGAACCCTGTCAATCACCAGATACCAGAACACAGAGCAGTCTACAGAACTCTGTAATAACAGTCAGATCCAACTGCAAACCCAAAAATCAAGCTTTAAGAGATATACGCTACTTCAATGAGCGAAACCCGCGTATACACGCGCTTTTACCTAAGCCAACCTGCGTACAGATCTAAAAATAGATTCTCTCAACTTGCAGCTGTACCAGACATCAGTTAGATCCAGAACATAATATTGCGACAGTATGCAGATCTAGAAATACGCATAATCAACCATATCATAATAGTGCATTTCAAACCATTAGATCCCGATTTATCCTTAGATCTAGTCTTCCATCCACCGATGTGATTTCTCCTTAGCTCATATCAAGCAACCCAGACCCTGCATATCAGATCTCTTTCTCTCTTAGATATTCAAGCCTTGTCGAAAGATGATTTTGCCTAATGATCTTCTTCTCCTTATATAGCCTTAGGCCTTGCTCAATACCAAGAGCCAAAACCATAGTAACACAATACCATCAACTTCAAAACTAGGGATCGACACGCCCGTCGAGACACAATGGTCCGAAACCATAGGCACAACTTCCAAGGACTAACCACCATGGACCAAAGGTACTTTTCCACATACACGCGCTTTTTCTGAATCCAACTAGCGTGTACACGCGACTTGGGCTTAACAAACCTGCGTATATGAACTTCCTTGGCATGCTGTACTAAGATCTGTCTTCTGATTAAGTTGCCATCACCTGTACCAACCTCTGAGCACCTGTACCAACCTCTGAGTGAGTTGCCATCAAGGACAACACTTGAATCATAATGCCAACATGGAATTCGGCTTGTAAGGTGGTCTTCTGTCATCCTTTTGCGATGCGATATTCCTAAGGAAGATTTTGTCTTACCTTATCATAAAACTTAGATTTTTAGATTTTCCAAGGGGGTCTTCCTAAGCTTATGATGGTAATTTTATTTGAAAAGGAAATTTAAGCACTATTTTGATTTTTTAAAATTTTAACTAAGGGTCCCCACTTATTTAGATTAGGAATAACACTAAATTAGGAGGGGGGTTGTTGCAGGCCACAACAATTGGCGATTCACTTGGAAGAACCAGTTATCTTTGCTGCTTTCTGAATTTTCAAAACTTCGAAAACAAAAATTTTTCCAGAAAATTAAACTTTACTATAGAAAGACTAAGTACATTATGCTTTTGCCTATCAATGATATTTTGTTTCTTCTTTTCCCAACTTTGATTATTTACTTCCTCAAGCCAGTCCTTGTATCTACATCAGTCATTACTCAGTTTAGAAAGATAAAAACAAAGTCTTCTCTGTAAATCAGTTTGAAATATGCTCATTTGTCATAGGTAGAGCCTCTGCTCCCAGCAAGCGTTTATAGCTTCGACAGGGTTACCTATTATCCAACAATGATCATGTATCCTACTTAGAGAAATTTACAACTTTTCAAAGAAAAAACCATTTCCACACTTTTTGCTTTCATTTTCTTTTTATTCTTAAAGAGAAATTTCCTGGTTTGGTAGCCAATTCATGACACAGTCATTCACTGATTTATAACTTTGCTGAACAAGCTGGCTCGTGATGAGACCCCTTTTCTTTTGATTTTAACAATCCTGAGTCATTGCCCTGTTGTGGTATGCAGTATTTGGAAAAGTCAGCAAGCTATACATCTATGATCATGATAAGTCGGCTCATGATGAGACCTCTTACTCCTTAAGTTAAAGTGTATCTTTGGTTTATTCTTTGAATATTGTAGTTTCCTAGGTGGGGAGGAAGTCATTGTTTCCTTAAGACAGCTCTGGACAACAATGATAGATTTTTTTAGAAAGAGCCTTTCTACAGAGAATCTTCATTTTGTTATTGATACCTTTCATTGAATGAAATAAAACAATTTCTAACTAAAGGTGGCTTTTCATCAAAATTTATAGAGTTGAAACTAGTATCATTTCTAGGCCTATAGTCTTTAACTGTATCTTTCAATAGTAATGATTAATTTTTCAGAAAGAATTCTATTTATACAAGCAAAAAAAAAAAAAATCTAGAAGAGAATTTCTGTCTTTCTCGTGAATCTCAAATGTAACCATTTACAACTGGTTTTATTATGAAAATAAAAACAACTACTCTACAAAAATAGAAGAATGATCTTCTATGGAAAATATTTCTTAAGAATCTGACCATTAACAGGTAAACAATCTCTTCTCCCTGTTAAATCTTGTAACATGAAGGTAGACGGACCTATGAATTCTATGATTTGAAAAGGACCAAACCACATTCTTTGAAATTTTGTATGTTTTCCCTTTTCCTCATGAGCCTTGTCCCATTTTAAAACTAGATCTCCCATCTGAAAATCTTTTTTGGATATCATATTGGAATCAAAAGAGGCTTTCACCAATGCTTGATGATGAGCATGAGTTATCTTAGCCCATTCTCGTTGTTCTTCTAGCTTAATCAATTCCAACTGCCTTAGTTGTAGAGAAGAAGTTGGTGCTTCATCAATATATTGAACCAAGGCTAAAGAGGGAATTGCTAGATGTGTTGGAAGAACCACTTCTTTCCCATAAACTAAATTAAAGGGAGAAGTGTTGATAGAGGCTTTTTGCATTATTCGATCTGCCCATAAAGCATATATTAAAGACTTATGCCAATTTTTATGAATTTGGTCAATGGTTCGCTTAATGATACTGATTAAGTTCTTATTTGTGGATTCAGCTAACCCATTCCCTTGTGGGTAATAATTGGCAGAGTATTTAAGATTGAAACCCCTTTTGAGTGCAAATTCAGTCATTGCATTACCAGAAAAATGTGATGCATTATCAAACATTAAAGCGGAAGGCAATGCAAACCTGGTGATTATGAACTGATCTATGAATTCAATGAAATTTTCAGCATTATCCGTCTTGAGTGGAACTACTTCTACCCATTTAGTAAAGTAATCTATTGCTGTAAGGATGTATCTATGCTGTTTAGAAAAGTGAGGAACGATCTCACCTATTATGTCCAATCCCCACTGATCGAAAGGTTGTTCAACGGTAACTGGCTGCAGTGGCAAGGATGGTTTCTTTTGTCTCCCAGCAACGGTTTGACAGACTTGGCATTTCCTTACGTAATTATGTGCGTCTTTGAATAATGTGGGCTAGTAATAGCCTGCGCATAAAATTATATGAGCAGTTCCATCTCTAGCATAGTGTCCGCCTGCTGGCCCATCGTGGAGTTCCTGCAAGACTTTTTCAGCTTCAGCTTTCTCAATACATCTAAGGAGAACATAATCATAATTTATTCTAAAAAGAACGCCATTCACGAGTTGATATTGTTTGGCTTTTAACCTTAGGGCTCTTTTCTTGGTATGATCGAGGTTTGGAGGAGCATATTCATTCTTTAGATGATAAATAATATCAGCATTTAATGACTCAACATCGTTTAGGCTTACCTCGTACACTTGTACCTCTTCAGATGGATTTTCAGACATTAGCGATGCTCCTGCCAGCATTTTGCAAAAGCCTTGACCTTTTACAATACTTGCTGGTTTGATTTCTACGTCATATTCTTGTAAGGCAGTAACCCAATTGGCCCTTTTCTCACCCACATCCTTCTGTACTAGAAGATTTCTTACCGCTGGAAATGGTACTATGATCTTGGTATGTGTTTTGAGTAAAAAAGGTCTGAAATATTTAATTGCTTTAAAAGCAGCGTAAGCTTGTTTCTCCACATCTGAATAATTCAATTCAGCACCTTGTAAATTGGAACTGAAAAATGCAATTGGGGATTTCGCCTTTTCTTGATTTTCTTGAGTGAGTATCGCAGCATATGATCTATCTGAGGAAAACATGTACAAAGTAAAAGGATTGGAAAAATTTGGAGTTGCTAAAGATGGAGCATTGATAATTGCTTGTTTGATTAGATTGAATGCCTCATGTTCATCTTGGCCCCATTTAAAGTTTGTGTTCTTTTTAATCATGGCTTGTAAAGGAGATACGATTCTTGAAAAATCTGGAACAAATCTCTTTACAAAGTTAATCTGGCCAAGGAAAGATTGCATGGCTTTCTTGTTGTGAGGTAGGGGTACTGCGGAAATTTCCTTGATTTTGTCAGGATCAATGTGAATTCCAGATTTTGACACTATGAATCCTAGAAGTTTTCCTTCACTTAATGCGAAAAAAGATTTTTTTGGGTTAAGCGAAATCCCATACCTTAAACAGCGTTGGAAGATTTGTTTTAAATCTCTGAGATGGTTATTTCATTTCTTGTAATAAACAGTTATATCATCCAAATAGATTACCACTGATTTATTAACTAACCCCTTGAATGCGATGTCCATGGCTCTCTGAAATGTGGCACCCGCGTTAATCAAACCAAATGGAATCTTTTGATATGCGTATGTGCCCCATTTAGTTCTAAATGTCGTTTTTAATTGATCGTCGGGATGTACCAGCACTTGGTTGTACCCTGAGAATCCATCCAAGAATGACATTAATTCTAAGCCCGCAACTGCCTGCAATATTTGTTCCATGGGAGGTAAAGGAAAGTTATTCTTCTCTCAGGCTTTGTTAAGGTTTCGAAAGTCAATGCAGATTCTAATATCTCCATTTTTCTTTCTAATAGGTACCATATTCGAGACCCATTTAGAATATCTAACGGGAAAGATTATTTTGGATTTCAATAACTTATTGAGTTCAGTTTTGATCTGATTTTCTAAATTTGGATGGATCTTTCTCAACTTTTGTTGGATAGGTTTTTCATTATCGATCATTGGGATAGTATGTTGGATGATGGAGGTGTCGTATGTTTTGAGTTCATCGTAATTCCAAGCAAAGACACTTTTGTATTGTTTCAAGAGACGAGTATACACTAATTTTTCTTCAGGGGCTAGGCCAAGGCCTAGGTTTATATTCTGTGGTTTGGCATCAGTTCCTAGATTTACTAATTCATAATTCAAAGTTGAACTTTGGAGTTTTGAATTGGTAGATATTTTGAATAGATATTTCAAATCATGAAGATCTTCTAATTTGACTACTGATTTAGGTATAGCATTTTTAGTACTATCTTGTTGCAATTGTTGGTCATGTTGGTCTTCGTCAATTATTTGATTGGTGTAGGATCCTTCAGATGTGAGAAAACTCACGATATCAGGATCTTCATTGAAAATCCTCCAATTGGTAATGTTATGATCTGAAAATGGAATGTACTTGTTTAAGGGTGCAAGGTATCCATTTCCCATAATTTCAAATGTGAGCTATACACTCCAAATGACCTCCGAAAATGTGAAAACTCCTTATTTCTTATACAGAGATAGACTGTAGGGGCATTCACCGGACATGTCACCTCTAAAGAGAGGATGAGTTCCAGAGGCTACCTGGCCCTCTACAGGCTCTGCCTAAAGAAATAACAAAGTAAGCACTTAGAAGTCTTTGACATACACATACTTGAAGTTTGATGTCTTGCGGAATAAGAAAAATAACTTTCTACAGTTGAATAGGTGATTATGTGTGTATGCAAGTTATGTATATTTGCTGTTTAACACATTATATCAGTTTTGTTTAGCATATAATCTTCAACAAATAAAGATATCAAAATGATAAAGTAGTTCACCCCCTCTGGGCTACATCTGCTGGACCAAACCTCTCAAACTAGGCTTGTCCTCTTGTATTAAAAATGCTACAAAGGCTAATACAAGAATTTGAATGTCTTGAAAGACAGATCTGACTGTAACTACAGAATCAGTAGATAGGAATTAGCTAAACATGCTCTTTCCCAAACACTAAACAGTGAATTTGTACCTTTTACAGTACTTTCCCCAATTGGCCCTAGTGGCCCTTTAAACTTGCATGGAGAATTTCAAGGTGAAGATGACCTCAATTCGTTCTGAAACCTCTGCCATTAGACTCAGAAGGTTTAAAATAGCAGACATAGGCTTTTGAATCACCAAAAATGGATGAACATAGCCCCCAAACAACTCAAGCACTGAAATGGCCCCGGTGGCCCTGAAAGCTTCCTTGAAGCTAAACAGTGAGAAGAATGCCTCAACAAGAAAAATGAGCTGTATAAATGGATTCAGAATGCTGAAAAACTTCAGGAATGACCTTCGTTCCACATTCACTGGCTGCACAATTCCCAATGCAGCTCCCAAACTGATTTGGCCTTGGTGGCTCCTGGAACTTCCACGAAGCTAAAACACCTACAAAAAACCTTTTATGCCTTTGAAACCTATGCCAATGGCTTCAGAAGGTCGAAGAGACCCAAAATCAAAAAAAAATTCGTCCAAAACGGACTTTCCTAGCCAAATTTATGGCCATTTACTCCCAACTGCCAGTTGCCCGTACAAAAACTCCAGATAACTTTAGTTGGAGCCAGTTAGGTCTGCCAATTATGACAGGACCACCCAAATTTGGCGCTCCGCCAAAATTTCCGCCAACTTGACCGTGACTGCCAGCTAACTGTTAGTGGCTTTCAATGTGCATGTGAACGTTCCCGGTGGTTTTGGGTTTACCTCGGAGTTTGAGCCAAACTTTTGGTTGAACTGTTTGTTTACCATTGATTTTCACATATATGTGACCACGTATTTAACACATAATTGTTATGTGCTGGCGGGTTATGGACAAGCTCCCGGTTCTACGCACTATGGTCATATGTGTGGGGGCTGGCCCCCTTGGGCCCCGCCCTTAACCAATTGAAACTTTAATACAAGTTTGTTCCAAACGTTGAACAAGTGTTGCTTGCGTGGTGCATTGGTAAAGCATATGCATTGTGGTAAGGAGGTCACGGGTTCGATCCTCCATCCGTCCAAAAATTTTGAAATGTGCCACACACATTTATGCTGACGTCACCTTGGGCCACGTGGCAGCCTTTGGGCCTGCCACATGGCATCCTGCCATTCGCTGCCCAAAAGGAATATTCCCTAGAATTTTCCAACAAATATTCTATGGAATATTCTTTTTTAATTTTTTTTTTTTTTAAATTCAAAAATTAGGAGTCATTGGGCGATTTTGTTTTTGGCATAACTTCTGCATACGGAGACCGTTTTTCGAACCATTTGCAGCGCCGGAATCAGGAAGACGAGCTCTATCTGGTCGTTCAGGTTCAAACTAGTTTTGAGAACTTTCATTTTTGACCATTTTACGACACTTGGTCCTGAGCTCCTGATCACACCTCCCAAATGAGAAGGCTTTTGGTCCCAAAAAGCTTACTGAATCTCTGAACTGAACTGTACAGCACTTGAGGAACAGAAATATCCTCTTCCATTCAGCCAAAAGAGCATACTGATGCCAAAATGTCCTGCCTTGCCAACTGTTGTCATGGCAACTTTTCGCTGCATAAGCCAAGTACTCGTCGAATTCCGACCAAGCTCTTTCAGCAGACAAACTGAAAATTTGCAGGAACCAGCAATGAAACTTGTTGATATATGAGCTGAAATATTCCCCTGAACATGTGGGCTTGCCAGCTGTCATGATGCCCATCCATGGCACCTCTGCTCCAGAAGAAGAGTTGCCTCCCAAATGGGAAGGGTTTTACCGGCTGTAGCATGCTGAATGTACTACAAATGCTCATCCCAAACTCTTGGGATACTTGCTGCAAAAACTTCTCAAAAGAAGTAGAGACCCATGCTGAAATTTGAGCCCTCTTTGCATGCATACTTTTCCAACTCATAGGATTGTGCACAGCTTTGCACCAAATTCTTTCCCTGCACCAAATGACACCAAAGGTATCTTGTGCAACAAGACAATCATCAACAACAATTTGTCCTGAAATATGCTGAACAATGGACTCAACCATCAACATAACAAGTGTGTACACAACCGACACAAGTCGACAAAACATGTGCACCACAATCGACACAAGTCGACAACATAAGTGGCACAATCGACACAAGTCGACAAAACATGTGCACCACAATCGACACAAGTCGACCAACAACAAGATACATTTACAAACACATGTATGTATCAAAAACAATGAACTATATACAGTTCGATAAACACACCTACAACATCTATGTACAGGTGCAACTTCAACTCTTCTTTTCTAAGACCAACAGGTACATCAACCCAATAAAAACAAATGTGGGTGACAAGAGCTGAAATAGAGTGAGTCTCATACTCAGCTTTTTCCATCTTGCAACTTGAATTTCCTTAACAAAGAAATGCATTCAATCAAAAGACATGCAACTTTAATTGGATAAGAATTCTAACCATTTCTTACCAATCCATTTCAAAGGCACTTCCTTTAACTGCACATCAATATCAACATGTGTATCATCCTGACACATATCAATGATGGAAACTTCCTTCCCATTCTTGCCATACTATTTATCTAATTCCTTCAATTTTCGTGGAAGTTGGATTCAATGTCCAACACCTTTCAGCAGTATGTCCATGCTTATGGCAATAAGTGCAACACATGTTCATCTTCTTGACAACATGATTTGCATTGTTCAATGGAACTTTGGCTTCTTGCCTCCTTTCCTTCAAAAGTTTCTTGTATGTTGCCATTCTTTTCCAACATCTAGAAACACTATGGTTAACCAAACCACAAAAATAACATGCAATTCTTTTCCAATGCTTATGTGGAAATTTTCCATGCTTTACATGATCAAAGGAAATATGATTGAAATCAGATTTATACCTTTCTCTTTCACCTTCATTACCTTCATGAGGAGGTGAATCAAATGAAGAAGAAGCTCCTTTTGGAACACCATCAATCCCTTCAATGGTTTTAGAGCTTTCACAATTCTCTTGTTCAAGTGCATGCTTATGCACACCTTCTTCCTGCAAAGCATGTTTCAAACTATTGCATTCCTCAAGGATACAACCTTTACAACCTTGAGATAAAGAACCTGAAATGAAACTCCTTCTAGGAACTATTTCAATTGCCTTCATGGCTACTTTGGAACTCTCTCCATAAGATTTTCCATAGCCAAGACCCAAATTCTTAGGCCTTACCTCAACCATTATTGGCTCAACTATACCCTGTGCATGTTTGCCCAATCCTTTTCCTTCATATCCCATTTTGGACATCAACTTGGACCCTATGCCTCTGGTATGTTTCTCAAAAGAACCAACATAAACATTCTTATAAGAATTTGAAGACAAACTAGAATTGTTTACCTCTTCTTCAAGCTGATACTTGGCTAAGGCTTATTTGGCAACAAGGAGTTGTGTCTCCAACTAATGCATCCTTTCCAGATTCATGTTTGCAATATGAAGTTGGCCTTCCATTTCCTGCAATTGATCAGAAAGCAATTGCTTCTCTTCCCTCATGGAATTCAACTGCTCTTGAAGTCTAGAGCTCTTTCTTTCATCCTCATACATTTCTCTCACCATATTCATCATGATGAAAAATTCTTACTTCAAGCCTTCATCAAAGAATCTTGTGAAGGAGGACAATTTTGAGAACTCAGTTATGGAAGTTGTCATTATAAAAATGAACAAAAGAGCTTCAGCAAACTCAAACAACAAGTAGTTTGTAGAATAATAAAGCAGTCAATCTTCAACACTGCTTAAGACACCTTTCAAGCTACACAATCAAGCTAGTGATGTCAGTTAAGCAAACCTAGTGCTCTGATACCATCTGATCTAAAAATGGAATGTACTTGTTTAAGGGTGCAAGGTATCCATTTCCCATAATTTCAAATGTGAGCTATACAGTCCAAATGACCTCTGAAAATGTGAAAACTTCTTATTTCTTATACAGAGATAGACTATAGGGGCATTCACCGAACATGTCACCTCTAAAGAGAGGATGAGTTCCAGAGGCTACCTGGCCCTCTACAGGCTCTGCCTAAAGAAATAACAAAGTAAACACTTAGAAGTCTTTGACATACACATACTTGAAGTTTGATGTCTTGCAGAATAAGACAAATAACTTTCTGTAGCTGAATAGGTGATTATGTGTGTATGCAAGTTATGTATATTTTTTTTTTAACACTTTATATCAGTTTTGTTTAGCATATAATCTTCAGCAAATAAAGATATCAAAATGATAAAGTAGTTCACCCCCTCTGGGCTACATCTGCTGGACCAAACCTCTCAAACTAGGCTTGTCCTCTTCTATTAAAAATGCTACAAAGGCTAATACAAGAATTTGAATGCTTGAAAGACAGATCTGACTATAAATATAGAATCAGAAGATAGGAATTAGCTAAACATGCTCTTTCCCAAACACTAAACAGTGAATTTGTACCTTTTACAATACACTCCCCAATTGGCCCTAGTGACCCTTTAAACTTGCATGGAGAATTTCGAGTTGAAGATAACCTCAATTTGTTTTGAAACCTCTACCATTAGACTCAGAAGGTCGAAAATAGTAGACATAGGCTTTTGAATCACCAAAAATGGATGAACATAGCCCCCAAACAGCTCAAGCACTGAAATGGCCCTAGTGGCCCTGAAAGCTTCCCTGAAGCTAAACAGTGAGAATAATGCCTCAACAGGAAAAATGAGCTATAGAAATAGATTCAGAATGCTGAAAACCTTCAGGAATGACCTTCGTTCCACATTCACTGGCTGCACAATTCCTAAAGCAGCTCCCAAACTGATTTGGCCCTGGTGGCTCCTGGAACTTCCATGAAGCTAAAACACCTACAAACAACCTCCGATGGCTGTGAAACCTATGCCAATGGCTTCAGAAGGTTGAAGAGACCCAAAATCAAAAAAAAAATCATCCAAAATGGACTTTCCTAGCCAAAGCTATGGCCATTTACTCCCAACTGCCAGTTTCCCCTACAAAAACTCCAGATAACTTTAGTTGGAGCCAGTTAGGTCCGCCAATTATGGCGGGACCGCCTAAATTTGGCGCTCCGCCAAAATTTCCGCCAACTTGACCGTGACTACCAGCTAACTGTTAGTGGCTTTCAATGCGCATGTGAATGTTCCCGGCGGTTTTGGGTTTACCTCGGAGTTTGAGCCGAACTTTTGGTTGAACTGTTTGTTTACCATTGATTTCTGCATATATGTGACCGCGTATTTAACACATAACTGTTATATGCTGGCGGGTTATGGACAAGCTCCCGGTTCTGCTCACTATGGTCATATGTGTGGGGGCCGGCCCCGTTGGGCCCCGCCCTTAACCAATTGAAACTTTAATACAAGTTTGTTCCAAACTTTAAACAAGTGTTGCCCGTGTGGTGCATTCGTAAAGCATATGCATTGTGGTAAGGAGGTCGCAGGTTCGATCCTCCATCCGTCCAAAAATTTTGAAATGTGCCACACACATTTATGCTGACGTCACCCTGGGCCATGTGGCAGCCTCTGGGCCTGCCACGTGGTATCCTGCCATTCGCTGCCCAAAAGGAATATTCCATAGAATATTCCAACGAATATTCTATATTCTATGGAATATTCTTTTTTTATTTTTTTTTTTTTGAAAAAATTCAAAAATTAAGAGTCATTGGGCGATTTTGTTTTTGGCATAACTTCTGCATACGGAGACCATTTTTCGAATCGTTTGCGGCACCGGAATCAGGAAGACGAGTTCTATCCGGTCATTCAAGTTCGAACTAGTTCTGAGCACTTTCATTTTTGACCATTTTATGGCACTTGGTCCTGAGCTCCTGATCATGTTATCAAGAATAGATGGTCTAAAAATTAACTCAATTGAAAATCAGTCAGGGCTAAAATCTTCTGAAGGAATAAGCTTGGAAGCTACATTGGCTAAGAGGTCGGCGCTAGCATTCTGGAGTCTGGGAATTGATGAAATATTAAATGCTATAAAATGTTCAGTCAGATCTTGAACTAAAGATTGGTAATGCTTTAAATGACCTGATAAACAGTGTATAGTATTACGTACCTGTCTGATTACAATTTTAGAATCTCCAAAAACTTGCAGGTATTTGACGTTTAGTCTGATTGCCTTGTATAACCCTTGGACTAAAGCCTCGTATTCTACGGTATTGTTGGTGCACTCAAATTCGAGTCTACAAGTTAGCATGGTTTTATCTCCCTCTGGGCTTACTAATACGCATCCTACTCCTGCTCCTTCATTAGACTTAGAACCATCAAAAAATAGTTTCCAAAACAAATATTTATTTACAGGACTATCTACAAAATTAATGCATTTAGAACTATCTATTTGAGAAAAATTTTCTACTTGAGATAAGACAAAATATTCTAAGTAAGGTGAAGTGTGAGCATTAAAATTTCCTAGGAAAGAATCTACTGAATAGTTGCCTATGATGTTAGAATTATATGCTACTGGTTCATTTTCTCCCTTGAGTTCTGTTACTATGTATTTCTGATGTCGTTCGCGTTCAAATTTTATTTGGTTGGGTTTACCATTGTAAGGGAGCCACATGTGGGACCCGTCGGTTGCAAAGTATCCATGAAGTTTTTGTGACCAATCCCCGCTAAGAATTAAGCCATAAAACTTAGGAATATCAACAACTAAAATGTCGATAACTTGACATACCTTTGGGTTGGATGACAGTCTTATGGTAACCTAATTTAGCTTGCCAATCACTTCGAATTGCGATCGATCTAGCTGAACTATGCATACAGCGGATTTCTGTGGTTGAATGTTCAATTTTGCACATATTGATATTGGTAAAATATTTGATGAAACTCCAGAATCAACTAAGCAATTATGCACGTTTTTATTGAAAATTTCAAAAGTAAGGAGAAACGGGGGAGTATGTGATCTCGATCTTCCTCCAATTAAGACAATATCATTTTGATCAACTTTATTCATCGTATTAGTTGGAGGTCATCCCATATCATGGGAAGCTTGAGAGATTACAACAGTGGGTAAGGGTGCAACTGGTACAACATGTAATTCTTTCAAAAGTACTTTTTGTTGGTGTTTTAACTTGCTCAATTCAAAAGGAGTAATATTGGCCCTAGTCTTTTTCATATCTTGTACGATGTTATACTCCATTTCATCCGAGAAAATTAGCGTTTTAGATGGAGTTGATGTTTCTGTTTGGACTGGGCTTTTTTGAGTCGCTTTACGTGATGTTTTTTTGGCTGCGACTTTATCCTTAGTCATCGAGCTTGCGCTCTTTGGCTTAGGTATAGGTTGCACAGGATCAAGTTGATTTCTGATGCGAGTACTAACCGGGAATGCCTCTTGATCCTCTTCATCTGGGAGGATGAAATCCCATATACCTTGTAACTCTACAACTTCTTCTTCATCGGTATGTTCTTCAGTAGCGTTTTCCTCTTCTTCTTCTTCTGATTCAGCATTTGAAATAGCGTTAGGGGGTTTGGAATCAGTTGAAGGATTTCTTTTAAAAGGCTTGTATGGCTTTTTAGAAGAAGTTTCTACAACTTTTTTCTTAATTTCTACCATCTCGTTAGACATGGTCTTCAAAACTTTTTGTAATCCTTCTAAATCGAATGGATCTTTCGATTGTTTTTTCTTGGGATCTTCTTTGAAAGAAACCTTCTTAGATTTTCATTCCTCTATTGCATTTTTCTTTTCTAGGACCATAATACGTTTCTGTACTGCTATTACATCTTTCATATTTTCAACTAAGGTTGTTTTGTTGGCCCTATCAACAAAGATTGCTAAGTTTGATGGTAAAGCAGTAATATACCATTCACTTCGCACTCCTTCACTAGGCTGAGAAGCAATAGGTATTTTGTTTAAGATTTTATTGAAACGTAAATTGAAATCTTTGATAGGTTCTCTTGACTCGGCCCTAAGGTTAGACAAGTCATTGATCAGTGTTGCTGTAGACCTGTCATCACCAAACGTGGTCAGGAATTGTTCTTGGAAGATGTTCCAACTAGTAATAGATCCAGATGGTAATGAGAAATACCATGATCTCGTTGTTCCTTGTAGAGTATAAGGAAAAATTCGAACAACAACATCTTCGTTAACAACTCCATTGAGATTTATGGATAGCATAAAGTTGTTTATATGTTATTCTGCTAGCATGCCTACCTCAGGATTAAACTTAGGCAGCCATTTTTCAGGATGGGCCGGTAACTGACTCAAGGGTGCAGGCATTAAGACTACCCCTAGGTTATTCCATGCATAAAATGATCCTTGCGGTTGAGAAGATGGGGATATTATGACTCCAGATGGTTGTGAAGGAGTTGAGGAAGTTCCAGTAGGCTGATGGACAATGATCTGAAGTGGAGGAGTGGATGGTTGACTTCGCGGTGAAGAGGTTGAGATGGATGATGATGACGAAAGAGTCTCACTATCAGATCCTTTAGGAGACTTCCTTGCTATCTTCCTAGTAGGTAGAGGTAATTCGGTTGGCTAAAAACCAAACTTTTCGCTCTTTAACCTGGTAAGAGGATGAGCAGGGTTATATTGCGAAGTCACGCTGCCTTGAGATTTATCAGATTTTTGAGGAGATATAGAAAATCATTGAAGTTTGTGAATCAAAGATTCAACTTTAGGAGGTTCAATAGTAGATTGTTCTGAAATGTCGGGGTTTGTAGCAGCGGTTGTTGCTCCAGCGACTTCTGACTCTGGATTTAAAGATTCTAAATGCAATGGAGAAGTCGGAGGAGATGGTGAGGGCGATTTACTCTCAGAATGGTATTTGGATTTAGATTTTCTTTCCACTCACAGTTTGAGGCCCTCCTTCTAGTGCGAAATATGTTGAAGCCCCGAAAATCAGGTCTACAAAAAGGGGGATACCCACCCGGTCCGGAGCTTGGTTAGCAGCTCCTTTTCCGTTTGGTATAGTGGGTCCGACTGGGGATATGGGACCAGTTTCCCAATTTAGGTGTGTGTGTGTGTGACAGATTGATATTTCTCTTTCTAACAGTTTCTAAATGGAATGCTTCTACTCTAATTTTAATCTAATAATATAGAAATTGTATTCTAATAAATAGAAATATCTAAATCTACACTAACCCGGGGTGTAATCTTTCTTTTCTGCGATCTAAAATGATTTCAAATAACAACTGGTAATAAATATCATTCAACTGTTATGAGAAAAGAATTCAATAAAGATGAACCACTTCGTATAAAAAGTTAGACGAAACAGTTGTGAAAAACATATCGCATAGTAAGCTACTCATACATTAGGCATAAATAAATAGCTATCACCGTACAAAAGTGCCAAATGATAACTCGAGCATTCATACATCAATATATAAATAACTAAACATGAAAATCACTTTAACACAAGGCAGAAATAGTTAAGAGATAGAAATACCATTTATAACTAGTCCTACTCATGAGCTTCAAGCGATAACGATTTATCTCTTCTTGATCTAACATCCACTAAGAGTACAAAAGTGCAACATCAGTAGCAGATATCAAATGCAAACATCAATAAATCATGTTCCATTCATTCATCAAAACCTCCTCAGAGGGTACAGAAGTGCATGTTCCGGGGATAAGTTTTTGATAAATTTCAGGACCCTTCTCTAAATGCATGAGAAGGGTTTAAATACTACTAACTAAATCTAAAAATAAATTATTACAAAAATGTAGGATGCGGTTTAAATGACCGTCCTCATTTCAGGAAAATAAAACAAAATTAAAACTAAAATTGAATCTAAAATTAAAACTACTTATGTATTTGGTCCTTGAAATCGCACGCATGCAGCATCTGTTTGAGAAGAGTCGGCTAGCCGACTTCCGATTTTAGCTGAGCTGAGAAAATAGAATCGACAAGAGCTGGCGCCATGTTTTCGGCTGAATTGATGATACACTTAAGAGTCATCCACTGGCTATGTGGCTTTACCAAGTATTCCCTGTAATAATCCCAGTTCAACTTGGTTAACCCTTGGATTGCTTCTGCCTTTTCTTGGGCCTTTTGCTTCCAATCTGTTTGTGTCGTTGCTTTCTTGCAATTTTCGGGGCTTGCAGGATACTAGGCAATTATCAGCTTTCCTTTTCGAGAAATTTTTCTCAGCGATGCGCGATTAGTGCTAGGCGTTGATTGTGCATCGGAAACTGCCTCCGTTTCTTGATCTGGGTTTCCTTGATGCATTTTTTGCCTTTTGCACTTTTTCCTTTTAGGTGATATAAAGTTCAAATTTTGTGAAAATAATATTTTTGTAAGTTCTTGACCCTGAGTCTTAACTGTCTATTTCTGATATCAACGCTGTCCAGTATCCACTTAATCATGTTCGTGTATGGGAGAATTTTGGGTCTTGATGCTATCCAATGTAAGAATGAGCAAGATAGCTCTATGATAGATGCCTTAGAAGAACTATTTGAGCCCGCAGTAGCAGCAACTTCCATTACTCTAGGATTCTCCTCTTCAAGCAGATTATATATACCTTGCCACGTAGCAATTCCTGCATCTCTGTTACAGGCCATGTCTGTATATAAGGGTGCCATTTCTTTTTCTTCAGAGCTCGGAGCTTTGCTTTTCTTTCCCATTTTATCCTACGTATTGCTTTTTATTGTTCTCTGTTCTCCATTCCTGCAATTCACAAGTGAAGTGAAAATAATGACAAGGAAGGGTGATGGGAAAGTTTTAAATGTTGAAGACACATCAAATATACCACCTTACGTGAGATGATTTTTCGATAAGCACGAAACCATATTTCATTAATAACTGGCAACTAACTCATTTATTAGCATTAAAGCGCATAACCAGGTGTCAACTTATGGAAAATACTTTTCTTGAATAACGAGCCCGAAAGATCTGCGATGAAGTGATTTTGCGATTTGCTTCACAATATCGCAGATCGCAATATCGCGGAATCACAACGTCGCAGAATCATAACATCGCAGAGTTGATTGCTCGTGACATCGCATTATCGTATTGTCGTTGTATCGTGAAATCGCGATATCGCAATATTGCAGATCGCAGGAACGTTATTTATGACAATCTTTGTTAACCTATTTTCTGCGAAATGCGATTTGCAATCGGCGTCATCGCATATCGGCAAATTAAAGTGTTTCAATTTAAGCTGTATGCGATGTGATATTTATTATCGTGTATCACGATCTCACAATTTTGAAATTCGGCTTGTAAGGTGGTCTTCTGTCATCTTTTTGCGATGCGATATTCCTAAGGAACGATTTTGTCTTACCTTATCATAAAACTTAGATTTTTAGATTTTCCAAGGGGGTCTTCCTAAGCTTATGATGGTAATTTTATTTGAAAAGGAAATTTAAGCACTATTTTGATTTTTTAAAATTTTAACTAAGGGTCCGCACTTATTTAGTATTAGGAATAACACTAAATCAGGAGGGGGGTTGTTGTTGGCCACAACACCTTCCAAGACTTGTTGTATATTATTATATCATAAAAAAATACTAACAACAATTTTCTAAGGAAGTGTTTGAAAATGGAACTCATCAAACCTTGAAATGTGGAAGGTGCATTAGTAAGGCCAAAATGAATGACCAAAAATTCATAATGACCCTCATGAGTTCTGAATGTTGTTTTCAGAATGTCTTTAGTCTCCATTCAAATTTGATAATATCCTAAATTAAGATCCATCTTGGTGAAGTAAATGTTTCCATGTAATTCATCAAACAATTCATCAATGACAAGAATGGGAAATTTATCTTTAATAGTGAGCTTGTAGAGCTCCCTATAATCTGGACACATATGCCATGATTCATCATTCTTGTGCACCAATACTACTGGACTAGAGAAATAACTTTGAATAGGTTGAATTATACCAACATCTAGCATTTTTGCAACCATATGTTCAATTTCACTCTTTTGGGCATAGGGATATCTGTATGATCTGATGTTTGGGGGAAAAATTCATGGAATCAAATGAATAGCATGATCATGATCACGAATAAGTAGGAGGAATTTAGGAGTCTCAAATACCTTGGAATGATTTCCCAAGTCTTTTTGGAGATCTAGAGAAATAAATGATTTCTATGTTTGAACATCTAGTGACCATAATTGTTCAATTATGCTCCATTGTTATTTCTTCAGAAGGTTTGTCATGCAATTAGAGCTGATTATATTTCCCGCTTTCCCTGTGATACCTCTTAATTCAACTTCCTTTCCTTCAAAAAAAAAAATCAAGAAAATTTCTTTAAAATTAAAAGCTATCATCCCCAAATATTGTAACCATTAGACTCCTAGTACAACATCATCACCACCCATTAGAATGGAAAACATTGGACTATTCAATACATATTCCCCCATGGTTAGCTTGATATTATGGCACTTTCAAGAGAAATTTATAGTTCCTCCATTCACAACCATCACTTGACACTATAGTGTTGGATATAGGAAGAAATTCAATTCCTTGGCTATATTACAATGAAGAAAATTATGGATACTACATGAATCGATCATCACTATTACCTTTTTCTTCTTGATATATGATTCTATATTGAGAGTTTGAGGAGAGGTAATTCCTACCAATGCATTACAAGATATGATCAGATCCATTTCTTCTTTCTTTCGGGTTGGTTCTTGGTGTATATCCTCCTCTTGTCATGTTTCTTGTTCCTTTTGTTCCTCATCTTCACAATATATGTGGAATAATTTCTTCTCAACACACTTATGACCTTTAGTGTATTTCCTATCACAACTGTAACAAATCCCTTTATCTCTTTTTGCTCCAATTGTTGTGGCATCAACCTTGTAGGTTGTAGAAGGAAAGGAGTAGCAAAACTTCCATATTTATAGTTGTGAGCAATAGACTTCCTTGTTGCCATAATTTTGATTTCAACTTTTCTTGCCACCCTGAATGCCTTCTCTAATGAATCAGGTTCCCAAAGGTGAACCTCATTTTGGATTTTATCCTTCAAACTCCCTATGAAGAAATCAATACTATTCTCCTATGGAATATCAGTTGCCCTGATATTCAATTTTTGGATGTCCTCAATGTGCTCTACCATTGAACCCTTTTGTTTGAGATTCATCAATTGGCTAAAGAAGATGTTTCTCTTTGTATCCTGATAATGTGCTATCATTTCCTCCATAAAAATTTACCAAGTGATAAGTGTTTTAAGAGGAAAAATCCATTGATACCATAAAAACTGATTGGGTTCTAAATATAAATATGTAATGCGTACATTTTGTGTGTGTTGTACATCATGGAGATCAAAATATTTCTCCATCTGTAGTATTCGTGTTACCAGATCCTTTCCATCAAACTTCCTAATATTCATCTTTGGAATGTGGTTGTTCTTAAACCCCACATTGGAGTCTCTAAAATCATAATTCATATTCCTTTTGTCCTCATCATGATTTTTTTGGATTACCTTGTCACCATTGGGAAGCCTTTATTGCAACAACTTTGTCAACCCTTCCAACTTGACATTCATCGCATCCATGTCTACTTTAAAAACTCCATGTTGCCTTTTATTTTTGCTTCTAAACCATTCATATTGGATTCCAATTCATTTTTTCTTACTCTTTGCGAGAGAGAAAATTGTTGCACTTGGTCTTGTAATTTTGATATATCATGTTGCATTTCTTCCTCTTCTTCACACGTCATAGTATATATTTCTAGTTTCTTTCTAGGTATATCCATTTTTTTACTTTGAGGAATTTTGAATCAAACAATGATATTTATGCTTCACTATGCCCTTTGACTTGTAGGTTTTAACTCCGTACAGAAATTACCTGCATACAAATTCTAAAACACAGAAAATAAACCATGCGAGAGCATAACACATAAAACACATATACACAGAGATTTTCCCCTGGACCCCAAAACCGGGACTACCAGCTTGATTTTTCATTATGTTCCTTTCAATGTTACAATACATATTTATACATGCTGAAGCATCCAATACCATGGACCGAAAACCATCGCGTCCAAAACCATTGACCAAAAACCATCACGTCCAAAACCATGTGTGAAAATCATGCACAAAACCATAGGTAGGTCTTCCCAACCTAACATAGGGTCCAAAACCAAAATTTTCCAAGGCGGTGCCCTAGACCCAATAAAGTGGGGTTACCTGGACCCCTCAAACTCCCTGTGACTCCCCCCGCTATGCAATTGGTGCAACGAAGGGGGTGCTCCGCCCCCCTCCTAACCCCTGGGTTAACTACGTGGGCTAGTCGTGGAAAGAATATAACACAACCCAACATTCTCCCACTTGTTGTTTTCTTTCCACAGGGGGCACAAGAGAGCTTAGTCATTTATCTAGCCCTGCAATGCCCATTGTTTCTCTACACCAAGAGAACTTCTCAGAGCTCACAGATTTTGTCAATGCATCTGCAGTATTCTTCAAAGTGTCCACCTTTACTAGCAACACCTTTTTGTCTTCTGTTAGTGTCGGTATCTTCATCCCTCCATCAGTGATCAAATTCTCTTGTTGCATTACATGTTAGCTGTCTCATCTGATCATCTGCATTCCATTAGGTTCATGGATCATCTGATGGTAGTGGCATATTATAAATTTTCCCTCATGATCTTTACCTGCAGGCCCATTTTCATACATTTAGGTCATTTGCAGTCATTTTTTGCCTTTACATCTGCAAAAGTCATTTTTAGGGTTTTAGGTCTCATTAGGTCTAGGGTTTTGTCAATAAGGTCTTGTAAACACTCAATAATGGTCAACAGGCACATGAGGAGGTCAAATAAAGTCTCAGCAACAAAATTTCAATAATCACATGCTCATTGATTGATTTTTCCTCAAAACCCTGTTTTGAGGAAAAGCAGAGTTTTTATAGGAAAAACAGAGTTTTTATGTTGTATGTACAAAATTTCATTGTAATTTCATTTTTTCTATATGTAATAATTTCAAGAGGCAGCCCTGGTCACCTTTCCAAGCCTCTGTACTCCAGTTCCTGCAAGAGAAACAAAATTTCAAAGCATTTAGTCCACCAAAGGAAAAAGGTAAGACAAACTGCCCAAAACAAAGTTTTAAAAAGCAAGTGAAAGACAAACATTATGAAAGTGGGTTTTCATAAGTGAAAAATCAAAATCATTGGTATATAAAGTGTTTTCATGTCAAAGGAAGCTCATTTGCATGCCAAAGGAGAAGAGAGCAAGTGAAAATCATGTTTTCAAGCCTAAGGAGCAATTTTGCATTCAAACAGTGAAAATTTGGAGGCGCGGTGCACCTGGCCTGCGTGGCACACACAGAGAAAAAATTGCACTGAGTTTCTAACTGGCACGATGCACTAGAGAGGCACGGTGCACCTGTGAGTGGGCGCAACGCACCAGTCTTCAAGGCTCGAAATCATCCAAATCTTCCTCCAAAGCTCCCAAATTGCAAATTCTTCAATTCACAAGTAAGTTAATACCTCCATATTGCCAATGTAAGGGTTTTCATCAGTGTTTATAGTGTTTCAATGGGTTAAAACCAAAACCCTAGTTCCTTGCAAAGTTGTGTTGAGAAAACTACCTAGGGTTTACAAATTACAGTTTTTGTTGTCCTATTCACCCCAGCCATTTTCACATCCCTTCACTACCATTTCATTCATCTATTTTCTCCCTCCCTTTTTCACTCACACTTACCTATTCCCCCTATCCCTAAAACTAATAACCCTAATCAACAACCCTAAACCCTAAATATTATTCCCCAAACCCTTCCATTCCCCAAAAACCCAACAAGCAACATCCCAACCCCCTCATTCACAATCCCTTCACAATCCTTATCATCAAATCCCTATTGTTTAGCAGCAAATACCTATTGACACTATAAAATCTCTTCATACTCATCTAAGAGAAATAAAGCATTGGCAAACATGGAGTCAGATTATTCTTATGACAGAAATGAGGAAACAGTTAGTGACTCTTCCAAAGAAATTCATGCACCAAGGAGAGCTCACAATAGTGGAAAACATAACCGGGAGGAGCCTACTACACTTACTGAGCTATTGGCTTGCCCTCTTGCTGTCACATGCTTCCAACATCAATCTTGTTACCAATTTTGTGAGATGGTGGAAAGAGTCAAATACCACCATGAGCTTGCCAGACTTTTTGTGCTCCATCTTCACAATGGCTAGGTCAATTTGGCAGGTGTGACATTCACCTTGACACCTGAGACTATAGCTCAAGCAACCGGTATTCCGAATGTAGGTGAGCAGTGGAATAAGGGGCAGCTGGTGGATAGAGATCATTATGAGCCTTATATCAAGGCTGGTTTTCAGAGGCATGTCAGTAGGGTCTTCCCTTTCAAGTACCTACAGGACACATATGCTCCCCTTATGAAACTCATAATCAAATATTTCAGCTGTGAAGGTAGATTTTCTCGCCTTACACCTATCATATTAGATTGTTGATGTATTTTACTAGGGTGAGGATGATGAACATCCCCTGTTTCATTTGCCAGAATATTCAGAAAATGACCACATTGGAGCAAAGGAAACCTCCTCATCACCAGTATAACAACATCTATCACTTTGCATTAATCAAGATTGTGGTTTTGCATCAGCTTAGTTTATTGAATGTTTCATGGGAGGATTTCATTTCACATGAGGTCTTCACAGGTCCTCAAGTGCCCCCATCAGTTTTTCATGAGGCAGGAGAGCCTTCACATCAGCAAGAGGTGCATGAGACTCAAACCACTAGTGTTCCAGTGTTTGTCACTTACCAAAAGGGCACTAGAATATTATTTGCAGCAGCAAAACGAGTACTATCTCCACCCGGGGTGGAAGAGGTCTTGTCTCCTTCAATAGAAAAGTAGGTATAGGACAAGGGTAAGCAACCGTTACATGATGAGGGACCTTCAGAAGGTCAATAGGTAGATTTCATTCTCATTCAGGAGGATGATACTAATTTGGGCTCCCAAAGCTCAAAGCTCAAGGAGATCATCCGAGAACAGCAAGATGACATTCATCACTTGTCTCTCAACCTGGAAAGGGACAAGTGGATAATTAAGTATCTTGAGCAGAGAAACAAATAGTTAGAGGATTAGAAAACCATCATGGAGCTCCAAAACATAAGAGAAAACTGGCAAGCTGCCAAGAGGAGGAAAGTTAAGCTGACACCACTTGAACAAGAAATTGAAGCTGATCATGAATCTTGGCTTGAAAAGAGCAAGAAAAACTCCAGATCTTGGCTGAGGCTTCCTTAGCACAACACAGCACTTGATGCAAGACACTCAGCCAAAATTTCAAGAAATTTGGGACACTTTTGGTCAATTTTGAATTTTTGGAGTAAAAAACAGGTTTTTTTGCCTGGTGCGCCGCACCACCTAACGTGCGCTTTTGCTAGGGACCTCCTTTGGAGGAAAACTCATCACTTTTGGATTCCCCAGGAAAAAATATGAATTCTCACACATGGCCAATAATTTTTGTCAAGTTTTGAGCTTCCAAAAGGGTCAAAAACACCTCAAAAATGCCCTTTCTGCCCCTTTTTGGCCACACACGAAGCAATGTTGGGAGAACTCATTTTTGGAGGGGCAAATTGACACAAAATTCAAAACTTCCACTTGTTCTGGAAAGTAGACAGGCAGACCATTCCAACAAGTCCACTTGGAGCAAATTTGGTGCATGGGAAGGCCTCCAAAATTAGTTTCAAAGTAGCATGGTACGCAGGGACAGGAGCATAGTGCATAGGATGAAAATTTGTGATTTTTGCCAAAAAACTCTATTTTTCGCCTAGTTTTCTCTTAGTTTGATTTTTCTCTCTCTAATAGTCAAAATCATGATCTAATTTGATGTAAATTGATGGATTTTTATGTAAATATGCTAAAATTTCAATCATGGAGGTAGATACATCATGAAAAGGTAGTTTGCAACTGAATGAATCAGTTTCCTAGGTTTTAGAGGCAAGCTTTTCCACTACCTACTTTTTAGTTCTTAGTTTATATCTTATTGAAATAGCTCCTAAACTCATGAATTCGACCCCTAAATCCTAGCATGAATTGTTTGTTGCCTATATCTAGTAGCTTTTCAGTCATTGGTAAAGGTTGGACTCTTGTGAATGCTTTGAGCATTATTGTACATTCATCTCCGCAGTTTGGCAAAGGAATAGACCAGGGTTTGCAGCACTTTGTGGGATTCTTGTGGCAGCTTGATTTGGTATTGTTTTCCTTCTATAATGCATGTTTACATGTGTTTATGTATGCCATCATCTTTCTCTGTTCAGCTTAACTAAATGAATCAAGGATAAAGGTAGAATTCATTAATGTTGCAGTGCTCTACCTAGGGTTTGTTTAGTTATTTATGTTTTCAACTATTTGAAGAGGATCCCTGAGACTTTCATGCCCTCTCCAACTCCTCACCAGTCTTAAGACTCTCCATCTCACTTATTTCAAAGTACTAAACCATTTTCCTACCTCGCCCCATAGAAACCTTTGCAAGACTGTGTCCATTCCCTAGACCCAAATTTTCCTTTCACATTTGAGCCTACAAACCAAAATTAAATTCAATCAAACTCTTCTAAGCATATACCTAGCCTAAAATTAGTCTTTACATCAGTCATCTCAAACCTCATTGATCATATTTTCCTGAGATTGATAAGGAGAGAGCCCTCTCCCGACCTGGTAGGGCTAGCTACCAGGTTAAGCGTGGTTTGATGTTGCCCTAGATTCTGCCTTTCTCAGCTTGAGGTAGATTTAGGCCCTAAAATCTTCTATTATATCCCTCACAAAGTGATACTAAACATCAATGTGATTTGTCTTTGAATAGTAAGCAGGCTTCTTTGCCAAGAAAATTACACTTTGGCTGTCACAGTCTATCCTTATAGCTCCCTGTACCAACCCCATACTTGAACACAATCTCTGCAACCAAACTGCTTCCTTTCTTGCATGAGTGGCTGCCATGTATTTTGCCTCTGTAGTTGATAGTGCCACTACAAATTGTTTCTTACTCATCCAACTGACTGCACCTCCAAATAGGTTAAACACATACCCACTTGTAGATCTTCTCTGATCCATATCTCCAGACCAGTCTACATCAACAAAGCCACAGATATCCAAAACTCTATCCAATCCTGGTCTTCCTTGGTAGCACAAACCATAATCACTAGTGCCACGCAAATACCTGAAAACCTGCTTCACTGTTGTCCAATGCTTCTTCCCTGCATTTGACATAAACTTGCTCAATACTCCCTCTGCATGTGCAATGTCTGGTCTAGTATAGACCATCGCATACATCAGGCTACCGACTGCACTTGCATATGGAACACGGGACATATCCTCTTCCTCTTCTTGTGTATTGGGAAACTATTCAATAGATAACTTTAAACCTACAGGAATAGGAACCTTCATTGGTTTACTATCCTGAAAATTAAACCTCTGCAATATTGTCTCGACATACTTCCTCTAGTTTAACCAGAGCTTCCTCTTTGCCCGATCTCTTTTAATTTCTATGAACAAAATATAGTTTGTAGCACCAAGATCTTTCATGTCGAATTTGGAGGACAATTGGGTCTTCAAATCCTGGATAATTTTTTTGTCATTTCCAACCAGCAACATGTCATCCACATACAAGACCAGATAAATAACATGGTCACCAATTAATTTAAAATACACATAGTGATCTGCTTTGCTTCTGGTGAAGCCAAGTCCCCGTATAAATGTATCAAATTTCTAATACCACATCCTTGGTCACTGTTTTAACCCATACAGAGACTTCTTTAACTTGCATACCAATTCTTTCTTACCCTTCACCACAAGGAGTTTAGGTTGCTTCATGTAGACCTCCTCTTCTAGATCCCCATGAAGAAATGATGTCTTCACATCCATCTCTTATACCTCAAAATCAAAAGAAACAACAACATATAAAAGTAATCTAATAGAAGTTACCTTGGCAACAAGAGAAAAAATATCACCAAAATCAATTCCCGACACCTGGGAATAACCTTTTGCTACCAACCGAGCTTTGTATTTCTCCACATTTCCTTATGCATTTGTCTTCTTCTTAAATATGCATTTGCTGCCAATGGGTTTCCTTTGAGCCAGCAACTCCACCAGATCCCAAACCTCATTTTTGTGCAAAGATCCCATTTCATCAACCATAGCCTCTTTTCAGAGTTTTCCATCCTCTGAATCTACTGCTTCCTTCACAGTTTTGATATCATCATGAGTAATAGATAAAGCAAAATTTGAGCAAAAGGTAGATGGACTATACCTTTCTAGTTGCCTTCTTTCTTGAACTGATCCTCCTCTTCTGTGGAATCTGATTCTTCCTCCTTTAGATCAAACTCTATCTTCTCAGGTTCCTTTGGTTGAACTTCAGGTTTAATAACATATTTCACCTCTTTGAACACCATATCTTGGCTATACAAAAACTTCCTTGTTACTGGGTTCCAAAGCTTACAACCCTTTAAACCATTCTTATACCCAATAAAGATGCACTTTTCAGATTTACTATCCAACTTGGTTCGTTTCTCCTTTGGAACATGTACATATGCATCACATCGGAATACCCTCAGATGTGAAAGAGAGGGTTTCTTACCAGTCCATACCTCTTGTGGAGTCTTATCCTCCAACGCTAATGAAGGTGATCTGTTGACCAGGTAACATGTTGTCTCCATTGCCTCTGCCCAGAATTCCTATCCTAACCTGGCACCATTGATCATGCTTCTTGCCCTTTCCATCAACGTCTTGTTCATTCTTTCTGCAACTCCATTTTGTTGAGGTGTATATGGAGTACTCTTTTGCCGTGCTATACCACACTTCTTACAAAATTCTTTAAATTCCTTACTGCAAAACTCTCTACCGTTATTTGTCCTCGGCACCTTTATCTTCTTCTCTGTCTGGTTTTCCACCAGAGCCTTAAATTCTTTAAACCTGTCAAAGACTTCGGATTTCTTCTTAAGGAAATATATCCATGTATTCCTTGAGAAGTCATCTATAAATGATACATAGTACACAGACTTACCCAGTGATGGAACCTTCACAGGTCCAAACACATCACTGTGCACAAGTTCTAATATATGTTTCGCCCTCTTACCACCAGAGGGGAAACTCACCCGATTCTGCTTCCATATACACAATTTTCACAGAAATAAAAATGCAGAGGGCTATTATTCATACCTTATACCATGCCATTACCATGAAGTATTCGAAGGCCCTTCTCTCAAATATGTCCAAGACTTTGATGCCACAACATGGTCTTCTCTCCAGAGACCACTAGATTTTCTGCTCCACTTTCAGGAACCACAGAGCTGTTGCACCCATAAAAAACAGTGCTACCTTGCATCTTGTATATAGTTCCAATCCAAACTCCCCGTATCAATACCAATGCTCCTCGAACCATCTTGCAGGTATCCTTCTTGAACACTGTTTTTACACCTGCATCATCTAGCTTGCTTATAGAAATCAGATTTCTGGCCAATGCAGGAATATGTAGAACACCCGAAAGTGTTCTAACCCTTCCACCTTGCAACTTCAACTTTAATTTTCCGTGACCAACAATTATAGCCTTCTTATCATCCCCTAAGAAGACATCACCACCATCGTATTTCTCATACTCACAGAACCACTCTCTATGGGGAGTGAAGTGAAAGGATGCACCTGAGTCAATCAACCATGCCTCATGATCTACATGTGTACTTGAGGAATCCAAGTACACATCCCCACCTTCATCTGAGGTGGTTTTTGCCTCTGCAGAAGGAGCATCATCAGATCCCTTCCCTTTATCAGGATCTTTAGATTTACAGTCCCTTTTGTAGTGCCCTTCCTTTCCGCATTTCCAGCACACCAAATTTATAGATTTTCCTGGAGATTTAGATCTCCCACTCGATGACTTATTTTTGTTTTTGTTCTGGGACTATCCTTGTACAGAGAAGGCATCACCATTTTGGCTCTCAATATTTTTCCGTCCCATCTCCTCCGTCAGCAAGGATGAGACTATTTCATCAAACTGCAAGGCAGTTGCATTGCTACCTATTGCAATAACCAGACTATCCCACGAATCTAGTAGAGAACACAAGAAACTAATGCATTTATCTCCATCTGAAATTTTGATATCAACAGACAATATCTAACTTACCACAGTATTAAACGCATTCAGATGCTCTGTCACCGAGTATCCATCCTTCATCCTCAGGTTATACAGATTCTGTTGTAGGAACATTTTATTCACCAGAGACTTATATTGGTACAAAGTCCTTAACTTGTCCCACAAAGCCTTCGCCGTAGCTTCCCCTAATACATTCAACAATACTGAATCTGAGAAACACAATCGTATTGTGCTATTTTCCTTCTGATCCAATTTCTTCCATTCTTCATTAGACACTCCCGTTGGTTTAGTATCTAGATCTACCGTAACCCACTGATCTTTATCCACCAACAGATCCTCCATATTGAGTTTCCACAACTCAAAACTCTGACCATTAAATTTATCAATCTCTATCTTTCCACTGCTCACCATCTTCTTTTACCACCAGAATCAATCCCACAGATGTCCCACTGAACGGGGTCTACCACAGACCCGAGCAAAACCCCTTAGAAACAAAGGCATTCTCTTGAATCCAAAACAACTCTGATACCAACTATAGGTTTTAAACCCATACGAAAATACCTACATACGAATTCTAAAACACAGAAAATAAACAATGCGAGAGCATAACACATAAAACACATATACATAGAGATTTTCCCCTGGATCCCAAAACCGGGACTACTAGCTTGATTTTTCATTATCTTCCTTTCAATGTTACAATACATATTTATAAATGTCAAAGAATCCAATACCATGGACCAAAAACCATCACATCCAAAACCATGGACCGAAAAACCATCGCATCCAAAACCATGTGCGAAAATCATGCACAAAACCATAGGTAGGTTACCTTCACCCCTCAAACCCCCTGTGACTCCCCTCACTACGCAATCGGCGTAATGAAGGGGGGGCGGCTAACCCCCTGGTTAACTATGTGGGCTAGTTGTGGAAAGAATATAACACAACCCAACATGAATTACTTCAAATTGATTTTTCAAACAAAATTTATGCAAAATTTAAAAAAATACAAACAATTTTCTAGTTTTTTCTTCATTTTCTTTATTTTTAGGATCTCTGGTTGTAGCCCTATGAGTCTTCTTTCGAACCCCACAAGTTATATAGATATGGTATTCTTCAAGAAAGAGTTATGCACAATCTCCCATGATGACCTGATTATAGACTAGTGTTGGAAATAATACTAAGAGGGGGGGTGAATCAATATTTACAAATCAATAACTTTTTCATTTCCATAGTCAGATTTATATACGCTACTTCAGTGAAGGGATCTCGCGTGTGAACACAATTGATCTTGAGGAAACTGGCGTATATCCAGTGAACTTATGATTCAGTTAATTCAACATATGTTCATCTTTAATCAGTGCATCAGTACTTTATTAAACATTAAATAGTAACCATGTGCAGTAATAACATTATAAACCATCACACATAAGAAACGCATATGAACACTAAGATTTAGGGTGGAAACACAATGTGGGTGAAAACCACCTGTTGCTATCATCTTTGTCTTCTTTTAATAATAAGAAAATATGTTTACAATCTTATACTAGTGCAGACTCATACCAGTATGCAGGCTTCTACCTGCAGAAGGTTACAACCTTCTCTCATTCTCTAGCTTCTTCTGGAAGGGACCTACAACCCCCTAGCTCTTGTACTAGCTGATATGTTTACTAGTACATAGGCGCTGGCCTATTGAAGGCTCTAACCTTCACTCATTTTCCAGCTACTACTGGAAGGGAGCTCCAGTCCCCCAGCTCTTGTACTGGCTGATATGTTTACCAGTATGTAGGCACCGGCCTACAGAAGGCTACGGCCTTCTCTCTTCCTCTAGGGACCACTTTTCATAAATTTTCAGATTAGATACTCCTGGAACAACATTGAAGCTCAAAATCATAACTGCAATACAACCATCAAATACATCGACATCAACCAATCAGTGAAACTCAATCATCACTCTTTGAATCAACCACAACTCAATTAATTACTGACAACCTCTGAACCTCGAGCACAACTGAATCATTCATTCATACTTAATCAACTTCAACCAATCAACTGGAACAGATAGATCATTGTAACCAGTACACAGATCTGAACCTAGAACATTGCATCATCATTCAGAACCAGCTGTAACCTCAAAACCATGCATCATTGTGTATACACTACTTGGCTGAGCCCAAACTGCGTGTATACGCTACTTCCTTTAGCCCAACCTGCGTATATCTCTAAAGATACCAAATCATAAAACTTTTGAACCACAAACTATACCAATCAGTGACATTCTAAAGATCTATTTTCATATTACTGAGTCCTAAACAGATAGCAACAAGTATCACCCTTCCTTCTCAATCAATCAGACTCAATTTCCTTATATATTGAGCTCTACTTTCAGATCTAAGAAGAAATCATTGACAAACAACAATAAAACAGTATTACTGAACTGATAGATCAATCATCCTTGAACATCAAGCTTTTCTTTTGCATACGCTACTTGGAAGAGCCAAACTAGCATGTATACTCAACTTCACCAAAGCGAACCAGTGTATAGATATGCAAATACTTACTCATAACTTCGTTGCACTTCTCGACTTCAGACATACCCAAATCATCATATATAAAGGATAAAATATGTGTTAGCAATCAGCTCTAGCCCATCCATTATCAGATCACATAATGATAAGTCATTATGATCCTAATCCATTATTAGATATCATCACAATCTATCAATCTTAACATTTAGGACACTGTCACCAGAATGTAGTCACCAGAACACAAAGAATAACCTAGAACTCTATATCAACAACCTAAACCAACTGCAACTTCAAACATCATAGTTCATAAGGTATACACTACTTTGATGTGTTGAACCAGTGTGTATACACGCTTTTACCAAAGCGAAACAACGTACATCTCTACAAATACTAACTTAAAACTTCACGGCTATTCCAGACTTTAGTCATACCCAAATCATAACATTTACAAATAAAACATGTGACAGTATTCAGATCTAGATTGTCCATGATGAAACCACATAATGATAATTCATTTCATGCTTTATGATCCTGATCCATCATCCATCATCAACCACATAGGTGCATCCTTAGTTCAGATCAAGAAAAGCATCAGAAGCTCATAACCTGCATATATGATCTAACACTTCATAAGATATTCAATACTTGCACACCTAGCCTAATGACCTTTTCCTCCTTAAATAGTTTTAGGCCTTTCTCAATACCTTGGACCAAAACCACTTAGGACCAATACCTTGGACCAAATACCTAGGGTCAATACCTCAGACCAAAAACCTCGGACCAAGTACCTTGGATCAATACCTTGGACTAAATACCTCAGATCAAAAACTTGGTTTTCCAACATGTACACTCTTTTCCTTCTGTGAAAGTGCGTTTATACATATACGCTCCTTTTGTTATGTTAACCCACGTGTGTACGCTGCTTGGACAAGGTGAACCAGCATATACTTCTTAGACTACTCTTCATCAACCTTTTCTTTCACCTTCTTTATTCTGATCAGAAGACCTTAGTTCCATCTTCCTGTTATTCTGTACCAATGCCCTGTTACCTCTGAATAGACCTGTTACACTCTAATTTTCCATATTACTTCTTTGAAATGCCATGCATTTTATGACATCTGTAAACACAACTACCATGCATTCTATCACATCTGATATCTCTCATGTAGATTCGTCTAGTTACGTAGATTCATCTAGTTACCATATTCAAGTGAGTTGTTCTACTACAACTGGTTTTCCATCAAGTACAACACATGCATCATAATGCCAACAATCTCCCCCTTTGGACTTGATGGAAACCATGTTGGTGTTGATTACTGCAAGCTATAGAAACTGTTAGAGATAACAAGCAACACCAAAATACTCTCCCCCTTTGACATCAAGGGCAAAGGGCAGACCAAGATATTCTCCCCCTTTGATATCAAGGGCAAAGGGCTGACCAAAATGAAGACTTTCATATCTAAACACCTGAATATTGATCATTGATCATGCTCCCCCTAGGCACATACTGAATTTTCTAATTAAACTCTGCCTTTGTACATGTTGTGATGCACTAAACCATCCATGTTCCCCCTGAGCACATGCAAAGTCTGCAAATATATTTTCTAAAAAAATATCATGACTTTATAACTCAACTACGTGAGTATGACCTTCCTATCACCAATGACTCATACATACATCAATCTCCCCAACCAAGTGGGGATATACCAAATTTGACTCATCTACCCAACCAAGTGGGGATATACCAAATATAGAAATTATTACATCATCCTTCCCATGCACAGTGGGGGTATAAATTACATCATATGAACAAAAGGACTCATTAAAAGACTATGACAGACAAAGACATATTATTACATCATGGGCCTTTATATGACCTTTTCATCAATTGATATACATGACCTTTATAACAAAGACAAAAGTTCTAAACAAGACCAAGATAGTCATCAACAAATATATAGCATCTGTCAGCAACAT
The DNA here is from genome assembly GCA_031772625.1 of Pinus tabuliformis. Classification (NCBI taxonomy): domain Eukaryota; kingdom Viridiplantae; phylum Streptophyta; class Pinopsida; order Pinales; family Pinaceae; genus Pinus; species Pinus tabuliformis. The sequence goes on from CM062808.1 coordinate 669,782,529, forward strand.
CCAGACCTGAAACCTGTATATGTCCATGACAAAGTAAATATCATCAACCTTTGACAAAGTATGCCATATATAGATATCAACTCATCCTCTTGATCTCATCAAGATCAACTTGCTTCGTTTCCTTAGTAGAAAGAGCCTTATCATAACCTTCCATGAATCAACACAAAATCATTCACATCATATCATATGTATGTGAAAACACCATAGTCATCATCTATGATCATAACATCATCATCAAGAACTAAATGATCTTTCCACAAGAGTCCTCAATATATCAACCATGTATCATCACTAGGGAACATCCCACATTTGATAAGCATCAACCATGATAATCAACATGTGTGAGTATCAAACTTAACTTCATAAAGTAAGAAGTCATCATCATTATGTGAGTAAGTAAGCCATGTATCTAAAGATCTATGTCTTCAAATAGTTATGTCTTCATGAGACCTGTATTAACACCATTCTCTTGGCCAACCAATGATATTTATCAATATGCAACTTAAGTAATCATCCATGTATCCAACATCATGTGTATCCATCAACTATGTATCTACCAAACCATGAGTTCATGATCATTCATTAAGATTTCTTGATACCATCAATAACAACAATCCTTAACCATGTGAGAGCTAAGAACTATAGGAATCCTACATCATAATTGTACCATATGAATTTTATGCATCTTTGAAGGCATGATGACACCAACATAAAAGAAATGAGTGGCTCATCATCAAATAATGAAGTTGTGTACTCAAGCTTTGTACTTCTCCTTGTCCTTATGAAGATCACCATGTAAGCAACATATATGTACTGTATGCATCATCAAAAATTCATCCACAATCATCCATAAATCTGATCTGAATAACAACTATGTAACCCCAAGCAATACAAGTATCATCTGAGATTTCATCATGGTCAACTCATAACCGTAACATAGCATGATGTATCATTTAAACACTTTAGCCACATAAGCATCATCATCATTGATAAGAATCATTAGGTACCAAATACTTCTAAACATAATGCCAACAATGCATTATTATAAGCATATGCTTCCCCTGAACCTGTGCCAACTGTTCATTGTCAGATCTGATCATTGCAAATATTAGTAAGAATCATCAAGGCATCATCATAAATCAAATATACATCAACTTTTTAACAACTTATGAGGACCAACACATTTCCACATATCATCATCAGATTATAACCATCATCAAACAGAGAAGATAATTGATTGAACCATATCAGACCCTTTTTCCTCGGTCTATCCCACTGTTTTTTCCTCAAACCAACATATACGCGATTGTGCAGCTTCAAACTCGCGTATATATGCGACTTATCTTCATGAAACTTGCGTATGAGATTTAGAACACTGAAGTTTCACACTTTCATCTCCCCCTGAGTTTGTTATGTCTATATACTATGCCATGCCACATTTTTCTAACTGTACTTCCTTCTTATTCAATATATTCGAGTGTGATGATGTTTTCTCCTTTTGGTATGGTGCTCAAAATATTCTCCTGTAATTCTTTGCTATATGCCCAAACTTGTTACATGCATAACATCTTACATGTTTCATATTCCTTTGATAGTAGTCAATGGATTTGTGACCAAACATATTGCAAGAAAGACAATATCCCTTAAAGTACCTGGAAGCTGATGATATTTCTGTGTGATGGTCTTGAACCATTCTACTTCTGCATCTCGCTGCTACATGTCCAAAAGTATGACACATAAAAATTCAACATTATTCATTGGAGGAAATAATCGACTATATTTTCTTTGAAGTATTTATTTCCTTGGTTGTTTATGGGGTTGACATCTCATATCCTTGTTGAGCATTTCAGATTTTGCATTAGAGTTCCTTGCCTCACCTTGTGAGCTAGATTCACCTTCAACAGATTCATGAAAACCAAGACCAAATTTGATGGCAGGAGACCTTTGACTACTAAGAATATCATCCAAAATCTTAGTACTATCTTGAAATCGTAAAATCTTATCCTTTTCTTCTAATTTACCTTTTAGGATATTTACCTCGTCCTGATATTACTCTTCCTTTTCAAGATACTACTTCTTCATGATTTCTTCAGCTTTTCTTCCTTCTTCCACTTGTTGCCTTAATTTGAGAACTTCATTTTCTTGTTCTTCAAATTCTTGGAGTAGTTCTTCATTCTTCTTATTTGATTTTTCAAGATCTTCTTTTAAAGAGAGGTTCTTAGCTTTAAGACTTTCATAGTAACTGGATCTATCTTTAAGTAACTTGATTGTTGTGCTCTATTCATTTACTTCATTTCTCAATGATGTCACTTCATCCTGCAGCCTTTTACTTTGATATTCCTTTTCCTTGTACTGTTTCCTTACTTTGTTTCCTTCTTCTAACTGAGCATTTAACCTTGTGATTGCTTATTTGTAGGTACACTCCCTTCTGTCCAATAGATCTTGTTGATCTCTAATTGTATCTGTGCGCCTTTTAAATTTTTTCTCTATTTGATTTCTTTCTTTTTCTGAGGTGATTCTGAATCTGAAGAGTTGCTTCCACATAATCCCGAATCGTTTCTCCCACTATCATAGTTCCTTTAAGATGCCTTCTTCTTTTGAGGTGCTTCCTTCTTTAGCTTCTTTCCCATTGTTTCTACGGATCTCCTTCAAGCGGTCAAGCTTATGCTAAAGGACCTGCTTTGATACCAATTGTTGGAATAATACTGAGAGGGGGGGTGAATAAGTATTTACAAATCAATAACTTTTTCATTTCCATAATCATATTTATATATGCTACTTCAGTGAAGGGAACTCACTTGTGCACACAACTATTCTTGAGGAAACCAGCGTATATCCAATGAACTTATGATTCAGTTAATTCATCATATGTTGATATTTAATTAGTGCATTAGTACTTTATTAAACATTAAATAGTAACCATGTGTTGTATTAATAGAATAAACCATCACACATAAGCAACACACACGAACACCAATATTTAAGGTGGAAACCCAATGTGGGTGAAATCCACCTACTATTGTTGTCTTTGTCTTCTTTTAATAACATGAAAATATGTTTACAATCTTGTACTAGTTCAGAATCATACCAGTACGTAGGCTTCTACCTACAAAAGGTTACAACCTTCTCTCGTTCTCCAGCTCCTACTGGAAGGGAGCTACAACCCCCTAGCTCTTGTACTAACCAATATGTTTACTAGTACGTAGGTGCCGACCTACTGAAGGCTCCAACCTTCACTCGTTTTCCAGCTACTACTGGAAGGGAGCTCCAACCCCCTCGCTCTTGTACTAGACGATATGTTTACTAGTACGTAGGTGCCGACCAACAAAAGGCTACAACCTTCTCTCTTCCTCCAGGGACCACGTTTCATAAATTTTCAGGCTGGATACTCCTGGAACAACATTGAAGCTCAAAATAATAACTGCAATACAACCATCAAATAAATATGCATCAACCAATCACTGAAACTCAATCATCACTCTCTGAATCAGCGACAACTCAATCAATTATTGACAACCTCTGAACCTCTGGCACAACTGAATCATTCATTCATACTTAATCAACTTCAACCAATCAACTGGAATGGATAGATCACTATAACCAGTACATAAATTTGAACCCAGAACACTGCATCATCATTCAAAACCAGCTGTCACCTCAAAACCATGCATCAGAGTGTATATGCTACTTGGCTGAGCCCAAACTGCATGTATATGCTACTTCTTTTATCCTAACCTACGTATATCTCTAAAGATACTGAATCATAAAACTTCTGAACCACAAAACGTACCAATCAGTGACACTCTAAAGATCTACTATCATATTACTGAGTTATAAACATATAGCAACAATGATCACCCTTCCTTCTCAATCAATCAATTAATCAGACTCAATTTCCTTATATATTGAGTTCTACTTTCAGATCTAAGAAGACATCATTGAAAAACAACAGTAAAACAGTAGTACTGATTTGATAGATCAATCATCCTTGAACATCAAGCTTTTCTTTTACATACGCTACTTGGAAGAGCCGAACCAGCGTGTATACACAACTTCACCAAAGCGAACTAGCATATAGATCTGCAAATACTTACTGATAACATCGGTGCACTTCCCGAATTTAGACATACCCAGATCATCATATATAAAGGATAAAATATGTGTTAGCAATCAGATCTAGCCCATCCATTATTAGATCACATAATGATAAGTCATTATGATCCTGATCCATCATTAGATCTCATCACAATTAATCAATCTGAACATTCAGAACACTGTCACCAGAATGCAGTCACTAGAACACAAAGCATAACCCAGAACTCTGCATCAACAACCAGAACCAATTGCAACTTCAAACATCATAGTTCATAAGGTATATGCTACTTCGATGTGTTGAACCAGCGTGTATACACGCTTTTACCAAAGCGAAACAATGTACATATATGCAAATACTAACTTAAAACTTCACAACTATTCCAGACTTCAGTCATACCCAGATCATAACATTTACAGAATAAAACATGCGTCAGTATTCAAATCTAGATTTTCCATGATAAAACCACATAATGATAATTCATTTCATGCTTTATGATCCTGATCCATCATCCATCATCAACCACATAGGTGCATCCTTAGTTCAGATCAAGCAAAGCATCAGAAGCTCATAACATGCATATATGATCTAACACTTCATAAGATATTCAATACTTGCAAACCTTGCCTAATGATCTTTTCCTCCTTATATACTTTTAGGCCTTTCTCAATACCTTGGAATAAAACCACTTAGGACCAATACCTTAGACCAAATACCTAGGGTCAATACCTTAGACCAAATACCTCGGACCAAGTACCTTGGATCAATACCTTGGACTAAATACCTCGGACCAAAACCTTGGTTTTCCAACATGTACACGCTTTTCCTTCTGTGAAAGTGCATGTATACGTATACGCTCCTTTTGTTCTATTAACCTGTGTGTATACACTGCTTGGACAAGGTGAACCAGTGTATACTTCTTAGACTATTGTTCATCAACCTTTTCTTTCACCTTCTTTATTCTGATCAGAAGACCTTAGTTCCATCTTCCTGTTATTCTGTACCAATGCCCTGTTACCTCTGAATAGACCTGTTACACTCTAATTTGCCATATTATTTCTTTGAAATGCCATGTATTTTGTCACATTTGTAAACACAACTGCCATGCATTCTGTCACATCTGATATCTCTCCTATAGATTTGTCTAGTTACATAGATTCATCTAGTTACCATATACAAGTGATTTGTTCTACTACAAGTGCATTTCCATCCAGTACAACACATGCATCATAATGCCAATAGCTGGTTCAGTAGAGTGAACTTTTACGAAGTTCCACGTGTCATTATTTCTACTTTTGAGCCCAAAAAATGATACATGAAAAACTACAATCCATGCACTTTCAATAACTTTTTATAAAATTAAAATCTTTTGCTTGAAGAGACATTTATGACGATTTTCCCTAGGTCACCTATTTGAGATGGAATTCTGGAGCCTCCAAAAACCCTAACTTCCTCGGATGATATCTCCGAAAATGTAGCGAACCGAGATCTGAAATTCATACATGAAGTTCACCAATATTTTCACTCCACGTGATATTCATTTTAGCTTCTGAATACTCGTAGAAAATAACTTATAGTGAAAATTCCAAAATGACCTATTTGAAGTAGTGAAATGCTAGAATCAAAAGCTCTGATACCAAATGTTAAGAAACCAGCTCACAAAAATATAGATCAAACACTTAAAAATTATCCTCTTCGAATGGGAAACCTCCTTTATATTACATAAATGAACAATTCTTGGATGTACAAATGATAAAACCTCCTTGGTATATATAGCAGTCTAAGAGAGCACAATATAATTAGAGCCTACATAATAATAAGAACAATGTAAGGGCACAACAATAACAATATTGGGCTTCTATGGTGGCACAAAAATAACAACATGGGGGATACAAGGGCACAACAATAACAATAGGGGGCTACAATAACAAAAAAAAGAAGAAGGGGAATACACTAGTATTATAGGGACATATAATAGGTAGACAGAGAGGGTAAACAAGATTCTAGACGACATGTTGAGAATGTGTGTTATGCATCAGAATTGGAAGTGGGAATAGTATCTTCCACTGGTTGAGTTTGCTTACAACAATGGGTATCGAGAGTCATTGAGTATGAGTCCATTTGAGGCATTGTATGGGCAGATTTGTAATACTCCTATTAGTTAGAGTGATATAGTGAACAAGGTATGGATAGTGTTAGGGTCAGTAGTTTTTATTTATCGAATTTTTTAATTTTCAGTTTGAAGAAGTCAAACTTATAGTCACTGTCACTGTCATAAGTTAGAAAGTCACTGCTGACATCGCCATGAGTTTATTTGTCAAGTGTTCCAGTCAAAGCATGAAGCAATATTGAGTCATTGGGAATCATGGTTACATATTTATGAACAATCAAGCCATGGGATATGTGTGCATTATGTGTTTGTCTGAAAGCTTCTCTTGAGATCACTGTAGTTTGAAAATGATCTTTTGAGAATATCCTATTTCTTATTTCCCCCTATAGTCTACCTTGTTTCCCTAGTTTCATAACCTAAACCTTCCATTATCCATTCATAAATCCCTTTCCTATTAGCTATTCATTACTCATATAACTTTCATTTTTTCCATCATATCCTAAACCTATCCCCTAAAATACCATGATTACACACTATACATGACATAACCCATATATTCCCCACTATCCAAGAATGCATGTTCCCTAATGTCCTAATGAATCCTATGCACAAACCATCATATCATCCTAAATGGGGCACCTTACCACATCGTGCTACATGACAAATTAATTGCTAATTCAAATCAAACAAATGACCTCCATATCTCTTGCACAATGTCTGCATTCCTGAGTTTGAGTTGTTAACTATCATGGTTAAAGGAGAAAATCAAGGAATCTTGGCAAATACTAAGATCAAAACTCGAATGGGACAAGGAAGAGGGACTGTAGGAGGTAAATCATCCTCGTTTACTTCTCCCCGATTTGACTATTCCTCCACCCATCATACCAGCTCAGAGTGCAAGCAACCAAGCCATGAGGATTAGAAGGCAGCCAAGCAAGTGAGAGGCAAAGAGCTAGTTTATCTCAAGTTCGGGAGCCAAGCCTCCTTGATTTTAAGGAAGTTGTTAGGGAATTCAGTTTTATAAGTAAAGAGGCCTAGAGCCTCATTAGGATTTGAATTTTTGTTGTAAAACTCTAAGCTATTTTCGAGCTCCAGACTTGTGAAAGTTCTATTGATGTAATTTTCTGTTTTGGTAATAAGAATGAGTTTTGTTTTGAGCCAGCACTAAGTTAACTCAAAGGGCTGAAGCTTTTGGGTTAGGGCCCAACCCTAGCAGCCAAGGTTCCTATTTCTTGTATCTGTATGTTTATATTAGTCTCATAGCTTCATTGCTAATTTTCTTTTAGATGTGTTTTCATTGCAAGTAGTGTAGATATTTCTATTTCTTGCATAAGTTTTAGAAGTTACTGTATTAAGTTAGCATTTGATCAGTTTTATAAAGTAGGATTTGATTTCCATCTCTTCTATCTTCACTCTTGCAGTATATCTCATCCATGCTTTCATTCCTTTTAGTAACTTTCCTCATGCATAATGTAGGTAGTTAGTTCATTAATTATGCTTTTCTAGCTTATGAGAATGCTTCTTGTTTACATAACTTTGTGGGAATTATACATTTTTTATGTAGAGTAGGTGATTTAGGAGGAGATGAAGAATTCATAGCCATCAACCACCTTCCACCACATCCACCATAGTCATTCCTTGTTTTCACCATCACCTTCACTAGTTTTCATCATTTTTCATAGAAATTCTTCCAAGAACAATGAGCGAATCCAACCATCCTCTATAATTTTTGTTGATTTCTGAGTAATCCTAGACCTTTCCTCACTTCATTCCACACATCTACCACCTTCCCTAAGCCTTCCATCACCTCCAACACCTTCCATTTTGCTCTAGGTTGTATCCTGTAGGTTTACAGGGAATCTTGTAGGTTTCTAGTACATCTTGTAGGTTTTCTTGAAGTGGCCTCGTTTGAGGCTGAATTGAGGGAGAACCTCTAGGAAGTCACCAAAATCCTCCCAAGGGTCTCCCACACCATCCAACCATCTCCTAAACCTTCTAGCCATCCTCCAACATCCTTAATTCCCTTGCCACGTCACCAAAAGAAATTAGTTTGCATACTTGATTTTGCATGAAAAGACAAAAAGACAAAAATAGATTTATTTCAGTCCCTTTACTTGCACATTAGTGATGTTTGATGCTTCTTACTTCCATGCTTAGATAGTAGCATTTGGTTCATGATAATTTAGCATTATTGCAAAGCATAGTTTCTTGGTAGTTAATTAGGAAATGGTGTGATTTAGCATTGAATTTCAGTCTTTTCCATTATTGCAGTAGAGTAGCTCTCCCTTAGAGTAGATTTCCCTTTCTTCCATCAAGAAACCAAGCTTCTTCTAACTCCATAGAAGTCTGGCTTGAAAACCCCAGTGGTCTCTCACCAGCTAAACCATGACAAAAGGCAGAACCATCACTGTTACTTGTGTATACAACACTATCGCCTCCATGTTTGTACGGGTTGATAAAGTAAAGCTCATAGCCCATGAGTTGCAACATTCATGCTGCAATACTAGTGGTCATGTTATGTGGAATTTTGTATCTATGAATAAAAACAACTTCCCTAGGTGGGTAGCTATACCTAGAACAACAGATTTAAAGAGTTTAACCTTTCCCTATAGAAGATAAATAAGACAAGGGATCTACTAGTTATCTTTCGCTTCCCTTTGTCTCCTTTGAATAGCTCTCGTCGCTTCTTCTTGAACTGAATCTGCTCGATAAGTACCCGCAATCATAAAAAGTGGAAAAAAACAATCAAATCAAGAGATCTATCTACTATAAGCAAATGGAATCGAAATCATTTACACATATAATCATCATACATAAAGACAAGAATATGGGAAAGGGTGTAAACAACTTTATTAAGTAGAAGGAAGAGTTACAACCAAAGAAGTTCGATCCCATGTCACTCATCCAGCTTGAGTTCCATCCTTCATCACACCAAAAGCACAACACTTCGGTAGCATAACAATACTTTCTTATGATCTCAAACCTCAAACCAATAGTATCTCCTTACAAATTCTCAAAGTCCAGCCCCTGATCACTATGATGAGTGCTCAATTTATAGGGAAATGGAGGTGGTTTTGTCATAAATTGGGCATTGAATGGATTTCCAATCTGCGAGTTAGTTTCCATGGAGGAAGGGATGAGAGGATAGGAGGTTATTTGATTCATTCCCTATCCAATTTCGAGCTCATAGGAGAGGATAAGAGATGGTAATCTTCTAGAATGGTCTAGTTTTTAGGAATATTCCCAGAACCCAATGAAGATTTCGCTTAATCTTGCCCAGCGCAGGTCAGAGTGGGCCTAGGTGCTTTGTAGAGCAAGCTTGAATGGGACTACGTGCTTTGCAGTGCACTTACCCCTGACCAAGGTTGCACTGGTCCCTCAATGAGTCATTTCAAGATGTCTTCAGGCTAGGAAACTCTCAGGAATGATGGCATTCAATGTGATGACTTGTCTATGGCATGTAACAATTGAATTAGGGTTTGATGAGCCCTAAAAGTACTGATCTGAATGATGTGAGTGATGTGCCCAAATAGACCTCTAACAGTTTCCCCCATAAGCATGAAGTTGAAAATGATAATGTCGAGTGATATGCTTTATGATGTGATGAGGAGTTTCTGAAGTGGATGGTGACCTGCATCAATTACAATACATAATATCATGATATTTTGGATTTTTCATGAATCGCTAAAGGAAGGCATACCCATGTTCAGCATATAAACTTTCATTACATGTACATAGATATTCATCTACAGATATAGACCCATGATGGGATGACCATCAGTGTAAAGCCATCGTACAGATGATTTAGTACTCTCCTGAAATCACAACCCAGATGGATGAAACTAGATCCGGTGTCTTCTATCTCATTTAATTGTTCACTCAAGTATGAGTCTAACCATGTGAATATGTGATCAAAAGTTGAACATGGGAAGACACCATTTGATTACCAGCCAATGATGTAAGTCGTTAACAGACACGAGAGATATCATCGATAATGATAATGATTCTCAAGGTACTACAGTACATTCTGCATGGTGTGAATGGATGTTTTGATGTTGAACACCATACAAAGTCTTTCGATTGAAGGTTGGTGATGCCAAGCTATCGTCGGAAGCAAGAAACTTTCCATTGATGTATGCAAGCCCAAAGGTACTGGAAGGGTGTCTCTAAGTTAAGTTCTCGAATAATGTGTTGATGTTGAGAAGAAGTGACTCGTTGCAGGAGGGCCTTGATGTATCCCACATCAACAACACGAAATGAGTGTAATGATTTTTGGAGATGAATGTGACTGATGACACAAGGTTCAGGAATGGTGATCATGAAAATGAAGGTTTATGAGTATTGCAAAGGATGATTTTAATGAATGACTTCTCTTAAACATGTTGGTGACACTGAATGAATTGGCATCGTTGAACCAAAACTAAAGTAATGGATGGTATGATAGGCCATAGGTATGATAACCATCAAGCAGATAACCCAACCCAAGTAGTCATAGAGATGAAGTGAAAGTGTCATGTTCAAGAGCGACCTGCTACCATAAAGTGGTTTGCCTCTTTTCCCATTTTCCCTAGTCATTGCTAACCAGTACCTCTTTATTTTTTATCAAGCTTGAGGAGGATAACATATGCTTGTTGTATAATTCCACCCTTCGGGTGAATCCATCACTATGTGATGTTTTAATGTACATCCCATGTCATGATGGACAATTTTGTCGTTATTTGATGTTTTAACGAGTTTAACGACAATGATAACTCGGTCCTTTTCATGTTTAGAGAGTTTAAAAAGGGAAAAAAAGAAAACTTCACAAGTTCTTTTTTGTATATTTGTCTCTCAAATCTAAAAAAGCGTAAAATAATATGAGAGAGAACATATTGACCATGTTCGATCAACGTATTCCATTTTTGTAAATAATATATCTTAGTCCAGAAAAGGGTTAAACTTATACTGAGTAGATGTCATTTCCAATCTGTTAACGAGCTAAAAAGGACAAGTGCTTGGAAAACTTTCCATATTTTGAAGTCTGAAAAGAGCTTAAAGAGGACTCCAAGGGTGTTCCTTTTTCGATGTTTAATAGATCTCGAAAAAGAGAGAGAAGTATGTTCTATGGTCAAAGTACAATTCATGATTGTGCACATCAAATTCATTGTATCAGCTGTAAATCTATTCAAAGAAACACCAAACGGATCAAACATAACTATTTCATTGGTAAAAATAGGTAAATACTAAAGTTTATTCATTTAATGATCATAAAATAAACATAAAACAAGAATTTACCGTGTCATTTTCACCATTTGATATTTACCATTCAGTTTGTGCTTTGAACCAGTTTTTTACCTCAAACTTCACTAGCTGATTGCGAGAGATTCTATGGATCATTTCTCATGCCGTCCGAACCAGGTAGAAGATATACCCCTTCTCTTTCTTTTCATGTCATTCTTTTGCAGTTTCAGGCAAAATTTTTGGGTTTTTAGGGCCCCTGTGGTTAGTATATTTTGCCCTAGGATCAATGCAACCTTCTACATCAAAAAATACACTACAGAGCACCCAAACAGAAGGGTACCTACTCTGCAGTGCATTATCTCCTTACCTGGGCTGCGTTGAGCGAGTTTCACAAATTTGTTTCACCTGTTTGGCCCAAAATTTCTCCAGCTTTTGCATGAAATGGATCCTAACTAAGCTTATGGTTTGATTTCACACTTTGATAAGATCATAATGTCTATTACTTGGCAAGAAGGAGAGCATGAATAATAAGACATGGTTGACCTAAATGATCCGGGTACTATTGAGGCCCTGAGAAACTGTGGGTTGCTCAAATACTTCATGTTGTCCGGGATGTGGCAACAATTAGAACTATTACAGTTCTTAGTTCATGCATGGGATCCAACGGATCAGGATTTTCACATAAGGGACAAAGTGGTCCCTATTATGATCGATGATTTTTACTTTCTTACCAGGTTGTCGAGACATGGTGCCCCCATTTCTCTTTCAGGATTTGCTCGTGGAGGTGAATCGGTGAGGGACTATCTACGATAGTTTTTTCAGCCAAGAACACAGCCTAGCAAGGATGGGAAAATAAGCATTAGGGATGTACGTGATTTCCATTGATAACAATCCTTTTCACTATCACAAAGTTTGCAGGAAGTGTGACACTTCATTTGGCAAATAGATCATACATGCAGTATGTGCTTGAGTATCTTGAGCCAACTGTATTCAACTTGTGTGAGGCCATACTTTCTTCAATGAAAGAGCAGCTGAAAAAGGTAAAGAGTGGTAAGACAAAGAATTTTAGCTATGGATCACTCTTAATTTCATTTACCTTAGAGATAATTCCATTGATGCAACCTCAACATCTAACACTGGGTGTAGCTGGTCCTAGAGATCCACGGATGCAGAGGTGGGTCGAATTGATGGCTTAACATGCTGGTTTGTCATCAATCACATTTTATACTACATTCTTCAGTTGGCCATATTTACAACACATTTTCATTGAGGAGCATCCATACACAGGGATGGCTTTTCATGGAGATCCATATTTGAGTTTACCAGTGGGTGCTCAATGGGGTTCTATAGGTAAATTGTTTTTAACCAAATGTTTTTGATTTTTAAGTTTCTAAATTTTTTTGTGTTTTTTATGTTTCCAAGACTAAACTAAAATCATTCTCACGCATACAGATGTTGGTACTATTCGACCTATGGGACATCAATAGGAGGCAGGTGGACTAGCGTGGAGAAATGTCGGGAGAGCAGTTCTCCAGGATTTGGATTTGACCGAGACACTGGCAAAGTTGCAGGATCATGTAGAGGGGTTAACCCTCGGTATTCCGAATTTCTGGATTGAGGAGTTACCTATGAGGCTGCAACGCCATACTATTAGTGTTCCTAGCCATTGGATGCGACTATTGCGCATGATAGCTTAGGTTGTGGCCTGTTATCATGAGCATCACTAGGTCTACTTAGGATGATTTTTGTATGCATTTTGAGTTTTTAGGTCAGATGACCAAACATGTCTTAGACACAAATTTTGTAAAAACTTTAAAGCATCTACCAATTTTTTTACTTTCAAAGTTTTCATATATGGCTATATGCAATCCTATTCAACTAATGACGTGAATTGAAAATTTACTTTTACATGTGTCGCAAATGTCTGTTTAACACATAGTTCGCTAAAGAATTGGTTAATGTGTTAAAGTTTCTGGAAATATGTTGATATTGAATGTACTCAAAATGTGTTTCTAAAAGACGAACTCTAAGGAACATACGAAGAATAGTTGGGTTTTGGACGGTATAAACACTTGTAAGTTGTAGTATGATGAGTTGTGAGTCCAGCCTAATGATGATTCGGTGAATGCAAAGTGAAATGGCATTAGAGAGAAGTTCGATCAATGCACTATACTCAGCGATATTGTTCATAGAACGACTGATACAAATCCCTTGAAAACTCATTAACTCACCACTTGGAGTGAAAATGGCCCATGCTATAGAAGATAGGTTCTGCGTACTATGACTAGAACCATCGGCATAACCAACAAATGGTTCCAAAGGTTCCAACATCTACAACAAATGCAAAGCGAATTAATTAACCACATAAAAACTCTAAAAGACACACTAAGACAGACACATGCAATTAAAGCATATATACAGTGATTTTACTACACTTAACTAAGCATAGTAACGTTTGAGATACATCATGTTTCGGGGCTGTGATAATGGAATTCCATTATAATCCACCAACTCGTAGGCACCTTTTTCCAAAACATGCTTGACAATGTAAGGGCCCTGTTATGAAACCAACTCACAAAAAGATAGAAAAGATAGATCAACGCCTTAGAAATAAGCGTCATCGAGGGGGATACCTCCTTTACATTACACAAATGAAAAATTCTTAGATGATTCAAATGACAAAACCTCCTTTTTATAAATAGGAGTCTAAGGGGTCACAATATAACCAAAACTGACCTAATAATAATAATATAAAGGCACAATAATAACAATATGGGGACAATAGGGGCACAACAATAAAAATAAGGGATACAAAGACAATAGTAATGGGGAAATCACTAGTATTATAGGGACCTAACATGTTCGTCTCCTTAAAAAAGGGGTTTTACTCAATGCTTGTGTAGTTCTAGATGCTTCTATATAAAATTCTCATCTTCCCATGTGGAATCTTCAATGGGTAAATTCTTCCACTTGATCAAATACTCTGAAATTGATCAATTTCGTAGCTTTCAAGTTCTTGTTTCTTTGACTGCTTCAAGTTCCAATATGATTTTTCCTTCCACATCAAGTTCTGGAAATATTGTTTGTCACCTATAACCTTCTTTAAGCATGAAACATGGAAAATTGGGTGCACTTGGGAAGCTGTAGGAAGCTCCAATTTGTATGCCATAGTACCTATCTTTTGCAACGCCTTGTACGGACCATAATACTTTTGTCATAATTTATTATCCTTCTTAGATTGCTTGAGCGACATTTGTTTATATGGTTGTATCCATAGGAATACCTAATCACCTACATCAAAACTTCTTTCACAACGATGTTGATCTGCCTGCTGTTTCATTCTATTCTATGCAAAGGTGAGGTTATCCTTTAAGAGTTGGACAACTTGTTGCTAATGCTCAATGTGATATTGCATTGCTTGAAACTTAGAATTTTCTCTTAAATATGATGTGATGGATGGTGGATGATATCCATAAAGTTTCATAAATGTTACAGTATGGAAGGAAATGTTATACCACCATTTGGCCAGAGGCAACCTTTTGACCCATTGTGTCTGTTTATCATATACAAAGCAATGAAGATATCCTTCCAAACATTTTTTTTCTATCTCAGTTTTCCCATCAGATTAAGGATGATAAGATGAGCTATGAGATAATTGAGTACCAAGACAAGAAAATAATTATGTCCAAAAATTTCCAATGAAAATGGGATCTCTATCGCTTACAATAATCTTTGGGTGCCCATGTAGCTTTTGAATTGTTTCCATAAATGCAGTAGAAACCGTACTCGCTTTAAATGGATGAGATAATGCACAAAATTGTGCATACTTGGTAAATTTGTCAACTACCACCATTATAACACACTTTCCTTTGGACTTGGGTAAACTTGTGATAAAATCCATTAAAACCTCCTCCCAAGGTTGGCTTGGAATGGATAAAGGTTGTAATAGTCCTGGTGTCTTAATTGTTTCAACTTTATTTTGTTGGCAAACCAGACGTTCCACCACAAACTTTTGAATATCCGATTTAAGGCCATCCCAAAAAAAATCCTTCTTAACCTTGTGGTAGGGTTTTAGAAATCCTGAGTGCCCTCCTAAAGGAGAGGTGTGCAATTCCCTAAGAATATTTTGTTTGAGTTTTGAATTCTTACATAGGTATTACTGATCCTTGTACCATAACGAATCATTTTTCCAGCTAAATGTATGAGATGTACTGGGATCTTGTTGTATCTTTTAAATGAGTGCCCACACGTCCTCGTTATTCTTCCATTCATCCCTTGCATCATTTATCTAATCTGGTTGGATAATATAAATGGCACAAAGAAATGCTTCCACATCCTCATCCTTTCTTGATAGTGCATCTGCCACAACATTTTGCTTCCCATTTTTGTAGATGATTTCAAAGTCATAACCCAACATCTTTGTGACCCACTTTTGCTGCTCTTCTAAAGATAATCTTTGTACTAAAAAGTATTTAAGACTATCATGATCTGTTTTTACCTTGAATTGTCTTCCTATTAGGTAGGTCGCCATTTCTTAAGTGCATGTAGTATTTCCAACATTTCCTTCTCATAAATAACTGTGTAAATACTTTCATTTGATTGGATGACTTTCGAAAGAAATGTGACTTTCTTCTTGCATTAAATCAACACCAATTCAATTTCCTAAGGCATCACATTCCAAAATAAAGGTTTTTGTGAAGTCCGGTGTAGCTAAGATTGGTGCTTGGCACATTGCCTCTTTAAGATGTTCAAAGGCCTTCATTGCTTTTGGAGTCCATGAAAATGCATATTTCTTCAATAATGTTGTTAGAGGTGCTGCTATTCTCCCATAATTCTTAACAAACTTGTGATAATACCCCGTCAACCCGAGAAAACCTCGTAGATGCTTTATGGATGTGGGAATTTTCCATTCCTTAATGGTTTTAATTTTGCTAGGGTCTACCTTAACACCTTCATGAGATACAATATGACCCAGATATTCCACCCCTTGTACTCCAAAGAAATGTTTGGAGATTTTGCATATAATTGTTTCTCCTCCAATAGTTTGAGCACCATGTCAACATGTTGGACATGATCCTTCCAAGATTTGTTGTAGATTAGTATATCATCAAAGAATGCTAACACAAATTTTCTAAGTAAGGGTTTGAAAATGGAATTCATCAAACCTTGAAATGTTGAAGGTGCATTAGTAAGTCCAAATGGCATGACCAAAAATTCATAATGACCCTCATGAGTTCTAAATGTTGTTTTTGGAATGTCTTCAGTCTTCATTCTGATTTGATGATATCCCGAACGAAGATCCAACTTGGTGAAGTAAATTGATCCATGCAATTCATCCAATAATTCATCAATGATAGGAATGGGAAATTTATCTTTAATAGTGAGCTTGTTGAGATCCCTATAATCTAGACACATGCACCATGATCCATCCTTCTTGTGAACCAATACTACTGGAGCAAAGAAAGAACTTTGACTAGGTTGAATTATACCAGCCTCTAGCATTTCTACAACCATACATTCAATTTCAGTCTTTTGGACATAGGGTTATTTATAAGGCCTGATGTTTGGAGGAACACTTCCTGGAATCAAATTATTAGCATGATCATGATCATGAATAGTTGGGAGGCCTTTGGGAGTCTCAAATACCTTGGAATCGGTTTCCCTGCGATACCCCTTAATTCAAATTCCTTTCCTTCTGAAGAGAATTTCATGAAAAATTCTTGAAAATTAAAAGCTATTTTACCCAAAGATTGTACAGGGGCTTCACTCAATGAATGTCTAACATAGCACGTGCATTTGTGACATACTAAACAATACCCATAATTTGACTACATATTGGAAAATACCTCTAAAAATCACATTATTTAACCCCCTACCAATACGAACCTAATACACCTTCCCAATTTAAAAACCCCCTACCTCACTAGATATTGTAGGTTTCGATTTTTCATTAGTGTTTTTGTACCCCTTTATATTTTATTATTAATTTTGAGCTACATTTTTATATACCTGCCAATAATAAAACGCTTTACCCCTTATTATATGCTTAATATATTTTGTCATTTTTTACTCAATATATATCCCCTAATATGAACCCACATGGTATGGTATTGCTTCCCCAGTAAATCCCCCGTGAAGGATTGTAGCCATTGGACTGCTAGTACAACATCAGCACCACCAATTGGAATGGAAAGAATTGGGCTATTCAATACATATTCGCCCATGGATAGCTTGATATTATGGCACTTTCCTGAGCAATTTATGGTTCCTCCACTTGCAACCATCACTTAACACTCTGGTGCTGGATATAGGAAGTAATTCAATTCCTTGGCTATCTTACAATGAATAAAATTATGGGTACGTCCCGAATCAATAAACATTTTTACCTTTTTCTTCTTGATATGCCCTTATATCTTGATACTTTGAAGAGTGGTAATTCTAGCCAATGCATTACAAGATATGGTCAGATTCATTTCTTCTTTTTCTAGGGTTTGTTCTTAGTGTATATCCTCTTCTTTTGACGTTTCTTGTTCCTTTTCTTCCTCCTCTTCACAATCTATGTAAAACAATTTCTTCTCGGCACACTTATGACCTTTAGTGTATTTTCTATCACAACTGTAACAAAGCCCTTTTGCTCTTTTTTCTTCCAAATCTTGTGGTGTCAACCTTGTAGGTGGTAGGCTTCCTTGTTGCCATAATTTTGCTTTCCATTTTTCTTGCCAACTTGAATGCCTTCTCCAATGAATCTAGTTCCCAAAGGCGAACCTCATGTTGGATGTTATCTTTTAAAATCCCTATGAACACATCAATCCTATGGTCCTCTGGAATATCTATTAAACTTATATTCAATTTCTGGAAGTCCTTAATGTGCTCCATCATTGAACCCTTTTGTTTGAGATTTATCAATTGGCTAAAAAAAGTGTTGCCTTTTGTATCCTCATATTGTGGTATCATTTCATCCATAAAAATAGCCCAAGTGACAATTTGTTTACGAGAGAAAATCCATCGATAGCATAGAAACTAATTTGGTTCCAAAATATAAAGTTGTAATGCGTACCTTTTGTGTGTTTTACACATTATGGAGATCGAAAAATTGCTCCATTTGTAGTATCCATGTTATGAGATCTTTGCCATCAAATTTCCTCATATCGATCTTTGGAACATGGTGGTTCTTCGATCCAACGTTAGAGTCTATGAAATCATGATTAACATTTATTTTATTCTCATCATGAGTTTCCTTTACTAACCTTTCACCATTAGTAAGCATTCCTTGTAGAAACTTTGTCAAATCTGTCTTCAAATCTTCCATGCCTTTCATTAAATCATCCATCTTAGCTTCCATGCCATCCATCTTAGCTTCCACATCGTCCATCTTAGCTTCCACGTCATTCATCTTAGCTTCTACGCCTTTCTTTAAACCATCCATCTTAGCTTCCATGCCATACATCTTAGCTTCTACATCTTTCTTTAAACCATCCATATTAGCTTCTATTACTTTTTGTGTGAGTGAAATTTGTTGCACTTGGCCTCATAATTTTGATACATCATGTTGCATTTCTTCCTCTTCTTCATGAGTCATGCTAGAGCTTTTAGGTTGCTTACTAGGTGTTTCCATTTTCTTTCTTTAGGGCATCAATTACCAATAATAATGCTTCACTATTCCCTTTGAATTCCTTCAAACTAAATTTTCAAACAAATCGTATGTAAAAATTAAAAAAAAAACTACAGACCTTTTTTCACTTTGTAGGAGCTCGATATTGAATCTAATGTATCTCTGTAATTTTGGATCTCCAAGGTCTGAAACTTCTTCCTGTGGTAACCCTTTAAGTAATATTTCTAACCCCACAAGTGTGATCAAGATTGGATTCTCCAATGAAGAGTTATGCCAAATCTCCCACAATGACCTGAGTATAAACTGGCTCAGTAGAGCGAACATGTTTGACGTGCCGCGGGTCATTGTTTCAACCTTAGGTTCTGAAAATGATACCAAAAAGCTACAGTTCGTCCTCTTTCTATTTCTTACGAAACTTAAATCTGATTCTCAAAGCGAAATTTATGACGATTTTCCCAAGGTCACCTTTTTGGAATGTAATTCAGGGGTTTGCAAAAACCCTAACTTCCTCAGATTATATCTCCGAACATATAGTGAGTCAAGATCTAAATTTGGGCCCGAGGTTCAACGAGATTTCTTATCAAATGGGTTTTGTTTTTAGCTTCTGAAACATCACAAAAAAAAAATTATAGCACAAATTCCACGATGACCTATTTGGAGCAACGAAACCCTAGAATCCATAGCTCTAATACCAAATGTTATGAAACCAGCTCACAGAAAGATAGATCAATGCCTTAGAAATAAGCCTCTTCAAGGGGGAACCTCCTTTACATTACAAAAATGAACAACTCTTATATGATTCAAATGACAAAACCTCCATTCTATATATAGAAGTCTAAAGGGTCACAATATAACCAAAACCGACCTAACAATAATAATATAAAGGCTCAATAATAACAATATGGGGACAATAGGGGCACAAAAATAACAATAAGGGATACAATGACAATAATAATGGGGGAATCACTAGTATTATAGGCACCTAACAGGCCCAACCATAGTGGTTCAAATTTTCCTGCTCCTAGTTTATCAGCTTTATGATCATAAAGCAAGACCAGGAGTCCTTCTGAGAAAATGCGAGGCTTGACATTTCAATCATATTACACCTTGTTTCATTTCTTATGTGCTTCATTAGCCAATGCGGCTTCACAACAGCTTTCATCTAGATGGATAAGTTCTAATAAACATGCTTCTTCATCAAAAGTGTCGGGTAACAAGTCAATTGTGAGTTTAAGAGATGAAATTTCACATTGTATCAGCAAGATTTCCTCCAGACCGTACACTAGTTCAAAGGGTGTGAATCCAGTTGCATTCCTTACCAAGGTTTGGTATGCCCACACAGCAGAGTACAAGATTAAATCCCAGTTTCATTTATGAACCCCTATCATTCTTTGAAGAATTTGCTTAAGGACTTTGTTGATGGCCTCAGCTTTTCCATTAGCTTGTGGATAGTGAGTAGAACAATCATGTGAAATTCCTAACTTGGTAGTTAACTCAGTCATCATGTGATTGCAAAAATGCGACCCATGATCTGTAACTATAGCCTGTGTTACACCAAACCGGGCAACCATGTGGTTAAAAAACAAAAGTGCAGCCATCTCGCCACTGTTGTTTAATGTAGGCATCACCTGGGCCCATTTTGTGAAATAGTAAACGATGACTATAATGTACCCATGTCTGATGAGCCTCGGTATTGCAACAAGAATGTTGCAACTCCCAAGGCTACCGACTTCAATTATTAACCCAGGGTTCGTACAAACTTAAGAGGTGTCGACACTATATATGCGGCATACAATGTGTCCTTCCTTTGTTGTGATGATGTAATGGATTGCTTGTACTGAAGTCAAATCCTAAATTAATTGCAGAAACTGAAATGTTCGAAATGGAACCTTAACCTATTGCAATAAAGAAAGTATAAGGAAAGAGAATGAAATCAAATGCTAAAACACACAATTTTCTAACTAAATGCTAAGAGGCTTTGCTTCAAAATAATTCTAAGTTAACATGTATGCAATCCTACTGTACTAAGCATGTAGATTCAAACCATCAAACCTTCTACTACTGTGCATGTAAATGAATAAAATAAATTTGTTTTTCTTTTTGTCTTTTTTCATGTGAGAGTGTGAAAGCTAATCTATTTTGGTGATGTGGCAGGTGGCTTGGAGATGATGGTGAATGGTTAGAACATTTGGGAGACAATTAGGGACCCTTTTGTAGCTTCCTAGAGGCTTTTTCCTCAATTTGGCCTCAAAACAGGCTTTCCTACAGGATGCTACAGTGATTTCCTACAGGATCCCCTGGTTTCCTACATGATGTACAGATTTACTAGAATTCATCGAATGACCAAGAAACTCAAATCCAAATTGGATGGGACAAATTTTGGTATTAACTAGGATTTCTTAAGTCCCCATTCCAAGTGGAATCACTTAAAAAGACATCTGTTAACCCATGCAAAAAAATAAAAAACATTACTAGCCGAAAATCTAGAAATTTGAGAACTAGTGAGCTGGTAAATCTAAAAAATGCCTAACCAAATCAAGTGTAAATGAAATGGAGTAATTTTTGTTATGAATTAGAATGTTTTTGTGATCTAACAATCTAGATTTAGGAATAAGAAGACTAATCCAAGAAACTCAATGATTATTATGAACTTACAAAGCTTTTCCAAGGATGAAATAATTCTTGTGATCCTGCAAAAAATTTTATATCAACCATTTAACTCAATCCTACAACAAGAAATCATTAATACTAAATGTAGAAATAAAAGCTGGAGATGCATGTGAATAAGCAATGAAAAGAAGGAAATAGTATGATACAAAAGGGCTCTGAGGTTCCTGGGATGGCCAAGCCCAAGGAAACTCAGAGACCTATGGAGGAGAAAAATACTTAGAAGCTGAACATGACACCAATCTTCATTATTCCATCAATATGATTACATCCCTGCAAGAAAATACAATGGAGCTGGAAGAGTACAAGCTCTCTCCACAATAACACTAATGAAAATATATCACCTAGAGGAAAATTCGACTTGGTACTTATACAAAATGATTAGGATTCATTCTCCATGAATGGAGGAAGCTTTCCCCACCAAAATCCCTTGATTAGTGGATCTAGTCCCCAATACTAGGAATTTGCATTAAATGGCAAGGAACACATTCCTAGATTTTCTTAATCATTCCCTAGAGGAAAATCTGACTTCGTACTTAAACAAAATTATTAATAATAATTCCCAATGGATGGAGGAATATTTCCCCACTGAAATTCCTTGATTAGTGGATCTGCTCCCTTGATTAGTGGAACACATTCCTAATTTATGTTTTAAATTAGAGGCATGGGCCTTAATTAATGTCTAATTTAGAGGCCCATCAATGCCCAATGGCTAAGTGAGGGTTACATGTCATGAAGTCAATGCCCCATTTGGAAAATGGTCTAACATCGATGATAGGATGCAATGGTGTAGGTGGTAATCTAGCTTTACGGTCATAGATCTGACATGCATGATAGCTTCTGACAGTAATAATGCAATCTTTGAATATGGTAGGCCAGAAGTAACCAACATGGAGAATCCTCTGTGTGGTAGCATAACCAGATAAGTGTCCACCACAAGCACCTGAATAGAAATCATTCAAAACTTTCTCGGCTTCCTCATGTGTGAGGCACCTCCATAAAATCATATCTATACCACAATGGTAAAGAGTGTCACCAATGATCAGATAATCTTTGGCTTGGTATCAGACACGTCGTTGTTGTGAGTGAGAGATATTGGGCTGGAAAGTTTTGGTCTGGAGATAAATTAGTATGTCTCCATACCACTGGTTAGATGAAAAAATCAGGAACAGAGACTTATCCAAAATTGATGGCTCTGATGTTGAATCAATGGCATTTGAGGGAAGGTCGCAAAGAAGCTCAGTGAAAACTAGAGATTTCTTTGATTTGGATTTGATGAATTCCAAATCAAATTCCTATAAAACGACAATCCATTTTGAGTATTTCCCCCCAGTAATTAACGTGACAAAATATATGTGATAGGGTTGCAATTTGAAATGACAGTGGTCTTTCAGAGTAGGATATAATGGCGAAATCTCTGTACAGCTTGAACAGCAGCCAAAGCTATCTTTTCGACATAAGATTACTTAACTTCTATATCATTGAAATTGTGACTCAAATAATATATCGGATGTTAAATCCCATCTTCTTCTTGGACTAAAACCATTGCAATGATATTATTTACAATGATGAGATACATGAAGTAGTCGTTTTGATAATTCGGGGAATACACTAGTGATGCTCTAATCAAGGTACCTTTAAGAGCGTCAAAGGAAGCTTGCGCAACCTGATCCCAATGGAAGGGTATCCCCCTTTTTAAAACACGAGTAAATCCTTTAGCCTTCCCTTGGAGTCTTTGTAACTATAGTAGATTGGAAGGTGGAGGCAAGTCAAGAATTTCCTGAACCTTAAGAGGGTCGAGTCAAATTCCTTCCTTAAACACTACGACACCAATCAAACGACTAGAACCAACAAAAAACACACATTTGTGTGGATTGAGTCATTTTTTATAGTGTCATCACCATAAAAATATAGCTCTCAAATGTTGTGGGTGATCAATCGGCTTTCGTGAATGAGTAGGTAAATCATCCAAGTATGGTTGAACAATATGTTTGATGTCATGGGAAGCATAGTTCATTTCCTTGTAAAAAGTTTCCCCTGCATTATTCAAACCAAAAGGGAGTTTCCTGTAAGTGAATGTGCCCCATGGACAAATAAAATCATTTTTATATTGGTCCTTTGGGCGGATATTGATATGATTATAGCTGAAAAATCCATCCATAAATGAAAATATTTCACATCGGGCACATTCATCAATAATCTGGTCAATAAAGGGAGTGGGATAATTGTCTTTTTGACAAGCCTGATTAACATCTCTATAATCGACGCACACTCGTATTGTGGCTTGTTTCTTCATGACAGGAACAATATTTGAAACCTAATCAGTAAGAGGAACAGGGTATATGAAACCAGCATGCAAAAGTTTTTCAACTTATGTTTTAATGGCAGCAACCTTCTTTGAATGAACAGGACGGAGGCACTGTCACACTGGTTTTACATCACGATACATTTTAATTTCATGTTCAAATATACTAGACTCAATACCTGGCATCTCCTCATATGACCATCCAAATATATATTAGAAGTCACGAAAGAGAGCACGATAAATATCAAGTTCTGATGGAGAATAAGATTTTCCAACATGAATATTTCTACAACTTTAGGTTTGGTTGAAATATTGATAGAAATAGTTTCTTCGATATTTCACAAGTTTCGCTCGGAATCTACTATATCTATAAAAACGGAATTCAAAAGGAAATCAACAACTAAAGGGTGATTAAGTTCATTTGAAAAATCTTCTATGTGATCTGGAAGACGGGAAGGATGATGATAATATTCCCATGGTTCTTCTTCTGTCATCATTTATTGGACGATTCCTTCATCAATAGAAAATATACGTGAAAAAGGATCAGAGGAAGTACCATATTCTAATGAACGATCTACCCATACAATTGGCAAATATGAATTTGGGTTTACCACGCAAGCCAGAAAGATTGATTGTTATGCAAGCTCAATGGGGCTTATCAGAATGATTTCATTACTACTATCAACTTCAGAACTATTGGTTGTCTTCCTTAAGTCTCAACTTTTGCCACCTCCACCATGTTTGATGGTGACGGTAGTGAAAAAGTACCCATTAGGGAAGAATCCTTGAAGAGACCTACACCAATGTTTTGAACAGATAGCGGGGTTCCGTGAACTAGCGGAATGCTTCTAGTAGCCTGTGAGCTAGAGGCGAAGAAAACAAGATGATCAATAACTGTGATTCCACCTTTATGAGGGAATGCAATCATACGAAAGTATGTCGAAACCACAACAGCCATAGCATATGCCCACGGTCTTTGTAGCAAAATGTTGTAGTCAAGGGGTCTGTCAACAACCTCAACTTACAAAGTTACTGCTTTTCCCCCTAGTTCACTTTGCAGATTACTCAAGGCGTATATGTGTGACTATCAAAAGCTTTTAATGTTGTTGGTGAAAGTGACAAAGGCGGTGAGCTAAGTATTTTCTAACAATTCATTGACATAATACAAGTATATGTCAATGCCCCTTGGTCAATAATGGTTCGGTGAAAAAGTTTATTCAAGGAATTTAATTGAATTAGGAATGCTAATTGTGTTGGTAACTGTGGCGTATAACCCGCATGGTTTAAAACCAAAAGATTGGAATCTGTTGGATCGATTCCACCAATTGTTGACAAC
Organism: Pinus tabuliformis; assembly: GCA_031772625.1. NCBI lineage: Eukaryota > Viridiplantae > Streptophyta > Pinopsida > Pinales > Pinaceae > Pinus > Pinus tabuliformis. Next base: position 669,807,872 of record CM062808.1, read on the forward strand.
AAAGCCTACTTCTGGGAGGGACAATTTTGAAGCACCTCAAGCATCAACATAGAAGAAGGTGATTGAGCCAAATCTTCTACTATGTTATAGTTTTGTGCTGCTCGAGCTCAAGCGTTAAATGTTGATTTATGTATAACTCCCTTAGGAAGTTTTATTATTAACTCTAGTGCAATAGGTGGTGGAATAGGATCTAACGAAGTCAAATTCAAAGGATTTGTTTGATCAGTGGCTTGGTTATTCAATGATGACGGTTGATTTCACTAGATTCAGTTCTAGTGTCCTCAGGTAATTGTGTAGATTCCACTTCAGTAACAGATGTACTAGCAATTGTAGGAGTAACTGGAGTCACAATACTTACTGGTATAGGTGTTTCTAGTAATTTAGATGAAGAACCAAAAGTTTATGAAGTATTGGATTCAATCAAATGAGATCGCTTTGACCAAACAGGTGTAGCTTTAGGCGGTAAAGGTGGTTTACTCGCTATTCTTTGTGAATGATGGGGTAAGGGTTGATGTTCCTCCATGATTACTGATTGATTTTATTACAAAAAGAAATAAACAAAAAGGGGTAAGCTAGGCAAAAGGATTGCCAAGTAGCTGTGAACTGCAAAATACCTCCTGGCGAACTGAGAATTATGGGCAGGAAATCTCCCCGAATGATGTGTTCAGTGTATTAGAGTGTATAGCAACCTAAAGTAGTCCTCCCATATATACCCAAAAGTACATGGAGGCCCAATCCATGTTAGCGATATCTAATGTGAAACCGCACAGTGAGAGAATTCCTTTATACTTTACATACTGTAACACTGCCCTATATACCTGAAGGTACATTGACAAGATACAATATACTCATGTACGTGGAATGAGGTATCACACTCGGGATGTATCACAGACAAGTTAGTGATAGCTTCTATGTTTTATGATGATGGAACACGTCTCTAGCCTAGAACCTCTAAATGTTTTGTGTTAGGTGACAATGCTCCATTAGGTTAATTGAGATTAATTTTAACTTGATCTTGATTAAGAATTTTCCTTTCGAGGTTCACCACGTGATGTCTTTGAAATTCCTAGAATGCAACTAATATGATAAGAATTCTTTTCATTCAATTTGAACAATGAAAACCCTAGCTAATAGCATTATAGAAATCAGATTCTTTTAATCAAATAGCATAGAGCACACCTAATGCAATTTCCCTAAACTATTCCTATAAGCACACAAAAACTTTTCAATGCATAATGCAAGTTTTTTTTTTCAATTCCCTTAAAGCTGAGATGAAAAAAGAAGCTAATGCACATACAATCAATCAATCTTTTTGCAAGAACAAAGACTTTATGATAGTTCCTTTCGAAAGAAATGAAGACTTTTACGACACTTTCTTTTCAGCGAAGATTAATCGACTATAATCTAACTTTGACAATGAATTGATAATGATAAAGAAATCGTTTAATAAACACTAAACAATCAAGGCCAAAGTAAGGCTAGGAAGAGAAATACGAATTGATTTCACAGACACAACATTCATTGATCTTTTAGTAAGCAAAAACAGAAGGAATTTTGGAAAATACCAAGCCAAAGGTGTGATTTTTGACCTAAGGAGGATCAACACAATCCTAAATGGGAGACAACGCGCTTCAAAGCACTAAAATCAAGCCAAGGGTACTTTGTAGCACACTATGTCCTGACCAAGCCTGCCTTGGTGCCAGAGAGGCCATTCAAGGGACATTCAAGCATAATTTTTAGCAAAAAACACTTCAAAAACGCTGAAATAAGATCAATGAAAGCAAGTAAAGTCTACTAGGGTGTACTAGGATGAAGATAAACTACCCAAAATGATGATCATCCCCAGCGGATTTGCCAATTTGTCATATGGAATTTTGCATCTACGAATAAACACAACTTCCCTAGGTGGGTAGCTACACCTAGAACAACAGATTTAAAGAGTTTAACCTTTCCCTATAGAAGATAAATAAGTCAAGGGACCTACTTTTTATCTTTCGCTTCCCTTTCTCTCCTTTGAATAACTCCCATTGCTCCTTCTCGAACTGAATCCGCTCGATAAGTACTTGCAATCATAAAAAGAGGACAAAAGAAAATCAAAGCAAGAGATCTATCTACTCTAAGCAAGTAGAATCGATAAAATTTACACATATAATAATCATATATAAAGACAAGAATATGGGAAAAGGTGTAAACAACTTTATTAAGTAGAAAGAAGAGTTATAACCAATGAAGTCTGATCCCATGTCACTCATTCAGCTTGAGTTCCATCCTTCATCACACCAAAAACATAACACTCCGACAACATAACAATACTTGCTTATGATCTCAAACCTCAAACCAACAGTATCTCCTTACAAATTCTCAAAATCCAGCCTCTAATCACTATGATGAGTGCTCAATTTATAGGGAAATGGAGGTGGTTTTTTCATAAATTGGGCATTGAACGGCTTTCCAATTTTGGAGTTAGTTTCCATGGAGGAAGGGATGAGAGGATAGGATGTTATTTGATTCATTCCCTATCCAATTTCGAGCTCATAGGAGAGGATAAACAGTGGGAATCTTCTAGAACGGTCTAGAATGTAGGAATATTCCTAGAGCCCTATGAAGCTTTCGCTCAATCTCGCCCAACGCAAGTCAAGGTGAGCCTAGGTGCTGTGCAGAGTAGGCTTAACTGGGCCTAAGTGCTCTACAACACACTTACCCATGACCAAGGCTGCGTTGGTCCCTCAAGGAGTCATTTTAGGATGTCTTCAGGCTAGGAAACTCTCAGGAATGATGGCATTCAATGTCTTGACTTGTCTAGGGCATGTAGCAACTGAATCAGGGTTTGATGAGCCCTAAAAGTACTGATCTAAATGATGGGAGTGATGTGCCCAAATATACCTGTAATAACTCATCACCATCCACCAAGCTATTCCATCATCCTCTATTTCATTTACATCATCAGCAAGCTCCTCAACTACCCAAGTAGTAGTTATGGAAGCAATATGCCCCTATGGTTATACCCACTCAGTTCCATCATCTGCATCAAATCTATGGTCAGAGACATCCCTGATACGATGGTACAGGGGAGGTTAAAGCTAAGAAGCATGTGGATAAGGTCCTTGATTTTGTGGATTTGGAGGAAGTGGACCATGAGGATGATAACGTCAAATTGTTTTCTCAAAGTTTTTCTAGTGAAGTTAAGAAGTGGTTCAGGAGTGCTCATCCCGGAGATTTTGCTAACTATCAAGAGTTGGAGGATGCTTTTATTTTAAGATGGGGTGAGAAGAAGAATATCTTACAAATCCTTGCTAAGTATGATAATCTAAAAGGGCAGTCTAGTGAAAAATTCCAAGATTTTTCTGTAAGATTTAATAGTGTATAATTCCATCCCTGCAAACATAAAGAATTCTCCTGTACTTGATTTCCTTCATTACCCCGATGGTTTTGACACTGAGGTGGAGGCCAATTTGTTGGTGAAGAAACTCAAAATTAAGAGAGAGAGAAGAGTCACCATAAAAGAGGATCCTGACACTTCTTCTGATGAAAAGTTGGACACCTTGGTCAAGAAAATGGAAAAGGTGATGGAAAAGATGGCTTTGACTAATTGAGCTGCTATTAGAGAACCTTAGGTAGGTCCACAAATTCGAAATCCAAATTTTCAAAGGTAACTACAAGTGCCAATTAACCTACAGGAGCAAAAGGGTCTAGAGCAGTCACAGTGGCAAGCGAGGCCACCTTTTCAACAAAATTATGCCCAAGAACAAGATGAGGAAGACAATAAATTATCGAAGGATCAAATTCTTTTCTTTGGCGATGGGCAACAAACTATGTATTTGAGCAAATAAGATCAAAAAAAAGAGAAGTTCAAGAATTTTGTAACAAAATGTGAAGAATTATTGCTTGCTCAGTCCCAAAATGACAAGTTGATGGCTGAATCTAACGAGTACAAAAAAGGGTACTAAAATTCCATCATGTAGGTTCAAAGATAGTAAAATCTAAGGAGTATAAATGTGGGAAACAATGCAGCAAAGAAGGAATTAGTAGTCAACAATGCAACAAAGAAAGATGTAGTAGACATTAATGTAAAGAAATATGTCCCAAGTACTAGTGGCAAAAATAAAGAACCTCCCATCATCATTTTGCAAAGGAGAGAGGATCCTTTTAAGGACATTGCAGAAAAGAAGGATGTTATTCATAAGGAAGAAGAAAAAACACCAAGTCCTTTTAATCTTCAGACTGAGCTTGCTAAGTTGAAAATCTCCATTATGTTGGGAAAAATACCGAGAGGAGGGGTGAATTGGTATTTAAACTTTCACAATAATAATTTTTTCCTTTTCAAACTATATACACGATTTTATAGAAACCAAACAACGTATGTTCGCGACTATAATGAAATAAACCACCATATAGATAATAAACTTGTAAATCAGCTAATTCATTGTCTGTTGAACTTAAATCAGAGTGTGATGCATTTACTAAGAAGTAAACAGATGCAGTAAGAACCTAATAAATCAATAGATATAAGCAACACACATGAACACCAAGATTTTTCAGGTGGAAACCCAATGTGGCAAAAAAACCATCGTTGTTGTCGTCTCCATCTTCAGTCTTTTTATTATAAAAAGTGTTTAGAAGTTTTGTACTAGTGCATATTTTTCCAGTACGTAGGCATCTACCTGCTAAAGGCTACACAACCTTCACTCGTTTTCCATCTTGTATTAGAAGGGAGCTCCAACATCCTAGCTCTTGTACTGGTTGATATGTTTACCAATACGCAGGCCTTTGCTCTCGTGAAATATTTGAAGGATTTTCGTGTTTATGTTCTACATCCACATATTGTTGCTTATGTACCAAGTGTTGCAGTCAAAGATATTCCAATTTAGAATGATCCGGATGGGAGGAGGGGTAAGTGGAATGCCTCCATACTTGAGTATGATATCGAAATAAAACCCACAAGGCTAATTAAAAGACAAAGATTAGCTAGGATGATGGTAGAATCAAATCTGCAGTCACTTCAAATTAATTTCTTGGTTGTCCTGGTGGAAGAAGATAAATCAAGTTCAACTCAACACGTTTCGAAAAAATTTGTTGGCTCCAAGTGTTATGTTGATATTCTGTATGTACAACATCTGCAATCACCTCCAGATTTACCCAAAACCAAAGCTCATTTTTTCAAGTTGGAAGAAGTAAAATTTTGCATCATAGATCACTTTTTACTCAAAGGATCTCAACAGAATGTTGTTAAATTTTTTGTTGGAAGATGAAGCTCAAAGGAAAATGGAGGAGTTTGACAAAGGGGACTGTGGTGGGAACTTTTTTTGGAAGACCACAACAAACAAAACAAGGAAGGAATAAATTTATCCCGCTACCCTTGAAACCCATAGCAGTTGAGTCACCATTTCAGCAATGGGGACTTGATTTTATGGGTGAAATTCATCCCACTTCATCTAGGCAACACAAATGGATACTGATGACGACTGATTATTTCACCAAATGGATCGAGGAAGTTCCAACCATACAAGCTATAAGCACAGTGATTGTTCATTTCTTGGAGGGTAATATTTTGTCTAGATTTGGTTGCCCACATAAAATTTTTACAGATAATATCATTGCCTCTAGAAAATGATAGATTTATGTCATTAGTACAATTTTGTTTTATGAAACTCCATAGCCTATTACCCTCAGGGTAATGGTTTACTTGAATCACATAATAAGAGCTTGATCAACATTATTAAGAAAATGATGCAGGAGAACAAGAGAAAATGGCATAAGAAATTGGTACATGCACTGTGCGCAAATCGTGTGAGTACCAAAAATTCAATAGGCATGTATTCATTTCAGTTAGTTTATGGAACAAATGCAATCTTTCCTTCCTCGTTGGGAGTTTTGTCATGAAATTATTGCATGAAGCTGAGGTAGAGCCTAATGATATGCAACGAAGAATTATTCAAATGATTCAACTTCAACAGCCAAGAGAAGAAGTATTCAGGAGCACACAGCTCATACAAGACCGAATCAAAAGAATTTAGGATAGAAGGACTAAATCAAATTATTTTCAAATGGGAGATTTGGTATTGAATTTGGATTCCAGAAAAAAGAGAAGGCAAGGCACGAAAAATATGTGGAAATGGCCTTTTAAGATTGATGCATTCCATGGGAAAATGCTTATTTGCTTGAAGGTTTGTCTGATTAGCTAGTTGGAGCAAGGCCTGTGAATGGCAAGCTGTTGAAACGTTTTATTGTCAGATTAAGTTGTTTGGACAGATTTTCATTCTCTACATTCTAGAACAAGAAATTGAAACCTAGGGAACCAAGATTAAGCTGTTTGGCCTTCTCTTAATAGAAAATTCTTCAAAAAATGGTTAACTCATCAAAATTGGAATACAACAGTGGCATTTAGACTGGCACACTTTCATGGCCTCTTCTTTGGCCTCTTTCTGGAAATATGGAGCATTGCAGCATGCAAAGTATGACGTATTTGGCACTTTCAACTGTCAATCATGAAAGATGAACACCTGTTGCAACAGGAGGCTAACAGGAGGTAAGAAAGTTATTTGATGTTGGCATTATAGCACCTCTCAGATTTTCTGATTGGTTATCTAACTTGGTAGCGGTCAGAAAAAAGACAAGAGAAATCATATTGTGTGTGGGTTTTAGAAACTAAAATAGGGTGTCACTCAAGGACAACTATCCATTGCTAAAAATGGATCACATTATAGTGGGTGTAAGGAGAATGTCACTGTTGGATGGTTTTTCAGGGTATAACCAAATTTTTGTTCACCAAAAGACCAAGATAAGTCTGCATTCACTACACCATGGGGGGCCTTCAAATATGCGAAGATGCTATTTGGTTTGATTAACGTGCGAGCGACATTTTAGAGAGCTATGGATATAGATTTCGCTGAGGACAAGGGAATTTTTTTGGTAATATATCTTGATGATATCACTGTCTATTTGCAGTCAGATGAAGACCATTTGCAGTGCTTGAGGGAAGTTCTTGAAAAGTGGAGAACATTAAATCCAAAAAAAAAGTTGTTTGGGCTAGAGGAAGGTAATTTATTAGGTCATATAATTTCGAAAGACAACATCAAGATCGATCCAAGTAGAATTTCATCCATTTATAAAATGCATATTCTCATAAGTAAGAACGATATTTAGTCTATTATTGGCAGGATAAATTTTTTAAGGAGGTTTATTCCCAATTTGGCAAAATTTTTAAGGAAAGTTATAAACATGTTAAAGAAGGGTAGCGAAGTGAAATGGAATGAAGAAAGAAAAAACTAATTTGATGAAGTTAAATTTGCATTGTCTCGTGCTCCTACACTTGTCATTTTGGATTAAGCACGTGAGTTTATCATCTTTTCTTTTGCTTTAGAGCATAGTATTGTTGTTGTTTTAATGCAAAAAAATTAGCAAGGAGCGGAAAAACCAATTTCATTTTTTGGCAGAACTCTCAGAGATGCTACTCTTAAATATGACATTATGGAAAAATAGGCCTTCCCTCTCGTGAAATATTTGAAGGATTTTCATGTTTATGTTCTACATTCACATATTGTTGCTTATGTACCAAGTATTGCAGTCAAAGATATTTTGATTCAGTATGATTCGGATGTGAGGAGGGGTAAGTGGAATGCCTCCATACTTGAGTATGATATCGAAAAAAAACCCAAGGCCGATTAAAAGACGAAGATTGGCTAGGATGATGGTTGAATCAAATCTGCAATCACTTCAAATTAATTTCTTGTTTGTCCTGGTGGAAGAAGATGAATCAAGTTCAACTCAACATGTTCTGAAAAAATTTGTTGGCTCCAAGTGTTATGTTGATATTCTGTATGTATTACAACATCTGCAAGCACCTCCAGATTTACCCAAAACCAAAGCTCATTTTTCAAGTTGGAAGAAGTAAAATTTTGCATCATAGATCATTTTTTACTCAAAGGATCCCGACAGAATGTTGTTAAATTTTTTGTTGGAAGATGAAGCTCAAAGGAAAATGGAGGAGTTTGACAAAGGGGACTATGGTGGGAACTTGTTTTCGAAGACCACTTCATCTGGGCAACATAAATTGATACTCACAACAACTGATTATTTCACCAAATGGATCGAGGAAGTTCCAACCACACAAGCTACAGACACAGTGATTGTTCATTTCTTGGAAGGTAATATTTTGTCTAGATTTGATTGCAGGCATAAAATTATTACAGATAATGTCGTTGCCTTTAGATCAAAGAAAATGATAGATTTATGTCATAAGTACAACATTGTTTTATGAAACTCCATAACCTATTACCCTTAGGGTAATGGTAATTTACTTGAATCACCCAATAAGAGCCTGGTCAACATTATTAAGAAAATGTTGCAGGAGAACAAGAGAAGCTGGCATAAGAAATTGGTACATGCACTGTGGGCAGACCGTGTGAGTACCAAAAATTCAATAGGCATGTCTCCATTTCAGTTAGTTTATGGAACAAATGCAGTCTTTCCTTCCTCATTGGGAGTTTCATCATGAAATTATTGCAGGAAGCTGAGGTAGAGCCTAATGATATGCAATGAAGAATTATTCAAATGATTCAACTTCAACAGTCAAGAGAAGAGGTGTTTAGGAGCACACAGCTGATACAAGACTGAATCAAAAGAATTTATGATAGAAGGACTAAAGCAAATTATTTTCAAATGGGAGATTTGGTATTGAATTGGGATTCCAGAAAAAAGAGAAGGCAAAGCACGAAAAGTTCAAAAATATGTGGAAAGAGCCTTTTAAGATTGCCGCATTCTGTGGGAAAATGCTTATTTTCTTGAAGATTTGTCTAATTATCTAGTTGGAGTAGGGCCTATGAATGGCAGGCTGCTAAAAATTTTATTGTCTAATGTCATAGTCGATTCACCTTTTCATGGTATATATCATTTTACTTTTGAATAATGTAAGTGTGGGTAGTTGGTGTTGGGATTTGAAGCCTGAAGTGAAGGCCCTAAGATCCTAGCATTCTGCTGCCATACATAAGTCATTCAGTTGAGTAGGTTTAGTTAGTCAATAGTCATTTTTTAGTCTGTTAATCATAATTTCAGTTTATCAATTAGCTCTATGACCCAATGAATAGGATACTAGTCTGTGTTTTTGTTCTTGGCACCTCGCTAGAAGGTTGCCATCCCCAATGGAGCCAATGTTTGGGTTAGGGTTTGCAAAATCACAGCTTAAGATATCATTTTTAAAGAGACAGAACCAAGAGATTAGAGAAACAACCTTACAAGTAGATCAGCCAAAGGAGGAAGCAAAGGAATGCCCCAATCCTACTACACAGTATAACTAGAAGGCCTGTAACTAGGGCATCAAAATTTCAACAAGGGTGGGTGCAAAAAATGAAGAAAATAGCCTAGTCACCTGATAGACCAGATTTTGATCAATGGAGGGAGTATCATAGGTATCTGGAAGAGCTTGAGGATTGTCAAGACAATGAAAACTACAAGAAATTTGTTAACCAGTTACTTGTGGATTGTAATGAAGAATTGATTGATGCCTTCAAGTCAATGGACAGATGCAACACATAAAAGGTTGGATAGTATTGTGAATTGTTTTAGAGATATTTGTGCACTGTGATCTTTATTAATAATAATACTTAAAGTTGATTATTTCCAATGATCATTGCAGAGATACTTGTGGTATTATGCCTCGAATTTTTTTATCTTTTGTATTTGTTACCCTATTTAATTTCTCCCTCATCCTTCTTTAAGGGTATAATGGAACAACTTGATTAAAATTCCTTATGCATGCACTAGTTTAGTTTTCTTAATGATTCAAATGCAAATGAAATGTGTTATGACTTTAAATCTTCTGGTTTCCCTCTTAATACTCACCCATTGAAATATAGTAAGAAAAATCTCCTTTGTTCTAGCATGTGTGGATGAGTCTTTTATATGTTCAATTCCTACTGTACCATAATTGTTTTCAACCCTCGTTACATTGGTGACTCCAAAGAAGAAAAGTTTTTACTTCCAAGAAGATAACAGTTCTTTAGAAGTGTGATGGATATGCATCTAACATTAACAAATAAGAATTCCTCTTGAGAACCAAGGATACAACCAAGTGATCTCATGCTAGCTTACCAAGTGACAACCTGCAGTGAGAACTAGTACTTGTGCATATAGCACCGACACTTCCAAGTTTGTTATGAACTACCAGGTTGATAAAAGTAAATTTGGTAGCCCAGGAGTTGTAGCATTCTTGTTGCAATATTGGCGCTCACCAAAGACTACCACCTTCACTCTTCCTCCTGGGACCACATTTCATAAATTTTTAGAATGGATACTCCTGGTACACATCAACATAATATGTAGGCCATATTTCATCAAATTTTCATACTGGACCCATTAGTAACTCTAAAGCTCAAAATCAATCACCACTACAATATAACCATCAAATACAATTGTATCAACCAATCACTGAAACCCATCAACTCTGAAGAAAAAAAAAATCAATCAATCTAAACAATCAGATCACTGTCACGAGGGCATAGAGTTGAACTCAGAACACTGCATCAACAACTAGAACCAACTGCAGCCTCAAAAATCATATGTCAGAATATATACGCTACTTCAATGAGGACAATTTGCGGGTATATGCTACTTTCCATAACCCAACTTGTGTATGCCTCTAAAGATACTGAATCATAAAACTTCTAAACCAAAAACTATACTACCCAAATACATTCTGAAGATCTATTGTCATATTACAGAGTTCTAAACAGATAGCAGCAAAGATAACTCTTCTTATTCAATCAATCAGTCATCCAAAATCAATCTCCTAATATAATAAATTTTACTTCATATCTAATGAAGACATCATTGACAAACAACAGTAAAACATCAACACTTATCAGATAGATTAGTCATTTCTAAACAACAAGCCCTTCCTTTGCATATGTTACTTGGAAGTGTCGAACCCGCATGTATATGTGCCTTCACCAAGGAAAACCTGCATATAGATCTGAAAATAATGACTTATGACTTTGCAGCTTTTCAAGACTTCAGATATACCCAAATCATAGAATTTAAATTATAAAACATGTGTTAGCACTTAGATCTAGCCTATCCATTATCAGATCATACAATGATAAGTCATTTCAGGTGTCATGATCCTGATCCAACATTAGATCCAAGGGTGCACATGATGTTTCATATCTATATCATGACCATTGCCCTTACAACAAAAAATATAATTCAAATAGAAGTATTCATGAAAAACCCCTTCACGTGCACATTTAGCCCTTTGATGTTCTCCTCCTTATATACTTAGAGCCTTTGTTAATACCATGCACCAAAACAACACTTAGAACCTATGGTATTCTTAGACGGGATCAGGTAACCGTTATTCTACTCAATATTGTGGGCTAATACCATGGTTTTGACCCTTGGTATTCTCTAACCTTAATTTTCCATCCCATACACGTTTTTCCTTCTGTGAAATTGCATGCATATGTATATGATTCTTTTATTTTGTCAACCTGTGTGTATACGCTACTTGGACTAGATTAAACATCGTATACAACTTAAAACATTCTCTTTCATCAATTTCTTGATTCTAATCTATAATATTTTGTCCCATCATCCTGTTCTTTTGTACCATTACTCTGTTACCTCTGCATAGACCTATTACAATGTGAGTTTCCCTTTATCATTTCTGAATTGACCTGTATGTGGGTTGCCATCAAGGACAACACATGTACCATAATTCCAACACATTCCCCTCGGTGAATTTCTCAAGAATGATCAATATATAACTCAAATTTTTAAGTCGTTGAGAGTTGACAAAACTTCTGATACTGTCAACATATCAGATGATCATCAGCCATCATTTTTGGGCCAAAGATTGATGATAAAGGGGAGGATGGGGATGTGCCTCCTTTTTATATCAGTTTGAATGTGCATGATCAAATATTACACAATGTTATGCTAGATTCTAAGGCCTCACACAATTCGATGCCAAAAGTGATTATGGAGAGGCAGGAGCTTGACATCACCAAACTTTACAAGAACTTGTACTCATTTGATTCCAGCAAATTGAAGAACCTGGGATTGATCAAGGATTTAGCAGTATCATTGACTCAAATTCCTTCCAAATGTATGGTGATGGAAATCATTGTATCATACATACTTCTCAAATTTGGCATGCTTCTTTCTAGATAATGGATGGCAAAGCTACACGGTGCAATGCAAATTGATATGTCTTACATAACTATCCTAGTTTTTGGTGGTTAGACAAGGAGGTTGTACAAAGAACCACTCATGCAATACATGATCAGCAACAAAGAGAAGCCTGAAAATCATCTGTACATGTTGTTCATTTCGATTTAGATTCTTTTGTTTTATTTAATTATGGTTGTCCTGATGAAGAGGACAAAAATTCAGAAGTAAAAGCGGATGAAAATGTGAAATAGAATAGCAAACAAATTGAAGAACAAGACAACAAAATATTCCATGAAAATTTTGAAAATTTGAAAGTTGAAGTAAGTGAAAAAGATGAGAAAAAACAACACATTTGGACCATGCATTTTGATGAGAAACAAGAAGATATGGTGCTTGTTCAAGTGTATGGATAGTCAACCTAGAAGCCAGAAAGACCAATCTTTGTTCATACAAATTAGTTTTTGATTGTTCCAACAATGTGGCAGAGTATGAAGCACTCCTTTTGGGTCTGCCAATTTTGAAGAAATGAGGATCTAGAAGAATAGCTATCTATGGGGATTCAGAGTTAGTTGTCAAGCAAGTTAAAAATTATCGGAATGCGTGCTTATCGGAACGTTGTCCTAGATTAATTGCAAAATTTTTCTAAATATGGTTTTTCAGTTATTCCTAGAAGAGAGAATGTTGTTGCAGATGCATTGGCTACATCAGCCTCTGATTTTGAAATTTCTAGCAGTATTAGAGGCAAGTACAAGGTGGAAGTAAAATACAGACCCGTTGTCCTGGATAACATGAAGTATTGGCAAGTCTTTGAAAATGACAAGCAGTTGGAAAATTTCTTGTTGATGAAGGAGGAATTTTCCAAAATGAGGTTGGAAAAGGACTGTAGATGGGAAGATGTTGATAAGGAGAGATTTATAAATCAGATGAAAGAAGAATTGGACAAGCAAGGGATAGAATTGAAAGTGTTGCAGCTAAAAGACAATGTCATTCCAAGAGGGCTAGTACCTTTGGAAGAGTTTTTTGATCAAAATGATGTGGCCAAGAGGCCAAAGTTGGTGCCTACTAGGGATGGAGTGGAAGAATGAAACATAGGCACAAAAAATAACCTAAATATGATAAAGTTGTCCAAGACTTTGAGTCCAGAAATGAAGCAGAAATATTTGGACTTGTTGAGAGAATTTTCTAATGTATTTGCTTAGGGATATGAGGACTTGAAGGTGTATGATAAGGACATCATCCAACACATGATACCAATAAAAAAAGATCAAAATCCTTTCAAATAGAAGCTGTGGAGGAGAAACCCAGTTCTACTACCTTTGATCAAAAGGAGGTAAGAATGTTATTTGATGCTAGCATTATAACACCTCTCAGATTTTCTAATTGGTTATCTAACTTGGAACCAGTCAGAAAAAATATAAGAGAAATCGTATTGTGTGTGGGTTTTAGAAACTAAAATAGGGTGTCACTCAAGGACACCTATCCATTGCTAAAAATGGATCACATTATAGTGGGTGTAAGAAGAATGTCACTGTTGGATGGCCTTTTAGAATATAGTGGGTGTAAGGAGAATGTCACTGTTGGATGGTTTATCATGGTATAACCAAATTTTCGTTCACCAAAATATCAAGATAAGTCTACATTCACTACACCATGGGGGGCCTTCAAATATGCCAAGATGCCATTTGGTTTGATGAACGCAGGAGCGACATTTTAGCAAGCTATGGATATAGATTTCACTGAGGACAAGGAATTTTTTTTAGTAATATATCTTGATGATATCACTGTCTATTTGCAGTTAGATGAGGACCATTTACAGTGCTTGAGGGAAGTTGAAAAGTGCAGAACATTAAATCCCAAAAAAATATTTGTTTGGGCTAAAGGAAGGTAAGTTATTAGGTCATATAATTTCGAAAGACTGCATGAAGATTGATCCAAGTAGAATTTCATCCATTTAGAAAATGCATATTCCCATAAGTAAGAAGGAGATTTAGTCTTTTATTGGCAGGATAAATTTTTTAAGTAGGTTTATTGCCAATTTGGCAAATTTAAGGAAAGTTATAGACATGCTAAAGACGGGTAGCGAAGTGAAATGGAACGAAGAAAGCAAAAACTATTTTGATGAAGTTAAATCTGCATTGTCTCGTGCTCCTACACTTGTCAGTCTAGATTACACACATGAGTTTATCATATTTTCTTTTGCTTTAGAGCATAGTATTTCTAGTGTTGTAATGCAAAAAAATCAGCAAGGAGTGGAACAACCAATTTCATTTTTTAGCAGAACTCTCAGAGATGTTGCTCTTAAATATGATATTATGGAAAAACAGGCCTTCGCTCTCATGAAATATTTGAAGGATTTTCAAGTTTATGTTCTACATTCACATATTGTTGCTTATGCACCAAGTGTTGCAATCAAAGGTATTCTGATTCAAAAGGATCCGGATGGGAGGAGGGGTAAGTGGAATGCCTCCATACTTGAGTATGATATCGAAATGAAACCCACAAGGCTAATTAAAAGACAAAGATTGGCTAGGATGATGGTTGAATCAAATCTACAGTCACTTCAAATTAATTTCTTGGTTGTCCAGGTGGAAGAAGATGAATCAAGTTCAACTCAACACATTCCGAAAAAAATTGTTGGCTCCAAGTGTTATGTTGATATTGTGTATGTATTACAGCATCTACAAGCACCTCTAGGTTTACCCAAAACCAAAGCTCATTTTTTCAAGTTGGAAGCAGTAAAATTTTGCATCATAGATCATTATTTTACTCAAAGGATCCCGACATAATGTTGTTAAATTTTTGTTGGAAGATGAAGCTCAAACGAAAATGGAGTTTGACAAAGGGGACTGTGGTCGGAACTTGTTTTGGAAGACCACTACAAACAAAATCATAACAGTTAGATTTTATTAGCGGATCTTGTTTGATGATGTGTATTAGAAGGTTGCTAAATATTTGAAGGAAGGAAGCAATTTATCCTGCTACCCTTGAAACCCATAGCAGTTGAGTCACCATTTCAACAATGGGGACTTGATTTTATCAGTGAAATTCATCCCACTTCATCTGAGAAACACAAATGGATACTGACGACGACTGGTTATTGCACCAAATGGATCAAGTTACAATCATACAAGCTATAGACACAATGATTGTTCATTTCTTGGAAGGTAATATTTTGTCTAGATTTGGTTGCCCGCATTAAATTATTACAGCTAATATCGTTGCCTCTAGATCAAACATTACAACATTGTTTTATCAAACTCCATAGCCTATTACCCTAAGGGTAATGGTTTAGTTGAATCACCCAATAAGAGCTTGATCAACATTATTAAGAAAATGATGCAAGAGAACAAGAGAAGATGGCATAAGAAATTGGTACATGCATTGTACCAAAAATTCAATAGGCATGTTTCATTTCAGTTAGTTTATGGAATAGATGCAATCTTTCCTTCCTCGTTGGGAGTTTCGGTCATGAAATTATTACAAGAAGTTGAGGTAGAGCCTAATGATATGCAACGAAGAATTATTCAAATGATTCAACTTCAACAGTCAAGAAGTGTTCAGGAGCACACAACTGATAGAAGACCGAATCAAGGCGAGTCTTGGCTACAACAAAATAATAATATCTCCAAGAGAGAGGTAAGCACAAAGCCATCAGAAAAGCAGATTGAAGAAGCAAGCAAAATCTATGAAAAGAAAAATTGGAAAAGAAGTTGAGAACCAAAAGAGACCTAATTTTTCTCACAATAACAAAAGTGACAGTTTTTAAAGTGTTTTTCCTCCACAAAGGCCTTTCACCATTCAATTCCAAAAACTTTTCCTTGGTGTAATATTGTTGGTCAACGCTATAAGTATAGAAAATATGGGTCACAATCTTTGAGAATTTAGTAAAAGTAAGCAAAACATAAGCAATAAGAGATATTCAAAAGATATGAAACCCTATCAACTCTATTTGCAAGTCATGCCATCCCGAGAAGAAGGCCACAATTAGCTTTAGAAAAAGGTGTACCCACAAGCATAGATCCATCTTAAGTAAGGATCTAACATGAGCCGAGAGGTATCAAATTTCTTCACATGTAAACTTTTTTAAAGTGCAAAATACAATGTATTATTTTTCATTGTTTAAATTGGATTTTTGAATTCTAAATAGGATATATAAGACCAAATGGTTTATTATTATTATTATTATTATTATATTTAAGTATATATAAATATTAATTCCCATTAAAATATTGATTTATAACTCACATTGAATATTTTTTATATACAACATTAAAATGTTTTATTTTAACAAATATATATGATGATGATATCAACGTAAATTAATTAACACAAATCTTTAAAAATCATGTTCTTAAGATCAAACAAAGGAGGTGAATTTATCTCTACTAAATTTTATGAATTTTATGAATATTATAGAATCAAAAGAAATTTTTCGATGGAAAAAAATCCACAAAAGAATGGAGTTGTACCAAGAATATAATATTATAGAATATGCTTTGAACAATGCTAGATCATGCCAAACAATAGATTTTTGGGAAACACATTAAACACGACCATCTACATTTTAAAGTGTAGATTTTAGTGCACGACCACAATTCTCCTATTGAAATATGGAAAGGAAAATGTGTACTATATAAAGATCAATGAAGACAATTTAGAAAAATTTTATTCCAAAATAAATGAAATGATCCTCATCTAACTCTATATGTAATGATCTCTCTATGTAATTTTCATATCCAAATATCTCAAAATCAACTCTATATGTAATGATCTCTATATGTAATTTTCATATCCAGATATGTGAAATGAAGCTTATAGAAGGGAAACTTATGGACGCAAAGACGCTCTAAAAGCCGTGAATCTTTATGTCATCCTTCTTTACCAAGCCTGTCTGTAGTCATAGCAGAAAAACACTTGTCAAATATCATTCAATGCATACATGGGCGACTTCCAATAAGCAAAGAAAGGAGGAAAGAGGCATGAAAACTTACTTTGATTAAGAAGTTGGAGACATTTTTGCGTTGGTCACCCTGAAGCTGAATCACCTTTCCCAGCTCTTTGTCCTGCACAACGTTTCCGTTGCAGCAGAACTCCTTCTTCACGTCCTTCAGAATCCTATTGTAATTGTAATCCTTATGCAGCCCCTGAACTGTGGTCACACATTTCCTGCCGTTACGTTGCTGAATGCGTATATGGATATACTCATCCTTGCACGTTCTTTTTCCTGCTCCCCTCTCCTCTTCTACACCAAATTCCGAATCCTTGAATGGATCTGAATTTAATGTACAACTCAATCAATCCACCCACAAATAAACGCACCCGTTAGACTCTAGTATATAACATCCATTAGCTTTAAGTCAATCAGAAACAGGAAAAAAAGCATAAAATCGTGGCATAAAATGAGTGGGTAAAAGCAAGAATTCATACCAAAGGGACCAATGGCTACGTTGGTCTCTAAATCCGACATGACCGACTGTTTACAGTTAAAGATGGCAGAACAACAATCGCTCGCGGAGAGACAGATGAAACAGAGAAATACGTCTGTCGCTCGCGGAGAGACTGATGAAACAGAGAAATACGTCCAAATTCTGAGCAACCAAGAAAAACAGAGCGCAATTAAAGTGATTTCGTTGAGATCTAATTGCCTCATTACTTATTAATAATGATTGTAATAGCGTTCCCATTGAGTCGCTAAGGTCGGTTCCACCCCAAAAACGGTGGGTCTGACGGAGTAAAATAAAAAAACGTGTTGGCACGTATGGAAAGTGTGGCTTTTCATGGAAGGGCGTTTTGTATTTTTTTGGGTTTTATTTCGTAAAAATGGATTTAATATTGGGAAATCTTTTTAATCACAAAGTTATTAAAATGCTGAAAAAAGTTCCCAAAAAAAAACAAATATTGAGATTTGGATTATAAAAGTAGTATTGAAAATGCAAAAAAATGCATTGTTACATATTGATTAAGGAAATTATTTGTAATTAATTATTTTTCTATTCCTTATGTCTGCATTTATATATAGTTATTATGATAATTTATTAACATTCTGGTGTTTTATTTATCAACATTGATGTGTTTTAGTTATGACTAGTTTAACCAATAATTTAGAAATAATATGCATGTAATTAGTTTTCTTTTTAATTAAAATCATTGAATCAATTATTAAGAATACAAGCACACTATGAATTATTAGTGAGAATTAGCTTTGCTCTACAACACCAAAGCTTTGTGTCAAAATTTCAATTTGCAAATGTTTTCTTACTCTTTTCTTTTTATCTAATGAAGAAGTTGGTAGTTGACGCAATAGCCCCCCATGCTTATGGGGTTGGGTGGTGGTTGAAGAGTTGTTACCTATGGGTAGTATGGGCTAGTATCCTTCTCAAATTTCAAGAGTTACCAATGAGTGGTGTGCGGGAATGGGAAAAACCATGGGGATTAATCGTTCATTTGTTAAAAGATATAGAGGGAGTAGGGGGAACACATGATTGCCTAGAGAAGTGAATTCACAATTAGAGACACTATTACTTAGTGGAATATCGATGGTGGCATTATGAGTGATTAGAACTTGATTTGGTTACGCAATTGTATGTAGAAAAGTGGCATTCATAAGCTCAGCTATTGCTAGTGTGTTATACCTTACAATGATTGATATTTGCTTATTAATTTACTACAAAGGAGCTATGGAACCTAGCCGAGTTGAGGGGGTCATAATTTGATGTGTGGTAGGAAAGCATGTGAAGCAAGGTGCAGAAATCAATAATGAATTACAAAGTAGTGAACAAATATCCCCATTTTCTTTGCAAGCTAACTGTTGGCACACAAATGACAATAGGGTTGAGACTCTGGGTTCAGGCACAAGGGGCCAACAAGGCTCCATAATAGTCTAGCACAACACCAACATTTTCACCTTACCTGAGAAGGGGAAGGAGTCTCACTCGAGGCGTGTCGCAACCAAAGTTAGGTGAGGGTTGGAGTTCGATACCAAGGGAATCATATCAACCAGAAGAGAGCAAAGGATGGTAACTTAACATGCAAACTAACCAGATTACAATGCTTTATTCCTGCTATACCAAAAGACTACCCAAACAGATGCACTTATAAATTTTTTGAATAGCCAGAATAATACACAAGGACACAACATAACTCCAGAATAACCTTCTTCATTAGCATAACATAGCACAATACATAAGGCCCTTGGCCTAATCCTCAACAATGGAAATCACTCAGTTCTTGTAATGTGTCCATATGAATTCGGACCGAGGCCCAGAGATTGCAGAGTTTCTCTTTGGTCTTGGCCAGCTCATCCTCCGTGTGCTAGACGCAGACTTCTAGAGTGGTGACTTTTGCTTGGAACTGCTTCCACTGCTCCTTGTCCGTAGAGTTCTTAATGTGAGTGAGGAGATGATTAATTCGTTAGCAAAGTGGGTAGACTGGTTGATGCTTCTCTGCTAGGCTGCTAGACCAGTCATGAACCTGTTGGAGTAAGGTGTATCCATCATTCAAAACCTTGAGGATGGAGGCCTTAAGAGAGGCTATAAGGGTGGTTTTCTGCTCAATCTCATCATCATACACCATGGAAGGAGTGCATTTCTCGCAACATCGCGGTTTCGCCTGAGCTCTCAGTTAGACGAGATCAGGACATTACATGCAATCTGGATGTGGTCATAGCATTCGACCAGGGTACAGGGGGAAAAATCTCCGGGATCCTCGATTACCGCATCAGAAATGCAAGGCCATAGTGCCTAAACTCGCAAAGTAATCTGATTGACATGTTCCTGAAGTTGTTGATTGTCTTGGCGGAGTTGGTCCCATTCAACTATGAGGGAAACAATTTGTTGTTGTTGCTGCTCATGGTTGGCAACAAGGTCATTGTGTATTTGTGCATCCCTATGTGCGGCTTGCTGTATAAAGTTGAACAACTGGGCTGATGACCAACTTTGGAGATCATTCTGATGCATGCTGGATGGATTAGGGAATCAACATTGTAGGGGCTTCCCACTAGCGACGAACTTGTCAGAATGTCTGTGGGGAAATGTGGCTTGTTGTGATGGATTTGCAAATTGAGGCGTTGATGGTATGGAAATAGGATTTGGTGCAACAAGGGGGCTTAAACAAAATTGGAGCATGAAGGGCTTGACAGTGGTAACAAGTGACTATGGAATGATGGGCCTTATGTTCAGCAGTGAGCCCGACTCGAGTAACAATGACATCATGGAGGCAGTAACAATTTCTCCGCTAGGGATTGTCATGGCAGACTTAATAACTGAATAAAATTCCATATCCTCTGTGCCTAGTAGTGTCCTAGAGGGAATTGTATCTGATAGGATTGTAGAGGTGGATGCAGTGTGTGGGGGTGGGTCACGCGAGTTTGACAAAACTATGGATGTGGAAGGCAGAACTTCTTCTATGATGGGTGAGGTTGCAGCGGACTCGAGTCCCTCAATGGTGAGGTCTACTATTTTCATTACAGGGTTCAATTTTTGCTTCTTGGCTCTGGCTGCAGGCTTGGTGCTTTTTGTTTTATGGGGTTTGGGGATGGTAGGCTTAGACTCTGAATGAGGCCCTATAGATTGTATTGTAACAATGAGAGGAGTGGTAACGAGAGGGTTCTGTGGTATAAAATTTGTGACTCAACTGTGTTGGGAACCAAACCTGGTTAAATGATAATATTCGTGATGGTCTCCTTGACTGAGCTCATTTGCTTCTTCATTTGTGTGAATACCGGTTGCAACTCATGTTCAACAATCTCCTTCCTGGTCTTCACAACTATTTCACCTAGTAGCAGCGGTGATACCATCCTGTCAAAGAAGTATAGGCACTTCCCTTTTCTAATTTCCTTGTGACCCTTGACAATGACCTGACCTCTGCATGAAAAGCTTTAGCTAATAGCACAAATTTATGATCCCGCATCTTAAATATGTGCGGGTGAACATAGTGCGACCTTACAAAGGTGTTCCCATGAGTAGCCCCAAACCAAATTGTTTCCATATATTTTTCCAACAATGACCTATGGATCCTTTCGGTATCTATAATCACATCGAGCAACTTTACATACCAATAGCCAAATGAAGTCTCATTGATTTATTTGATGCTTGAGTCTCCCGAACTCCTCCATGGCACATATCGGAGAGCCAAGGGCTAGTCCTCTGAATTTGGCACTAAGTCCCTGCCCTTTCATGGGCACCACTTCCACATTGCCAAAGAAACTAACATATAGTCCTAGATGAAGTTGGTGCTCCACTTGTAGACATATTCATAGGCTTCAAACAACTCAACGAGGCAAAAATCACCCCATTTTAGTTAGCCACCCTCTGTGCAATGCTCTGCGACTGAAATCGTGTCTAAGGTGCACTCGTTCTTTGAGAAATGGCGCATCAACTTTCATGCAATGATGTAGCAAGAAGAATTAATTTTATCCTTGTTGATCAAGTCGATGGGCACTCCCTTCCCCCTCTCTTGGTAAAATACTTGGCATAGTAGTCAGTATCCCCTTCTTTCTTCACTCTTTTTGATTTTTTCTGAAACACGGTTGAAACTACATCTCTTGTTGCTGATAGACTTGTAAGTCTCTAAATGTCAACCGTGTGAATTGGGTACTCCTTGTCAAGCCAGAGCAACCCACCATGCATCCTGTTGATCAACAACTTAGTGCATTGCATTGATGCAAGAGTTGTGCCAAACAGAAGAAAACTCCCTAGATGTAATAGTGTGGACCACCGAATCCTTGTGTAGTTATTCTTAACCTTGATCGTTGATGTCCTATCTTCCTTTGTGACTGATTCTGTATATACTTTGTTCTTTAGGGCCGACAATTAAAATGAGTCTGACAAATCATTATCAATGATTGTGGCTTTATCATATTTTCTGTAGAGAGACTCTGAAACTGAAATTATTGTGTCCAACCCAACCTCAAGAATAAAGAGAATTGCCTTTGTCATGTTGGAATGCCACTGATAGGCTGAAATCACTGGTGGTCGATAGCAAATCCTTGAATGACATCACTGTGTTGGGTGGTGGTTGAAGAGTTGTTACCGATGGGTAGTATTAGCTAGTATCTTTCTCAAATTTCAAGAGTTGACCTATGAGTGGTGTGCAAGAATGTGAAAAATCATGGGGATTAATCATTCATTCTTTCAACCATATAGAGGGAGTAGGGGGAACACATGATTGTCTAGAGAATTGAATTTACAATTAGAGACACTATTACTAAGTGGAATATCGATGGTGGCATTATGAGTGATTAAGACTTGATTTGGTTACCCAATTATATGTAGAAAAGTGGCATTCATAAGTTGGGTTATTGTTGGTGTGTTCTAGCTTACAATGATTGATATTTTCATATTAATTTACTACAAAGGATCTTTGGAACCTAACTGAGTTGAAGGGGTCATGATTTGATGTGTGATAGGAAAGCATGAGAAGCAAGGTGAGTAAATTAATAATGAATTATAGAGTAATGAACAAATATCCTCATTTTCTCTGCAAGCTAACTAAGAGGCATTTGGAGATTATGGAGGCCCTAGGTTTAGTATGGAAAAGGAGTTCTCTATCTATCTTATGTATGTGAAGGAGAATTTCCCTCACTAAGATAAATTCCGTTTGTGGTTTCATCTCTTGGCTAGGGTTAACTAACAATAGAAATATTGAAGTTTAGCAGAGCCTATGGTTGGCTAGAAAAAACTCATTCCTATAGGTTTTAATCGTGTACAATTAATCATTACAAATAGATTCTTAATAAAAATAGAAAAGGTACAATGACAAACACATAAATTTACACAAATATTTTATCCTAGAAACCCAAACCTCAGAAAACAAACAAGATTTTATTCTCTATATCTACTATATATTATTACAATATAATATACATCTCATGGCATATGAATTCTAATTCCAACCATACTTCTACATCTGAAACTAAAAAGCCATGGGAAAAAGCACCATACACCAAAAAATTTATTTTAGCAAAACCATCAACATATGGTATTTTCTATTGACATACATTTTTTATTCAATCATGGAACTTTGGGTTCTTGGCAAAATTTATTGTAGAAGTGTTAATCATGAGAGGAGTTGAATGTACTAGTTTCTCTGGCAAATATTCTATAATTTTCCTGAGCCACACAATTTCCTTTGTTGCTTCAGTCGTTGCCACATGTTAGTGTCGGTATCTTCATCCATCTGTCAGAGATCAAATTCTCTTGTTGCATTGCATATTAGGTTTCTCGCTCAGTCAACTACATTCCATTAGGAGCATGGATCATCTGACGATAGTGGCTTGTTGTACATTTTCCCTCATGTCCTTTACCTGCTGGCTCATTTCCATTCATCAAGATCATTTGCAGTCACTTTTTGTCTTTAAATTTGCAAGACTCATTTCTAGGGCTTCAGTTTCATTAGGTCTAGGGTTTCATCAAAAAGGTCTTCAAAATGTCCAATAATAGTCAGCAGGCGCATGAGGAGGTTGAATAAAGTTTCAGTACCAATAAAATTCACAATCTCATGCTCAGACGTATTTTTCCTCAAAAACCTGTTTTGAGGAAAAACAAAGTATTTTAGGTTTTTGTTGTATAAATTAACGTAATTTCAGTTCTCTTATATGTAAATCACTTCAGTCACAACCCTGGTCACCTTGCCAAGCTTCAGCAGCTCCATCCCCTGCAAGGTAAACAAAAATCAAGTGGGTTTTATGAATGAAAAATCAAAAACTCTTGTATATAAGTCATCTTTACAATTCAAAAAGCTCATTGGCACTCAAAGAAGAAAGATTGAGCAAAGTGAAGGTCGTGTTGGAGAAAGGAAGCAAAATCGCAGCAAAGAGTTCCAGTTTTGGAGGTGCGGTGCATTGGGAGAGAGGTGCAGCAGATACAAGTGGCGCGGCGCATTGGACCGCCCTCCACAGTGTTAAATTTATACTGGTGCGTCGCATACAGGAGGTGCTGCGCATAGAGCTGCCAAGCCCAATTTCATCATAAACTCCCTTGAATTTCCAAAATTGCTCAAACCTTCTAGTGTGCAAGTAAGTCAAGCCCTTTTCCTTGCTAGTGAAAGAGTTTTTCTTAAAAATCTATGGTGGTTGTGTGAAAAAAATCAAACCCTACTTCCTTGCAATTTCTCAAAAAATGATTGCCTAGGGTTTGCATTTGTCATTTTGCTACCAACTTCACTCCACCACTCCCTCACTTTTGATTCCTCCATTTGTTTCCCAATTTCATCCACTCATTCCCTAACTTCCATATTCCTAAAATAAAAAATCATTCACCCCTATCCACAAATCTCATTTTCCCAAATCCTAATTCCAAAATCCCTAAACCCTAATTGTTGTCCCTAAGCTTACACACTATTCCCTAAACCCCCTATTTCCCAAAAAAACTTGTCATAGTATTCCCAAAACCCCTCATATCCTCTCCCTTCAAGTCCCTCATACATTCTTACCCTTGGTGGCAGAAAACTAAAATCACCATAAATCTCTTCATACTCATCAAGAAAACTCACACATTAGCAAGCATGGAATATGATCCTTCATATGACCGAGATGAAGAGACACACAGTGACTCTCCTATAGAAATGCATGCACCAAGGAGACCTCACAAGGGTGGAAAACATATATGAGAGGAGCCTACTTCACTTGCCGAGCTGCAGGCCTGCCCTCTTACTATCACATGCTTCCAACACCAATCCTGTTATCAGTTCTGTTAGATGGTTACGAGAGTCCAGTATCATCATGAGTTAGCCCGGTTATTTGTGCTTCATCTACATAATGGCCAAGCCACTCTAGCTGGTGTGGCATTCACCTTGACACCGGAGTCTATTTCTCTAGCAATTGGCATTCCTAATGTCGGAGAACAGTGGAATAAAAGGTAGCAAATTGACAGGGAGCATTACGAACCATACATCAAGCCTGGTTATTTGAGACAACTCAGCAAAGTTTTTCCCTTTTGGTACCTGAAAGACTCATATGCTCCCTTGATGAAACTCATAATGAAGTATTTTAGCTGTGACCTGGCCAGTTTTCTCACCTATATGCTTATCATATCAGATTGTTGATGCACTTTACCAGGGTGAGAATGATGAATCTCCCCTACTTCATGTTCCGAAATATTGATAAGATGACCACGTTAGTACAACAGAAGACTCCTCAGCAGTAGTTTAACAGTATATATCATTTTACACTCATCAAAATTGTGGTCATGCATCAGCTTGGTTTGCAGGGCATCACATGGGAGGATTTAATTTGTCATGAGTTCTTCATAGCTACTCAGGTACCTCCAGAGACTTTTCATGAGACAGGTGGACCTTCTCATCAGCAGGAGGGTCATGAGACACAGACCGCTAGTGTTTCGGTGTTTGTCACCTATCAAAAGGACACTAGACAGTTGTTTGCAGCAGCAAAGCGAGTATTATCTCCAACCAGGGTGGAAGGGGTCTCGCTTCCTTCTTCAGCACAGCAGGTTCCGGATAAGGGCGAGAGGCCATTACATGATGAGGGGCCTTCAAGTGAGCAGGAGACCGATTTCATTCTCATTCAGGATGATGACATTGATTTTGGCCCACAAAGCTCAAAGCTAATGGAGGTCATCCAAGAGCAACAGGCGGACATCAATGCTTTTTCCCTCAACTTGGGTGGAGCCAAGTGGATAATAAAGTACCTGGAGCAAAGAAACAAGAAACTAGAGGATTAGCAAACCATAATGGAGCTAAGAAACATACGAGAAAACCGACAAGTTGCCAAAAGGAGGAAAGTCAAGTTCACAACACTTGAGCAAGAAATCAATGTTGATCGTGAGTCTTGGTTGGAGAGGACTAATATCCACTTGGAGAGGATGCTGGAGAAGGCCATCAATGAGAAAAATATGTTGAGAAACATGGCATATCACTATTTGTCAAGGAATATGGTGTGCCAAGCTAGAATCAGGAACTTGAAGGCCAAGTTGAAGAAGAGATCGAGGAGGCAAAAAGCACAAGATAAACTTCAGATCTTGGCTGAGGCTTCCTTGGCCCAACACAGCACTTGATGGAGAAAAATCAACCCAAATTTCAAAAAATTTGGGACACTTTTTGCATTTTTAAAATTTTCGGGCTAAAACACAGAATTTTCTACCCAATGCGCTGCACCACCTGGCGCTCGCTTTTGATGGAGGCCTCAAAATGATAAAAACTCAGCATATTTGGATTTTTCTTGGAAAAATATGCATGCCTACCAATGGCCAAGAAATTTTGATAGGTTTTGAGCCCCAAAAAAGGTCAAAAATTCCCAAAAAATGACCTTACTGCCCCTATTTTGACACATAGGAAGCAGTGTTCAGAGAACTCAGTTGTGGAGGGGCAAATGGAGGCCAAATTCAAAAATTCCACTTGTTCTGGAAAGTAGACAGATAAAAATTTCAAAAAATCACACTTGGAGCAAATTTGGACACCATGAAGGCCTCCAAAAGTGGCTGCAAACAAGCGCTACGCACAAGGAAATCAGCGCGGTGCATTGGGGAAATTTTGCTTAGTTTGACCAAGTATACTCTGTTTTTCACCTAGTTTCTTGAAAGTTTGACTTTTCTCCTTCTTAATGTCAAACTTATGATTTAATTTAATGTAAATTGATGGATCTTGATGTAATTATGTAAAATTTTCACTCATGGGGTAGATTCATCTATCAAAAAGTAGTTTGCAACTGAATGAATTAGTTCCCTAGTTTCTAGAGGCAAGCTGTTCCACTACCTAATTTGTAGTTCTCAGTTTAGAATTAGTTGGAATAGCTCCTAAACTTATGAGCCCGACCCCTAGAGGCTATGATGAGTTATTTTTTGTCTATATCTTGTGATTTTTCAGTCATTAGCATGGTTGGACTTTTGAGAAAGCTTAGAACTTCATTGTATATATCTCTCAATAGTTTTGGCTAAGGAATAGACCAGGGTTTGCAGCACTCTGTTATCACTGAAAATGCTGTAGCCAAAAATTTTTAGCCTGGCTTAAAGAGTGAGTATTTTCGCAGCGCAGCCCGTTTTAGTGATTTCGTAGCGTGCTACGAAAAGGGGAATTTGTCTGAATCCACAGCCAATCTTACACAGCTGTCATATTCATCAAAATCCATTATCAGTGACTGGCTTATATTTGAGAGAGATGTTGCAAGTTTCCAGGTGTGTTACATTGGTGAAGAATGAGAACATGTTGCAAGGTTATGTGCAGAAGCAGGGGATATTTAATGTGTGTTTAAATGGCTACAATCCACCTAATCCTTGTATACCGGTGGAGTCCTGGTGAGTGTGAGATTTACAGGGATTCATGGTGTGGCAAATTCTTCAGATGGTTCATAGTGCATGCATTAGGCATCAAATTCTTTTACAAGTTCTTTTGGTTCACGGTATTATTTTAATGAAATACTTCAAGTTATTTACCATGTTGTCATGATTCAACCTGAGGAGATGTCTACTATGAGCCACAGTTCTTTGTCAGAATTTGGTGTTCTGGGTTTTGAATTGGGTTATTCAATAAAGAATCCCAATTTATTGGTCCTATGGGAAGTTTAATTTGGTAATTCTGCAAATGGCGCCCAAGTCATTTTTTATCAACTCATAAGCAGTGGGAAATCGAAATGGCTTCGCCAATCTGGACTTGTTGTTTTGCTTCCTCATGGATATGATGGCCAGGGTCCAGAGCATCCTTTGATTGTCATGTCTCCAAAGAATCTTCTTCGGCACAAAGACTGCAAATCAAATCTGTCTTTCGGGCAAACAATGGTTAATATGATGAATGTCAGAAGCTTGAAAAGATTTAGATGAGTTAAATTCAAATTCCATGCATTGCATTGTCCCGTCTTTTTCGGATCCATTTGAATTAGTGTGCTGTGATCCTGAGATAGAAGATATTAAAAAGGTGGCATTTCTGAGATCTGGTGAGTTGCTGATTTTTATCCATGACAGAGTATGTAATTGGTTAAACTTGTACATGTCCCCAAAGCTAGGACCATTTCTGCGTGAGAGCAATCCTATTCGCACATTTAAACGGGGTTTTGATTTGGTAGCTTTTGATGAATGTACCCGATTCCTGGCTTTATATGATGCACAAGTATCCAAGGTTTTAATATACAGGTTTGATGAATCATTCCGAAATATAAACTGGACATGATCCTCTTTTTGGATGATGATATCATGGTACAGAAAGATTTGACTGCACTCTGGTCTGTCAACCTCCAAGGAAAAGTAAATGGTACAGTTGAAACATGTAGCGAGAAGTTTTCATTGCTTTGACAAATATCTGAACTTTTCTAATCCTCACATAGCCCAGGAATTGATCCGAATACTTGTGGTTGGGCATATGGAATGAATGTTTTCGACTTGAAAGAATGGAAGAAACGTGATATAACTGGCATTTACCACAAGTAGCAAAGCATGAATGAGGACAGGGTATTGTGGAAGCTTGGAACACTGCCACCGGGTTTGATTACATTTTACAACTTGACCTTCCCTCTGAGTAGTTCCTGGCACGTATTGCGCCTAGGATACAACCCAAGTGTCGAGTTTTCAGATATTGAGAATTCAGCTGTCTGTCACTATAATGGAAACATGAAGCCTTGGTTAGAGATAGCAATGAGCAAATAAAGGTCTTACTGGACAAGTAATAACATACGTGTTAATTATATGACACATGGCCTCTACAACAGCGCGCCGGATTGTGGATTATGTTTGTGAAATTGCCGGGTGTTATAGATCATTCCGTTCATGCGCAAATGGAGGATTGTTATTATAATTTCTGGTGCTCATTTAAAAGCCACAGTTCAAGAAAATCTTGCATATACAGAGGCTTATGATAATCTAGAGATTTTGCACCGGGAGTAGCAGAGATGTTTGTGGATATGTTGGGGTTTCTTCATACCCTGTTTTCTGCATGTGGGAGCTTCGGATTCAGTGAGATTGTAGGTGAAGCGGTGGAGCTATTAGTTAACTCGATTGAAATGTTACTCTGTACTCAGGAAAGTGTGGTTTGACATAAAGAATCTTAAAAGCATATGTAAATTGTTTCCCTTGGATACTGTCATTAAAGCGATGCCATTGGAATTGTTTCTGTAAGTCATTGGGTTTGTGAAGAAAATTGCAGATTTGGTTGAAAGTTGTAAGCATAGAGTTTGCCTACGTGACCTCCCGGATGAAGAATTTTACAGTCTTATGGAGATGCATACAACTGGTCGTCTCTCGTGGCTCATTGATGTAATAAGGCGCCTAAAGTTACCCCGCCTTGTGATGATCAAATGATGTGGAACAAAGGATGTTAACACAGTCCCACTGGCTGTTCTGACATATGATATGGAGCTCAAACTTTACATTAAAAAGCCTACACCTCGTGCAATTCCTTCATTGACAGTAAATGTTTTTGACCTACAATCAAGGGCGCGGCATGATTTTGTTTTCTCCAGCAGGGAGGCAGTGGATGCCTACTGGAAAACTCTTGAATATTATTTCTGTGCTGCAGAGCCAACTGTTGCACCACGAGCTTTTCTTGGATATACTGTACCTGAGATTTTTATATAACATTCATGGACATCTGTTCGGGTTACGAGTGTTGAGCAACGCACAGAGTTACTCAAATGTGTTGCAAATGATGATCTCCAAAAAGTATATGCGATTTAAGGACTGTGTCAAGATTGCCCAGGATCTAAATTTTACATTGGAGCAGGTTCTGAGGGTATCTCATGAGGAAAAAAGGAAAGCTCGACTATTGCATAAAGAGGCAATAAAGCCTTATGATCCTGGGGATGGAATGCAAACAAGCATCAATAATCAACGGGTTAGTCCTTTGAAGAGAAAGAGTCTTTCTCAGGAGGACACTTCTAAATATGGTAATATGGAAGTTCAATTGAAAAAACCATCCGCTCAGAAGGATAGTTTTTGTGAAGGTGCTGGAAAAGATTTGGATTTCTATAAGAATAACCAAGCTGTGAGAGAAGAACAAAATAATTACAAGAAACCTCATTGTGAGAGAAACATGGAAAACAGATAGCTCTAGTTATAATGCTGCAGTGACAAGCACATCTAGTTGGGGCAGAGTGAAGACCAGAAATGTGAACAGAAGAATGATGGCATTGAATGGAGACAGCCATTGAAGCTTCAAGGATTCTGAATCTTTCAAACAGTGAACACTTTAGTGAATCTTATGGGAAAGATTTTGTCTTCATTACCAATAATTGGTATACATCTTTTCTTCCTGGTTAATCAAAGACAGCTAAATTTATTGATGAAGACTGTGTTTTCTTTTAATCACACAGCAGTTTCGTAGCGCGCTACGAAACTGCTGTAGGTGATGATTTTAAAGCGCAGAACTGTTAGTGTGATACTGTGAGCGGGAGTTGTGGAAGAGAGATATCTGTTTATCAATACCATCTACAGCACATTCAAAAACATGTAAGTATTTCATACCTGGGGTTGTTAAAAGATCTGGGAACATGTTGCTACACTTTAGGAGAATGTTGGGAGACAGAAGCCGTGAAAACAGAGCACCTTCTTTAGTTAATTAATGAAGCCATCTACGTGACTGGAATCCAAGGCCAACTCATTTAGTGTACTTTACTTCAGTCATCTCAACTCAAGCAGCAAAAGGACATGTGTCAAGAGCCAGAAAAGCATCAAGCATACGAGGAGAAAGGAATTAATGTTTTAGTTTGATTAGGATTGTGTGCAATTACATTTCAGCACTTTGTAATAAATGCATTAATTAAATAGCATGTAGGAATAGTTAATAGCCACCTTCGAGGCTCCCCTCATGCTGGAGGAGGAAGCTCGAGGTGGTTGAGTTTGCTTGCCTATATATGGATCAATGTAGGATGTAAAAAGGGTTGGATATTTTATAGAAAAACAGAGTTGTTTTGGGCCATTGTAAGACCTTTTTGACAGTAATAGTAAAACAGTGTTATTCTCTTCTCAAGATTCTCGATGGATTGTCATGTTCAAATATAATGATGGTGTTTTATACTTTATTTTATTTTATAGTCTTGTTGTAATGCAATCACTCAGAATTCATAATCATATGCTCTGACTTCCTGTGTATTCAGCAAGCTATGTTTTGGTGGAGTATGTTTGACATGTAATGCAAAGAGCCTTGATTTCCATGAGATGACCATGTTTTCCTTGTTTACTTAATGTAATAGACTCCATAGCCCAATGAGAACCAGTTTGATGTGTTTCCAACCAGCTTTGCTTTCATGATTAAATAAGGAGTTAGCCATCCATTGTTTGAAGGATTTTATCAAGAGTTTGTGAGAGAGCCCTCTCTGATCAAAGAGGCTAATCTTTGGTCTAAAGATAGGTTGAAATAGTTACATGAAATCTCGCTTGGTTGCAGCCCTCAGTAGTGATTTTGTGATAACACACTCTATGGGATTCATGTGGCATCTTTCTTTGATATTGTGTTTCCTTCTTTAATTGTAAGTTTATATGTGTTTTATATATTCCATTATCTCTCTTGCTTCTTCTTAACTAAAACAAACAATGATAAAGGTAGAACCCATTGAAATTGCAGTGCTCTACGTAGGGTTTGCTTAGTTATTGATGTTTTCAGTTGTTTGAAGAGGATCCCTGAGGTTTTCTTGCCCTCTTAAACTCCTCACTTATCTAAATCTCTCCATTTCATTCAATTTTAAGTATCAAATCACTTTCCTACCTTTCCCCATTGAGATCTCTGCAAAACTGAGCCTCACTACCAAGACCCAAAATATGCCTTTCCATTTGAGCCAACAAAACATCATCAAATTCAATCAAACACCTCTATACACATACCTAGCCTAAAATCAATCATTAGATCAGTCATCTCAAGCTTCATAGGCCATCCTTTTTGAGATTGATAAGGGGAGAGCCCTCTCTCGACCTGGTAGGGCTAGCTACCAGGTTAAGCGTGGTTTGATGTTACCCTAGATCCTACCTTTCTCAGCCTAAGGTAGATTTAGGCCCTAACATAGTGGCGACCATACTGGGGAAGAAATTGTTTTTTTGTTAGTGTTCTTCATTTATAAACTACAGATGGAGTCTAAAGATTAGCCAGGTAGCCTTCGAAATGCTTTTACTTTGCATTAGCGCAAGTAGATAAAAGCTACTTCAGTCAATCTCCGGTCTAGTCATATAAATGGAATATCTAACTTGCAAATTGCCCCAGTACATCTGATAATTCTAAGCTTTTGGATGATAAGTTTAGAGTATGATAGGCTGAACAAGTTGATAATGTCCATTTGATTTCTTGGAAATAATAACACACTGGCTTCCAGAAGATATACCAGAGCAAATCTGGATCCTGATCCACCTCTTGTGTACGAAAATCCCAATCTTATTCCGAGAATCCTCTGCCGAGAAAGTTCTGTGATTGCCATGTTCAAATCTCATTCATGTCTTGTGGTTTTTGAGTTTCTTGAAGATCTTGAGTTTGATGAACAGTTTGATTTGTCACTGTTTGAGACTAAATCCAAAAGTGTTGTAGGTTCTACTATCCTAAATCTAGAGTTTGTCAAAGATCTTGAAACTGAAAATTCCAATAAATCAATTGACGATTATATCTTGAAACAAATCCAAACTTCAATTGTGGCTTAAAACATCGCTGATTTCTTAGAGTCTGCATCTGCAACCCTTGGGTCCTCCACGATTTCATCTAGCTCAGGAATTCCTACCGAAACTCCCTTCATTCCCACCATTCCCATGCAGCCTTCTACCTCTGATAAAAAATCTGCAGTGATGTCACCTTTGTCCACTCCTTCTACCCCTCAAACATCAAAAATTTCTTCACCATCATCCCCACCTCTGCACCCCATACATCAGCTGCACTCACTCCCCCAACATCCCCAAGACTGATTGCAAATCCACCAAGAGCAATGGCTACTTGATTTTCACCCCTTGTGCTACCTCAAAATTTGGATGATATTCCCACTGATTATCAAAGCAAAATTACATTGTTTAATGGCACTCCTCATGGTGTTACAGCTCAGCAACATGTGGATAGGATGAAAAATTTCTTCGAACTTCATGAGATTGATGCCGAAAATGTGACAATGATACTATTGTACAAACCTTTGGTGGTGAAGTGAGGAAGTGGTTCAGAGCTTTGCCGGCTGCAAGTACCACTACATTGACTAATCTTCAGAGACAATTCTTGGATCGCTGGGAAGCGAAGAAAAATCCTCTTCAGATGCTTTCCGAATATGAGAACATCAAGTGGAATGTTGGTGAGTTTGTTCAAGATTATTGTATTAGATTCAATTCTGTTTACATTGCAATTCTTGATCTTATAAAGCCACCTATGGGGCTGGCCTTGATTAAGTTTCTAGATGGTTTCGATCCTGATATGGCCTATCAATTAAGAGAAAGGGATTTAGCCACTTTGGAAGACATGCAGAACATTGTTGTCAGCATTGAAGCTAATCTGCTTGCCGAGAGAGCTAGAACAAGGGTTGAAAAGAAGGTAACAATGAAGGAAGAGGTTTCCACTTCAGATCAAGTGTTCCGAAAGATGGAGAAGATGTTTGACAGATTGAAAATTGACAAGCCTGAACCACAAGTCAGAAATCCCAATTTCCGTGGTTAGTAGCAAACACAATTTAGAATCAAACAAAGAGAGTAGCAAGCACAAGACCAAACAGCACAGCAGCAGGTAAAGACACCCTTACAATAGAATTTTGTACATGGTCTAGAATCAGACGATGAGGAGAACGTAATTGGAGAAGAGAATCATTTCTTTACACCCGATGATATGCCAATTTTTATCAATGAAGATGAGGAGTATTCCGAGAATTCAGCTGTACAATTGGATGAAAATTTCATCTTGGCAAATGAAACAGTTCTTGAGAAAGATTCTGATGAATATCAAAGAGGATACATGAATGCTCTATTAGCCCAGCAATGACAATATTCACTTAGAAGTAGAGATGTGCCCATAAATCCAATTCAAAAAAGGAAGGAGACAACAACACCAAAGAATGATCCTCCCATTGTGCAGAAAAAGGGAAAAGAGACAACTGACCCTACCACCAAAACGCCATCAGCAAATGAAAGATCCAATCAGCCAAGTGTATCAAAGGAGAAAGCTGAAAAGAAGGATGTTTCAATGAAAGAGGTAGAAAAGATTTCAGTCTTTAACTTAGAAAATGAAATTGCTAAGTTAAAAGTATCTATTCCTTTGACTGAGTTGATGAAGAACAACAGTTACAAAAGTAAGGTGTCTAAGATTTTGAATTTAGATCCATCATCTGATATGGTGAACGTGGAGGATAATAGACCTAAGTTGATTTTTGGTCCACCATTGGAAGGTCAGTCTGAAGATAGTGATGTAGCTCCTTTTTACATCAGCCTTAGGGTGCATGACTATGTATTACACAATGCTATGTTTGATTCTGGAACCTCTCATAATATCATGCCTAAGGCCATCATGGAGAAATTGGGATTGGATGTCACTAGAAAGTATCATGATCTCTTCTCCTTTGATTTTGGTAGAGTAAGGTGCATTGGTCTTATCAAAGATTTGGTGGTCAGTTTGGATTAGATTCCAGCTAAAAATGTTTTGATGGATGTGGTTGTGGCGGATATACCTCCTAGATTTGGCATGCTTCTTTCTAGATCTTGGGGAGCAAAGATTAAAGGGACAACGCATCTTGATTTCTCCTATGCTACTATTCCTGTGTTCGGTCAAATGAGAAAATTATACCGGGAGAAAAAGATGAAGTACATGATCACTAGCAAGGAGAAACCCGTAAATCATCCAATCAACTATATACATATTGATTTAGAATCAATTTTTTTGTATTCAGATAGCTTTAATGATGTAAATAGCGAAGTAGTTGAAGCAGAAGACATTCCCGAGATCACTGAAAATTTCAAATAAGTCTTAAAGCAAGAAAGACAAAGACTTGATAGTACCGCTGAGCAATCAACTTTCCAATAGCAGCAACATATTGATGGACAGCAAGGAAGAGTAACAGAGCAAACAGAATTTCAGCAATTGGAAGAGGATGAAGCAGGTCTGTGGAGCATGGATTTTGATGGCATGGTAGGAAGGGAAGGTGCTGGAATTGGCATTTGGATACGCTACCCTATTTTCACCCCAAACAAAGTGCCAAGCAATATAAGGGTCTATTCTTATAAACTAGCTTTTTACTGTTCAAATAATGAGGTTGAATATGAGGCTTTAATTGCTGGTTTGAAAATTCTTAGAAAGTTGAATGCTAAAAGGATTTCAATGTATGGTGACTCCGAGTTAGTTATCAAGCAAGTGAAAGGGGAATATCAAGCTAATCATCCTCGAATGCGGGCCTACCACAATGCGGTATTAGATATCTTGAGAGTAGTTTCAGATTACACTTTGACATGTGTCCCTCGCGTTCACAATGTCATTGAAGATTCACTTGCAACAGCAGCAAGTAATTTGAAAATTCCGATGAATTCAAACAACAAATTTGAGATTCACGTGAAACATCACCCAGCTATCCCCGAAAATCAAAGGTATTGGAAAGTGTTTCAAGATGATGAAGAGATTGATGAATTTCTGCAAAATGAAGGTAAATTCAAAGACACTTCTATTGATGTGGAGTATGATGATGGTGAGGTGGATATAGAATTCAATCATATGGAAGTGTTGCAACTGAAGGATAACATCATTCCTAAATGTCTAATACCTTTAGAGGCACTGTTCGATTAGGATGACGTGGCCCGAAAACCAAGCTTGCTACCAACCGAGAAAGGAGTTGAGGATGTGAACATTGGATTAGTTGAAAATCCTAAAATGGTGAAGTTATCAAAGGCATTGCCTCCACAAGTAAAAGAAAAGTATATTAGTTTACTATCTTCTTTTACTGATGTACTTGCTTGGGATTATTCAGATTTGAAGGCATATGACACAAGCATAATTCAGCATATCATCCCGATCAAGCCAAATCAAAAGCCTTTTCGTCAGAAGCTAAGAAGAATAAATCCAAAGCTGCTGCCCTCAATTGAGAAGGAAGTGAATCAGTTGTACAAAGCTAGTATCATTGTTCCCATAATATTTTCCAATTGGATTTCTAATTTGGTGCCCGTGCACAAGAAAATAGGTGAGATTTGGTTATGTATTGATTTTATAAATCTAAATAAAGTATCTCTGAAGGACAACTATCCATTTCCTAAGATGGATCACATACTTCAGAGGGTAGTTGGGGTTTCCCACATGTCGCTACTTGATGGGTATTCTGGGCATAACCAAATTCTGATCCATGAGGATGACAGAGACAAAATAGCGTTCACCACTCCATGGGGAACTGTTCACTATGCAAAGATGCCTTTCAGACTGAAAAATGTTGGTGCAACCTTTCAGCGGGTGATGAATATCGCATTTGCTAATGAAAAATATGTTTTTCTAGTTGTTTATCTTGATGACTTGACAGTTTTCTCTAACTCAGATGAAGAGCACCTCTATGATCTGAATATTGTATTTCATTGGTGTAGGAAATATGGTATATCTCTCAATCCAAAGAAAAGTCTGTTTGCCATGGATGAAGGCAAGCTTCTTAGTCATATTATATCAAAGGAGGGCATCTGCATCGATCCAGCTTGGGTGGAAGCCATTCAAAAGATTGATTTTCCACGAAGTAAGAAAGAGATTCAATCATTCAATGGTAAGATCAATTTCTTACGTCGCTTTGTGCCCAATCTTGCAAAACATTTAAGGGAAATCACAAACATGCTCAAAAAATATAGTGTAGTGAAGTGGATTGAGGAAGCAATTAAGTCTTTCAATTTGGTGAATTTGGCCCTTTCTTCAACTCTGGTTTTGATCAGCCCGGACTATACTCAGGATTTCATTTTGTTTTCATTTGCCTCGGATGATACTATGGCAGCGGTCTTGATGCAGGAAAGAGACCAGCTCGAGAAACCAATTGCATTTTTTAGCAGGACCATAAGGGATGTGGCATTAAAGTACAATATTATTGAAAAACAAGCCCTTGCTTCGGTAAAGGAATTGAAAGATTTTCAGGTTTATATTCTACTTTATCAAAACCTTGCTTATGTCCCTAACGTTGCTGTTAAAGATGTCTTAGTGCAAATAGATCTAGAAGGCAAAAGAGGCAAATGGATTGTTTCCTTGTTGGAATATGATGTGGAGATCAAACCGACAAAGCTCATCAAAGGACAGGGGCTAGCTAAGCTAATGGCTGAGTCAAATTTGCATGCTTTGGACATCAATCTCTATGTCCGAGGAAGATGAAGAGAGTTTGCCCACACAGGTATCAGAAATTTTTCTTCTTTCTCCTTGGTATTCAGACATTGTTTATGTACTCCAAAATCTGTCATCACCACCTAGAATGGCTAAGAACAAAAGTAGGACACTGAAATTGAAGGTTTCCAAGTTTTGTATCATGAATAATGCACTCTATTGGAAAGATCCCGATGGTGTCTTTCTCAATTGTTTGGTTGAAGAAGAGGTAAAACAGGTTATGGAAGACTTTCACAAGGGAGATTGCGGAGGCCATCTTTTCTGGAAGACAACAGCCAATAAAGTTTTGAGAACGGGATATTATTGGCCAACTCTTTTTGTTGATGTGTACAAAACAGTAGCAAGCTGCCATGAATGTCATATTTTTCAAGGTAGGAGGAAATTGCAGTCTTTACCACTCAAGCCCATTGAAGTAAGTGCTCCATTTCAGCAGTGGGGTTTGGATTTCATTGGCGAGATCCATCCTTCTTCTTCAGCGCAACACAAATGGATCCTCACAGCAATAGATTATTTCACCAAATGGATTGAGGCGATTCCCACGAGGTAGGCCACTATTTCGGTAATCATTTCATTTCTTGAAAACAAAATTTTGTCTCATTTTGGCTGTCCAAATAAGCTGATCACTGACAATGCAGTAGCCTTTAAATCTAAAAGGATGATTGACTTTTGTCATAAATATCAAATCACTTTGGGGCACTCAACCACCTATTACCCACAAGGCAATGGATTGGTGGAATCCTCAAATAAATCTTTGGTCAACATTATCAAAAAGCTACTGGAAACAAACAAGAAAAGTTGGCACAAAAAGCTGGTCAATGCACTTTGGGCAGACAGAGTAAGTCAAAAGAAATCTATAGGCATGTCTCCTTTCGAGCTCGTGTATGGTGTGGACACAGTCTTCTTGACCTCTCTTGCAGTCCTAGTGGTTAAACTCCTACAAGAAGCGGGCAGCGAAGATGATCATTTACAGTGGAGAATCAATCAAATGATTCATTTGTAGAAAACTAGAGAGGAGGTATTTCAAAACACTTTCAAGCTGCAAGAGAGAATCAAGAAGATATATGACCGAAAGGCAAAGGTGGAAAAGTTTCAAATAGAAGACATAGTGCTGAAATGGGATGCAAGAAATGAAGAGAAAGGTAAGCATGGCAAGTTTGAAAATATTTGGAAAGGACCTTACAGGATTGCTGCATATCGGGGCCAAAATGCTTTACTTTTGCAAGAAATGAATGGTGAAGACTATCCTGGTGGGCCGGTCAACGGTCGGCTACTCAAATGGTACTATTTATGAATTGTTTTCTGCTGTCATATGTATCATTGTACATACTGGTTTGTTTAAATTCCCTTGCAAGTGTGTACTGTTTTCATTCTTTCAATTTGGGGCCCGAGGTGAAGGCTATAAAACTAAAGTTTGATTTCAGTTTTGGTTTGGTTTGTTTGAGTCAGGTCTTTCAGTCGATTTCAGTCTTGAAATTGGATCAGTTTTGAGTCACATTTGAGTCCTGAAATTGAGTCAAGAGTCTTGTTTTGGTTTGTTGAAGTTATTGACTCCATAGCCCAATGGACAAAGGCACTGCCTGCTTTCCTAGAGATCTGTAGTTCTTGGCACCTCCAAGGAG
The DNA here is from genome assembly GCA_031772625.1 of Pinus tabuliformis. Lineage (NCBI taxonomy): Eukaryota > Viridiplantae > Streptophyta > Pinopsida > Pinales > Pinaceae > Pinus > Pinus tabuliformis. Next base: position 669,846,856 of record CM062808.1, read on the forward strand.
CTACCATCCCCATTGGAGCCAATGTTAGTGTCTATATCATCATCCCTCTGACAGATATCAAATTCTCTTGTTGCATTGCATATTAGGGGTCTCGCTCAGTCAGCTGCATTCCATTAGGAGCATGGATCATCTGATGATAGTGGCTTGTTGTACATTTTCCCTCATGTCCCTTACCTACTGGCTCATTTCCATTCATCAAGATCATTTGCAAGCACTTTTTGTCTTTAAATTTGCAAGAGTCATTTCTAGGGTTTCAGTTTCATTAGGTCTAGGGTTTCATCAAAAAGGTCTTCAAAATGTCCAATAATAGTCATTAGGTGCATGAGGAGGTTGAATAAAGTTTCAATACCAATAAAATTCACAATCTCATGCTCAGATATGTATTTTTCCTCAAAACCCTGTTTTGAGGAAAAACAGAGTATTTTAGATTTTTGTTGTATAAATTCATGTAATTTCAGTTCTCTTATAGGTAAATCACTTCAGTGGAAACCCTAGTCACCTTTCCAAGCTTCAACAGCTCCATCCCTTGCAAGACAAACAAAAATCAAGTCAGTTAGTTCATCAAAGGCACAAATAAAGTAAACTGCCCAAAAAAACAGAGTTGAAAAAATAAGTCACAATGCAAACATTATAGAAGTGGGTTTTATTAATGAAAAATGAAAAGATCTTGTATATAAGTCATCTTTACAATTCAAAAAGCTCATTGGCACTCAAAGAAGAAAGATTGAGCAAAGTGAAGGTCGTGTTGGAGAAAGGAAGCAAAATCGCAGCAAATAGTTCTAGTTTTGGAGGCGCGACACATTGGGTGAGAGAAGCGGCGCATTGGGCCGCCCTCCACAGTGTTAAATTTATACTAGCGCGATGCATATAAGAGGCGTGACTTGTTGGGTTTGTGGCGTGGCGCATAGAGCTACCAAGCCCGATTTCATCATAAACTCCCTCAAATTTCCAAAATTTCTCAAACCTTCTAGTGTGCAAGTAAGTCAAGCCCTTTTCCTTGCTAGTGAAAGAGTTTTTCCTAAAAATCTATGGTGGTTGTGTGAAAAAACTCAAACCCTACTTCCTTGTAATTTCTCAAAAAATTATTTCCTAGGGTTTGCATTTGTCATTTTGCTGCCAAGTTCACTCCACCACTCCCTCACTTTTGATTCCTCCATTTGTTTCTCAATTTCATCCACTCATTCCCTAACTTCCATATTCCTAAAATAAAAAATCATTCACCCCTATCCACAAATATCATTTTCCCAAATCCTAATTCCAAAATCCCTAAACCCTAATTGTTGTCCCTAAGCTTACACACTATTCCCTAAACCCCCTATTTCCCAAAAAAACTTGTCATAATATTCCCAAAACCCCTCATACCCTCTCCCTTCATAGTCCCTCATACATTCTTACCCTTGGTGGCAGAAAACTAAAATCACCATAAATTTCTTCATACTCATCAAGAAAACTCACACATTAGCAAGCATGGAATTTGATCCTTCATATGACTGAGATGAAGAGACACATAGTGACTCTCCTATAGAAATGCATGCACCAAGGAGACCTCACAAGGGTGGCAAACATATACGAGAGGAGCCTACTTCACTTGTCAAGCTGCAGGCCTACCCTCTTACTATCACATGCTTCCAACACCAATCCTATTATCAGTTCTGTGAGATGGTTGCTAGAGTCCAGTATCATCATGAGTTAGCCCAGTTTTTTGTGCTGCATCTACATAATGGCCAAGCCACTCTAGTTGGTGTGGCATTCACCTTGACACTGGAGTCTATTTCTCTAGCAACCAACATTCCTAATGTTGGAGAGCAGTGGAATAAAAGGCAACAGATTGGCAGGGAACATTATGAACCATACATCAAGCCCAGTTATTTGAGACAACTCAACAGATTTTTTCCCTTTCGGTACCTGAAAGACTCATATGCTCCCTTGATGAAACTCATAATGAAGTATTTCAGCTGTGAGGGCCGATTTTCTCGCCTATATGCTTATCATATTAGATTGTTGATGCACTTTACCAGGGTGAGAATGATGAATCTCCCCTACTTCATGTGCCGAAATATTGAGAAGATGACCACCTTAGTACAACAAAAGACTCCTCAATAGTAGTTTAACAATATGTATCATTTTGCACTCATCAAAATTGTGGTCATGCATCAGCTTGGTTTGCAGGGCATCACATGGGAGGATTTCATTTCTCATGAGTTCTTCATAGCTACTCATGTACCTCCAGAGACTTTTGATGAGATAGGTGGACCTTCTCATCAGCAGGATGGCCATGAGACACAGACCTCTAGTGTGTCGGTGTTTGTCACCTATCAAAAGGGCACTAGACAGTTGTTTGCAGCAGCAAAGCGAGTATTATCTCCACCTAGGGTGGAAGGGGTCTCACTTCATTCTTCAGCACAGCAGGTTCCGAATAAGGGCAAGAGGCCATTACATGATGAGGGGCCTTCAGGTGAGCAAGAGACCGATTTCATTCTCATTCTGGACGATGACACTGATTTGGGCCCACAAAGCTCAAAGCTCAAGGAGGTCATCCAAGAGCAACAACCGGACATCAATGCTTTGTCCCTCAAACTTGGAAAGAGCCAAGTGGATAATAAAGTACCTGGAGCAAAGAAACAAGCAACTAGAGGATCAGAAAACCATAATGAAGCTAAGAAACACACGAGAAAACCAACAAGTTGCCAAAAGGAGGAAAGTCAAGTTCACAACACTTGAGCAAGAAATGAATTTTGATCGTGAGTCTTGGTTGGAGAGGACTAATATCCACTTGGAGAGGATGCTGGAGAAGGCCATCAATGATAAAAATATGCTGAGAAACATGGCATATCACTATTTTTCAAGGAATATGGTGTGCTAATCTAGAATCAGGAACTTGAAGGCCAAGTTGAAGAAGAGATCGAGGAGGAAAAAAGTGAAAGATAAACTTCAGATCTTGGTTGAGGCTTCCTTGTCCCAACATAGTACTTGATGGATAACACTCAGCCCAAATTTAAAAAAATTTGGGATACTTTTTGGTTTTTTGGAATTTTTGGGCTAAAACACAGAATTTTCTGCCCAATGCATCATGCCACCTGGCGCTCGCTTTTGATGGAGGCCTCAAAATGACGAAAACTCAGCATCTTTGGATTTTTCTTGGAAAAATATGCATGCCTACCAATGGCCAAGAAATTTTGACAGGTTTTGAGCCCCCAAAAAAATCAAAAACAACCAAAAAATGACCTTACTGCCCCTATTTTGACACATAGGAAGTAGTGTTCATAGAATTCAGTTTTGGAGGGGAAAATGGAGGTCAAATTCAAAAATTCCACTTGTTCTGGAAAGTAGACGGATAGACCTTTCTAAAAAGAACACTTGGAGAAAATTTAGACAGTGGGAAGGCCTCCAAAAGTGGCTGCAAATAGGCACCACGCATAGGGAAATCAGCGCAACACATTGGGGAAATTTTGCTCAATTTGACCAAGTATACTTTGTTTTTCGCCTAGTTTCTTGATAGTTTGACTTTTCTCCTTCTTAATGTCAAACTTATGATGTAATTTAATTTAAATCGATGGTTCTTTATGTAATTATGTCAAGTTTTCACTCATGGAGGTAGATTCATCTATCAAAAAGTAGTTTGCAACTGAATGAATCAGTTCCCTAGTTTCTAGAGGCAAGCTGTTCCACTGCCTAATTTGTAGTTCTCAGTTTAGAATTAGTTGGAACAGATCCTAAAATTATGAGCTCAACCCCTAGAGGCTAGGATGAGTTATTTTTTGTCTATATCTTGTGATTTTTCAGTCATTAGCATGGTTGGACTTTTGAGAAAGCTTGGAGCTTCATTGTTTACATCTCTCAGCAGTTTTGGCTAAGGAATAGACCACGGTTTGTAGCACTCTATGGGATTCATGTGGCATCTTGCTTTGATATTGTGTTTACTTCTATAATTGTAAGTTTATATGTGTTTTATGTATGCCATTATCTCTCTTTCTTCTTCTTAACTAAAACAAACAAGGATAAAGGTAGAATCCATTGAAATTGCAGTGCTCTACCTAGGGTTTGCTTAGTTATTGATGTTTTCAGCTATTTGAAGAGGATCCCTGAGGTTTTCTTGCCTTCTTCAACTCCTCACCTATCTAAATCTCTCCATTTCATTCAATTTTAAGTATCAAATCACTTGCCTACCTTGCCCCATTGAGACCTTTACAAAACTGAGCCTCATTCCCAAGACCCAAAATCTGCCTTTCCATTTGAGCTAACAAAACATCATCAAATTCAATCAAACACCTCTGTACACATACCTAGCCTAAAATCAGTCATTAGATCAGTCATCTCAAGCTTCATAGGCCATCCTTTCTCAGATTGACAAGGAGAGAGCCCTCTCCCAACCTGGTAGGGCTAGCTACCAGGTTAAGTGTGGTTTGATGTTACCCTAGATCCTACATTTCTCAGCCTGAGGTAGATTTAGGCCCTAACACCACATATTTTTCCTCATTTGTGGAATCTGTTGGAACTGATTGTTTACATGATCTCTAGGAGACAACTCTTGATCCAAGACTCATAACACAACCTGAAGTAGATACCTTGGTTTCTTTATATCCATCGAAGTCTAAATCAGAGTATCCAATTAAGCTGAAGTCACCCACCTATGTACACTTAAGTCCAAAGTCTTGAGTTCCCTTCAAGTACTTTAGAACTCTTTTCGCAGCAGATCAATGTCCCTAACAAGGCTTTTGCATAAATCTAGATAGGATTCCAATAGAAAATGAAATGTCTTGTCTGGTAGTAGTTAGGTAGTTGAGACTTCCTAAAAGTTGTCTATAGTTTGTTGCATCCTAAAATTCTTTTCGTTCAGTGGATGTGAGCCTTAAGTTCTGTTCCATTGGAGTAGTCAAAAGATTGCACTCAAGCATGCCAAACTCGTTCAACAGATCTCCAATGTACTTGTTCTAAGAGAGAAATATAAAATTCCGATGTTGAGTTACTTCAATACCAAGATAGTAATGAACATACCCCAAGTATGTCATTTCATAACCTTTATTCGATTTCTTCTTTATGGATGCAATATAGCTCTCATTATTCCATGTCATCAAGAGATCATCTACATACACCACATCATATACAATTAGTTTTCCAAGATTCTTGATAAACAAATTTGCATCATCAAGATCATAATGTTTGAAGTGGAGTTTCAAAATATGCTCAGTTAACTTCTCGTACTAGGCTCACAGTGCTTGCTCGAGGTCATACAAGGATTTTACAATCTTGCATATTTTATGCTCTTGACCCTTCACAACAAATCCTTCTAGTTGGGACATAAAAACATTCTCTTTTATATCTCCATTCAAGAAATCAATGTTTACATCCATTTGATGGACTTTCCAACCATTCTGTGCTGCCAAGGCAAAGAGTGTCTGGATGGTATCCCACCTTTTTGTGGGGGAAAATGTCTCCTCATAGTCAACCCCTTCATTCTATGCAAAACCTTTTTCCACAAGCCTGGCTTTGTGGTTTTCAAGTGAGCCATCAAATTTATACTTGTTCTTGTAGAACCACTTGTAGCCTATTGGTTTGGTTCCCAATGGAGGATCAACCAACTTCCAAGTGCCATTATTTATCGAGGCATCATATTGTTATTGTATCGCTTATTTCCATTCATCATGAGAAGCAACTTATTTGAAGGAAGTTGGTTCAAAATATGTAGACAAATTCATTTCATAATCATAAGAAACATCCATATCAATAGGTGAATTAGAATCATCTACATCACCTCCATTTTTTCTGGTTGAACTTCTTGTTCATGTCTCTCCAACCTTATCAGTATGAACACTTTCAAGTGTCTTTGTTAGCCATTTTCGAGTACCTTTCTGAGATGTTCCAGGATTCTTAGTTGATTGAGTTGGGGTTGACTCAATATTTAGTCTCCCAATTCTGTCAATCACATCACTCAAAGTGTCATTAGTGGTTGGAGCTTCATGTGGGGGAGAGAGTGATTTAGAAGAAGATTCCACAGATTGATCTAGTATCTCCTTATAAAATTCTTGAAAATACTTTGCATGTCTAAATCTATCCAAGTGATCAAGTTGCCGCTCAACAACATTGTTAGCCTTGGAAGATTCAAGAAATATCACATCTCTAGATGTTACAAAATTCTTATTAAAGTCATCATAGAGGCAATATTATTTGGAGGTATTTGAATACCCCAAGAAGATACACTTACAAATCCTTGCACCAAGTTTGTTTCTTTGTTCCTTAGGTATCAAGGAATAGTAGGTGGAACCAAATACCTTGAGATGCTTTACCGAAGGAATGTGGCCATACGACACTTCATAAGGAGTCTTGTTTCTAATAGCATTAGATGGAAATCTATTCTTTATATACACAACATATAGACCTGCATCATCCCAAAACATAAATTTTACATTCTTGAAAAACATAATGGAATGTACCATATTTAAGTTTGTCCTGTTCATTCTTTCAGCTACTCCATTTTGTTGGGGATTATAACACTTAGTTCTTTGATGTTTGATCCCATGCTGGAGAAGATATTTTTCAAATTCATTTGAAGTGTATTATTTTCCATTATCACTGCGAATAGAGCTAATATGATATTTTGCATCATTTTCAATCCATGCATGAAAGTTTTTAAATGTTTGAAAAACATCAGATTTGTTCTTCAATAAATAAACCCAACACATTCTGGTGTAGTCATCAATAAATTTCATCATATATTTATTTCCATTTGCAAAATGAAAATACATTAGGCCACATAAGTATGAATGGATAAGTTCTAGTTTTCTATGTGATCTGGAATGTGAATCATGAAAATATTGTTTGTTGTGCTTCCTGAAGATACACATATCACATTGCTTAACTTTCTAATGGATTGTAGGAAAACCAGTAATACCACTTTTCTTCAACATATGAATATTGTCATAATTCAAGTGTCCAAATCTAGAATTCCATAAAAGACTTGATGGAAATTTACCTTCATCATAATGAGAATTGTATGAAAATTTTTGTTCATGAGAAGAGGTACCTTGCAGCTTCATAAGCCTTTCTTCGTTTATCCCAATCATGACAAGTGACTGATCTGATATGTTTCTGACCATGACCTTGCCATCAAATATATGAATGGAGTGTCCTTGCTAACAGATGTGAACCAAAGAGAATAAGATTCTCCTCATCTTTGGGAGATATAAAACATCATGCAGAAGAAAGTATAGAAGACCAGGTAGTTTGAGCCTAATGGTGCCAAGGCCTGATGGCTTGAGTTTTGATTTGTCTACAAAATATACTGCTCCATCAACATTGTCAGTGAATTCTTCAAAAAAATCTCTCCTAAAGTTCATGTGGCAAGTTTCTCCTTAATGAGGCAATTAATCATCCTTCGAAGAAGCAAGTGAAGCATTAAACAAGTCTTCAGTTACTCCATTACTACAATGTGTCACAACAGAGTGAGTGGATTTAGGTGACTTATCTTTCCCTTTGTCATTGGTTTAATCTTAGGCTTCATTCCTTTCCTTCTCAATTGTTGGCTTAGGGGGTCCTCACCCAATTTTAGAGTTAGTTGCGCCAACCAAAAAAACCCTACACTACTGGCCCTTTCGGCAACAACCCACGTAGTGCAGGCTGTAGTCTTACCCAAAGCAGTATGGGGGGATGCTGGAACCAAGTTTCTGCGTCTAGATATCAGTGTGATTTCTTTTAGCACCCTAGATCTGCCTTCACGTAGATCTATAATCCCCTAGGGCTTAGTATTGTGACTCCACTTTAACAGCCTTTAGACCTTCACAAAGGTCATGATTGGTCTTTGTGGACCCTTAAATGTCTATTCATCCACTTGCGCATACCAGAAAATAACCCTAGATCAGAGCTCGTGTAGATCTACTTAAGTATTTAATAAACATAGTAGAATTATCCAAGTTCTTTGCAGAATTACATAAACATGCTTGTGTGCATCTTCCAACAATTATTCAGTAAAATCATGCATCATTAGATCAATATTTCATAAAAAATTTATTTCATCAACAACATATATCGCAATTGTAAATAAACAGAAGTAAACAGATAAACACGGGAATTCTTTGATAATCTTCTTTGTTGATATTCAATTTAGGATTTACAGACTCAAACTTCCCTGCGCACTTAGGTGCAGGGGTTTGCACACTCACTTGTGGACTCTACCTAGGCCTTTGTGCACTCAGCTGCAGAGCCTTTCCCTCCAATCTGACCTACTTCTCAGCGTTATCTTCTATTGACCCAATACCTGCCTCATCTTATCTATGCCTTAAACTCTCTAAGACACACCTATTTATACAATCCCATGGCCCGCTGACCATGGGTGGATCTCAAAGCTAACTTATCTCATAAATAAGGGGCTAAAACCGCTTTTACTCCTAACCATCTACGCGCTCCACATCCGCAAATCGAGAAGAATTTACATCTTTTACAAAACAATACATCAAAAGTTGGACTTTTAACCCCAAAACTAACCCAAGGGACCTCATCACAACAAAACCCCAACACAAAGATTGTGACTCGCCCTCGAGTCACCTAGCTGGCATAGGGATCTTGCTGCGAAAATCCCCCAACTGCTCCCTAACTACTGCAACATCAACAACGCTCTAAGTGGATGCCTGCTTGATCTCCTCCACTAGCTTCTCTATAGTTGGTCCTTCTGAGGCTAGCTTCATGGTCTGTTGCATCTGTTGCAAGCCTGTGAGCTTTTCCTAAATGTTGGTCATGACTTGGTAAGCTTCTTCCAACTAGGGCCTTAGACTGGCCTTAAGCAAGGCCTCCTTCTTCTGTTCTGCTTCAACTTGCACGAGGAGCTGCTTTCCTTCATGTAACTTGGCTAACACTGTACTGGGGCAATGGAGCGCGTCATTGCATAGACTTCGTTGCACTATTTCTGCAGTGCCTGCACCTTTGTATTCATTATCTGCAAGGTTGGGTCTTCCTCTAGAGTCATCACCAACTCCATTTCCTGCTCAAATAATGTTGAAGAGTCAGCAACTCTGGCATCCAAACTGGTCATTGATCCGGATTTAAATAGGAACGCAAAAAAGTTACAGAGATAACCATAAATGCAGAGATGCAGCGGAAATAATACTTCATTTCATTAATGTAAAATACTGAAATATGCTTACAAACAGAAATGGAAATACACTAGCTAGGGCTATGGTAGCTTATCTCTGAGAAGAGATGTGGCGGCTACATGCCTCTGAACTGTGTTACAATGAGGCTTGAAGGCCTATTTATTGTTGAGAAATAATGGAAAACCCTTAACATCCCAAAACATAACCCTAGAAGATGAAACGCCAAATTGTGGGCCCCGTTTGGGTAAATTGGTACATCAATTTCCCGGGGTCGTAACTTTGGCACCCGATCTCTGTTTGATGCATACAATAGCTTGTTAGAAAGATCTATTCGAGAACTATAAATCTGGGAAGAGAAACATCGGTCCGTGGACCCATGTTGCTCAAGATTTCCCAAAAAACGTCGTTTAGGGCCTCAAAATGGATCCAAATGTTTAGGACCCGAAAAACTGCTAAAAATAGTCAATTGTGCTACAATTACAGAAATTGAAGAGACAATCGTGGGGGTAGAAATGGAATAGGTGGGTGGCCACCAACATCCACCTAGATCATTCCTCCCCCCTTAGGAAGCAATGGTCCCCATTGCGCTGAGTTCCTTCATCTACTGAACTTGGTCGCTGGTGAGCTGTTCTATAATCTCGGACGTGTCTAGTAATGGTGGGAAGCATGGTCGGGGCCAGTACACATTGAACACTTGGTGCAACCAAAGGAATGGAAGAATGTTGTGCTCCAAAGAATTATTTCCCATAGCCTTAGTAATGGTGTAAGGACCATGTCGGCGTGGTCGGAGCTTCTGATGGGCTCTTGTAGGGCATTCTTTCTGCAAATGCAACCAGACTTTGTTGCCCACCTGAAGCTTGTGTGGTACCCCTGTGGGTGAGGAGAAGTTGTTCCTGTGTTCTATCATGATCGTATTCCTTTGTTGCTACTGCTACGTGGAGGAACTCTTCGTGAAGGTCATGGATGTGGTGATGATCTTCCCCTTACTTTGGGAGTGAATCAGACAGAAAATGAATTTCTTAGTCTGTGAGATGAGCTTGTTGCCTTTCTTAGTAGAGATCAAAGAGGTACGTATAATGAATTATCAAAAGAAATAATGACAGCATGAGGCCTTGAGTCATACACGGCATGTCGCCTCCGCAAGTATGGTTGGCCTAATAATACATCACAAACATCCAGAGGTGTAACATCACACAATACCTCATCTGTGAAGGGTATGATACTATAGGGAAGGCGACACTACTAGCGAACTTTGAGATCTCGTCCTTCATGAAGCCACCTGATATTGTACGATTGCGGGTGTTGTGTAGTCAGTAGGCCTAACTGCTTCATGACCTCTATTGAAATGAGGTTCTTTTGGCTGCCACTGTTGACAATGAATTGCAGCGGCGAACCCTTCACCCACATCTATGAGTGGAAAAGATGTTCCCCCTCCTATGGATCTTCAGGCTCATTATTGTGGATCTTGGCAATGGAAATAGTGATGATGGGCTCTGCATCAATGATCTGCTTCCCTTTGCCATTCCCCTTGTTAGTTTCTGGCTTAGGGTTAGAACATGCATATGGTTCTGAAGCCTTCAACTCAGCCACCAGCGAATGCTTGGTCCGACACTCACTTGTGTTATGAGTGGGACTCTTGTGGAACTCACACCACTTTCTTGTGTCCTTCTTTGACTTTGTGGTGTTGTTCCTTTCTTGCAATTTCGACGGGTTGTCTTGGGTCACCCCACCTTGGCATTGTCCTTTGGTCTTCGGATTTGCAGATCCAAAGTCTCGCTTCTTTTTTTTGAACTTTTGGTTGATTTTGATAGCGTATCAGTACATCGTGCCAAGTGAGGAGATGTTCAGGAACTCCATCTCTTCTTGGAGGTATCTGTGTAGGTAGCTGTGGTGTTTGAGTACCAAATGCAGCTCAGAGTCCTTGATACCCAACTGTGTGTGAAGGGTATGAAAAATGTTTGTGAACTCCAGCACATATTGGTCCCTTCCCTGCCGTAGTGTGGTCCATTTGATGTATTTGTCCTCATAGATTTCGATAGGGTAGTACTGCTCCTTGAAGACATCCCGGAATGAATCTCAAGTGGGTGTGGCTAAAAATAGTGAGCCCGTACTTTCATTCTTCTGCTCGCAGTAGGTTTCCTACCAGTCCTTGACGTGGGGGGTTGCTTTGAGAAGAGCGAAAACAATCTTTTCCCGACTCGAAAATTCATGAATAGAAAAATACCCATCTAGCATATTTAACCATTTATCTATGACATCTGCGTCTATTTGACCCTCGAAGATGGGGATTTCAAAATTAACTTGTACCTTAAACGGTGTGGTGTTTTCAGAGTAGTTGTTGGAAGCCGATGCATTGCCTCTACGTAGCTGTTGAAGGATCTGCGCAAAGCTATCCATCTTCGCGTTACTTTTCCACTCGAGAGCTTCTTCAAGCAAGATTTTGATAGGATCTCCTAACCCCTCGTCTTTCTTTTCATCTGTCATGGGAGGCCGTTGGGATTTGCGAGGCTGGTCTTGCAAAGTTTCGACTATTTCAATCCCTAACTCCTTATATCTTGAACTCGTTGGGGACACGCAAAGAAAAAACAAAGAAAAATCAGACCACTCTGATACCACTGATTCGGATTTAAACAAGAATGCAAAAAATTATAGAGATAACTATAAACACAGAGATGCAGTGGAAATAATACTTCATTTCATTAATGTAAAATACTGAAATATGCTTACAAACAGAAATGGAAATACACCAGCTAGGGCAATGGTAGCTTATCTATGAGAAGAGATGTGGTAGCTACATGCCTCTAAACTATGTTATAATGAGGCTCGAAGGCCTATTTATTGTTGAGAAACAATGGAAAACCACTAAAATCCCAAAACCTAACCCTAGAAGATGAAACGCCAAATTGTGGGCCTCGTTTGGGTAAATTGGTACATCAATTTCCCAGGGTTGTAACTTTGGAACCGGATCTCCTTTTGACACTTACAATAGCTCGTTAGAAAGATATATCTGAGAACTATAACTTTGGCAAGAGAAACATAGGTCCATGGACCCATGTTGCTCCTAGATTTCCCAAAAAACATCGTTTAGGGCCTCAAAACAACTTCAAAAGTTCAGGACCCGAAAAAATGCTAAAAATAGTAAATTCTGCTACAATTACAAAAATTGAAAAACTAAAAGAGACAATCATGGAGGTCCAAATGGGATAGGTGGGTGGCCACCAACATCCACCTGGATCAGTCATCCCTTCTATTACGGCGACTCCATGTTTCTCTTGGACCTCCAACAAAGTCGATGGCTACATCTTCAATTGCAGCTCAATTATCTTCGTGTTGAGTTCAAATTGAACTCGACTAAACTTAGCTTTTGACTCACACACACCAACAACCAATTTTCTAACCTTCACCTCTAGCTGTGCATCTTTAGGAAGATGGAGTTCTGGAATAGTTCTGCATGCCTCCGTGACCGTTAACACTAATCGTGAACTGTGCACCAGGAGAGCCTCATTTTCTTCCAAAATTTGTGTCTTCTCGGTGAACAGTTGCTGATTATTCATCTTGATCTCACTGATAGCACTAAGTGCTCATTGTTCCTGAAGGCGAAGCTCTCCTGCAATTCCATGTAATAATTCATGCAATGTCTCTAGTTGCATCGTGGAAAGGTTCAAGCCCATCTTTGGGATGCTATCAAGGAGGGTGCATTGTTCCTTGGTATCAGTGTGTACTAAACTTGTAGGCAAGGGGAAGACTCGCACATCCATCGTCGGCCACAGAACTAGCTCCACAACAGTTTTTTGTTCTTGCACCGAACTTCTCGTTGCGCCACTCACTTTTCTGACATCTGCTTGGAGCTTAGTTGCTTGGAGCTATAATTCTCAAAGATCCTTTTGTACTCCTCCCAAGGTCTGAATGTACTACTACTCCAACTACTGCAGTACTTCTGTGGCAACATCCCTAACTTTATTACCAATCTCATCAAGATTGTTCTTGTGAGCACCAGGGGTTCAACCTATGCTTTGTGCACCTTCTTCTTTTCCCTCAACCCTACTTACTGTTCCAATTCTCACCTTTTCACCATGAAGGGGATGTGCTACCCTTCCTCACCTCCACTGCCTTGCCCTATTTTTGTGTTGGTTTCTGTCGAAGGTGACTTGTCATCTTTCTGGGTCTCGCGCTGCTCCTACTCTGCCTTCTCCTTAGCAGGGTGTTCCTCCTCAACCCGAGCATTTTCTGTAGCATCTTTCTTCTTCTGCGTAGCCAAATTCTATGCAACTTGCTTGGTTGCCTCCTTCCTTTTCTTTGTGGTCGTACTCTCTACATGTGTGATTGGCCCAGCAACTAAATCTGAAGGGGTGTGCTACTTAGCTTGTCAGTGGGAAACTACCTCCTACAAATTGAAGTCTGTTACCAAATAAGGCAGGTCATACCATTTCTGGGTGGGATGCTTTCGTGCCTGGATATAGACCCAGTGGAAGTCATCCTTGAAAGCTGCGTAGGATGACAATTGTGTATACAAGGTTGGGGACAACCTTGGGCATTGGGTAACTTCCATGCGTATACTTGCTTCCATCAAGACCCAAAAAATCTTCGGCTCTGTGATGCGCGCAAGGTCCTTCATAGCCCATAAGGAGGCGAACTACATGGCCTATAGTAATCCTTCTTCCAATGGAGGAAACTGGTTGTCATCTAGCAGCTCCCATGCAACCAAAACAATAGATAGCAGTAACCAAGCATAATGGAATGGCTTCGTATCATCCTGTGCTTCACGGGAATTCATGATGAACTCTTGGCATAGGTATCTAGACCAATTGAATAGTACGCCTCTCACGCACTAAGATATTAGAGATACGACAAGCACCAAAACTTCATCCACATGGCACTTCCTCATCACCTTTCCAACTAATATCTACATGGCCAACTGAACTGTAAGGTTGTTTATTTATAGGATAGAATACCCGTGCACATTTTTCACAAGTTTATAGTCATTTTTCATGCCCTCAACTAGCTCCTTCTCTCCTATCTTTCCACCAAAATCCTTGGCCGGATTCATCCCTTCATGCGGCAAGTGTGTAAGCCTGTGAATCAACATATTAGTGATGGGGATATGCCCTCCTAGCCATAAACATCCATCATGTACCAGCATGAGTAGTTGGTGTATGCACGTTGTGTTAATTGGGGTGCGGTGGTAGTGTGGCACCCAAAGCAGGTTGAGTAGCCTGGATTGCTCGACATTGTGGGCCCATCCCTATATTTCCAGTGTTGTCACGCTCGTGCCTTCATAGTATACTTGTTTCATGAAGTTTTGTATAAAGTGTGGGAACTTAGCATGATCCGCTAAGTCTCAGTCCTCCATCTTCAACAACGGTACTCGCGTGATCTACAAACCCTCAAAAGGAACCTACTCAAGTAGCAAGGGTGTGGAAATGAGAAATTTCTCAGAGTCCAAGTCTTTTGTAATCTTTGCATTTCCATTCCTCAGATGGATATACTAAGGGAGCTTTGTGATGGGCTCTGCTCCATCGGCATCAATATCTTTGGTTCCCTGGCCTTCTTCTGCATCTAGGCCTACAACCTTCTCTTTGCCTTTTGTCGGCTGCTTGTCTTTTTTATGTGAAGGTGTCACTATATGCTTCCCGGGGGAAGCGCGTATCTATACCGACTTCTGCTGCTTCTCCTTTGCCATGGATTGTTTCAGCCTTAGCGACCTTGATGCCGTGGGCACTGCAGGTGTAGCTCTAGCACTAGATATTTCAGGGCTTGGGGCGTTAGATAGAGTAGCCTCGACACTGAAAGCTTCTGCGGGGTTGGTGGTAGTCATCCTCTCCATAAATAGTTCAAGGGCTTCCAGAGAAACGTTTGTGTGGGTGAAGAACTCTTCCCAAAATTCTCAGCTCATAAGAAACAAAAAAAAAATTTCAGAAAAATCTCCAAGTGTGCAAAGTGTTCTCTGTTGGACTAGAATGCATAATTTATAGGGTTTTTGAATTCAAATCCGATTGTTCCCCCCAAACTTTGACCATTAATGCAGTTTTGGCGGTAGATCTTTAAATATTTTGGCCTTAAATTCCGATATCCCACTCCCATTAACCTTCTTTTGGTTGTCAAATCATGAACAATGACTTCAATGGTCAATGTCCTACTCTGATGTGCGACACCTCCCTCCATAGTGTAGCTTCCTATATTTCAACTTCACCACTTTCCACGTAGCCTACTTGCTATGTAGTCCACCAACCCAGGAAGTGTAATTTATAGTCCCGTGCTCCCTTACAACTGCCTAAAGTACTAAGACTATCCTATCATCAGATAGTCATTGCATAGGATCCCCTATATACAACTTCAATCGACTCTTGTTCACTCTTCTCGGAAAATGTTCTCTCCATTCAACTTCACGAGTTGAACTACACCCCCATCTATAATTTATTTGATAATATAAGGCCCTAGCCAATGCATCTAAAATTTACCTAGAAATTTAGTAAACATACTATCATATAACAACACCAGGTTGTTTACCTTGAACATGCAAATCTTGATGTGTCGATCGTGCTAGGCTTTTTCACATTCCTTTTATACTTGCTGATGGAATCTAGCTAAGAATCGATCCTCTTCAAGCTCCATCAGTTGTGCGAGTCGTTCCTCCAAGGCTTCACGATCTGCCATACCTGTGAAAGCTGTTATGCGTAGACTAGGCATAATATACTCCATTGGCATTACAGCTTCTATGCTGTATACCAGTCTAAAATGTGTCTGTCCTGTTAGCTTTTTACGAGTAGTCATGTAAGCCCATAGTACGGCAGGTACGCACACATACCAATCATTTCGCTTTGTGTTGAAGATCTTCACCAACGCATTCTCTAAGATCTTATTAAAGGCTTCAATAATTCCATTCACCTATGTGTGATATGCTGTACTCTTCTGATGATACACCTAGAAATCTTCCATTAGCGTGTTGATCATCTCATTCAGAAAGTGTGTACCTTTGTCTCTTATCAACACTTTCGGGCTGCCAAACCTAGTTAAGGCATATTCAAACAAAAACTTTGTTGTTGTATCCCCTCTAGAATCCTTAATTGGTTGTGCCTCTGCCCATATTGTTAGATACTTTGTCATGGTGATGATGTAGCGCGCACTAGTTTTCTTCCCTAGGGGCTGAATTGGCCTAATGAAATCAATCACCCATTTTTCAAAGGGCTACAAAGACACTTGAGGATTCAGTATCAAATCGTCCCTCTGCAATGGTCTTCCGGTTGTTTGACATGCATCACATGCCCTACAATATGCTTTGGAATCCTTATGCAGTGTTGGCCACCATAGACCTGTGTACAAAATCTTCTGTGTTGTTGCTTTTCCTGCATAGTGTCCTCTCGCAACTCCTCCATGAGCTTTTGCGAGAATGCAATTTCTCTCAAATTATGGCACAGATCTTCGCAATATCTTGTCTGCACACATCTTATAAAAGTGTTCTACAATCATTGAGAAGTCTTCTGCTCACACTACTAGTTCCTTCTTTTGCTAACTTGTATACCTTTTTGGTGCGATCCCCATAGTCAAAAGTGGATAATATCTGCAAAATTATTATCTGCTACACGCACTGCGAAGAGATGCGGATCTGGCAACCCTTCTTCCAAATTAGTAGGCTCCTCCCCTATTTTGATTCTTAACAGATGATCAGGTCCCACATTTAACCTTCCTCGCTTCATAATC
Organism: Pinus tabuliformis; assembly: GCA_031772625.1. Lineage (NCBI taxonomy): Eukaryota > Viridiplantae > Streptophyta > Pinopsida > Pinales > Pinaceae > Pinus > Pinus tabuliformis. The sequence goes on from CM062808.1 coordinate 669,863,637, forward strand.
ACCTCAAATTCATACTCCTGAAATAGCAGCAGTCATCTACAAATCTTGCCCCAAACATAGGCTTATTGACTAGGTATTTCAAGGCAGAATGATCTGTGTAGCTTTTGAAATGTCCTCCCAATAGATAGTGCTTGAACTTCTGTAGCATGTACACCATAGTCAATCCTTTGTGCTCTGTCGTTGAGTAATTCTTCTCAGCCTTCGGTAATTTCCTACTTGCGAAGGCTATAGGGTGGTCCAACTCTCCTTCACTGGCCTGTGTTAACACTGCACCCAATGCAATGCAAGAAGCATCGACATGTACATGGAATTCCTTCCTCCAATCAAGGAAGACCAAGATTGGCATGATGACCATATTCTCTTTCAACACATCCAAATTATGCTGACATTTTTCATCATAATAGAATGTAGTGTCCTTCTTCAACAGTTTCTCCATGGGCGCGGTAATTTGAGCATAAGCCTTGATGAACTTCCTGTAATATCCAGTATCTCCTAGTGTCACACGCAGCTTCTTAACGCTCCTTGGGGCCTCCAAATTTACTATCACTGTAATCTTTATAGGGTCCACCATCAATCCTTGCTTCCATACCACGTAACCCAACAAAATCCCAAAGGGAACATAGAATAAACACTTCTTCAGATTCAACACGTTCTGGTACATGCGACACGTATCCAACATCAAGCGCAGACTTGCTACATGGCATTGCATTAACCCAAACACTGTCCAGTCATCAAAGTATACTTCCAATCAATTATGGATAAACTCCTTAAGCACCATGATGACTATGCGAGAAAATATTGCAGGTGCATTCTTGAGTCCAAACGACATCATATTGTATTGAAAACAACCCCATTCCACCGCGAAGGTTGTTTTTCTCCTATCCTCTGGTGTGATCTTAATCTTATGGTACCCCAAAATTCCATCAATGAATGAGTAGGACTCCTGCCCACCAACATTCTCTAATACTTTCTCTGTAAACGGTGCTGGGAATGGGTCATGGACACAGGCATCTTTAAGCTTCCTCAGGTCTACACAAATCCTTATTTCATCCTTCTGTTTCTTCTCCTAGACCACCATGGGCCTCACCCAGGCAGACTCTTCCATGGGTTCTATGATGCCTACTACTAGCATCTTATCCAAATCCAAGAAAACCTTTTCCTTATACTTAGGATTCAGGCGATACAGCCTCTGCTTAACAGGCTTCACGTCCAACTTTAGAGTGATTTTCATATCGCCCAAGTCTCCTATTATTCCTTTCAAGTCTAAAAAATTAGTAGGGAACCGATCCTAATATTTTCGGAGTAACTCAATAACCTTATCCATAGTAGCATTGTCCCAATAATCCCCAATTTTTGCAAACTTCGGTTCCCCTTCAGTCCTGATGTTCACTTGCTTGGTTTTCAACGGCGCAGTGATGTCCGTGTTCTTTATTTGTGGGCCCTCAACTTCACGATGCCCTTCGGCCTCTGGAATATTAATATTTCTTGGATCTTCATCCTCCACCTCAGTAGTCACATTATAACATTCCTGTGTATGGCACAGCTGGGTGCTCCAGTCTGGTTGGACCAATTCGAGAGGTTCTTGCTATATTTTGAAGATCACTGCCTTAACCTCCTGCAAAGCTTCATCAATGCTATCAAACCCATATTCAAAACTGAAGGTCATTAATAATACTTCCCTCAATATATCGCATTCGACAGTGCCATGGCGGAGCTTTCTCTCCAAATACCAGTTCATGGGGATTGTGTCTAAAGTATGGCAAAACAAGTGTACCCACTCTGCCTGCGGTTCGGTTCCATAAGCTTTAGTCCCATCATATTTCTCAGTTAATCAAAGGTTAGCTCAACAAAACCCCAACCTCATCATTCTTCTATAGTCCTACCATCCATCAAAGCTATCATTGTGCGTACCCCACCATCATGTGGGCGTAGCGCGCAGTGCCAGATCTAATGCTTGGAAGCGGTGATTCTCAAGGACTTCACGCTCAAATGCATCCAAAAAATTATCCATGTGAGCTAAACCATAATAATAAGGTAAATTTCTTACCTTCGACGAAATGTACCACAGCGATTTAGTCACCATGTTGTAGCGGAGTGTAGATACTTCATGCAATTGATTATGCCAATGCTCCAACTCTTCATCAGAATCAGAGGTGCAAGAACTCTCCCAGTCCCATGCAATCCATCCATCTTCTATTGGATTGATCCAATATTCATCTTGCGCTGAGATTTTGTAGATTTGATCGAAGTCATCTTCACTTTCCTCATAATCGCAGATTGGCTCGGTGTAGCATGACCCTTTAGCAGTGTCCAATGATACTAGAAATCGAAGTGATTTATTTTCAAACGAAATTGTCCACTTCTTCAAGTTGATCAACCCATTCATGTCAATGACCCAATCAATCTCGAGGAGCAAGGGGTATGGATTATTGTCATCAATGAACTTTATTACTTGAAAATCAGCTAGCGCACTCGCACCTTCTATATCTACTGTTACCCCATGTAGTCATCCTATAGGGATGATCTTCTGTTGATTTTCCATTCTAAGCTGGATCGAAGACCACTGCAATGCAGGTCTCCCAATTCTCTCCCATCGGGGGCATTTTCTTTGCCATCGCATTGGTTTATTAACTCCTGTAGGCCTTTCACATATTTGCTATCGTGCAATAGTTTCATGTAGGTTTCCAAGAATGTGGTAAGCACATAGGGATCAACCTCTATAGGCACACTGGTTGCTTCAAGAGGTGGAGGCCTCAGTGAATCTTTTATTGGCCACCATAAATGTTTCCTTCACGCATTCCAGATCAAAACCAACTTCATTTTCCGGGGCCTTGCAGACCCATCTGTCCTCTTAAGGGCTTTTTCCCTTATCATCGTCAGTATTTATTATGCCCCTTAGCACTATATTCACATTATGATCTTCTTCGAGGGGCTCATCTCTCATCATCTGTAAGTTATGTGTAGGTTGTAGAGGTTGCGCCTTCTTCTCCTACATCTTGGCTATCAACACAAGGCATTCTTCTATAGTGTGGTCAAACTGGTTGTAGTATTCACATGACGGGCATGTATAATTCTGACACTCATGCGCGTAGTGCCTTGGCATTCCACATTTATAGCAAATAACCTATCCGCGACCTCTACCAGGTCCTCCTACTTTGTGGCCTCATACTCATCCTTGATATCCTCCACATGCTCCTCTGGTGCCCTGATCAAGAGGTCAATTTTATTATTGCATCCAGTACGTAGGTATTCTTTCCATCATTATTTCATAGCTGTGACAGTGGCACTCATTATGGACCACATATTTACAGAAGTCACAAAACAACTCTTGTGATGTTTGAACGAACTTTTGAAACAAATGGAAATTGTCTGTTGTGTGTTTTCCAACCACCTGACAAATAACTCACCATAGTGTTGCCCCCATGCTCAGCCCTGTTGGGGCTTCTAGCCTTAGGGGAATTGGTCCCCTGTTGGGGCTTCTAGACAAGACAATGGTCTTTGTCGTGCCCCTAGCTCTTACACTTCAAACACCAAAATTCTGCGTGTACCTCTGGTTTAGTCTCCTTCTCTTTCTTCAAGCTCTGCAATTCCAAGCAGAGGTTCTACAACTGGGAGTGAATCTATTGTACCCCCAAGGTCGCATCTAAAATAGAGGTTGCATGCAATCTCATCATGATTTTCAATGCTTCTACCTGAGTTCCTATCTTATGTTGTGACAAAGCAATCCTTAAGTGAGGCAGAAGTGAAGCTATGAACCACTCACGATGCTAACAATCTGTGAGATGCATATTAGCTTCGCAAATTACACACTTCAACCTTTGATCTAACTCCCAAGGCATCTCATCAACCCTCATCATGATCTCCTTAAAAACAACTACTAACTATGAGTCAGATTTAGGCTTGTTGAACTCTTTGTTTAAAACATCCTTAGTTTCTTCTAGCGTTGCCACAAGATGATCAGAAAAGTACTTAATATATGATGTCAACGTGCGATCTTGCAGAGTGGTAACCAAATGTGCCTTATTTATGTTGTTATCAGTAATCTACTATGTTGTCCACACAACATTCGCAACAAACCAAAACTGATATGTATCTTCACTCCCTATGCCCTTGAAAATCAGCATCTTCATTGTGTTCAACATGTTGAATGGAGGTGCGTGTGGTGGATGTGTGGGCAAATGTGTATGCAGTGGAGGTGGAGTGGATGGCTAGTGTGTCTACATAAAACCCTATCTTATCAGCCGAACAACACTCCATAATGAAGCCTGTACTACCCCCCCATCATTGCTCAAGGGAGGTCCAATCAATGGGCTTCCTATTTTCCTACACTGTGAAGTTGTGAATCTTTCTGTCCAACCACTTTCCAATTTCCTTCTTGGTTAGATTCCAGTGATGCGACATCACACATCTCCTTAGGCAAATCCCGATCTCGGAAATGGAACCATTTGTTGGCTTAGGAGGTCCTGACCCAGGTTCAGAGTTAGTTGTGCCAACCAACAAAACCCTACACTATTGTCCCTTTTAGCAACAACCTGTGTAGCTTAGGCTATAGTCTCACCCGAAGCAGTATGGGGGGATACTGGAACCAAGTTTTCCCATCCAGAGATCAGTGTGATGTCTTTTATCACCCTAGATCTTCCTTCGCATAAATCTATAAGCCACTAGGGCTCGGTACTGTGACTCCACTTAAATAACCTTTAAACCTTTGCGAAGGTCATGATTGGTCTTTGTGGACCCTTAACACTCTATTCATCCACTTACGCATACCAAAAAACAACCCTAGATTAGAGCTCGCGCATATCTACTTAATTGTTTAATAAACATAACAAAAATTATCCAAGTTTTTCATAGAATTACATAAACATGCTTGCGTGCATATTCTAAAAATTATTCAATAAAATCGCACATCATTAGATCAATATTTCATAAACATATTATTTCATCAACAAAATATATCACAATTATAAATAAACAGAAGTAAATAGCTAAGCATAAGAATTCTTCGATAATCATCTTTATTTATATTCAGTTTAGGATTTACAGACTCAAACTTCCCTACGCACTCAACTGCAGGGGTTCATGCACTCAGCTGCGGACTCTACCTAGGCATGTGCGCACTCAACTGCTGAGCCTCTCTCTCCTATCTGACCTACTTCTCAGCATTATCTTCTATTGACCCAATACCTGCCTCATCTTAGCTATGTCTTAGACTTTCTAAGACACACTTATTTATACAATCCCATGGTCCGCGAACCATCGGTGGATCACAAAGCCAACTTATCTCATAAACAAGGGGCTAAAACTCCTTTTAATCATAATCATCTACGTGGTCCACATCCACAAATCGTGGAGACTTTACATCTTTTACAAAAAAGTACATCAAAAATTGGGTTTTTAACCCCAAAACTGACCCAGGGGTCCCCATCCCAACATTAATTCCTTCCCAGGGAAATGTACATGTGGATGCATCATGTCCATCTCTATTGCATCATATGCAATGAAGATCAGACTTTTCTCCTTTGAATTGTCTTCCCCCCACCTCTAAAATTCCTTCTTCGTCTTCGTCTAGAAGAATATTGTGCATGATTCTTCTCTCTATGTGCAAGATAAACAACTTCTTAAAAATACTGAGGAGTTGTCTTTTTCCAAAAATCCTTCTCTCTCCTAGCAAACTTTGGCAAAGGTAATCTCCTTGAGATTTCCACTTTCATGCAATGACTCAAGATAATTTGAATAAGTGGGATGTAGTGCCTTGACATAAGCTATGAGAGGAATGTCTATTTTAACACCATTGGTCTTTATATCATGCATAATGGATCTTACTTTTGATGCTAAAGCAAGAGGGTCATCATTTTTTAATTCAAGATTGAACAATTTAATCATCAATTAGACAACTTCAAGTTCAAAGTGTGAGTCATACAATTCCTTCAACTTCTTTAAGGCTTCAAAAGCATTTGATAATGGTGAAATATGCTGACTCACCTCTTCATCTACAGATGCTGCAATCAAGGCATAGGAATTACTATTCTTATTTTCCCAAATGGAAATCTCCTTATCAAAAGTGGACTTTACAGGTTCATTATCTCCTTCTCCTTCAAAAACTCCTCTCCACAACTCATTGAAAATGAGAGTTTGTTTAATCTTCCTTAATCGTTCAGGATAGTTCTCCTTTCAAGAGAGAACTAATCCAACAATTGGTATCAATGAATGCATTTTAAGGAAAAAGATATGTGTATTGTATAAAAAGAATTCACTCTTATGGAAATATGCTCTAACAAAAAATTGCGCTTCTGGTGGAAATATTTATAACAGAGATATTATATGGGGAAGTGTTATATGGGAAGGTGTTGTATGGGGGAGGGGGTATATGGGGGAGGGCGTATATGGAGAGGTGTTATATGGGGAGGCGTTATATGGGAAGGTAGAGTTATATAACCGAGGGAGGTATTAGCTATGGTAGAGTTATATTTGTGTAGGGTTATATATTATAATTGTCAGAGGAGGAGGATATATGTAGACAAAGGAGCGGTGGTATGGATTGGGCGAAGTTATATTCTCAATGTAACACCATACCATGACGTATTACATAATAGGGTGATTATGGGTGGTATGAGGGGAGGCGGTATGGGGAGGAGCTGGGCTAGGTGTTAACCAACTATAATACCACCAGAAGTAATACCATGTCAAGAGTAATACCACCAATAAACTTATGGTGGTATGGGGAATTACAAACAATAGCATATGGTGGTATGTGCATTAACCAAGCAACGATGTATGGTGGTTTGTAGGAATAACTAAAATACCAACAGATATACCATGTCAGGTCGCATAGCATAATTTTTATTTCATTATTTCTTATTCAGATTTATGCTTTAGTTATTTAGATGTGTGACGTGTTTTGCGTGCCTTTGGGATGATGATAGTTTAAAATCAAATTTGTATGTGAAAGGAAAAACAAGAATTTAAATTAAATTCTCTTTCTATCGAGTTATGAATCATAGCTAAAATCATCCTTTTTTCATTTCTTGTATTATTTCTTGAATTTCATTTTTATTTGATGCAATGGAAATGATATTGGAGTAGATCTTTGAGGAAGGACAACCAGGTTCTCCTAAGTTAGGAGCCTCTTACTTTTCTATCTACATATTACAAACCACTTCTCTTTAGTTTCTCTTCTTTGGGACATTACTGTGAAGAAGGACAACCATGTTCTCCTAAGTTAGGAGCCTCTTCTCTTGCTTCTACATCTTGAACAAGAAACTTGTTAGTCTTTTAAAACTTAGTCCTTTTCGAATTTCTTGTATTATTCCTTGAATTTTAGTTTTATTTGATGCAATGGTAATGATATTGGAGTAGATCTGTGGAAAACAAGTTTCTCCTAAGTTGAGAGCCTCTTCTTTTGTTATCTACACATTACATACCACTTCTCTTTAGTTTCTCTTCTTGGGGACAATACTGTGAGGAAGGAAAACCAGGTTCTCCTATATTAGGAGCCTCTTCTCTTGCTTGTTTCATCTTGAACAAGAAACTTGTTAGTCTTTTAAAACTTAGATTATATCTGTAATATGCACTTCCTTTAACTTTATAGTCTTACCTTCTTAATTTGATTTCACTTGAAATCTATATATTTTGGACATGCTTCCAAGTCTACAAACCTAGATTGACAAGTAAAACATATGTGTTAGTTTACTTAGTAAATTGACCTTACAACTTGCTCAGTACTCCCATTACATGTGCAATGTGTTGTCTTGTATAGACCATTGCATACATCAAAATTTGAATCTCGCATATGGAACATGAGACATGTTTTCTTCATCTTATTATAACTTGGGACACTGACATGTAAAAAAAAAATACACCTATAGGAATAGGGACCTTCAACAATTTACTTTCCTGCATATTAAACCTATGCATTATTGTCTCGATATACTTCCTTTGATTTAACCATAGTTTCCTATTTTCTTGATCTTTATTTTTTTTTGTTTGCTAAGTTGTCTAACTACTAATATGGTTACATGTTAAACCTTTGGCTTGAGAAACCATGACACAGGGGAATATAAACCATTAAAATCACTTAGGGATCATACCTAGCCTAGGCCACATCAACCCTTACCATGGGTGTATTTTTTATCACAAAGTTTTGAACTGGTGACCTTCACATCACAGAATCCATTAATAGTGTTTAAGAGAGAAATTCAACTACAATAGTAGGTTACTTTAATCCCAACAAGCTTTTCCTAGAACTTGCCCAAAAGTTGTGTGTGAATGAAGAAGTGGAAGAAATGAAGCTAGACAATCCCAAGCACTTTTAGACTCACAAGAAGGTAGTAGACATACCTTTAAACATTATATCCTTAATTCTATTTGATGATGCTATCTCTAAGAAGATTTTCGCCAAGATCTTTCCTCCTGGATCTCATAGGTGACCTACAAATGGAGAAAGAAACCAACACAATCTTCTTACAAAAAAATATTAGTACCAAACGTAATATATTAATAAAATCCAACACAATAGACCATGAAATATAGATAACATGGAAAACATTTGCTACTATCATACTTGAATAGAAATGGAGTACAGAGGTGAGTCCTCCAAGTCTTTGCCCTTGATCTGCTCACTAACCTCTAAGCTCTCTGGTGTGGATGCACAAGTTTATCGCAGTCATATCTCTTTTAGCATTTCAACATAAGTTCATTTCATCTCCCTTGTGACTAGTGAAGTGCTCCATTTATATAGATCTATTCATGATTAGCCTTCATTTCACTTTGACACTTTCTTGATCGTATCAAGGTGGTGATTAAGATAGATCATATCAATCATTATTTTAATCAACAATGATTTTTTTAATCAAATTTTTTAAATTGAAATGAACCTAATCATATCCAGTCAAATTCCCACACTATTTTGAAACTCTAGTGTAGAGAGGGCATTAATGGCCTTATGTTTCAATCCCCACCACTAGGAAAGAGCATTGCTAGGCCCTCTTATTTGGTTCCCACAACCAGGAAAGAGTTTTAATCCCTCAAATCATTTGTTTTATGATGTGTCACCAATAAAAAATTGATCCTCTAACTTGGCAAAGGATGTGTTTCTCTCCTTAATCCTAGGGGATGAATTTTTGAGCTATAACAGATGCCCCCTAATGTATGAGGTCAGAATAGAATCTAATGACCGAAATACATTAGAAAAAGGAAACCAGTGAGTGAAGCAGGAAGAGATCACAGAAAAGACACGTATAGAAACTAAAAAGCATAGTCAAATATATAAACAAATATATACCCAAGGCAAGAATACCCAAACATGGTATTGAGATAATAGATCATAGATTCCCACAAAACAAACTATGGACTAATGTTATCAAGGACTAGTCATGATATAGTATAGATCATTGGCACAATAACTATTAGTAGGACTGGACACTAATGTGAGTTCCCTGAATGATTCTTATAAAATTACATAATATGTTCTCGATTCACAACTTAGGGGAGGAAATGATCATGAGTGGAATGACTCTAATGCCCCAAGGTCTTCTATACACACCCCAATTGTACAACTTGACTACATGTGAAGAAATAAGATGAGACCAAGCATGCAGGGAGAGTGTATGATTACTACGAATTGATGTATTCCATTAACATAAATGAGAGAAACCATCAATAATGAAAATGGTTCCCAAGTTACCTAGAAGAATCTACAAAGTGCGAATGAATGAGCTAAAGTTGAGCACTCCACATAATCAGTTGACATGTGCCAATGATGATAAACCGATGCAAACCATAAGGAAACCTTCCACTAATCATTGCAAGATCCAAGGTAGTAGGTTGTTTCTATATCTACATCCCAGATAAGGTGTTGAAGTTGAAGGGAAGAGATCCATTGAAGAAGGGCCTTAATTTATCCCCCATCATCAACATGAAACTGACACCAAGATAAGGTCTGTGATGATAGAAAATGAAGAAGTGACGTACAATTAACACACGGATAACCGACAAAAAAGTATAATGAAACATGTGTATGGTCAACTCATGACAGAGACTTTGCTTGAAAATATAATGGAACAACACAAGTGTTAACTTGGAAGCATATACTAAGTAATACCGACAGACATGATGGTGACATAGGAGGCATCACCAAAGCTCATAGATTGGAAGGGTGACCAATTAGGTGAGATGCTAACTCAAGAAATAGCTTGACTTCACTCAAGATGAAGGTGTGGTTCAAAAGTATAGAAAAAACCAATTGTAAGAGTATGACTTGAACAAGTCCCATGTTCAAGTGCAACATAAAACTTCTAAGACATATATGTGATATTGACAAAGATTCTCACCCCCACCTTTTTGTATACTGTATCCAATTCATAGTTAAATGAGCATGAAAGAGAATGCAAGTAAGCTCAATAGGTTCCTTCTATGTAAAGTTTATACTTAGGCCAAAAAAGATATAAAAATATACTCGTCACCTTCTTAGGGTTTAACAAGCATGAGAATGGACAAGAGATCGAACCCTGACTTTCAATTTAAATAATGAGTAGAAGAGATGGATAGAACTTGATGTTTTCATATAGGTTATAAGAGCATGAAAATGTGGTAGAAAAATAAGCTTGGGATTTTCATGGATTGAATGAGTCATGAAAAGAAGACCAAAATAGACTTGGCATTTTCCTATAGGTTTAATGAGCACATAAATATAACTAAAGGAGCTCGAGATTTTCATTGTTTAATGAGAATGAAAACAAGACCAAAAGGAAGCTCAATCTAGAGAGATGAGTGGTATAATGGTATGTATCTTTTTCTGACAGGTAGTGATGGAACTGACCTAAGCAAAGCAGGAAGCAGTCATTAAGAGCTAGAAATGGAAATCCAGTCATCACAATAGTCTCTTTAAAAGGTAATGGAAGGTTGAAAGATGGAATCAAGGCTAATCCAAAGGCAATAGTTCAAGCATGGCTGCAAAGTTGGGGAGTAAAATGAAGGAAAGCATCGGTATGACAACATCTAGAAAGGAATTGAGGACCATGAGAATAGGCAACCATAAAGAAACATGATAAAATGTGTGGGGACCCCCTATAGGGTGATAACAAAAAGTTATAAATAAAGAAAGGCATGAGGATGAAACTCAATGTCATGGAAGGTACTATAGAGGACCCCTAAACCCATGAATAATTATAGCATGGACACCAAGACAGTGAACAAGTGTTATTATAGGGTTCCCTTGGAGGGTAGGCTCTATCGCCCAAGTTATGACATGAAAAAAGGAGTATTTAATGTTGCAACCTGATGAGTTTGACCCTATGGGAAGCTAAAATTGTGGCCAATAATGCAATGAAAATATTGGTGAATTCTATTCCTATATGCCAGTTTCAATGATATATCTTAGAGAAATAGTGAAAAATGGATGAAAATATTTCTTTTATTTTTAATATATACATATGCACAAAGCATGACGTAGTTTGATAGGTTATGTAATGTAGTACCCACTTCCATGCACAGGCCAAGGGTTCCAATGTCTGAACTCTTGTGCACTTTTTGTAACATGTGGCACACCATCATGGGGCCATGTCACATCTAGTTGAATTTCCACATTCCGGAAGGTTCATGATTCCAAGGAGGACCTAGAACCGTAGCGTTATTAGGAACTACCCGAGGACACAAATGGTGAATGGTCTCATGAGCTAAGATAGTGCATTGATAGTGACGATCAAGACATGAAGAGGGTATGAGGCATTCATGGACAGGGGAATTTAGAGTGGATAATCTGGTGGCAAGTTCTATGCTAGAAATACTTTACTTGACTCAGTCCAACGTTCATATTTCATTAGATGACATGGAACAATGATAAAATGGGACAATGAGCACTCCAAAGAATCAGTTGACATGGGCCAATGATGATAAAACAATGCAAACCATGAAGAAACCTACCACTAATGGATGCAAGGTCCAAGGTGTTACACTAAAAAATGTCACCTTGACTACTTACAGTTAGTATGGCTCAAATCAACAAGTCATGCTACCCTCTTAGGCAAGTCTCATGCCTCTGTTATCCATCTCAAACTCAAAGAAGAGAGAAAGTCTTGTAAAAATCATGTTTATCTCTGGGGTCGCAGGTTCTCTCTAGCCTTACCTGCGGGGACGCTGACCATGTTCACAAAATCTGCGTCCATAGACGCTCTGTATGTTAAGGGACAGGTGCGTCCCTCTGTAAAAGGCAAAATGCGCGAGTTTTATCTTGAAAAAGTTACTTGTGGTTACTTCTAGAACATTCTAGAGGTCGGTTTGATGAAATGGATGCGCCTCCAGTTGGTTCATGTATCTCTATTAAGGGGGAACTTATCCCATCAATAAGGGAGCTATCCCACCCAAAGAGGGGGATGATCCCATTGATAGTGGACCTGAATAACCTCTTTACAGCACTATAAATAAAGGCATTGAGCCAGAAGGAGGAGAGGTTGGAGCTATACATTTTCTTTGGGTAAATGTTGCAGGATTTAGGTCTTCCATTAGAGCCTTTGTGAGGAGAGATTGTCTTCACTTGATTCTACTTGGGAGAGGGTGAGCTTTGTCAAAGTAGAGGAAAACCCTTGATGGACCCTGGGAGGAACTTGCACAACACCAAGGCCAGGTTGTAAGAGTTTCTTTGTTTCGTTATTAATACAAACTGGTTTATTTTTCTCAATAGCTTGTGTTAATGAGTTATTTCATGTGTTCCTTGGTCTGCATGTTGAATATATGTTTTATTATATGAAATGCAAGTGCTTGGTAATTGTTTGATTGTTTGTGGTTACAGGAATTGACTTGAAGGAGGAGCTCATCCGGATCGTCAAGAACGGACTTCAACAACAGCGTTTTGGAATAAGGTAAGCCTAAACACTTGTAGTTTTCATGTTGTAAAAGGTGTATTTAGAGAAAGATCACTCCATTTTGTCTTGTTTGTCATTAGAATGTCTTAGACTTCTAGGAAGGTCAGTCGTGTCCGCACCCTTGACAGATTCCGTGTGACAAATTGGCGACTCCGCTGGGGATCAGGCGGAACTTACCTTATTCCAAAACGCTGTTGTTGAAGTCCGTTCTTGACGATCCGGATGAGCTCCTCCTTCAAGTCAATTCCTGTAACCACAAACAATCAAACAATTACCAAGCACTTGCATTTCATATAATAAAACATATATTCAACATGCAGACCAAGGAACACATGAAATAACTCATTAACACAAGCTATTGAGAAAAATAAACCAGTTTGTATTAATAACGAAACAAAGAAACTCTTACAACCTGGCCTTGGTGTTGTGCAAGTTCCTCCCAGGGTCCATCAAGGGTTTTCCTCTACTTTGACAAAGCTCACCCTCTCCCAAGTAGAATCAAGTGAAGACAATCTCTCCTCACAAAGGCTCTAATGGAAGACCTAAATCCTGCAGCATTTACCCAAAGAAAATGTATAGCTCCAACCTCTCCTCCTTCTGGCTCAATGCCTTTATTTATAGTGCTGTAAAGAGGTTATTTAGGTCCACTATCAATGGGATCATCCCCCTCTTTGGGTGGGATAGCTCCCTTATTGATGGGATAAGTTCCCCCTTAATAGAGATACATGAACCAACTGGAGGCGCATCCATTTCATCAAACCGACCTCTAGAATGTTCTAGAAGTAACCACAAGTAACTTTTTCAAGATAAAACTCGCGCATTTTGCCTTTTACAGAGGGACGCACCTGTCCCTTAACATACAGAGCGTCTATGGACGCAGATTTTGTGAACATGGTCAGCGTCCCCGCAGGTAAGGCTAGAGAGAACCTGCGACCCCAGAGATAAACATGATTTTTACAAGACTTTCTCTCTTCTTTGAGTTTGAGATGGATAACAGAGGCATGAGACTTGCCTAAGAGGGTAGCATGACTTGTTGATTTGAGCCATACTAACTGTAAGTAGTCAAGGTGACATTTTTTAGTGTAACAGATTGCCCCCTAAAGTGCGAAGCCTGGAATAGAATAGGGTTTTGTAATTCTAGGAAGGGTGAAGCGCTTTATCATTTCAAGGATTGCCTTGTGGATGGCCTGGTTGGAACCTGCAATTTTCAACACAAAATACATGGATAAGATTATATCATCACTGAGGTAGGCATTCCCATACTCAGATTCAAAACTTTAACTAATGGACTAACTATCCTGATACAGGAATGATCTTGCAGTACATTATTTTTATAGACTTTTGTAGACACAGTATGGACGCAGCCATCTGTTTATGATAAGTCTACATAGACAATGAATACAAAACTCCTCGCAGCCTGGATGGTAGAAACTAGATCCAGGGTCTTCACTTCTACTTCCCGAATTGGTACGATTCTAGCCATGTGATTAAATGATTCGATGTCGAACATGGTAGAAACCACTTGATTACCAGTTAATGATGTAAACTGTTAACAAGCATGAGAGAAACCACCAGTAATGTCAATGGTCCTCAAAGTACCAAGCACAACCCGTGAAATGTGAATAGATGTTTTGATGTCGAACACTTCACGGAATCCTCTGATCGAAAGTCAATGATGTAAACTGACGTCAAAGGCGAGAAACCTGCCATTGATGCATGCAGACTTCAAGGTACTGTCGATTCCTAAGTCATCTTTCTAGATAATGTGTCGATGTCGATAGAAAGCGACCCATTGCAGGCAAGCCCGCAACACGAAATCATTGTTCAAGTTGAAAAAATGTTGCTGTAAGGACTGACTCAGGGATGGTCAAATGGATGACAAGTATTTTGCAGATGAAAGTTTTGCTTGCAGACCTCTTGAACACATAACGACACAACAGATGGTTTGGTGACGAATAACTCAAAGTTGATCCCTGAACCCGGTTAAAAATTTTCAAAGTGATTTAGCCAACTGTGAGGTAAAAGATTTCCCAACCCAGGTGAATGAAAAGTGTCGTGTTCAGGAGCGGTAATAAAGTTTCTTCTGAGGCAAAAGGTGACAAATAGGTTCATTCTTCTCTTTTTTCCCCCACCATTTCTGGCAAGTACCTCTTTATTTTTAACAAGCTTGAGGAGGATAACATATGCTTGATTATAAGCTCATCCTTCGGACGAGTCCAACCTAGTTTAAATGCGAACCCTAGGAAGGAGTGGTTCGTTCCTGTTTGTAATTGAACAGGTCCTTTACTGTAAAAGTTTAACGAGCCCAGTATAGGAGAAACTCGGCGTTTTTCAATTTTAGAGAGTCTGAAAAACTTAAGGAAACTCCACGTTGAACTTTTTCGTATATTTGTGTCCCTCAAGCCCGAAAAAGTATAAAATAATACCTGGGGGAACCGCTTGATCTTGCGACCAAGGAGTACTTTCATAATAGTATCGTTGACCTGAAAAGTAAAAAGCGATCAAAGACACGTCGTTTTATTTCCTTATCGAGTTTGAAACGACAAAAACCCGGCAATCTTTTCCTGATTTTGCGGTCAGAAAAGAGCTAAAAGGGGACCGTCTTTTAATTCCGTTTTAACGAGTGAAAAAGAAACACTCGACGATCTTTTCATGTTTTAGGAGTCAGAAAAGGGCTTAAAAGATGACTCTGAAATTTTGTTTGTGAAAAATTACAATTTCCCTCGAAAACCCTTCGTCCTGCACAAAAGCGACACATTACTCATACCTGTTTAAAATAGGCAAAAATACATTCGAAAACATCTTTTCATGGTAAAAAATGAACTAATTCATCCAAAAAACCTATAAAAAGACCTTTTACCATGTCATTTTTACCGTTTCACTGTTGAGGTTGAAAAAGGAGCTTTTGACAAGAAACTTCCCGTGGTTGCTGCGGAAAATCTGACCATCGGAATCGAACGCCGCTTCACCGAGGTATTTTACACATCCCACTCTTCATTTTTATCCGTTTAGTTTTTTGTTTTTGGTCTCTGTTTCATTTTTTGGGGGGGTTTTGGGTTCAAAATGCGCCCCTCGGCGGACGCAGGTGCCCTTCGGGTGACCCGCGTCCCCCGACTTTTTCTCACACGGGAAAAAGGTCTGGGGACGCAGTCCGCCTTCAGGCGAGCTGCGTCCGGACGCCCTGTGCTAAAAAGCCGGGGCGCGTCTTCCGCAAAGGGCGCATTTCAAAACCCTAACTCTCTCAAAAAACCACCAAATTTTCTCAAATTAATTTCTAATTGACTCTTTTGATGTGCAGGACCTTAAACATGTTAGACTGGAGAGAGAGAGAGCACGTAGAGGACGATGAAGCTGCGATTAATCACCAACCCTCTCTGGATGCCTTAAGAACATGTGGATTGTACAAATATTGGACCATACCGGGCATGAGGGGCCAGGTAAGATTTTTGGAATGGCTGGTTGAGCGATGGAACGTTCAAGATCAATGCTTTTACATTGGAGGGCACCAGCTCGAGATAGAGCCCTCGGATGTATACTTTCTCACTGGCTTGCCAAACAGAGGTGAGCAACTCAACCTTGCGGGGACCAGGCCGGGTGGCCAATCCCTTGATGATCTCCGCGAGGAGTGGTGCAGACCAGGGACTCGCCATAAAAAAGGCGTGGAGATAAAGCACATCGCTCTGGCGGAACTTAGAGTTATTGCATTTACGGTCACTAGGATTTGTGGCGCGGCCGCCTTGCACATTGCCTCCGGATCCCAAATGCGGATGGCAGTTGACTGTTACCAAGGCACCATCTTCAACTGGTGCGAAGCTGTGTCGGCTCATATGAAGAGCCAACTAACCAAGGCAAAGAACGGACGACTAAAGACTTTTGGATATGGGCCTCTAGTCGTGAGCTTTGCCTTGGAGAGAGTTCCTATGCTGATCCCTCAGCAACTCACTGTTGATGACTTGGGTCCTCGGGAGCCAAAGCTTGTTCGATGGGTTGCGGTGATGGCCCGGCATCCTGACGAGGGTGCTGCAGTGGTTCGATTCTCAGACAGTTACTTCGACTGGCTAGAGGGCCAGCTTTTTGTGATACAAGACTTTCCATATGCCGGAATGGATTTCAGAGGTGATCCGGACATGGTTCTTCCACAGGGAGAACAATGGGATGACAGAGGTACTTTCATTTTCACAAGTTTTCTAATTATGTATTTTTTATTTTTCATATATATCGTCTCAAAGTAACAGTAAAATTTTAAAAATGCAGATGTTGGACCACAGCGTCCAGCCAATCTCCGGCCTTACGACAGACGACATCCAGCTGCACCGGCACCGGCCTTACAGGATGCGACAGCAGAAGTACTAGCCGATTTGGAGCATGATCTAGAGCGTCTCACGGCAGATATACCTGAGACTACTATGGATGATATTCCAATGAGGCTTCAGCGCTTCGTGGTCGCAGTCCCTGGACCGTTTAGGAGATTTCTGCGCAAGATAGCCCGCGCAGTGGTGTCGTACAGAGAGCACCACCAGTGATTGACTAGTCACTTTTGTAGTCACATGTGACATTTTTGACTTTTTGCACTATCATTTTGCCGATCATAAGGTGTGTTAAACCTATGATCGAAGACGATGTATATATTTTTGGACACACTTCTATCTATATCTATATATCACTATTATCGGCTTATCTTGTTTAACATGTATGATGAAATGTCTTTAAATTTACTTGCATGATTATTATAAATGTCTGTCCAACACTCGAGAAGCAATTGCATCTGCTAATGTATTCAAAGACCTTGGAATATGTTGATATTCAATGTAATCAAATTCACGTTCCAAGAGACGCACTCTCAAAAACAACCTTAATAACACAGGATTTCTAATGGCATAAACTCTATTAAGCTGTAATACAACAAGTTCAGAATCTAACCTCACTATCAAACGTCGAATTCCAAATGAAATAGATTCGGATAATAATTCAACCACTGCACTGTATTCTGCAATGTTATTCGTTGTTTGACCGAGGCTTACCCCATGCATAGAAACTAACTCGTCAGAGGGTGAATAGATAACCCAAGCTGCGGAAGAGATATTCCGTGTACTACGACAAGCACCATCAGCAAATCCAATGTATGTTTGGAGAGGCGTCGACATCTACAATATCAAGAGTAAAACCAAGATGAGCCAAAATAATGACGAAAAACCACACTTGCTAAGCTAAGCACACTGACTAAACTAACACACTTGCTAGCTAGAAAGGAAATCTAACCTATCTAAAAATTTCTCCATCCATCATTTTAAGCATAATACCTCTTTAGGTAAAGTCCATTTCTGGGTTTGCCCAAAGAGTCCCCATCAAAATCAACTAACTCATAAGCCCCTTTTGCTAGCTTTCGCTTTACAATGTAGGGCCCATGCCACATGGGAACGAATTTTCCAGCACCTAGCTTATCGTTCGCTTGATCATATAATAGTACTAGGTCTCCTTCCGAAAAACTTCGAGGGGTTACATTTTTATCGTACTGAGCTTTCATTCGTTTCGCGTGAGTCTCGATAGCTAAAGTAGCGTCACGTCGAGTCTCATCTAATTTAGCTAAGTATAACAACCGTTTCTCCTCTTCGGAAGTAGCTGGAAGTAATTCGACAGCCATTTGAAGTGATGGGATTTCGCACTCAATAGGTAACACAGCTTCTAAGCCATAAACTAGCTGAAAAGGGGTGAAACCTGTTGAATTTTTCACTGAAGTTCGATATGCCCATAGTGCCAAAAATAACATGTTATGCCAATTCGTTCGATGGATACCAATGATCCGTCGAATCATGACGACTAGAACTTTGTTGATTGACTCAACCAAACCGTTGGCTTGCGGATAATAAGGTGTAGAGCTATCGTGGCGCAAACCAAGCTGGCTTGTAAGTTCAGTCATCATGACATTTCGAAAATGGCTTCCATGGTCCGTAATGATTGCTTGTGGGACACCAAACCTAGTTATGATATGATTGAATACGAAAAGTGCAGCTGTCTTGCCGCTTGCGTCGAATGTAGGCATCGCCTCGGCCCACTTAGTAAAATAATCAACCGCAAGGATGATATACGCATGCCCCCCGGCCGAGTGAGGGTTACAAGTAATAAAGTCAATGCCCCATTTGGCGAATGGACCAGCGGCAATTATAGGGTGGAGAGGAGCAGGTGGAGCGCGCATCTTGCGATCAAACACTTGACAGTTGTGGCATTTTCTGACGGCAAGGATACAATCTTTAAACATAGACGGCCAGAAATAGCCAGCGCGCAACACCTTCTGAGCTGTGGCATACCCAGACATATGACCGCCACATGCTCCAGAGTGACAATCATTCAAAACTCTCTCAGCCTCATCGTGAGTTAAACAACGTCGAAAAACTAAGTCTGCCCCCAGGCGATAAAGTGTATCTCCAATAATTCTGTATTGCTGGGATTGAAACCGAATTTTTCGACGGTTTTCCTTGGAAGTTTCAGGCCGAAAGGTTTGGGTTTGGAGATAGATGATTATATCCCCATACCACGGATCTACAGTGCTAATAAGAAACAAGGATTCGTCCGCAATGGACTCCTCTGCCACAGTCTCTGTGTCAGCACTCGGGAAATCACACATCAATTCCGCGAAGACTAAAGATTTCTTAGACTTGGACTTCTCAAACTCCAAGTCGAACTCTTGCAGGATGACGATCCATTTAGAGTACTTGCCCCCTAGCAGTTGTTTTGTCAATATATAAATCATAGGGTTGCAATCCGAAATAACAGTAGTTTTGCGGAGAAGAATGTAGTGACGAAAACGCTGGACAGCTTGAACGGCTGCCAGGGCCAATTTCTCCACATGCGAATATTTTAACTCAGTTGGATTTAAGGTTCTGCTAAGGTAATATATCACATGCTCTGCCTTGAATTCATCTTCTTGAACTAACACCATTCCAATGGTGGAATGCGAAGCTGCGAGGTATAAGAAGTAGTCCTGGTTGTAGTTGGGAGGATGCAATAACGGTGCATGGGTCAACGCGTGTTTCAGTGCATCAAAAGATTGTTGAGCAATCTCGTCCCAAAAGAATTGTACGTTCTGTTTCAACAACCGTGTAAAACCTTTAGTGACCTCGGCGTAGTTAGGGATGAATCGGCGTAAAAAGTTTGCTTTCCCTTGCAAACTTTGGAGTTGGCGCAAACTCGAAGGAGGAGGCAATTGGATGATAGCCTCGACTTTCGAGGGATCGACGCGAATGCCGGTTTTGGAAACAACAAATCCCAGCAATCGACCTGTTTCTATACAGAAAACACACTTGTGGGGATTCAACCGAATTCGATAATGCCTACACCTCATAAAGATTGCTCGTAAATGGACAAGGTGATCAGCTCGGTGTAAAGAATGAGCAGGCAAATCATCGAGATAGGGTTGCACAATGTGCTTGATGTCATGAAATGCATAAGACATGGCCCGTTGAAAAGTAGCACCGGCATTCTTAAGGCCAAAAGGTAATTTGCAATAAGCAAATGTCCCCCATGGACAAATGAATGCTGTTTTTGGTTGATCGGCAGGTAGAATATTGATTTGATTATACCCGGAGAAACCATCCATGAAGGAAAACATCTCACTTCCGGCACAATCATCAATAATTTGATCGATATAAGGCGTAGGATAGTTGTCTTTTGGACAAGCTCGATTGATATCCCTATAATCGATACAGATTCTTATTGTTCCTTGTTTTTTATTGACGGGAACAATATTCGATACCCAATCCGTTAACGGGATCGGATAAATGAAACCTGCTTTCAACAGCTTTTCGACTTCGGCTTTGATTGCAGCTGCTTTTCGAGGGTGAATCTGACGCAACCGTTGCCGAATGGGTTTAGCATCCGGGTAGGTTTTGATTTCATGAACAACAATGGCAGGATCAATTCCCGGCATTTCTTCGTAAGACCAGGCAAACACGTCGCGGAATTCTTGGAATAGGGCCTTGTAAGTTTCAATTTCTTCGTCAGTACATGCGGCACCTATATGATTGTTCTCCTTGATTCCGGGCTTCACTGAAATATCAATGGGAATAGTACGAGATAGAGCCCTCGGATGTATACTTTCTCACTGGCTTGCCAAACAGAGGTGAGCAACTCAACCTTGCGGGGACCAGGCCGGGTGGCCAATCCCTTGATGATCTCCGCGAGGAGTGGTGCAGACCAGGGACTCGCCATAAAAAAGGCGTGGAGATAAAGCACATCGCTCTGGCGGAACTTAGAGTTATTGCATTTACGGTCACTAGGATTTGTGGCGCGGCCGCCTTGCACATTGCCTCCGGATCCCAAATGCGGATGGCAGTTGACTGTTACCAAGGCACCATCTTCAACTGGTGCGAAGCTGTGTCGGCTCATATGAAGAGCCAACTAACCAAGGCAAAGAACGGACGACTAAAGACTTTTGGATATGGGCCTCTAGTCGTGAGCTTTGCCTTGGAGAGAGTTCCTATGCTGATCCCTCAGCAACTCACTGTTGATGACTTGGGTCCTCGGGAGCCAAAGCTTGTTCGATGGGTTGCGGTGATGGCCCGGCATCCTGACGAGGGTGCTGCAGTGGTTCGATTCTCAGACAGTTACTTCGACTGGCTAGAGGGCCAGCTTTTTGTGATACAAGACTTTCCATATGCCGGAATGGATTTCAGAGGTGATCCGGACATGGTTCTTCCACAGGGAGAACAATGGGATGACAGAGGTACTTTCATTTTCACAAGTTTTCTAATTATGTATTTTTTATTTTTCATATATATCGTCTCAAAGTAACAGTAAAATTTTAAAAATGCAGATGTTGGACCACAGCGTCCAGCCAATCTCCGGCCTTACGACAGACGACATCCAGCTGCACCGGCACCGGCCTTACAGGATGCGACAGCAGAAGTACTAGCCGATTTGGAGCATGATCTAGAGCCTTTGTGAGGAGAGATTGTCTTCACTTGATTCTACTTGGGAGAGGGTGAGCTTTGTCAAAGTAGAGGAAAACCCTTGATGGACCCTGGGAGGAACTTGCACAACACCAAGGCCAGGTTGTAAGAGTTTCTTTGTTTCGTTATTAATACAAACTGGTTTATTTTTCTCAATAGCTTGTGTTAATGAGTTATTTCATGTGTTCCTTGGTCTGCATGTTGAATATATGTTTTATTATATGAAATGCAAGTGCTTGGTAATTGTTTGATTGTTTGTGGTTACAGGAATTGACTTGAAGGAGGAGCTCATCCGGATCGTCAAGAACAGACTTCAACAACAGCGTTTTGGAATAAGGTAAGCCTAAACACTTGTAGTTTTCATGTTGTAAAAGGTGTATTTAGAGAAAGATCACTCCATTTTGTCTTGTTTGTCATTAGAATGTCTTAGACTTCTAGGAAGGTCAGTCGTGTCCGCACCCTTGACAGATTCCGTGTGACACAAGGTAGTAGATTGTTTCTAGATCTACATCCCGAATAAGGTGCTAATGTTGACAGGAAGAGATCCATCAAAGGAGGGCCTTAATTTATCCCCCATCATCAACACAAAATTCACAATAAGGTAAGTTCTTTGATGATAGCAAACAAAGTAATGTACAATTAACACATGGATAGATGAATTTTTTTTTATAATTATATGTGCGAATGGTCGATTCATGACAAAGACTTCCCTTGAACATATAATGGAACAACATAGTAGTGAACTTGGAAGCATAGACTAAGGAATACCTACAGACATGATGATGACACAAGAAACATCACCAAATCTCATAGATTGGAAGGGTAACCAATTGGGTGAGATGCTAACATAGATTGGAAGGGTAACCAATTGGGTGAGATGCTAATGTCGATTAGAAGGGTAACCAACTCGGTGAGATGATAACTCAAGAAATAGTGACTTGACTCAAGATGAAGGTGTGGTTCAAAAGTATAGAAAAAACAAACTATAATAGTATGACTTGAACAAGTGCCATGTTCATAGGAGACATTCAACTGCTAAGACAAATATATGACAATGAACAGTATTCTAGCCCCCTACCCTTTTTTGTATAGTGTATCCCCTTCATAGTTTAATGAGCATGAAATAGAAGACAAGTAAGATCAATAGGTTCCTTCTTTGTAAAGTTTATACCGAGGCCAAAGAAAAGATAAAATTACACTCATGACCTTCATAGGGTTTAACAAGGATAAGAATGAACAATAGATTGCTTGTTGACTTTGAATTTAAGTAACGAGTAGGAAAAGACAAAAATAACTCGATGTTTTCATATAGGTTTTATGCGCATGAAAATGTGGTAGAAAAATAAGCTTGGGATTTTCATCGATTGAATGAATCATGAAAATAATACCAAAACATACTTGACATTTTTGTATAGATCTAATAAGCACGAAAATATAGCAAAAGGATATCGATATTTTCATTGTTTAATGAGCATGAAAATAAGATCAAAAGGAAGCTCGTTCTAGAGAGATGAGTAATATAATGGTATGCATATTGTTCCCGGGGGTAATGACCGAACCAACCTAAGAAAAGTAGGAAGCAGTGGTGAATGGTTGGAAATGTAAATCCACTCATCACAATAATCTCTTTGAAAGGTAATGGAAGGTTGCAAGATGGAAGAAATGTTAATGCAAAGGCAAGAGGTTGACCATGGTTGCAAAGTTAGCAAGCGAAATGAGGGCAAGCATCGGTATGACAACATCTAGCAAGACATTGAGGACGATGAGCATAGGAGAGCATAAAGCAACATGATAAAATGTGTGGGGACCTCGTTTAGGGTGATAGCTAAAAATGATATATAAAGAAAGGCGTGACGTTGAAACTCAATATAATGGCAGGTACTAAAGAGGATCCCTAAACCTATGAATAATTGCATTATGGATACCAAGATAGAAAATGGGTGTTCAAACTATCGAAAACTCATCCCTTCTGTATTGTTTTATACTTTTTCGGACTTAAGGGATTAGATGACGAAAAAGGACTTTCGGAGTTGACTTTACGTACCTTTTCAGACTCTCTAAAAATGAAAAGGACCGATTTATCTTTGTCGTTAGACTCGTTAAAAACATTAAATAGCGACAAACTTGTCTTTAGACGAGAACGAGTTTCACTATCGCTAGGCTCGTTAAAACATAGCGATGGGTTTTCCCGAAGGGCAAATTATAGAACAAGCATATGTTATCCTCCTCAAGCTTGACAAAAAAAAGAGGTACTGGTCAGCAATGACTGGGGAAAAATTGGGAAGAAACTCAAAGAACTTTATTGGTAGCAAGTCGCTCTTGAACATGACACTTCCACTCCGTGCCTGAGTCGGGTTGGGTTGTTTCATTCACCGATCACATCACCATGGTCTCGCCAATACCATCCATCTTTGGGGTAAATGCTACCAATCCATCACACAAGTGTCGCCGATATGTTCAAGAGAAGTCATCCAGAGAAGTCAACCGTGTCCCATCCACTACCATACATTATCCTTCATCCTTTCATGACCGCCACCCTGAATCATATGTCATCAGATCGTTTTCACCTCCATCAAAATCATTTGCTCTGTTCCATGTCACTGATGTGGGATACATTAAGGACCTCCTTTGACGGATCACTTCTTTTCGACATCAGCTCATTATCCAAGAAGTCGATCTAGGAACAAACCCTTCAGTACTTTGAAGCTTGCATGCCTTAATGGCAAGTTTCTCACTTCCGACGACAGGTATACATCAATGACCTTCGACCGAAAGATTTTATGTGGTGTTCGACGCCAAGTCCTTTATTCACACCACGTGAATTGTACTGCAGTACCTTGAGGGTCATTATCATTATCGGTGATTCCTCTCGCTCTTGTTAACGGTTTACCTCATTGACCGGTAATCAAGCGATGTCTTTCCATGTTCGACTTTAGAACATTTCTCACGTGGATCGACTTGTACTTAGAGTGAAGATCGGACGAGATTGAAGACCCCGGATCTAGTTTCATCCATCCGGGCTGCGATATATATTCAGGAAAAATAAAGACATTGACATGTACAGCATGACAGCAGATAATCATCCTACCGAAAGGATGATGATTTCATCAAAATCATCAGTCTACCATCAGACGATTGTCTGTTCTATGTACAGAAAAATGAATCTATAAAGCTGAGCATGGGAATGCCTGCCTCAGCTAGATCATGAAAGCAGTATGAAAAATAATGTATTGTATTGTATCTTATTACAGGTCTCCTCCCAGCATTGGAAGAACTTTGGATCCTCCTAATAAAGCATTTCACCCGATAAACGGCCTCATACTTTAGGGGGCAACTGTTATAGACATTTTTGTGCCTTACAGCATTGAGCATGAAATTTCCATAATCCAAGGGATCCAAAGTCCCTAAAAGAGTTGTTCCTACCCCTAGAGGAACAAGGTCAACCAATGACAGCTTCTCCCAGAAGTTCTCCACCAAAAACCACTCAGAAACAGTCAATTCAGGATCAATTCAGAGGCTCCACTAGCTGTCTGCGCTGAAATGCAGAGATTACACTGGCTAGGTGCACTGCAATGTAGGTAGAAGCACTACGAGGGTGCGCTGAGCGGGAAATGACAAATGGCAAGTTCATTCAACGAGGTGGAAAGACCCTGGAAGCTTCCAGAATCTTCTCCAATGACACTTGCCTCAATGAATTCGACTAGTGATGAGTAAGAGGTTCTCAACCTCCAAGTGGAAGCAAGAACTTACAGAGAGAAGCCACAAGTCAAAACATGAGCTGACTCATCCTCTCTGCTCACATCTATATATGGATCTCTCACCCAGAGGTTCAGGAGGCTGGAATTTTGTACTTTGCAGAGAATTGTTGTTGGTTTGAGATTATTATTAGCACATTGGGTGATTTATGCTTTGTTGGAGGAGAGGAAGGGATTCCCTTGCTAGGAGGTAGATGCTGGATCGGAACTCACTTGGTTGTATCTCCTCTCAGACTTTATTATCTTATAATTAAACTATTTGAGTTTCTCCTACATGTTGTATACCAATGATGTTTTGTTATGCTTACATGTTTAGCTTAATCTGATCTTGAGCTTTTTATGAATGTATATCTGTATCTTTGTGTAGTTTGTCTCTCTTGTGATCTTGCAGGAATTCGGTGAAGCTCGGCCGGTGAAGGAGAAAGAAGCTGGGAGCTACTGAAGAGAGGAGTGATTTGGATCGACAGACTAGCGGAAGATACAGGTTAGTTAGATCCTTCTTCCTCACTTACATCTCATAAAGAAGAATATTTAAATAAGTTTACATGTTTGTTGCTAAGGCACAATCACCTCTTAGAGTGGGATAGGGGCATTCCGTATTGGATACTTTTCCCAACAACACATACTCTTCCACCATGGCGTCTACCCATGCGGGATCCTCCACAGCTTCCTCGAAAGAAGCTGTGGATCTCTGCTTCCAACTGTACCAAGAAACTGCTGTCAACCCGATACTGAAGACCCATCCTGATTTGCTCTTTCTGTCTATTAGGCTCCCTGCCCAATCTGCATCCATGAAGCCACATAGTTTCACCTCATCCTCCTATCTGTACCACAAACCATATCCCGATGTGCCTCTCAAATAACACAATACATGCTTGCCCACCTTCTAGAAGAGCTTGGTAGGCTTAACCATAGCTTGTGAAAGTTGTTTAACAGCATAGCATATATCAGGTCATGTATTGACCAGATACATAAGCGACCCCACCAACTATCGATAAACAGTGGCATCCACTTCTTCTGCCGAAGTGGCATCCTCCTTCCTCCAACCTCCAGGAAGAGGAGTATCAACAGGCTTGCAGCCATGCATGTTTAACTTCTCCAGTATCTCCCGAGCATACTTACCCTAAGAAACAAATAGTCCATCACTGTGCTGCCAAATTTCCAATCCCAGGAAATAATGAAGGAGGCCCAAGTCCTTCATTTCAAACTCCTTAGCAAGATCATCCTTGCATGAAAGTATCAACAGCTCATCACCCGTTAGAATCAAATCATCTACATAAAGTACAATGATAAGCAACTTACCCTCCACCACAATTTTGTATAGGTTAGGATCCACCTCACTCTTAGAGAATCCAAGTCCGGTGAAATAACTATCTATCCGTGTATATTAAGCATGTGGTGCTTGTTTCAACCCATACAGCGCTCTCTTGAGCCTGCACACATGCGACTCACGGCTAAAAATCTCGAAACCTTCGGGCTACTCAATGTGCACCTTCTCCTCAATGACTCTGTTGAGGAACTCAGTCTTCACATCCATCTGATGAATGTGCCATCCCATTTGTGCTGAGAGAGCAAGAATCGTCCATATGGAAGAATAGCTTGTGACAGGTGCAAAGGTCTCCTCATAATCGATCCCCTCTATCTGTGAAAAGCCTCGGGTAACAAATCTTGCCTTATACTTCTCCACACTCCTGTCAGCTGCCTGCTTAACTTTGTAGATCCATCTCGAACCCACCACTGATTTCCCTTCTGATCTAGGAACAATCTCTCATGCACTGTTTCTGACAATCGAATCATACTCTTCCATCGTGGCGTCTACCCATGCGAGATCCTCCACAGCTTCCTCGAAAGAGGATGGCTCAGTCACAACACATTTTCTCATAAGAGCCATGTATCCAGTGTACCGATCAGGTGACTATCTCTGCCTGTGTTGGGCTATAGGTGGTCTTACAACTTTCTCTGCATCTTGAGCCAGTCGCTCAGCTTCTGTCAAGCATTTTCACCCTCTGATGGTTGGTGCTGCATGAGTGGTCTCTTCCACTCCATGAACTTCGTCCTGTGGCTGATCCACATCCTGAACCTCATCCTTAGGAACTAATATCTCCTCATCTGCATGAAAGTGTGGCTCCCTCTCAAGCGAACACTTCATGGCTTTCTCCTCCTAAAATTTTATATCCCGTCGCACAACAGTCTTACCACTGTGTAGCAAATACACACAATATTTGTGGGGCGTATCAGTGTACCCCACAAATATCCCAACCTCTGCGGTCGGCTCCAACTTCTTCCTGGCATCCTTCGTCACATGCATGTAAACGTTAGCACCAACAATCCTCAAATGAGAAAGATCAGGCTTCTTACCAGAATAAGCCTCCTCAGGTATACTCATGCCAAGTATCCTGTGAGGACAGCGGTTCTACACATAAACTGTTGTATTGCATGCTTCTTCCCACAAGTGAAGGGGTAGGCCCTGATCATGCAACATCGCCCGTGCAACACCCACGATCGTTATGTTCTTCTGCTCAGCAACCCCATTCTGCTGTGGGTTATGGGGAGCTATGAGCTCTCTTCGTATCGCTTCTGCTTTGCAAAAATCCTTTAACTCGTCAGAGATGTATTCACCACCATTGTCGCTCCTAAGAGCCTTCACCTTCTTCCCCGACTCCTTCTCGACCAGTGCTTTGAAATCACAAAACTTTCAGTATGTCTCACTCTTCTTCTGCATGAAGAAGATCAACAAAGATCACATAATACCTGCGTTTTGCTGTCGAAGCTACTGAGAAATGTCCACACACATCTGTGTGAATTCTCTCAAGGATTTTCGTGGCACGACTATCCTTCTCGTGAAAGGTGGCTTTCACAAACTTTCTCAAAGTACACCCCTTGCACTGATCTGACTGCGCAAGAGTGCCTATAGGAAGCCCTGTAGTGATCTGCTGCAGTATCTTCAAGGCTCCATGGTGAAGGTGACCCAATCGCCTGTGCCACAACTTGCCATCATCCCAGCTCACCAATCCTTCTGCCTTGCATGCCATTTCTGTGCAACCATCTACATGCAACTAATAAAGGTTCCTCACTCGAATCCATATCTTTCGGGTTTCTCCAGTTGTCTTGCTACGCAGGAAAGCCTTTCCCTCGCTGAAAACAACATCATATCCCTTGTCTTCTAACATCGCCACAGAGATAAGATTCTTCTTCAATCCTGGAACATGCATCACTTCCTTCAATACGAAGGTTTTACCAGACTCCCTCTCAAAGGAAATGGTATCGATACTGGTCACACTGTATCTACCATCATCACCCATCTCGATGCGCACTCCAAGATCTTTGTCCTCCAGATCAGAAAACAAATCTCGATCTCCTGTCCTGTGAAAAGACGCACCACTGTCTAAGAACCACACCGATCCCATCACACTTGAAACCAAGCATGTGATCAATGAAAAATCAAGCTCAAAATGCGAGGCTAGAGCCTCTCCTGCTACAGATCCAGCAGCTTGCTTGTTCTTCTTCATCTGCGGACAATTCGTGGCACAGTGTCCATGCTGGTGACAGTAAAAACACTTCACCTTGGACATGTCCTGCTTCTTGCCTTTTGCACCAGACTGAGAAGCTTTCTTTCTCTTCCCCTTCTTTGCTTTGGTATACAAAGTGCAATTTTCTTCATCAGGTACCTTTGATGAAGATTCGTCCCTGGTATTCCGCCTGATCTCCTCCTGCACAAGATCTGACCAAAGTCTTTCCCATCCTGGAAATTTCTCCCAACCATTGATAGAGTCCTGATAGGAATGCCAACTCTTCGGAATACCAAGGAGAGCCAAGCTCACCAAGTCCTCATCATAGACAGTTACCCCCACACTTCCCAGCTCATCCCGAAACTGAGTGAACTTCGTGAGATACTTGGGCATACTGTCTCCCTTCTCACATTTGATGTTTCTGAGTTTGTCCTTGAGCGCGAGCTTCCTCTGATTGCTCTTGCTTTGGAATAGATCTGTTAATGCTTTCCACATCAAGTATGGAGAAGCATTACCATGCAGGCTGGACACAATCGACAGAGTCATACACTATTGCGGAATACATGCATAATACATCACCTCCTCTACGTTGATCATCAATTTAGCAGCATCAAAAACAATGAAACATCAATTGCATGCACACATTAGCACAGTATGTAACCCGGGGAAAGCTTATAGCTGAAAACCCCACACTATCTGTATATTAATGATTGATAACATGTAACAATACATAGTACAATACTCCTCACAAGTATCCAACACTATCTATACCTGTTACACACAAAACTAGCTCAGATCCGAACAAGTCACAGGTTCAAATCTCCTCCGCTGCTTTGCCTGCCTCTATTGCACAATGCCAAGTGAAAATCACCCACACTGAAAATCACGTGAGAACAGGCTATATCACTGGGCATATACTGTGCAATCCTCATGGGCATACTCAATCCATTGTTTGTGCAAGATCTTGTGCACAACTATAGTCACAACTGATAGCAATCTCAACCTCTAACACCTGTCTCCACTGAACTGTACATGCATTGAGTTAACTGATGTATTCTTCAGTTGCATTATGAGTTAATAAGTAGTGAATTAATTTAATCAATTAATTCCCATCACTCATCAATAGTCTATTTGCAGTTAGACTAATTACAACTAGTTTAACAAAGTCAAACTGAACACAATTCCATCAACTCCACAATCAACTCCACCAAACTCAACTACTTGAGTTCTAACTGAAGTCTTGCATGCAATAGCTCAACTGACCCACAAATAAAAGCGTATTTCCTTCTGACAGCTACATGTGCCAAATCTGTAGCTCAAACTAAAGTGCTTTAAGAGGATAAGGTAATGTTTATAGTCTAAATATTATTATGAGACAATAATATTTGACTTTTCTATTTTTAGCCTGGCAGTCTAAAAATAGACTTTGATCACTCCGCTATGAACTAGAAATAGAAGTCCATCTATTTTTCCGAACATGACCAATCATCCATAAACAACATCCTCCAACTCATAGACCATGATCCATATGTCTAAAAATAGACTTTGTGCCATAATTTGCCTGCGGGCCCACTTAGTGAAGGTGACTCCTTTACACTAAGCTCCATCATCTTGTTGCATTCTCAACACTCCCTCTCAACAAGATATGGATTATTAGCAACCCCTATCCTGCCTCGGTGGTATTTGAATTTTCTCCCGGTGAGCACCTTCGTCAAGATATCAACATCCTGATCCTTCGTTGGAATGTATGAAAGTAACATGATTCTCTGCTGCACACAATCTATGATATGATGGTACTTGATGTCAATGTGCTTAGATCTATCATGAAATACTGGATTAGCTGAGAGTTTAATGCAACTCTCATTATCACAGTAAATCACAATAGGCTACAAGTAAGAACCGAACAAACCGACCAGGATCTTCCTCATCCATATAGCCTTGCATGCAGCCAAACTTGCTGCCATATACTCGGCCTCTGCTGAACTACGTGCAACGGATCTCTGCTTCCTACTGTACCAATAAACTGTTGTCAACCCGATACTGAAGACCCATCCTGATTTGCTCTTTCTATCTATTAGGCTCCCTGCCCAATCTGCATCCATGAAGCCACATAGTTTCACCTCATCCTCCTATCTGTACCACAAACCATATCCCGATGTGCCTCTCAAATAACGCAATACATGCTTGCCCACCTTCTAGAAGAGCTTGGTAGGCTTAACCATAGCTTGTGAAAGTTGTTTAACAGCATAACATATATCAGGTCATGTATTGACCAGATACATAAGCGACCCCACCAACTGTCGATAAACAATGGCATCCACTTCTTCTGCCGAAGTGGCATCCTCCTTCCTCCAACCTCCAGGAAGAGGAGTATCAACAGGCTTGCAGCCATGCATGTTTAACTTCTCCAGTATCTCCCGAGCATACTTACCCTGAGAAACAAATAGTCCATCACTGCGCTGCCAAATTTCCAATCCCAGGAAATAATGAAGGAGGCCCAAGTCCTTCATTTCAAACTCCTTAGCAAGATCATCCTTGCATGAAAGTATCAATAGCTCATCACCCGTTAGAATCAAATCATCTACATAAAGTAAAATGATAAGCAACTTACCCTCCACCACAATTTGGTATAGGTTAGGATCCGCCTCACTCTTAGAGAATCCAAGTCCAGTGAAATAACTGTCTATCCGTGTATACTAAGCATGTGGTGCTTGTTTCAACCCATACAGCACTCTCTTGAGCCTACACACATGTGACTCGCGGCTGAAGATCTAGAAACTTTCGGGCTACTCATTGTACACCTCCTCCTCAATGACTTTTTTGAGTAACTCAGTCTTCACATCCATCTGATGAATGTGCCATCCCATCTGCGCTAAGAGAGCAAGAATCATCCATATGGAAGAATACCTTGGGACAGGTGCAAAGGTCTCCTCATAATCGATCCCCTCTATCTGTGAAAAGCCTTAGGCAACAAATCTTGCCTTGTACTTCTCCACACTCCTGTCAGCTTCCTGCTTAACTTTGTAGATCCATCTCGAACCCACCACTGATTTCCCTTCCGATCTAGGAACAATCTCTCATGAACTGTTTCTGACAATCGAATCATACTGTTATAGACATTTTTGTGCCTTACAGCATTGAGCATGAAATGTCCATAATCCAAGGGATCCAAAGTCCCTAAATGAGTTGTTCCTACCCCTAGAGGAACAAGGTCAACCAATGACAGCTTCTCCCAGAAGTTCTCCACCAAAAACCACTCAAAAACAGTCAATTCAGGATCAATTCAGAGGCTCCACTAGCTGTCTGCGCTGAAATGCAGAGATTACACTGGCTAGGTGCACTGCAACGCAGGTAGAAGCACTACGAGGGTGTGCTGAGTGGGAAATGACAAATGGCAAGTTCATTCAACGAGGTGGAAAGACCCTGGAAGCTTCCAGAATCTTCTCCAATGACACTTGCCTCAATGAATTCGACTAGTGATGAGTAAGAGGTTCTCAACCTCCAAGTGGAAGCAAGAACTGACAGAGAGAAGCCACAAGTCAAAACATGAGCTGACTCATCCTCTCTGCTCACATCTATATATGGATCTCTCACCCAGAGGTTCAGGAGGCTGGAATTTTGTACTTTGCAGAGAATTGCTGTTGGTTTGAGATTTTTATTAGCACATTGGGTGATTTATGCTTTGTTGGAGGAGAGGAAGGGATTCCCTTGCTGGGAGGTAGATGCTGGATCGGAACTCACTTGGTTGTATCTCCTCTCAGACTTTATTATCTTATCAATAAACTATTTGAGTTTCTCCTACATGTTGTATACCAATGATGTTTTGTTATGCTTACATGTTTAGCTTAATCTGATCTTGAGCTTTTTATGAATGTATATCTGTATCTTTGTGTACTTTCTCTCTCTTGTGATCTTGCAGGAATTCGGTGAAGCTGGGCCGGTGAAGGAGCAAGAAGCTAGGAGCTACTGAAGAGAGGAGTGATTTGGATCGACAGACTAGCGGAAGATACAGGTTAGTTAGATCCTTCTTCCTCACTTACATCTCATAAAGAAGAATATTCAAATAAGTTTACCTGTTTGTTGCTAAGGCACTATCACCTCTTAGAGTGGGATAGGGGCATTCTGTATTGGATACTTTTCCCAACAAAAAATTGGCGACCATACTGGGGATCGTATCTTGTTGGTTTATTTGTGTTTCTGTTGTTGTTCTTCTCATAAACTCAGAAGTGTTGAATCGAAATGCACTTGCCATTTTCAAGTGCAAAGTAGAGATCTGCCACTCTAGTCCACTCATTGGGCCTGTTTTTATGATATGAGCAAACTGATCCACAGGTGCTCTAACAGCCCTTTGTGATAGATCTTAGTCCTCCTTTAAATCATCCTCCTAATTGTACCTAATTGATAGCTTTGATCCGGCCAAAAACTGTTGATTTAACTGCAAACCGTAACCCAGAACCCAGAAACAACTCTCGTTTCTGCTTCAGCGCAGACTCTGTGAAGAGTTTCTGCATTTCAACACAGTTCCCGTGAAGGCTACCTGCGCTGAATGTCAAAACCTCTGTGTTGGGAGTGCGCTGATCAGTCTTTGCCTTGTGCAGCTGTGGTTCCCTGCTTCCTTTTGCTCAGTTTCATCTCTGTTTTTTGCAGCCTGTTATCAGTCAGTGTACCTATCTGAAACCCCTTTTCTTTGCCTCAATTCCACCTCAGTTGTATAAAGAAATTGTATTTGTTCTTTGTGTATTTGTTACATCATTTGCAGTTTCCCATTACAAAAGTAAACTAGTCATATTGTCACCCCTAGATCTAGACCTGTCGTAAGTGTCGTTTTGATCTTAGGAGTGAGTTTGTTTGCTGTTCATAGTTGATTTAGCTTTTACTCTTGTCGTTTGGTTTGAATTTATGCATTTCTAGTGTCGAAAAAAGTAAATCATAAGGTGTCGTAATCGTCTTTTCGATTTTGAAAAAGGAACTTGTTTATGAAATCGAATTCAAATTTATACAACAGCTTTCTTTTTAGGCATCAATATTAAGGAAGCGAAAACAAATACATGAATTTGTGCATTTGCATTTTGATAGTTTGCATGCTTTGATTTAGGGAAAAGTGCATTACAGTGTGCTCTATGCTCTTTGAGAAAAGTTGTATCTTCCTTTTCCCCTTGTAGCTAGGATTTTCATTGTTGAAAAGATTTAAAAGCTTGCTTATCATCTTTAGACTGCATTTAGGTATTGTATCATACATCTCGTGGTGATCCAAAAAGGAAAACTTCTAAGAAAGATCAACCTAAAATAAATTGAATGAACTTAACAACGCTTTGTAACATAACACACAACATAGAGGTCTAGGCTAGAGACGTGTTCCGGCGTCGTAAAACCTGGTGACTGCCGATCTCGCTGATGGTTGGGTGATTCCTCCTGAGGGACGATAGCGCCAGTACGGATTGTGCTCCCACGTACCGTCGAGTATATATTGGGAGACCCCTATAGGCATAAAACCTTTATCCTTAGGAAGCTGTGGCGGCCGCCATACTGATCGCAATGCACTGAACACAGCATTCGGGAAGATTGACCACCCATACCTTAAAAAGTATTCTGCGGTTTTGCGAAAAGTTTGGCACACCCTCTACCTAGAACTCCAGAGCAGTTCCTTTTGGCCTTTTTCAGACTCTATAACGGAAAAAGTCCATCCGAGCATTTGTCACTTCAGGCTCATTAAAACATCGAAGGAGACTAGAGTCATCTTTAGCTTTTTCTCGACTCTTTAAAATTGAAAAAGCAAGTTGTGTCTAAAGCGTCGTTAAAATTTATTTTAAACGGAACAATCACCCCTTTTTCCTGCGTTGATCTTTAGGTTGAGAAAATGGAACCCACCAACCAAGGAATTCCCCTTGGTGGAAATCCTACTCCCTTCTCCTCTTGGGGAGATGTTGGTGCGCCCCATATGGCCACATTGTCACTTCCAAGACTGACAATTGGCTTGCCGTTCTGGTTCTTCTCAACCAATGTCGTTCAGAACACCACTATTCCTGAACAGTCGAATCAACAGTTAGACCAGTCCAGAGTTGCCCCCCAACCTTCTACTTCCTCTAATTCTTCCTCTCCTCCTTCCTCTTCGCTTGACGGAACTGGTAAAACAAAAAACCAAGTTCCTAAGGGGAAGAAGGAAAAGAAGAAGAAAGAGAAGAAGAAGAAGGAGCCAAAAGCGACTGGGGGCAAACAAGTGTCGTCTGACAAAAATCCACACACAGCACTGACTAGGCCTAAATCGCCATGTGTCATATGCAAGGGAGACCACTTCCACAGAGATTGTCCCTGCATCCCTCGGATACTAAGGGACTGGTCTCCCCGTTTGCACAATCCGGTGGCATCAACCTCTGATAGCCATGTTGAATGCATACCGTCAACTAGTGAGAGTGAAGTCCTTGGACAATAAAGAAGAGCTAGATCTCCCTGTAGACTGTGCGAAGGCAACCATGCATCCACCGTTGTCCCTTCTTAGACGAAGCGAAAAGAGTTTTGGATGATCGTCCGGTTTCACCGTTACGACTTCCTCCTGGATATAAAAAACTCTTGCCGAGTCCTTCGTTAGTTGAAAATCCAGCTGGCCCGCTCAAGTGGTCAGCTGAAGCGCCGATCATTGAAGATGAACCAGTTGAATCCATACCCGACGAAAGTCAAAAGGTCGAGGCGGCAGTTGACCCGGTCTTGCCTTCAGAGGATTTATCTTCGAATGATACAGTCACTGAAGAGAATAAAGATGACACCATCCAAATTCTCTTCATCAACACAGACTCCGACAAACACGGGGGAACCCCCCCGTTCCTTTATCGCAGGAAGGAAGTTCGTCAGAGCGATACCCGGCCGTTTACTTGGTCCCACCACCAAGCAACCTAGTTGTCTCTTTCGACTGGAACCGACTAGGCAGACCCCGTTTGCCAGCAAGCATACCATTCAGAATTATCGTCCAAATATACAGAATGGTCATGGCTGGCACCATCATTGATGAAGGGGCATCTATGAGTATCCTTTCCTCCACTGCTTGGAAAGCGCTTGGTGCGCCAGCGCTTTTGCCTGAAATGAGAAATCTGACAGGCTTTGATAAAGGAACCAGTCGACCTTTAGGGATCCTCCCCAATGTGCCCATAACATTGAAAGGGAAGACCGTTCAAATGAACGTGATGGTCGTTCAAGGACCCTTGGATTATAACCTACTCCTTGGACGAGACTATATATATTGCATGGGAGCCATCGTCTCCTCACTCTTTAGAGTAATGTGTTTTCCGCACGAAGGAAGAGTGGTCAAGCTCGTGGACCAACTTTCATTTCCCAGATCACGCATCACAAATAGTCATATACCATCCCTAAATGGTCTCTTCACGCAAGAAATGTCTCAACCTACGGTCCGTCCTCCCGATGAGCACGAGTGATTCGGAAGGATATGACTGGAACCCAGGGGGCATGCGTCCTGGTCTGCTTCGGCGGGAGAATATGACTAGTCTATACCCCGTCTGTCTTGGAAGAGGGGTTATTCTAGAATAAGATTCTTTTGTCAAAGTTATGTGAGTTGACAGAACTGAGTCAATCACCTTTGTCTATCTCGGTAGACATTGCCGAAGAAGTGTTTTGTTTGAAAGATTAATAGAACAATCTTTGGGTGACCTGTAAGAGGTAGGCCTCTCTCGCTGAAACAAATGTTTTATCGGACTAAAGTAGGGGTAACCTTGAAACTCTGTTTTATACCTGGGGGCATGCAAACCTTTTTTGAATGCAAGCGAGGGGCGGCTATTTATTTTTTTAAATTTTTAGGTCCTCCCTTTAAACCTGTAGGTCTAACCCTTTAAACTTGTAGGATTAGTCGTTTCCGAACTTGCATAAAGAAAGGATTCCAGGAGCCTAGCTTTGTGAGGTGCAAGCTCCATAAAAAATGGGATCTTACATGAGACATTCTTATCATATGACTAGATTATCGAGCAGTTTTAGCACATAGTTCATGCTCGTTAAAAAATAAACATAAGATTGAGCAGTTTTAGCACATAGTTCATGCTCGTTAAAAAATAAACATAAGACTGAGAAGTGCTTTTCTGCGTTTAAGCTCGTTAAAAAAATGAACTATCTTCCGGTGAATAACCACCGTGAATGTAACATTATCAGCCATTAAAGCCTTGGTCGTGTTTGCACCGTCACCTCCACTTTTCCATTGGCCGATCGTTCACCTCCATATGATTGTTTACCCATTTTGAGGAACAGCTGCGAAGAGTGATTTCACTAGCCATCCTTGTGACACTGCCGTGATTGGAAAATTCCAACCCTTACCTGGAATCAGCTGCTAACCCGTTTTATCACTCGTTCCTCAAAAGACGAGTCTTCTTTAAGCTCTTTTCATCTGACTCGTAAAATATTAAAAGATTGCCGAGTTTTGGCCTTCCAGCTCATTAAAGTGACTGGAAGTGCTATCCCTCCTCTAGATTTTAATCTTTTTGGACCTGAGGGATTATTGCACAAAAAGATCGAGCGCTTGTTTTGTTCGGCTCGTTAAAACTATCGAAAACTCATCCCTTCTGTATTGTTTTATACTTTTTCGGACTTAAGGGATTAGATGACGAAAAAGGACTTTCGGAGTTGACTTTACATACCTTTTCAGACTCTCTAAAAATGAAAAGGACCGAGTTATCTTTGTCGTTAGACTCGTTAAAAACATTAAATAGCGACAAACTTGTCTTTAGACGAGAACGAGTTTCACTATCGCTAGGCTCGTTAAAACATAGCGATGGGTTTGCCCGAAGGGAAAATTATAGAACAAGCATATGTTATCCTCCTCACGCTTGACAAAAATAAAGAGGTACTGGTCAGCAATGACTGGGGAAAAATTGGGAAGAAACTCAAAGAACTTTATTGGTAGCAAGTCGCTCTTGAACATGACACTTCCACTCCGTGCCTGAGTCGGGTTGGGTTGTTTCATTCACCGATCACATCACCATGGTCTCGCCAATACCATCCATCTTTGGGGTAAATGCTACCAATCCATCACACAAGTGTCGCCGATATGTTCAAGAGAAGTCATCCAGAGAAGTCAACCGTGTCCCATCCACTACCATACATTATCCTTCATCCTTTCATGACCGCCACCCTGAATCATATGTCATCAGATCGTTTTCACCTCCATCAAAATCATTTGCTCTGTTCCGTGTCACTGATGTGGGATACATTAAGGCCCTCCTTTGACGGATCGCTTCTTGTCGACATCAGCTCATTATCCAAGAAGTCGATCTAGGAACAAACCCTTCAGTACTTTGAAGCTTGCATGCCTCAATGGCAAGTTTCTCACTTCCGGCGACAGGTATACATCAATGACCTTCGACCGAAAGATTTTACGTGGTGTTCGACGCCAAGTCCTTTATTCACACCATGTGAATTGTACTGCAGTACCTTGAGGGTCATTATCATTATCGGTGATTCCTCTCGCTCTTGTTAACGGTTTACCTCATTGAACGGTAATCAAGCGATGTCTTTCCATGTTCGACTTCAGAACATTTCTCACGTGGATCGACTTGTACTTAGAGTGAAGATCGGACGAGATTGAAGACCCCGGATCTAGTTTCATCCATTCGAGCTGCGATATATATTCAGGAAAAATAAAGACATTGACATGTACAGCATGACAGCAGATAATCATCCTACTGAAAGGATGATGATTTCATCAAAATCATCAGTCTACCATCAGACGATTGTCTGTTCTATGTACAGAAAAATGAATCTATAAAGCTGAGCATGGGAATGCCCGCCTCAGCTAGATCATGAAAGCAGTATGAAAATAATGTATTGTATTGTATCTTATTACAGGTCTCCT
The DNA here is from genome assembly GCA_031772625.1 of Pinus tabuliformis. NCBI lineage: Eukaryota > Viridiplantae > Streptophyta > Pinopsida > Pinales > Pinaceae > Pinus > Pinus tabuliformis. The sequence goes on from CM062808.1 coordinate 669,902,547, forward strand.
CCTAGCATTGGAAGAACTTTGGATCCTCCTAATAAAGCATTTCACCCGATAAATGGCCTCATACTTTAGGGGGCAACTGTTATAGACATTTTTGTGCCTTACAGCATTGAGAATGAAATGTCCATAATCCAAGGGATCCAAAGTCCCTAAATGAGTTGTTCCTACCCCTAGAGGAACAAGGTCAACCAATGACAGCTTCTCCCAGAAGTTCTCCACCAAAAACCACTCAGAAACAATCAATTCAGGATCAATTCAGAGGCTCCACTAGCTGTCTGCGCTGAAATGCAGAGATTACACTGGCTCGGTGCACTGCAATGCAGGTAGAAGCACTACGAGGGTGCGCTGAGCGGGAAATGACAAATGGCAAGTTCATTCAATGAGGTGGAAAGACCCTGGAAGCTTCCAGAATCTTCTCCAATGACACTTGCCTCAATGAATTCGACTAGTGATGAGTAAGAGGTTCTCAACCTCCAAGTGGAAGCAAGAACTAACAGAGAGAAGCCACAAGTCAAAACATGAGCTGACTCATCCTCTCTACTCACATCTATATATGGATCCCTCACCCAGAGGTTCAGGAGGCTGGAATTTTGTACTTTGCAGTGAATTGCTGTTGGTTTGAGATTGTTATTAGCACATTGGGTGATTTATGCTTTGTTGGAGGAGAGGAAGGGATTCCCTTGCTGGGAGGTAGATGCTAGATCGGAACTCACTTGGTTGTATCTCCTCTCAGACTTTATTATCTTATCAATAAACTATTTGAGTTTCTCCTACATGTTGTATACCAATGATGTTTTGTTATGCTTACATGTTTAGCTTAATCTGATCTTGAGCTTTTTATGAATGTATATCTATATCTTTGTGTAGTTTCTCTCTCTTGTGATCTTGCAGGAATTCGGTGAAGCTGAGCCGGTGAAGGAGCAAGAAGCTGGGAGCTACTGAAGAGAGGAGTGATTTGGATCGACAGACTAGCGGAAGATACAGGTTAGTTAGATCCTTCTTCCTCACTTACATCTCATAAAGAAGAATATTCAAGTAAGTTTACCTGTTTGTTGCTAAGGCACTATCACCTCTTAGAGTGGGATAGGGGCATTCCGTATTGGATACTTTTCCCAACAACACATACTCTTCCACCATGGCGTCTACCCATGCGGGATCCTCCACAGCTTCCTCGAAAGAAGTTGTGGATCTCTGCTTCCTACTGTACCAAGAAACTGCTGTCAACCCGATACTGAAGACCCATCCTGATTTGCTCTTTCTGTCTATTAGGCTCCCTGCCCAATCTGCATCCATGAAGCCACATAGTTTTACCTCATCCTCCTATATGTACCACGAACCATATCCCGATGTGCCTCTCAAATAACGCAATACATGCTTGCCCACCTTCTAGAAGAGCTTGGTAGGCTTAACCATAGCTTGTGAAAGTTGTTTAACAGCATAGCATATATCAGGTCATGTATTGACCAGATACATAAGCGACCCCACCAACTATCGATAAATAGTGGCATCCAATTCTTCTGCCGAAGTGGCATCCTCCTTCCTCCAACCTCCAGGAAGAGGAGTATCAACAGGCTTGCAGCCATGCATGTTTAACTTCTCCAGTATCTCCCGAGCATACTTACCCTGAGAAACAAATAGTCCATCACTGCGCTGCCAAATTTCCAATCCCAAGAAATAATGAAGGAGGCCCAAGTCCTTCATTTCAAACTCCTTAGCAAGATCATCCTTGCATGAAAGTATCAACAGCTCATCACCCGTTAGAATCAAATCATCTACATAAAGTACAATGATAAGCAACTTACCCTCCACCACAATTTGGTATAGGTTAGGATCCACCTCACTCTTAGAGAATCCAAGTCCGGTGAAATAAGTATCTATCCGTGTATATTAAGCATGTGGTGCTTGTTTCAACCCATACAGCGCTCTCTTGAGCCTGCACACATGCGACTCATGGCTGAAAATCTCGAAACCTTTGGGCTACTCAATGTACACCTCCTCCTCAATGACTCTGTTGAGGAACTCAGTCTTCACATCCATCTGATGAATGTGCCATCCCATCTGTGCTGAGAGAGCAAGAATCGTCCATATGGAAGAATAGCTTGTGACAGGTGCAAAGGTCTCCTCATAATCGATCCCCTCTATCTGTGAAAAGCCTCGGGTAACAAATCTTGCCTTATACTTCTCCACACTCCTGTCAGCTGCCTGCTTAAATTTGTAGATCCATCTCGAACCTACCACTGATTTCCCTTCCGATCTAGGAACAATCTCTCATGCACTATTTCAGACAATCAAATCATACTCTTCCACCGTGGCGTCTACCCATGCGGGATCCTCCACAGCTTCCTCGAAAGAGGATGGCTCAGTCACAACACATTTTCTCATAAGAGCCATGTATCCAGTGTACCGATCAGGTGACTATCTCTGCCTGTGTTGGGCTGTAGGTGGTCTTACAACTTTCTCTGCATCTTGAGCCAGTCGCTCAGCTTCTGTCAAGCGTTTTCGCCCTCTGATGGTTGGTGCTGCATGAGTGGTCTCTTCCACTCCATGAACTTCATCCTGTGGATGATCCACATCCTGAACCTCATCCTTAGGAACTAATATCTCCTCATCTGCATGAAAGTGTGGCTCCCTCTCAAGCGAACACTTCATGGCTTTCTCCTCCTAAAATTTTATATCCCGTCGCACAACAGTCTTACCACTGTGTAGCAAATACACACAATAGTTGTGGGCCGTATCAGTGTACCCCACAAATATCCCAACCTCTACGGTCGGCTCCAACTTCTTCCTGGCATCCTTCGTCACATGCATGTAAATGTTAGCACCAAAAATCCTCAAATGAGAAAGATCGGGCTTCTTACCAGAATAAGCCTCCTCAGGTATACTCATGCCAAGTATCCTGTGAGGACAGCGGTTCTACACATAAATTGTTGTATTGCATGCTTCTTCCGACAAGTGAAGGGGTAGGCCCTGATCATGCAACATCGCCCACGCAACACCCACGATCGTTCTGTTCTTCTGCTCAGTAACCCCATTCTGCTGCGGGTTATGTGGAGCTATGAGCTCTCTTCGTATCCCTTCTGCTTTGCAAAAATCCTTAAACTCGTCAGAGATGTATTCACCACCATTGTCGCTCCTAAGAGGCTTCACCTTCTTCCCCAACTCCTTCTCGACCAGTGCTTTGAAATCACAAAACTTTCAGTATGTCTCACTCTTCTTCTGCATGAAGAAGATCAACAAAGATCACATAATACCTGTGTTTTGCTGTCGAAGCTACTGAGAAATGTCCACACACATCTGTGTGAATTCTCTCAAGGATTGTCGTGGCGCGACTATCCTTCTCGTGAAAGGTGACTTTCACAAACTTTCCAAAAGTACACCCCTTGCACTGATCTGATTGTGCAAGAGTGCCTATAGGAAGCCCTGTAGTGATCTACTATAGTATCTTCAAGGCTCCATGGTGAAGGTGACCCAATCTCCTATGCCACAACTTGCCATCATCCCAGCTCACCAATCCTTCTGCCTTGCATGCCATTTCTGCGCAACCATCTACATGCAACTAATAAAGGTTCCTCACTTGAATCCCTATCTTCCGGGTTTCTCCAGTTGTCTTGCTGCGCAGGAAAGCCTTTCCCTCGCTGAAAACAACATCATATCCCTTGTCTTCTAACATCGCCACAGAGATAAGATTCTTCTTCAATCCTAGAACATGCATCACTTCCTTCAATACGAAGGTTTTACCAGACTCCCTCTCAAAGGAAATGGTATCGATACTGGTCACACTGTATCTACCATCATCACCCATCTCAATGTGCACTCCAAGATCTTTGTCCTTCAGATCAGAAAACAAATCTCGATCTCCTGTCATGTGAAAAGACACACCACTGTCTAAGAACCACACCGATCCCATCACACTTGAAACCAAGCATGTGATCAATGAAAAATCAAGCTCAAGCTGCAAGGCTAGAACCTCTCCTGCTGCAGATCTAGCAGCTTTCTTGTTCTTCTTCTTCCGTGGACAATTTGTGGCATAGTGTCCGTGCCGGTGACAGTGAAAACACTTCACCTTGGACATGTCCTGCTTCTTACCTTTTGCACTAGACTGAGAAGCTTTCTTTCTCTTCCCCTTCTTTACTTTGGTAGCCAAAGCGCAATTTTCTTCATCAGGTACCTTTGATGAAGATCCGTCCCTGGTATTCCACCTGATCTCCTCCTGCACAAGATCTGACCAAAGTTTTTCCCATCCTGGAAATTTCTCCCAACCATTGACAGAGTCCTGATAGGAATGCCAACTCTTCAGAATACCAAGGAGATCCAAGCTCACCAAGTCCTCATCATCGACAGTTACCCCCACACTTCCCAGCTCATCCCGAAACTGAGTGAACTTCGTGAGATACTTGGGCATACTGTCTCCCTTCTCACATTTGATGTTTCTGAGTTTGTCCTTGAGCGCCAGCTTCCTCTGATCGCTCTTGCTTTGGAATAGATCTGTTAACGCTTTCCACATTAAGTATGGAGAAGCCTTACCATGCAGGCTGGACACAATGTGATCCTTCACGCCCTCCAACAGAATCGATTTTGCATACTCCAATCGCAATCCGTTGAAAGACATTTCCACGTTGATACCAAGAAAACACTGCTGAAAATTCAAATTCCACCAGCTCCAAACTCAACCGCCTCTGATCTAGATTCATGAGAACAAAGTATTTCTTGTACAGAGATTGACTGTATGGCCTTTTACCAGATATCTCACCTTCCAAAGGAAGGATGAATCCAGAGGCTACCTGGCCCGAATACAGACTCTGCCTGAAGAAATAGAATGTAAACACTTTCTGAATAGTAGATCTGATGATCAACAGCTCCGATACCATGTAGAAATTTTGAATAATAAACACTTATTCACAGAGATTATCCCAATTATACACTATTGCGGAATACATGCATAATGCATAACCTCCTCTACGTTGATCATCAATTTAGCAGCATCAAAAACAATGAAACATCAATCGCATGCACACATTAACACAGTATGTAACCCGGGGAAAGCTTACAGCTGAAAACCCCACACTATCTGTATATTAATGATTGAGAACATGTAGCAATGCATAGTACAATACTCCTCACAAGTATCCAGCACTATCTCCACCTGTTACACACAAAACTAGCTCAGATCCGAACAAGTCACAGGTTCAAATCTCCTCCGCTGCTTTGCCTGCCTCTATTGCACAATGCCAAGTGAAAATCACTCACACTGAAAATCACATGAGCATAGGCTACATCACTGGGAATATATTGCGCAATCCTCATGGGCATACTTAATCCATTGGTTGTGCAAGATCTCATGCACAACTATAGTCACAACTGATAGCAATCTCAACCTCTAACACCTGTCTCCACTGAACTATACATGCACTGAGTTAACTGATGTATTCTTCAGTTGCATTATGAGTTAATAATTAGTGAATTAATTTAATCAATTAATTCCCATCACTCATCACTAGTCTATTTGCAGTTAGACTAATTACAACTAGTTTAACAAAGTCAAACTAAACACAACTCCATCAACTCCACAATCAACTCCACCAAACTCAACTGCTTGAGTTCTAACTAAAGTCCTGCATGCAATAGCTCAACTGACCCACAAAGAAAAGCGTATTTCCTTCTCACAGCTGCATGTGCCACATCTGTAGCTCAAACTAAAGTGCTCCAAGAGGATAAGATAATGTTTATAGTCTAAATATTATTATGAGACAATAATATTTGACTTTTTTATTTTTAGCCTGGAAGTCTAAAAATAGACTTTGATCACTCCGCTGTGAACCAGAAATAAGTCCATCTATTTTTCCCAACATGACCAATCATCCATAAGCAACATCCTGCAACTCATAGACCATGATCCATATGTCTAAAAATAGACTTTGCACCATAGTTTTCCTGCGGGCCCACTTAGTGAAGGTGACTCCTTTCCATTAAGCTCCATCATCTTGTTGCATTCTCAACAAACCAATGGCTAAAAATAGAATGACAAAGGGAATAGAGAGAGAGTTGAGCATGCCATCCCCATCAGGGAAACCAATGGGGACAATAAGATGAAAAATATAAACCCCTCTTCCCTACCTCATTTCCATGGCTTGACTACAGAAGACCCCAACACTTTCGTATTTGAGTTTGTTGTTATATGCCAAACCTCTGACTATACAAATGATGAGCAGAAGTTAAAACTATTTCCATCTACCCTCAAGGATGCAGCATTGCGCTGGTTCATGGGTTTACCTAGGGATAGCATCACAACTTGGGCTCAGATGCAGCAAGCCTTTAACAACAAGTATCGAGACTATTGTTGGTCAAAGGATACTAAAGAGTAAATTTTTAGGATGACCATAGGCAACGATGAATCTCTAGAGGATTAGGAAGAAGGATTCCAGCTTAGTTACAAAAGGGTCAGGTGCACACTTGACCCTGAGTCACTAAAGTTGGTCCTACTTAGGGGAGTAAGGGAAGATCTTCTGGATACCCTACACTTGTTAGTAGGAGGATATATCTACCAATTACCCTATGATGATATCAAGACTGTCTTTAGAAACCATTCTAGGGCAGCTAGGAAAAAGGGTAGGGGTAGTCAACTTATGGGCAGTACATCCTCTTCTAACTCATCCATCAAGGGTGAAATTGGAAATATATTGGAAGATTTCAAAAGTGAGATGTTGCAAACCCTTTCCTAGCAAATGGACACTATGCACATTAAGAGAAAGCAGGAGGAAGCAGAGAGATCCTTGGCCATTTTTTGTCCTAGATGCACCAGGAGGCATCCTAGGAATGAATTTCCATTGAATTCTATTGAAATTTTCTTAGTCTGTGAAGAAAACCACTCCACAAACAAGTGCCCTTCTTTTCCTCGACTCAAAGTTGTAAATCAAGGAGCTGAAGGGGTCACTGGGCAGCTCTGCTACGTAAACCAAAGGAGACCTCATGGGCCTAGACCATACCAGCAGGGAATGCACGGGTCATCCCATGCATATTACAACACCAATCAAACCACAACCATACCTTTTTGGCGACCCCCTTGTTACAGGGAAAAGTGTCTATGCATAACTACTAATACCACTAAGGCGGGTAGCTACCTTAGAAACAAACAAAGTAAAACTACTTTCGTTTTCCTTTATGAAAGATAGATGAGAGAAGAATAAAGGAGACCAACCTCTGTCTTTCGCTTGGTTCCTTGTTCGATTCCTCTCTCTTCTGATAGTCCTTTTGCTACTTGCTTTCTTGTATACCCAGCTTCACAAAGTACCTGTAGAATCAAAGCATCATAACACTATATGAGAACATGGATCTATTATCATAAACAATCTAGGATCAGATGTAAATTGACCATACAAATGCACAAAACATAAATTACACAAGAGTATGGAGGAAAACTTGAATAGCTTTATTGATAATCAAGAAAGAGCCAAGAGAGTTACAACCAGTTGTTCTGACCCAGCATCATCCTCTCAGCAAGTAAGCCCTTCTTCACCTCATGCAAAGCTTAGATCACCCAACACTATGATGTTGCCTCAAGAAACCAACAACAATTCCTTACAAGATGCAAAATTCCAGCCTCTGGATCTCTGGGATGAGGGATCCATATATAGATGCCTGTAAGGGAGATGAGTCAGCTTGTGATTTGATTAGTGTCTTCCCTCTGATAGTTCTTGCTTCCACTTGGAGATTGATGATCTCTTACTCATCCCTGGTCGAATTCAGAGAGGCAAGTGTCACAAGAGAAGTTTCTGGAAGATTCCATGCTTCTCCACCTCACGGATTGACACTGCCATTTGTCCTTTCTCGCCCATCGCACCCCATAGAAGGGCTTTTTGAAATGCAACACACCCACTGTGTGTATTTAGGTAAGATGCAATGCACTTTGCCTATGGAGCAAGTGAAATGATCCAGTTTTGACCAGTTCTGAGTAGTTTTTCATGGAGAACTTCTGGGAGAAGATGTAATCAGTTGACCTTGTTCCTTTAGGGGTTGGAACAACACTTTTAGGGACTTAGGAGCCCTTGGTTTATGGACATTTTATGCTTGGGGTTGCAGTGCCCAAAAATGTCTATAACAGTTGCCCCCTAAAGCATGAGGTCGTTAATCTTTTTTGATGTCGGGTGAAATGCTTTATCATGAGGATCCGAAGTTCTTTCAAGCTGGAAGGAGACCTGTAATAAGATACAATAAAATACATTATCTTCATAATATTTTCATGATCTAGCTGAGGCGGGCATTCCCATGCTCAGCTTTGTAAATTCATTTTCATGTACATAGGACAGACAATCATCTGAATGTAGACTGATGATTCTGGAGGAGCCATCATCCCATAGATTGGATGATTATCTGTGCAGCAATGATGTACATTTGATGTCTTTATTTTCCTGAATATATATTGCAACCCAGATGGATGAAACTAGATCCGGGGTCTTCAATCTCGTTCGATCTTCACTCAAAGTACAAGTCGATCCATGTGAGAGATGTTCTGGAGTTGAACATGGAAAGACATCGCCTGATTACCAGCCAATGATGTAAGTTGTTAACAGGCGCAAGAGGAATCACTGATAATGATAATGATCCTCAAGGTACTACAGTACAATTCACATGGTGTGAATAAGGGACTTGGCATCGAACACCATGCAAAATCTTTCGGTCGAAGGCCATTTGTGTAAACCTATCGCCGGAAGTGAGAAACTTGCCATTGAGGCATGCAAGCTTCAAAGTACTGAAATGGGTGTTCCTAGATCGACTTATTGGATGATGAGCTGATGTCGAAAAGAATCGATCCATCATAGGAGGGCCTTAATGAATCCCACATCAATGACACAGAATGGAGCAAATGATTTTAATGGAGGTGAAAACGATCTGGTGATATAAGGTTCAGGGTGGCAGTCATGAAAGAATGGAGCGTAAATGTATTGCAGTGGGTGAGACACAGGTGAATTCTCTGAGTGACTTCTCTTGAACATACCGGTGACACTAACATGATGGATTGGTAGCATTAACCCCAAATGCGGATGGTGTGATGTGACCATGGTGATGTGACCGGTGAATGAAACAACCCAACCCGACTTGGATGCGGAGTGAAAGTGTCATGTTCAAGAGCGACTTGCTACCAACAAAGTTTCTTCAAGTTTTTTTCCCAATTTTTCCCCAGTCATTGCTGACCAGTACCTCTTTATTTTTGTCAAGCTTGAGGAGGATAACATATGCTTGTTCTATAATTTTCCCTTCGGGAAAACCCATCGCTATGTTTTAACGAGCCGAGCAATAGTGAAACTCGTTCTTGTCTACTATGGACAAGTTTGTCGCTATTAGGTTTTAACGAGTTTAACGACAAAGATAACTCGGTCCTTTTCAATTTTAGAGAGTCTGAAAAGGGATCTAAAGGAAACTCCAAAAATCCTTTTTCGTCATCTAATCCCTTAAGTCTGAAAAAGTATAAAACAATACAGAAGGGATGAATTTTCGATACTTTTAACGAGTCGAACAAAACAAGCGCTCGATCTTTTTGTGTAATAATCCCTCAAGTCCAAAAAGATTAAAATCTAAAGGAGGGATAACACTTCTGATCCCTTTAACGAGCTGGAGAGGCCAATGGCTCGACAATCTTTTCATATTTTACGAGTTAGTTGAAAAGAGCTTAAAGAAGACTCGTCTTTGAGGAACGAGTGATAAATTTGGGTAGCAGCTGATTCCAAGTAAGGTTTGGAATTTCCCAATCATGGCAGTGTTACAAGGATGGCTAATAGGATCACTCTTCACAGCTGTTCCTCAAGAGGGGTAAACAATCAAATGGAGGTGAATGATCGGCCAATACAAAGTTGAGGTGATGATGAGAACACGACCAAGGCTTCAAAGGCTGAAGTACTACATTCACGATGGTTATTTACCGAAAATTGGTTCATTTTTTAGTGAGCTTAAACGCTGGGGGAAACATTTGCTCATTACTTATGTTTATTTTTTAACGAGCATGAAGTCCGCATTAAAACAGCTCGATTAATCCAGTTGTATAATAAGAATGTCTCATATATAAAAACGACAAATTTTAAAATCTTTGCCCCACATCCTTTCTTTATGCAAGTTAGGAAACAACCAATCCTACGAGTTTAAAGGGTTAGAGGACCTACAAATTTAAAAAATAAATGGTCACTCTTCGCTTGCACGCCAAAAGGTTTGCATGCCCCTAGGTATAAAATAGAGTTTCAAGGTCAACTCTCAATCTACTGACAAAACATTTGTTTCATCGGGAAAGGCTTACCTCTTTCAGGTTACCAAAGATTGTTCTATCTACACCACAAACAAAACACTTCTTCGGCGATGTCTACCAAAATAGACAAAGGTGAGTGGCGCAGATGCCTCCACCCACATAACTTTGACAAGGGAATCTTATTCCAGTCTAACCCCCTTTTCCAATCACGGACGGGAGTATTAGACTAGTCATATATCTCTCGCGGAAACCTACCCTATACCTGAAGTTTTCCTACCGAAGCAGACCAGGGTGCATGCCCCCTGGGTTTTAGTCATGTCCCCCGAATCACTCGCGCTCATTAGGTGGACGAACTGGGGGTTGATGAGACATTCCTTGCATGAAAAGACCATTCAAGAATGGTATATGACTATTTGCCATGTGTGAACCGGGAAATGAAAGCTGGTCTACGAGCTTGACCACTCTTCCTTCGTGCGGAAAACACATTGCTCTAAAGAGTGATGAGACAATGGCTCCCATGCAATAAATATAGTCTCGTCCAAGGAGTAGATTATAATCCAGGGGTCCTTGGACTACCATTACATTCATTTGAACGGTTTTCCCTCTCAATGTTATGGGAATATTGGGAAGGATCCCTAATGGTCGACTGGTTCCTTTGTCAAAGCCTGTTAGATTTCTCATCTCAGGCAAAAGCGATGGTGAACCAAGCACTTTCCAAGCAGTCGAGGAAAGGATACTCACAGAAGCCCCTTCATCTATGATGGTACTGGCCATAACCATTCTATATACTTGAGCAATGATTCAGAATGGTACACTAGCCGGTAAACGGGGTCTACCTAGCTGATTCCAGTCGAAGGAAACAACTAGGTTGCTTGGAGGTGGGACCAAATAGACGGCTGGGTACGACTCTGACAAACTTCCTTCCTGTAGTAAAGGAATGGGTAAATTCCCCCATGTTCATCGGAGTCTGTGTTTACGAAAAGAATTTGGACGGTGTCATCCTTGTTCTCTTCGGTGACTGTATCATCTGAAGATGGAACCTCTGAAGGCAAGACTGGGTCAACTGCTGCCTTGACCTTTTGACTTTCATCTGGTATGGGTTCAGATGGTTTATCTTCAATGATAGACACTTTGGCCGACCACTTGGGTGGGTCAGCCGGATTCTCAAATAGTGACGGACTCAACAAGAGTTTCTTATATCCAGGAGGAAGTCGTAATGGTGAAACCGGACGATTGTCCAAAACTCTTTTAGCCTCGTCTAAGAAGGGACAACGGTGGACGGCATGATCGCCTTCACACAGTTTACAAGGAAATTTGCTTTTTCCTTTTTGTCCAGGGGCTTCACTTTCACTAGTCGACAGTGTGTTTTCAACATGATCAACAGAGGTTGACGACACCGGGTTGTGCAAATGAGGAGACCAGTCCCTTAAGATCCGTGGGATCCAAGGACAATCTCTATGATAGTGGTCTTCTTTGCAAAAGACACATGGCGATTTAGGCCTGGTCGGTGCAGTGTGTGGGTTTTCGCTAGACGATGCTTGGTTGCCCCTTTTTGCCTTTGGCTCCTTCTTCTTCTTCTCTTTCTTCTTCTTTTCCTTCTTCTTCTCAGGTACTTGATTTTTGGCTTCACCAACCTCATCAAGCGAAGAGGAAGGAGGAGAGGAAGAATTGGACGAAGTAGAAGGTTGGGTGGTAACTCTGGAATTGTCTAGTTGCTGACTCGATTGTTCAGGAATTGCGGTGTTCTGAACGACAGAGGTTGAGAAAATCCATATGGGCAAGTCGATTTTCAATCCTGTAAGTGACAATGTGGCCATATGGGGTGCACCAACATCTCCCCAAGAGGAGAAGGGACTAGGATTTCCTCCAAGGGGAACTCCTTGGTTGGTGGACTCCATTTTCTCAACCTAAGACCAACATAGGAAAGGCGATGATTATTCCATTTAAAATAAATTTTAGACGCTTTGACACAACTTGTTTTTTCAATTTTTAAGAGTCGAGAAAAAACAAAAGATGACTCTAGTCGCCTTCGATTTTTAATGAGCCTGAAGTGACAAGTGCTCAGATGGACCTTTTCCGAGAGGAAAACGACACTTAATGATCTTGTCCACATAAAGCTGAAGCTAAGAAACTCTTTAAGAGTTCAAAGACCTCAGTGGTATTGATTGATCTGTTTCCAAACCCGGGAACCAAACTGGTTTCTAATCAAAATGCTTCCCGATCCCAAGTGCTTATGTTATCTATCTCAAAGCAGCAAAATGATGCTTTGACAAGGAATAAAGATTACGGTAATCCACAGCTGTCGAATAACAAGGCTAATGAACAACCTAGTAGTTCGACAACAACTTTGACCGAAGTTGTGCCACCCATCATTCATGAGCCAATGATAAAGCCGCCAAAGGGAGTAGTACACCAATCGACATTTAATCATCGTGCCAAAGTAGCACAAAAGTATAATATAGTAGAGGACCTGGCCCAATCGCCGTCCACTATGTCGACACTTGAGGTACCGCAAAATTGCCTCTCCCAAAAGCAGGATCTATTATCAGTAATAGGTGGGATTGACCCAATGGATTCCAATCTTGTATCCTTTAATCACAAAGGATATGACCCTCAGTTACCAACTCAACTAGCTTTCCTTATTCAAGTGAAAGCCCTCAACAAAACTGTTCATCGAACAATTATTGATGAGGGGGCATCTACATGTATTATGTCGATGAGTTGCTGGAAAAATTTAGGCTCACCACCCTTCTCGCGATCGTCAACAATGTTAAATGCATTTTATGGACGATCATACACTCCATACGGGATTTTAAGTAACTTGCAAGTTGAACTAGGGGGCAAAACAGTAGAAATTGATGTTGAAGTAATCGACAGAAACCTCGATTACAACATCCTACTGGGAAGGCCCTGGATATATGCCATGGCCGTAGTTGTGTCAACCTACTTCAGGAAGATTGTATTTCCCTTTCAAGGATAAATTAAAATCGTCGACCAACAAACATTTCTCCCCAACAGTTCACAAGTTACGGGAAGCATTCCAATGATCCATGGAAGCAATCATTCGCTCCAAAATATCAGAGTAGGTCTCCTAAAAGACCCTGCCTTAATGGGTACTTTTGCCCTACCGCCTCTGAGCAATATGGCGGAAGTGGCCACAGTGGAAACCCGCAATATGAAATCTTCTATATCTAATGGATTCAAAAGATTCCTAAACATTTTGTCAGCATGGATCATTGCCATTTTAGAAATATTGTAGCAATCAACTTTCTTGGCCTGGGGGGCAAACCCAAATCAATGCTCATCGAGTGTTTGGATAGATAGGTCTAAGGAATATGGTACCTCTTCAGATCCTTGGTCACATGTACATTCTACAGATAAAGGAATCATTCAGTCAATGATGTTAGGAGAGGCACCATGGGAAGATTACCACCATCGTTCCCATCTCCCGGATTACAACGAAGATTATTCCAATGACCTTAATCATCCCTCAGTTTTTGATTTTCTATCAAATACTGTAAATATGGTGGATTCCGAATACGGTTCTTATCTCGTGTCAACCTTGTTAAAAAACGAAACAAGCAGTCATGAGGATAGTTCTTTTACTGTGTCAACCTCATTAAAAAATGAAACAAATCCCCTTTCCAAATCTCGAAGGTAAACCTTCATTCCAACCACCGAGTGCAATGCAATGAAGCTTGGGGGGCATGCACCTCGATTTGTGTTATTATGCTGGGGGCATGCAAACTTATCACGAGCAGTGTTACTGCAAGGTTCAAGCTCGTTAAAAAATAAACCCGCCACGAGCAGTGTTACTGCAGGGTTCAAGCCCGTTAAAAAATAAACCCGCATCGAGCAGTTTTAACACGGACTTCATGCTCGTTAAAAAATAAACATAAGCAATGAGAAAATGTTTCCCCCAGCGTTTAAGCTCATTAAAAAATGAACCAATTTCTGGTAAATAACCATCGTGAATGTAGTACTTTAGCCTTTGAAGCCTTGGTCGTGTTCTCATCATCACCTCCACTTTGTATTGGCCGATCATTCACCTCCACTTGATTGTTTACCCCTTTTGAGGAACAGCTGCGAAGAGTGATTCTATTAGCCATCCTTGTAACACTGCCGTGATTGGGAAATTCCAAACCTTACCTGGAATCAGCTGCTACCCGAATTTATCACTCATTCCTCAAAAAACGAGTCTCCTTTAAGCTCTTTTCAGCTGACTAGTAAAATATGAAAAGATTGCCGAGCCATTGGCCTCTTCAGCTCGTTAAAGTGACCGGAATTTCTATCCCTCCTTTAGATTTTAATCTTTTTGGACCTGAGGGATAATTACACAAAACGATCGAGCACTTGTTTTGTTTGGCTCGTTAAAAGTATCGAAAATTCATCCCTTCTGTATTGTTTTATACTTTTTCGGACTTAAGGGATTAGATGACGAAAAAGGATTTTTGGAGTTTCCTTTGTCCCATTTTAGACTCTCTAAAATTGAAAAGGACTGAGTTATCTTTGTCGTTAAACTCGTTAAAACTTAATAGCGACAAACTTGTCCATAACAGACAAGAACGAGTTTCACTATCACTAGGCTCGTTAAAACATAGCGATGGGTTTTCCCGAAGGGAAAATTATAGAACAAGCATATGTTATCCTCCTCAAGCTTGACAAAAATAAAGAGGTACTAGTCAGCAATGACTGGGGAAAAATTGGAAAGAAAACTTGAAGAAACTTTGTTGGTAGCAAGTCGCTCTTGAACATGACACTTTCACTCCGCATCCAAGTCCGGTTGGGTTGTTTCATTCACCGGTCACATCACCATGGTCACATCACACCATCCACATTTGGGGTTAATGCTACTAATCCATCATGTCAGTGTCGTCGATATGTTCAAGAGAAGTCACTCAGAGAATTCACCTGTGTCTCACCCGCTGCAATACATTTACACTTCATTCTTTCATGACTACCACCCTGAACCTTATATCACCAGACCGTTTTCACCTCCATTAAAATCATTTGCTTCGTTCTGTTTCATTGATGTGGGATTCATTAAGGCCCTCCTATGACAGATCGCTTCTTTTCGACATCAGATCATTATCCAAGAAGTCGATCTAGGAACACCCATTTTAGTACTTTGAAGCTTGCATGCCTCAGTGGCAAGTTTCTCACTTCCGGCGATAGGTTTACATCAATGGCCTTCGACCGAAAGATTTTGCGTGGTGTTCGACGCCAAGTCCCTTATTCGCACCACGTGAATTGTACTGCAGTACCTTGAGGATCATTATCATTATCAGTGATTCCTCTCGTGCCTGTTAACAACTTACATCATTGGCTGGTAATCAGGCGATGTCTTTCCATGTTCGACTCCAGAACATCTCTCACATGGATCGACTTGTACTTTGAGTGAAGATCAAACGAGATTGAAGACCCCAGGTCTAGTTTCATCCATCCGGGCTGTGATATATATTCAGGAAATAAAGACATCAAATGTACATCGCTGCTGCATAGATAATCATCCAATCTAAGGGATGATGACTCTACCAGAATCATCAGTCTACACTTAAACGATTGTATGTCCTATGTACATGAAAATGAATTTACAAAGCTGAGCATGGGAATTCCCACCTCAGCTAGATCATGAAAATATTATGAAGATAATGTATTGTATTGTACCTTATTACAGGTCTCCTTCCAGCTTGAAAGAACTTCAGATCCTCATGATAAAGCATTTCACCCAACATCAAAAAATATTAACAACCTCATGCTTTAGGGGGCAACTGTTATAGACATTTTTGGGCACTGCACCCCCAAGTATAAAATGTACATTAACCAAGGGCTCCTAAGTCCCTAAAAGTGTTGTTCCAACCCTAAAGGAACAAGGTCAACTGATTACAACTTCTCCCAGAAGTTCTCCATGAAAAACTACTCAGAACTGGTCAAAACTGGATCATTTCAGCTGCTCCATAGGTAAAGTGTGTTGCATCTCACCTAAATACACACAGTGGGTGTGTTGCATTTCAAAAATCCCTTCTATGGGGTGCGATGGGTGAGAAGAGACAAATGGCAGTGTTAATCCGCGAGGTGGAGAAGCATGGAATCTTCCAGAAACTTCTCCTGTGACACCTGCCTCTCTGAATTCGACCAAGGATGAGTAAGAGATCATCAATCTCCAAGTGGAAACAAGAACTATTAGAGGGAAGACACTAATCAAATCACAAGCAGACTCATCTCCCTTGCAGACATCTATATATGGATCCCTCATCCCAGAGATCAAGAGGCTGGAATTTTGCATCTTGTAAGGAATTGTTGTTGATTTCTCGAGGCAACATCATAGATGGAATCTTCCAGAAACTTCTCCTGTGACACTTGCCTCTCTGAATTCGACCAGGGATGAGTAAGAGATCATCAATCCCCAGTGGAGTTGCCATTTTGTTACAGGGAAAAGTGTCTATGCAGAACTGCTAATCCCACTAAGGCGGGTAGCTACCTTAGAAACAAACAAAGTAAAACTACTTTCATTTTCCTTTATGAAAGATAGATAAGAGAAGAATAAAGGAGACCAACCTCTGTCTTGCGCTTGGTTCCTTGTTCGATTCCTCTCTCTTCTGATAGTCCTTTTGCTACTTGTTTTCTTGTATACCCAGCTTCACAAAGTACCTGTAGAATCAAAGCAGCATAACACTATACGAGAACATGGATCTATTATCATAAACAATCTAGGATCAAATGTAAATTGACCATACAAATGCACAAAACATAAATTACACAAGACTATGGAGGGAAACTTGAATAGCTTTATTGATAATCAAGAAAGAGCCAAGAGAGTTACAACCAGTTGTTCTGACCCAGCATCATCCTCTTAGCAAGTAAGCCCTTCTTCACCTCATGCAAAGCTTAGATCACCCAACACTATGATGTTGTTTCAAGAAACCAACAACAATTCCTTACAAGATGAAAAATTCCAGCCTCTGGATCTCTGGGATGAGGGATCCATATATAGATGCCTGTAAGGGAGATGAGTCAGCTTGTGATTTGATTAGTGTCTTTCCTCTGATATTTCTTGCTTCTACTTGGAGATTGATGATCTCTTACTCATCCCTGGTCGAATTCAGAAAGGCAAGTGTCACATGAGAAGTTTCTGGAAGATTCCATGCTTCTCCACCTCACGGATTGACACTGCCATTTGTCCTTTCTCGCCCATCGCACCCCATAGAAGGGCTTTTTGAAATGCAACGCACCCACTATGTGTATTTAGGTGAGATGCAACGCACTTTGCCTATGGAGCAGGTGAAATGATCTAGTTTTGACCAGTTCTAAGTAGTTTTTCATGGAGAACTTCTGGGATAAGCTGTAATCAGTTGACCTTGTTCCTTTAGGGGTTGGAACAACACTTTTAGGGACTTAGGAGCCCTTGGTTTATGGACATTTTATGCTTGGGATTGCAGTGCCCAAAAATGTTTATAACACCCCTACTCATCCTTCTTGGTCTACATTACCTCCTTAGTCCTTTGCATCTAAGTATCACTCCCAGCCAGCCAGCTAGTCATTTCAACCATATGCTCTGCCACAACCTCAGTGGAATGCATCACCCTAGGGGTGGAAGCCCCCATACAACAATGCTCCAGCTTTATTTCCTCCACCACCTTCCCAACCACAGCTGCTACACTCTACTCCACCCAAGCAACCCCATATGCGTGCCCAACCAAATCCAAGAGATTAACCTGAGATCTGGGACAGTTCTCCCAGATAACCAACCTCCACCTCCACATAGGGAGGTTGAGGAAGAAAGGGATGAAAGCATTCTTAAAGTGAATCCACTCTTTCTTGAGAGATTAACCCAACCACTCCAGCCTACCCTAGAAGAGACTAAACTTCTGGGAGAATTGAAAAATCTATGTTTAAACATTTCACTTGTCCAAGAAATAAAAGATGTTCCTATTTACAATAACTTGATTAAGGAGAAGTGCTTCAAGCATCTATGGAGGCGAAGAAGGGATGCCCCTACCATTAATGTCATTGGACAATTGTCTGACTTAACGTTGGGGCAAGTAATCTGTCCAAAGTATCTGGACCCTAGAAGCCTTGTAGTAGATGTGAACATCAATGGAACCATTGTCCCACACACTTTGATCGATCTTGGGGCTATCATTAATGTGATGACCATGGACACCATGCTCAATCTCAACCTCCAAGGTTCATTGAGGAAGAACACAACAGTTCTACAACTTGCAGACTGCTCCACAGTGACCCCTGAGGGGATTGTGGAGGATGTGATGGTCTCCATTGACTCTTGGGAGTACCTTGCAGATTTCCTAGTTCTCCAGCCTAAGGCTAAGCTTACTACTTACCCTCTCATCCTTTGGAGACCCTGGTTGGCCACTGATGATGCTTACATCAGCTGCAGAGCTAGGAATATGACCATCAAGAATGGGCATATGTCGAAGTAGTTAGTCCTATACCCTCTTGCTTAGTGATCTCTAGAGCATGATTTACCTTTATGGTTGGAGGAAGGGGAAGAAGATGAAGTTTATTCCGCCTAACTTTATACATTAGAAACAACCATGGGAGGAGGAAAGTAGGATGAAGATGATTTGATTGAACACCTACTCCAAAGTCCAACTCCTAGTACATTGCCCTTAGAAGATGTAGTAAAGGAAACCCAAAATAATCATCCAATCGACGTATGCTTGGCCGATTCCAACACCCTCCATGTCAAAACCATAGAATTCGGCCCTAAGAGAACCTTGAAAATCAATCCATCTCTTTCTGCTCTCCAAGAAGAGAAGTTATGCAACATTCTAAAGGAACATCTATATGCCTTCGCTTGGACTTACAAAGAAATGAAGGGAGTACACCCCTCAGTGTGTACTCACCACATATATAACAAAGAGGCTTGCAAGCCATTCAAACAGCCCCAAAGGAGTATGAATCTAGCTCTTAAAGATATAGTCAAAGAAGATTTGCAAAAATTTCTAGATGCAAGATTCATTTACCCTATCTCCGACAATGAGTGGGTCTCACCTTTGGTGTTAGTTCCAAAGAAAAATGGTGAATGGAGGATTTGTGTTGATTATAGGGAGTTGAACAAAGCCACAAAGAAGAACCATTTCCCTCTACCCTTCATTGACCAAGTGCTAGATGGCCTGGCAAGGAAAAAGGTTTTTTGTTTCCTATATGGATTTAGCGGGTACAACCAAATCTAGATCAGCCCAGAAGACCAGGATAAAACCATCTTCACTTGTCCTTGGGGTACTTGTCCTATAGGGTTGTTCCTTTTTGCCTATGCAATTCTCCTGCGACTTTCTAGAGAGTAGTCTTGAGTATTTTCACTGAGTTAGTCCATGATGCGGTGGAAATTTATATGGATGATTTTACACCTTATGGCTATGATTTTCAAGAGGCTTTGTCCAACCTAGGAAAAGTATTGCACAAATGCATTGAAATGAACCTGTCTCTTAGTCCCGAAAAATGTGAATTCTTGATGACTGCAGGGACCATGCTAGGTCATTCAATATCTCAGGAAGGACTGTAGGTGGACCCAAAAAAAATAGTTATCATCCAAAGGGTCCCACCTCCTCAAAAGCAAAGAGATGTCAAAATTTTCCTAGGGTTAGTTGGATTCTATCGAAGGTTCATAAATGACTTTAGCAAGTTGGCCTCTCCTTTATTTGGTTTGTTGGCCAAGGAATCTGAGTTTATATGGTAAAAAAGTTTTTAAGAGACCTTAGACACCCTAAAGAACAAGTTAACCACTGCACCGATTCTCCAAGGCCCAAATTGGGCCCTTCCCTTCCATATTCATGTTGATGCCTCACACAAAGCCATAGGAGTAGCCCTAGGTTAGATAGATGAAAAATTTCCTTATTCTATCTACTTTATTAGTAAGAATCTGTCAAAGGCTGAACTAAATTACATAGTGATCGAAAAGGAACTCGTAGTTGTTGTGCATTCATTGAAAAAATTTAGGCATTATATTATAGGCTATCAAACATTTGTGCATACTGACAATGTTGCAATCAAATATTTATTGAATATACCAGATGTGAATGCTCGAATTACAATATGGCTACTTTTATTACAATGGTTTGATCTAACTATTGTTGATAAGCATCGTAAGGAAAAATTTGTTCGAATTCAAGCTTCAGTGATCTATAACTTGTTGATATATGAATATTTTCAGAAAAATCACATTGAAAATATTTGGTTGATGCGTTTCGAACCAACCACTGTGGTTCAGCTTCAGGACAAAGATGAACCACACTAGTTGGTTCGAAACACGTCGACCAAATATTTTCAATGTGAATTTTTCCAAAAATCTTCATATATCAAAAAGGAAAATGTTGTTGCCGAATTTTTGTCTAGATTAAATTTGCCTGCAGGTGAAGAATGAACGGTTGATGACCAGTTACTGGATGAGAACTTATTTTCTATTTCAGGTCTCTCTCCATGGTTTGCTGATATAGAAAACTATTTGATATATACACAATTCCCACCGAACTTGTCCTCCAAAGAGAAGAGCAAGATAGTGAGGAAGAGTGCCCCCTTCACTTGGATTGGGGGCAATCTCTTCAAACTTGGCCCAAATCAAATCTTGAGAAGGTGTATCAGGGAGGAGGAAGTCTTTGAAATCCTTCTGACTTGTCATGATGGGCCTTGTGGAGGTCACTTTGTAGTAAATAGGACATCATTCAAAGTGTTACAAGTAGGCTATTATTGGCCCACTCTTCATCAGGACGTGAAAATATATACTAGCTAGTGTGATCGGTGCCAAATGATGGGAAGGCCTACTCCAAGAGATGAAATTCCTCTGTAGCCTCAGGTGACTTTTGAGCCATTTGACAAGTGGGGCATAGACTTCATTAGACATATTGACCCTCCTTCCAAACAAAAGTAGTACATCATTGTGTGCACTGACTATCTGACTAAGTGGTTTGAATCCAAGGCAATTAAGGCAACAACAGAAGAGAAGGTAGCTGAGTTCCTAAGGAAAAATGTATTTTACAAATTTGGGTACCCTAGAGAGATGATTAGAGACCAAGGAAACTAGTTTACCTCCAACATGATTGAATACTTGCTCAGCCAGCACAAGATCAAGCATATAACCTCCACTCGCTATCACCCACAAGATAATGGACAAGTAGAGGTGACCAATATAGCGCTAGAGGGCATCTTGACCACAGTGGTAAGCAACAGTGGGAAGGATTGGGCAGATAGACTATGCCTATAATACCACCTGGAAGACCACCATTGGATTCACACCCTATGAGTTGGTCTATGGGAAAAAGGCCTTGTTGTCCATTGAATTTGAGTATAACACATTAAGGATGGCAGCCCAACTAGATCTAGATCTCAGCAGTGCACAAAAAGAGAGATTGTTCTAGTTGAATGGTTTGGATGAGTTCAGAATGCAGGCCCTCCTACATACAGAGGTAATTCAACTTCAGAGGAAGATTTGGCATGATAAGAACATCAAGGAAAAGCAATTTCAAGAAGGTGATTGGGCTTTGTTATATGATTCTAGGTATAAAGACTTCAAGGGAAAGTTAAGGACAAGATGGCTAGGACCTTATGTTGTAGAAAGATGCCATGATAATGGTTCAGTACAGATTAGAACCATAGATGAAGAGGTCATTCCTTTACTTGTTAATGGACACCAACTAAATATTTACAAGAGACCATTGTTAAAACAAGAATTCATTGATGATATCAATAAAACAGTGATGGTAGTGGAGCAAGTTTCAGCTCCAGCCTCATCAAATCATTGAGAGAAAAAAGAAGAAGAAAAAGAATAAGGACTTAGGTGTCAACCTCCATGAGGCGCCTGAGTCCCACTATTGGGTTGAAAACCTCTTGGGGTAGCCTAATGGTGTCAATAAAAAAAAGAAAAAAATATGAGAATAAAAAGATCCCTAGGTGAAAACCTCTCTTGAGGTGCCCAAGGCAAACAACTAGGATGAAAACCTCTCAGAGGCAGCCTAGTTGTTTTCAAAGAAAAGAAAAGAAAAAAGAAAAGAGAAAAATCATGAAAATTTCTATTTTGCAGGTCAGCAAGAAGGGACCAGAGAGCAAAGGAGGATCACCAAGAGACCTATTTCACTCACATTTTATTTTTCCACTCATTTTCATTCATCACTCTACCATTTCTCTCATTTTTTTCCACTCCTTTCCTGCAATTTACAAGGGGACTATGTTTTCTATAGGATCCCCTGAAAACCTACAGGATGATCCTTTAGGAATCACAGTGACCCATAAATCCTACAGGGAGTGACCCTAAAGGAAAAAATGACCTGCTATGTCAATGAAATAGCACCATACATCATCATTCCATGACCATACCTATGTCCACCTTCATCACCCTTGCATTCACCCTACAAAAATATAAGTTTCAAATAAATAAAAAAGTCACAAGTCTTCGAGAAAGAAGGAAACAGAGAGAAATAGGGAGCTTCACTGAGTATTCCTCATTCTCCACACTCCTAGTCTCCCTCTCCATCCATTTCACCATCCTTAAAATCCCAACAAAAGGTATGATTAAGAGTTCTAAGGGAGAAGCAACTAGAGGACACCCTGTAGGAAATCCTGTAGCAGGCTATCCCACGGAATACAAAACACAAGAACAGCAAGCTTCCAGCATGATGATCCAAGAGAAGAAGGGACTCCAAAGAAACAACAACACCATCATCTTCAACACTAGGTACCTGCACCACAAAAAAATCATCAGAGAACAACAGAAAAGGGAAGAGGAATGGCATGCAGCCAATACACACAGCAAGCACCTCCGATCTTCAACCACTGTAGCAAGGTATTAAGCACCACAGGTAAGTATCCCACTCACTCTCTCATGTGCATAATGTAGTAAAAAGATGTAAAGGTTACGAGTAAGTTGGTTTATAAATGAAAGGTGGCCAATTAACTTGGCCACCTTCAATAAGTCAACAAAGAAAAAACAATTTGTCCTATCACACATGGTAGCAGTCAACTTAAAAATAGAAAGGAGAAGGACAAAAGTAGTTAAGGCTACAAAAGCATGAAGTGGGAGTTGATTACGAGGAACTAGGGAATGATGAGGTGGTAGTGGGGACCAATGGTCCAAAAATGGAAATCGTACCTCGGCTGCTAGCACACCACCTCAACCCAAATGACCATAAGAGGAAATATTCATCGTCCCCATGCATTCATGCATTCACTTCCTTGAGGCTTGCTCTCACAAGTCGCTCTCAGACCCAGACAACCTACAGCAAAGGAAGACACCATCATTTTTCTGCACTAGAATTTGTATAGGATTGCACAGGAAATACTACAAGATTGCACATAGGTTTCCTACAACATACACAGAGATAGTCTATAGGATAGGCCAAGAGCAGTTTCAAAGGGGAAAACTCGGGGGTTGACCATAGAAAACATTATGAAGAGGTAGGCTCTATAATTACATTCCTCTTTCCAAGTAAATTGATCAAAAAATCCTCTAGTTTGAGTGAATTTAGCAACTGTGCAAGAAAATTATCCACACAGTCATCTTAGTTTTTTACTTCTGCATTTGAAAATTGTATCAACCATCTCATCTCCTCAAAACCTCACCAACCAAGATGACAGGAGGGTTTAATAAGAGGGATCCCACTAACACTGTGAGAATCCAACAACACCCTCAGGTACTAGAAATCTTCACAAGGCATAATTGGATGGGGTTTTTCGAAAAATTAAGGGGGTATGATGATGAGGTGGCCTGATATTTTTCTCTCTCCCTCATTCCACTCACCAGAGTCCATGCCACTATTGTGGTAAGAGGCCTCTCCATAGAAATCACCCCTGAACTCATTAGTAGAGTTACCACACTTCCCCTAGGAGTACCATGGAGGAAGGAAGACAAAGGAGATAGCCAGGTTTCCAAAAGGAAATTCTTTTTAGAAGGTGAGGAACCCACTGAGGAAAAAAATGGAGTAAGGAGAGAAAGTCTTCCATATCCTTGGAATGAGGTAAGCTACCAACTTATTAAAGACATTTCATGTGAGGGTAGGTATAGTGTGGTCTATGGCTATCATTTTAAGCTTCTTGAAGAATTGATATTTGGAGTAGAAACACCCCCTCACCACAGGCTCAGCATACCATACTTCCTACTGCAATCAATAATAGACTCAAGCATCAAAGTGCAAGAGGGAAATTTGCAATAGTTAGCTCACCATGGGTTAATTAGAATCCTTATAGAGTATGCCCTCCAAAACCTCAGAATTCCTATACAATGGTTAGTTTTTAGAGACATGCAAGCAGAGGAAGACATAAAATCTCTCACATATGATGTTTGCCCTACTTTCAGTGAAGAGGAAGAGGAAGAAACTGAAGCAAAGGAAGAAGAAGAAATAGAAGGAGATGAAGATGAGATGGATGAAGAAGAAGATGAAATAGAATAAAATGAGGAAGATGATGAAGAAGAAGAGAAAGAGAAGGAATATGATGAAGAAACAGAGGAGGATGTTAAGGAGGAAACTGATAAAGATGATGAGGATCTACAAGAGGAAGAAGAAAAGAAAGACATAGGTGAAGAAAGCAATGGAAAGAGGGGGAAAAACCAAGGAGGAGTCATGTAGGTTGTCTCTAGAACCCATTGAGAGAGAGGCAGCAACTACCCTCACTTCTCTTAGCACCCCTATCAAGCAAAAAGTCAAAAGACAAAGGCAAACCCCCTTATATTTCAGGACAAGGAAAAGCACAAGAATAAGGTAGGGGGAACCCCAAACACCAACCAAAATTATCGTTGTGATTGAAGACTCGCCTAAACAAAAGAATAAAATGCCTTCCCCTGAGTCTCCTATCACCTATGTGAGAAATCCTATGACTAGATCAACCTCCTCCAAGGGAAAAGAAATCCTACACGATACACAGCAGAATCTACAGGAAACAGAAGCAGTCCTACAGGGTACTCTGCTGAACCTAGAGGAGACACAAAAATTGGAAAAGGAGGTAGGCCAATATTAAGGAACTAAAGAAGAGGACCCAGAGTCAAAAGAACCTAGCCCCCAACCTAACCTTGACTCCTACTACTGGTTTATTGAAGGAGGTAGGGTCATACCTCAAAAATTTTCTATTCCACTGTTCTTCAAGCTTGATAAGGAGAGAGCTAGATCTCATGGATGGATGCAAATCTCCAAATCCAAGGGGGTGGAAGACATTGGGTACATGGAGGAGAAGCTCAAGGAGATGTGCAGAGAGATAGGTAGATTAAGAGAGAGAGAGGCCATAATGAAAAATCAACTAGAAACAGAAAATGCATGGTTGAGAGGACAACTGCAAGAAATAGAGAATCAATTGGCATGTATGGCCAATCTCTCTTTGGGAGAAACCCAGTGTAGGATTCCAGGTAAATATTATGCCCTATACCTCAAGAAATAGTGGTTGTAGTTCCAGATCAATACCCTAGCATAGAGTGGCACCATGCCATTTCAGGACTATAGGTAGTTCATTGATCTTTGTGATAATAACACACTAGAAGATAGGGCCAAGATGTCTAAGTTTTATTTGCACAACATGGCCTTAACGGACATGAATATATGGGACCCTAATGACAAGCTAGGAGATTTATAGTTGATGGCTTTGGCATCATGGATGAACCATGAGGAATCAAGAGCTACAAAGATGAAGAAGATAATGGCAGGAGAGCAAACTGAACCTCTTATGATCAGAGATGAACAATCAGATCCCATGACCCTCATCAATACCCATAATCTTATTTCAAATCATCTTCAGCTTGCACCTAGATATCTTACTACCCAAGAGAAAGAAATTTCACATTTTGAGGACATGTTCAGGCTGTTAGGGGATGATAGCATACATGCTTTCCTGAGGAGATGGAACACATTTCCATACAGCTTAAAGATAATATAGTACCACTCTCCTCAAAGACTGAGAGAAGCACTAAATTGGACACCCATGTACAAGAAATCTATGCAAAGGCTGAAAGTCAATTGGATTGGCCTGAAACTTAGTCCACCACTACTCTTAGGAATTCTAGAAGGAAGGAAGGAAGAAGAAGAAAAGAGGTAGTGGGAGGAGATAGAAAGGAAAGCAGGATTCTATGAACAAGAAGAGGAAACCACAGCAGAGGCATGGGATGTCAAGGAGGCCACTAGAGCTATGAAGGATACGGATATTGATTGAGTTGCTCAGAGGATGCGCAACACTTTTAGTAGGGGGTGATGATGAGCCTCATCATTGGGTAATTATATGGGCCTTAGTTCACCTCCTTACTTAGTCAAAACAACTTTTCTCACAACTTATTACATGTTTTCTATTATATTTTGTTTATGAGATGAGTTAGAGTTGGATATTATGCCTAGTGGACTAATATGCATTGAATGTAGGATTGAAGGAGAAAATCAAGGAATTTTGGCAAATACTAAGCTCAAAACTTGAATGGGACAAGGGAGAGGGATTGTAGGAGGTAAATCATCCTCGTTTACTTCTCCTCGATTTGACTATTCCTCCACCCATCAGACTAGCTCAGAGTGCAAGCAACCAAGCCATGAGGATTAGAAGGCAACCGAGCAAGTGAGAGGCAAAGAGCTAGTTTATCTCAAGTTCGGGAGCCAAGCCTCCTTGATTTTAAGGAAGTTGTTAGGGAATTCATTTGTATAAGTAAAGAAGCCTAGAGCCTCATTAGGATTTGAATTTTTGTTGTAAAACTCTAAGCTATTTTTGAGCTCTAGACTTGTGAAAGTTTTTTTGACGTAATTTTATGTTTTGTTAATAAGAATGAGTTTTGTTTTGAGCCAGCACTGAGTTAACTCAAAGGGCTGAAGCTCTTGGGTTAGGGCCCAACCCTAGCAGCCAAGGTTCCTATTTCTTGTATATGTATGTTTATGTTAGTCTCATACCTTCATTGCTAATTTTCTTTTAGATGTGTTTTCATTGCAAGTAGTGTAGATATTTCTATTTCTTGCATCAGTTTTATAGGTTACTGTATTTAAGTTAGCATTTGATCAGTTTTATAAAGTAGGATTTGATTTCCATCTCTTCTATCTTCACTCTTGCAGTAGATCTCATCCATGATTTCATTCCTTTCAGTAACTTTCCTCATGCATAATGTAGGTAGTTAGTTAATTAATTATGCATTTCTAGCTTATGAGAATGCTTCTTGTTTACATAATTTTGTGGGAATTATACATTTTTTAGTAGAGTAGGTGCTTTAGGAGGAGATGAAGACTTCATAGCCAGCAACCACCTTCCACCACATCCACCATAGTCATTCCTTGTTTTCACCATCACCTTCACTAGTTTTCATCATTTTTCATAGAAATTCTTCCAAGAACAATGAGCGAATCCAACCATCCTCTATATTTGTTGTTGATTTATGAGTGATCCTAGACCTTTCCTCACTTCATTCCACACATCTACCACCTTCCCTAAGCCTTCCATCACCTCCAACACCTTCCATTTTTCTCTAGGCTGTATCATGTAGGTTTACAGGGAATCTTGTAGGTTTCTAGTACATCCTGTAGGTTTTCTTGAAGTGGCCTCATTTGAGGCCGAATTGAGGGAGAACCTCTAAGAAGTCACCAAAATCCTCCCAAGGGTCTCCCACACCATCCAACCATCTCCTAACCCTTCTAGCCATCCTCCAACATCCTTAATTCCCCTGCCACGTCACCAAAAGAAATTAGTTTGCATACTTGATTTTGCATGAGAAGACAAAAAGACAAAAATAGATTTATTTCAGTCCCTTTACTTGCACATTAGTGATGTTTGATGCTTCTTACTTCCATGCTTAGATAGTATCATTTGGTTCATGATAATTTAGCATTATTGCAAAGCATAGTTTCTTGGTAGCTAATTAGGAAATGTTGTGATTTAGCATTGAATTTCAGTAATTTCCATTATTGCAGTAGAGTAGCTCTCCCTTAGAGTAGATTTCCCTTTCTTCCATCAAGAAACCAAGCTTCTTCTAACTCCACAGAAGTCTGGCTTGAAAACCCCAGTGGTCTCTCGCTAGCTAAACCGTGACAAAAGGTAGAACCATCACTGTTACTTGTGTATACAACACTGTCACCTCCACGTTTGTACGGGTTCATAAAGTAAAGCTCATAGCCCATGAGTTGCAACATTCTTGCTGCAATAATAGTGGTCATGTTATGTGGAATTTTGTATCTATGAATAAAAACAACTTCCCTAGGTGGGTAGCTACACCTAGAACAACAGATTTAAAGAGTTTAACCTTTCCCTATAGAAGATAAATAAGACAAGGGACCTACTAGTTATCTTTCGCTTCCCTTTGTCTCCTTTCAATAGCTCTCATCGCTTCTTCTTGAACTGAATCTACTCGATAAGTACCCACAATCATAAAAAGTGGAAAAAAGCAATCAAAACAAGAGATCTATCTACTATAAGAAAATGGAATCGAAATCATTTACACATATAATTTTCATACATGAAAACAAGAATATGGGAAAGGGTGTAAACAACTTTATTAAGTAGAAGGAAGAGTTACAACCAAAGAAGTTCGATCCCATGTCACTCATCCAGCTTGAGTTCCATCCTTCATCACACCAAAAGCACAACACTCTGGTAGCATAACAATAATTTCTTATGATCTCAAACCTCAAACCAATAGTATCTCCTTACAAATTCTCAAAGTCCAACCCCTGATCATTATGATGAGTGCTCAATTTATAGGGAAATGGAGGTGGTTTTGTCATAAATTGGGCATTGAATGGATTTCCAATTTGGGAGTTAGTTTCCATGGAGGAAGGGATGAGAGGATAGGAAGTTATTTGATTCATTCCCTATCCAATTTTGAGCTCATAGGAGAGGATAAGAGATGGTAATCTTCTAGAATGGTCTAGAAAGTAGGAATTTTCCCAGAACCCAATGAAGATTTCGCTTAATCTTGCCCAGCACAGGTCAGAGTGGGCCTAGGTGCTCTGTAGAGAAGGCTTAAATGGGCCTAAGTGCTTTGCAGTGCACTTACTCCTGACCAAGGTTGCGCTAGTCCTTCAATGAGTCATTTCAAGATGTCTTCAGGCTAGGAAACTCTCAGGAATGATGGCATTCAATGTGACGACTTGTCTATGGCATGTAACAATTTAATTAGGGTTTGATGAGCCCTAAAAGTACTGATCTGAATGATGCGAGTGATGTGCCCAAATAGACCTCTAACAGTTGCCCCCATAAGCATGAAGTTGAAAATGATAATGTCGAGTGATATGCTTTATGATGTGATGAGGAGTTTCTGAACTGGATGGTGACATGCATCAATTACAATACATATATCATGATATTTTGGATTTTTCATGAATCGCTAAGGGAAGGCATACCCATGCTCAGCATATAAACTTTCATTACATGTACATAGATATTCATCTATAGATATAGACCCATGATGGGATGACCATCAGTGTAAAGCCATCATACAGATGATTTAGTACTCTCCTGAAATCACAACCCAGATGGATGAAACTATATCCGGTGTCTTCTATCTCATTCAATTATTCACTCAAGTATGAGTCTAACCATGTGAATATGTGATCTGAAGTCTAACATGGGAAGACACCATCTGATTACCAGCCAATTATGTAAGTCATTAACAGACACAAGAGAGATCACCGATAATGATAATGATTCTCAAGGTACTACAATACATTCTGCATGGTGTGAATGGATGTTTTGATGTCGAACACCATACAAAGTCTTTCGATTGAAGGTTAGTGATGCCAAGCTATCGTCGGAAGCAAGAAACTTGCCATTGATGTATGCAAACCCAAAGGTACTGGAAGGGTGTTTCTAAGTTAAGTTCTCGAATAATGTGTTGATGTCGACAAGAAGTGACTCGTTGTAGGAGGGCCTTGATGTATCCCACATCAACTGTAGAAATTTCTCATTTCCCACCCCGGTTTTCAGTTTCACCTTATTTCCCCCATGTAGTTAAATGCCCTTTCCCATAACCATACATTTAACAAGCTGAAAAAAATAAATATTGCTGAAAACACAAATTCTGGAAATTTTACAGAATGCTGGAAATTGCAGAAATAAAAATTAGCAGTAATAAACAGCCATTAAAACACATTTAAACACTGAGATTTTGGTCAAATTGACCCTGGAAAAACCTCCTACAACTCTTGGGGAAAACCAGTTCGAGAGCTCTTCTTTATTTCTGAAAATGCCTTTTTCACAGTGAGAAATATTCACCAAAAAAATCAGCAAGCCAATTTACAACTTATCTCTTTTCCCATGCCTCACAGCAAACTGGAAATTACAGCAAACAGGATAGCAATAAATGTTGTACGGCCTCCTCGATTTTCGTGCCCACTTTCAGCATTAAATGCTGTTGTACGGCCAACATTAAATGCGCTGTACGAACTGCAATAAATGCATTGTACGGCCCTCGTTTTGCGTGCAGAAAAATCAGCAAACTACTCCTTGATTTTTGTGCAAACCACTCCTCGAAAATCGTGCCAAAATCTACCTTTCACTGTGTGCTGAACCAGCTGTACAAATCTGCTCAACTGCTGCCTTGGAATGTGTGCCAAGCTATTGTCTCCTTCTCCTCCCTGCTCAGAAATCTCTCTTGCTCTCTTGCTCTCCTTCTCCCAATCTGCTCATGAAAGAATGAATGACCTTTTCCTCCTTTTCCTCCTTTAATCTAACTCCAAGTGACTTTTGGGTGATCCCTAAATCCAATAGCTGAAATAGATTGAGATCTAAGGCTGAGATTAAATGCTCATTTAAATCTCACTTTTTATTTTTTAATTCACCCCACTTTAATAAAGACCCACTTAGTCATTTATTTCCAAAGTCACTTTTCCTTTCTAATTTTTCATTGTTTTTATAAAAGTCACTTTAAAATTAGACTTAGTAACTTTATCACTTAAAGTCACTTTTAAATTAGATTTAACTTTATAAAATTATAAAGTCACTTTAGGAGAAAAACTAAATTCTTTTGGACACTTTTCCCTAGGCCAAAGATCAAAGCCTTAGGGAACCACCTGTCTTCCGGTACCAAATTTCAACACTCCCTCTTACCGAGGAAGGTGTTCCTCACCACACCCATCTTGTCTCTGAAGTAGACATGCTTGCCCCGTGGTAAGGCTTTGGTAAGAATATCTGCAACCTGCTCATCAGTGGAAATATACTCAAGCTTCACAGCTCCCTTTTGAACATAGTCTCTGATGAAATGATATCTGATCCCGATATGATTTGACCTGTTATGAAATACTAGATTCTCCGTGAGTTTAATGCAACTCTGATTATCACAGTAAATCACTGAAGGTCTCAACGGCTGACCAAATAAGCCAAACAACATCTTGCGAAGCCAGATAGCCTCACAACTAGCTAGATTGGCTGCCATATACTCTGCTTCCGCTGAACTCAGTGCTACTGACTGCTGCTTCCGGTTGAACCATGACACTACTGCTGAACCCAACCCAAAACAGCACCCTGAAGTGCTCTTCCTATCAGAAGCACAACCTGCCCAATCAGAATCAGTGTATCCTACCAATCTCACTCCATCTCCCTACCCGTAGTCCAGACCATAATCCACTGTCCCTTGCAAGTACCACAAAATGTGTTTTGTAGCCACCCAGTGAACCTTCCTAGGCTCACACATAAACTGACTCATCGTGTTGACTGCAAAACAAATATCTAGTCTAGTGTTGACCAAATACATCAAGGAACCAATCAGTTGCCTGTACAATGTGGGATCCACCAACTCGGAATCCGAAGCATGAAGCTTCTTCTAGTTGGTGATCATCGGTGCCGACATGGGTCTACAATCCTCCATGTGGAATCTGCTAAGGATGTCCACAATATACTTCCCCTGCCCCAGGAAGAAATGCCCCTCCTCCTGCCACACCTCCAAGCCCAAAAAGTAATGCATCAAGCAGATGTCCTTCATCTCAAACTCCGTCGCAAGATCTCTCTTACAGTGCTCTATGAGTCTCTCTGCACCTGTAATGACCAAGTCATCCACATACAACACCAGAATGAGAGGCTCCTCACTAATCACAATAAAGTAAAGGTTCGGATCTGCCTCACTCTTTGTGAAACCCATCCCCTGCAAGTATGTATCTATCTTGGAGTACCAAGCTCTGGGAGCTTGCTTCAGGCCATAAAGGGCCTTCTTCAGTCTGCACACATGGGACTCCTTCCCATGCACCTCAAAGCCCTGTGGCTGCTCAATGTACACCTCCTCCTATATGAAGCCATTGAGAAATGCGGTCTTCACATCCATCTGGTAGATCTTCCAACCCATCTCTGTTGCTATCAATATAATGGAGCGGATCGAAGTATATCGAGCCATAGGAGCGAAGGTCTCTTCATAATCAACTCCCTCTACCTGGGAGAACCCTCTAGCCACAAATCTCGCTTTGAATTTCTTAATGCTGCCATCTGCAGCATGCTTTACCTTGTAAAGCCATCTGGAAGTAACCACGGATTTTCCCTTAGGCCTCGGCACCACCTCCCAAACATCATTCTTCATGATAGAAGAATACTCCTCCTGCATGGCCTCGCTCCAGACATGCTGGCTAGCTGCCTCCTCATAGCTAGAAGGCTCAGATTCAAGGATGCTGGTAACCATCGCCATATAGCTACAAAACCTCTCAGGTGGTCTACTCTCTCTGACCGGCCTCTTCGGCTCAGCAACAGATGTGGCATCTCTCAAGGTGTCCTGAAGCCACTTGGGCTTCCCCTTCCCTGAGCGCACTTCTCCCACCGGAGAATGAAACTCCTCCTCCTCATCACCATCAGGAGCCTGAACTCCTGACTGTCTGTCTGCTATCCTCCTGCCTGCACTTGAACCTGTAGAAGCTGAGGTACCGTGTGAACTGTCCATCAGTGGACTCCCTAGTGAACTGCTCTGTGAACTCCTCTGCATGCTTCCCGAAGCACTACCCCTCTGGCTCGGTGAGCCACTGCTCACTGAAGGACCTGACATCCTCATAGATGTACCTCCTGATCCTCCTGATCCTCCTGATCCCTCCCCACTGGATCCCTGCGACTGACTCAACTGTTGCTGAGGGTCTGGCTGATCCAGATACTCTAACTCCCGTGACCTCCTAAAGGCCCTGTCCTCCTCAAACTTCACATCCCGTCTGACAACAACTCTCCTCTGTGCATGAATGTAAATCCAAAAGGCCTTTGAGGTCTCACTGTAGCCCACAAAGATACCCTTCTCTGCGGTGGGCTCTACTTTGGTCCTCTTCTCCTTGGGTATATAGGAGTATGTAATGCATCAAAAGATATGAAGATGACCAATATTAGGCTTCTTCCCAGAGAAAGCCTCCTCCGGAGTCATGTGCCCCAAGGCATGATGCAGACTCCTGTTCTACAAGTAAACAGTTGTGTTGCAGGCTTTTGCCCACAAGAACAATGGTAACCCCTGATCATGTAACATGGCTTTGGCAGCCCCTATGATGGATCTGTTCTTCCTCTCTGCAACCCCGTTCTGCTCGGGGTTGTAAGGAATAGTGAACTCCCTCCTAATGCCTGCCTCCGCACAATAGTCAACAAACTCTCCAAGGGTGTACTCTCCTCCATTGTCCGACCTCAGGGACTTGATCTTTCAACTTGTCTGTGTCTCCACAAGAGCTTTGAACTCCTGAAACCGCTTGAAGACCTCACTCTTGGTCTTCAAGAAATAAATCCAGGTCCTCCTGGAGTGATCATCAATGAATAAAACATAGTACTCATATCCACTCAAGGAAACATGAGACATCTGACCGCTCACATCGGAATGAATCAAATCACGTATCCCAGTCGCTCTGTTGTCACTGCTGGGAAAAGGGGATTTGGAAAACTTGCCCATCGCACAACCTCTGCAAGTATCAAAGTGGTCAGTACTGAAATCTTGCACACCTGTAGTGATCTCCCACAATGTCCTCA
Source organism: Pinus tabuliformis (assembly GCA_031772625.1). NCBI lineage: Eukaryota > Viridiplantae > Streptophyta > Pinopsida > Pinales > Pinaceae > Pinus > Pinus tabuliformis. The sequence goes on from CM062808.1 coordinate 669,936,634, forward strand.
AGGCTCCATGATACATATGTCCCATCCTACGGTGCCAAATCTCACACAGCTCAGAACTGCTAGCTCTGGTGTCAGCACTACTACTCAATGCCAAAAGGGGCTGGAATGCAAACTTGTACACCTTTGCATGGCGTACACCTATCACTCTAGTTGAATTAGCTGGAGTGCCCCTGGGATACATCAACACCTGTCCTCCCTTGAACAGTACCTCATATCCTCTGTCCTCCAAAGCTGAGACGGATATGAGGTTCTTCCTCATCCCTGGCACATAAAGAACATCTGACACTTTCAAGGGAGGTTTGGACTCCCTCTGAAATGTCAGTGTCCCCACCCCGATTGCTCTAACAACTCTGTCATCACCAAGTACTACCTCAATATTAGTGCCACTCTCTGAAAGCTCTAAGAAGTACTCACAGACTCCTGTCATGTGACGTGAAGCCCCACTGTCCACATACCAGATACCTGAAGATGCTCCGCTAATCGAGGGAAAAGCATTCTCCCTCTGAACCTGTGTGGCAGGTGATCCTGCACTAGAGGACTCACACGTAGTGAACGCAAACTCCCGGTCAAAACGGCCTACAAAGTCCTCAATCTCTGCTGAAGCTGCCACGTCCTGCTTCTTCCCCTTCTTCTTCTTCTTCTCCGGACACACAACTACATAGTGTCCCATCTTTTGACAATTCCAACACTTCACCTTGGAATAGTCCTTCTGTGTGTTCCCATGTTTACCTTTACCTTTGCCTTTGCCCCCACCACTGCTTGTGGAAGCCTGCTTCTTCCCTTTGCCTTTCTTGCCTCCTGCCACCAGTGCTACATCCTCATCCTGCTTAACTGGCTTGGCTGCCCCAAGCTGACCTTTCCTGATCTCTGTCTGAATGCAATCATCCCAAAACCTCTCCCATGTGTGAAGGGTCTCACGTGCACAAACCCCATCAGCAAAGTTCAACCATGAATGGGGGAGGCCATTCACTACAATCCGCACCAACTCAGTGGGTGGAATGGCCTCTCCAATCGCTGCCAACTCATCTCTCACATTAGTAATCTTTGTGTGTTATCCAACTGCACTATCATTACCCATATTAATGTTCTTCAGCTTCTCCTTCAAGACCATCTTCCGGTTCTCATTGGTACTCTGGTAGAGATTGGTCAATGTTGTCCACATCTCATGGGCATTGCTCTTTCCTCTCACATGAGGAATGCAATGGTCTTTGATTCTGTCTAGAATCATCCTCTTACCCTTGTTGTTCTTTTTATTATAAGCTGTCAACTGAGTAGCATCAGTAGGCACAACAACAGGGTTCTATGTAGTATGCACCATGATATCCCAGACTTCTGCCTCCTCAAAGATACTCTGCATTCTCTCCTTCCAAACACTGTAATTTGTATGCCCATCCAGCCTATCCTCCACCCTCAATGCCAATGACATCCCGTTGTCCTAAAACTGAAAAATAGCATTGATGTAGTAAAGATAAAACTACTGTTTATGAAAAAAATCAGCTTGCTGGAATTTTCTGAGTGAAAAATCAGCAGCTGTAATGTTTCCTTTTGCTGCCCCAAACTGTCCTTCAGCACTCAAGCTCTGATACCATGTAGAAATTTCTCATTTCCCACCCTGGTTTTCAGTTTCACCTTATTTATCCCATGTAGTTAAATGCCCTTTTCCATAACTATACATTTAACAAGCTGAAAAAAATAAATATTGTTGAAAACACAAATTCTGGAAATTTTACAGAATGCTGGAAATTGCAGAAATAAAAATCAGCAGTAATAAACAGCCATTAAAACACATTTAAACACTGAGATTTTTGGTCAACTTGACCCTGGAAAAACCCCCTACAACTCTTGGGGAAAACCAGTTCGAGAGCTCTTCTTTATTTCTGAAAATGCCTTTTTTACAGTGAGAAATATTCACCAAAAAAATCAGCAAGAAAATTTACAACTTATCTCTTTTCCCATGCCTCACAGCAAACTGGAAATTACAGCAAACAGGACAGCAATAAATGTTGTACGGCCTCCTCGATTTTCGTGCCCACTTTTAGCATTAAATGTTGCTATACAGCCAGCATTAAACGGATCAGCTATAAATCTATTCAAAGAAACACCAAACGGATCAAACATAACTATTTCATTGGTAAAAATAGGTAAATACTAAAGTTTATTCATTTAATGATCATAAAATAAACATAAAACAAGAATTTACCGTGTCATTTTCACCATTTGATATTTACCATTCAGTTTGTGCTTTGAACCAGTTTTTTACCTTGAACTTCACTAGCTGATTGCGAGAGATTCTATGGATCATTTCTCGTGTCGTCTGAACCAGGTAGAAGATTTACCCCTTCTCTTTATTTTCATGTCATTCTTTTGCTGTTTCAGGCAAAATTTTTGGGTTTTTAGGGCCCTGTGGTTAGTATATTTTCCCCTGGGATCAGTGCATCCTTCTACATCAAAAAATACATTGCAGAGCACCCAAATAGAAGGGTACCTACTCTGCAGTGCACTATCTCCTTACTTGGGCTGCGTTGAGCGAGTTTCACAAATTTGTTTCACCTGTTTGGCCCAAAATTTCTCTAGCTTTTGCATGAAATGGGTCCTAACTAAGCTTATGGTTTGATTTCATGCTTTGATAAGATCATAATGTCTATTACTTGGCAAGAAAGAGAGCATGAATGACAAGACATGGTTGACCTAAATGATCCGGGTACTGTTGAGGCCCTGAGAAACTGTGGGTTGCTCAAATACTTCATGTTGTCCAGGATGAGGCAACAATTAGAACTATTATAGTTCTTAGTTCATGCATGGGATCCAACGGATCAGGATTTTCACATAAGGGACAAATTGGTCCCTATTATGATCGATGATTTTTACTTTCTTACCAGGTTGTCGAGACATGGTGCCCCCATTTCTCTTTTAGGATTTGCTCATGGAGGTGAATCGGTGAGGGACTATCTACGATAGTTTTTTCAGCCAGGTACACAGCCTAGCAAGGATGGGAAAATAAACATTAGGGATGTACGTGATTTCCATTGATAACAATCCTTTTCACTATCACAAAGTTCACATGAAGTGTGACACTTCATTTGGCAAATAGATCATACATGCAGTATGTGCTTGAGTATCTTGAGCCAACTGTATTCAACTTGTGTGAGGCCATACTTTCTTCAATGAAAGAGCAGCTGACAAAGGTAAAGAGTGGTAAGACAAATAATTTTAGCTATGGATCACTCTTAATTTCATTTACCTTAGAGATAATTCCATTGATGCAACCTCAGCATCTAACACTGGGTGTAACTGGTCCTAGAGATCCACGGATGCAGAGGTGGGTCCAATTGATGGCTTGACATGCTGGTTTGTCATCAATCACATTTTCTACTACATTCTTCAGTTGGCTATATTTACAACACATTTTCATTGAGGAGCATCCGTACACAGGGATGTATTTTCATGGATATCCAGATTTGAGTTTACTAGTGGGTGCTCAATGGGGTGCTATAGGTAAATTGTTTTTAACCAAATGTTTTTGATTTTTAAGTTTCTACATATTTTTGTGTTTTTGATGTTTCCAAGACTAAACTAAAATCGTTCTCACGCATACAGATTTTGGTACTATTCGACCTATGGGACATCAATAGGAGGCAGGTGGACTAGCTTGGAGAAATGTCAGGAGAGTAGTTCTCCAGGATTTGGATTTGACCGAGACACTGGCAGAGTTGCAGGATCATGTAGAGGGGTTAACCCTTGGTATTCTGAATTTCTGGATTGAGGAGTTACCTATGAGGCTGCAACGCCATACTATTGGTTTTCCTAGCCATTGGATGTGACTATTGCGCATGATAGCTTAGGCTGTGACCTGTTATCATGAGCATCACTAGGTCTAATTAGGATGATTTTTGTATGCATTTTGAGTTTTTAGGTCAGATGACCAAACATGTCTTGGACACAAATTTTGTAAAAACTTTAAAACATCTATCTATTTTTTTACTTTCAAAGTTTTCATATATGGCTATATGCAGTCCTATTCAACTAATGATGTGAATTGAAAATTTACTTTTACATGTGTCGCAAATGTCTGTTTAACACATAGTTTGCTAAAGAATTGGTTAATGTGTTAAAGTTTCTGGAAATATGTTGATATTTAATGTACTCAAAATGTCTTTCTAAAAGACGAACTCTAAGGAACATACAAAAAATAGTTGGGTTTTGGATGGTATAAACACTTGTAAGTTGTAGTATGACAAGTTGTGAGTCCAGCCTAATGATGATTCGGCGAATGCAAAGTGAAATGGCATCAGAGAGAAGTTTGATCAATGCACTATACTCAGCGATATTTTTCGTAGAACGACTGATACGAATCCCTTGAAAACTCATTAACTCACCACTTGGAGCGAAAATGGCACATGATATAGGAGATAGGTTCTGTGTACTATGACTAGAACCATCGGCATAACCAACAAATGGTTCCAAAGGTTCCAACATCTACAACAAATGCAAAGCGAATTAATTAACCACATAAAAACTCTAAAAGACACACTAAGACACACACATGAAATTAAAGCATATATACAGTGATTTTACTACACTTAATTAAGCATAGTAACGTTTGAGATACATCATGTTTCGGGGCTGCGATAATGGAATTCCATTATAATCCACCAACTCATAGGCACCTTTTGCCAAAACATGCTTGACAATGTAAGGGCCCTGTTATGAAACCAGCTCACAAAAAGATAGAAAAGATAGATCAACGCCTTAGAAATAAGCCTCTTCGAGGGGGAGACCTCCTTTACATTACACAAATGAAAAATTATTAGATGTCAAATGACAAAACCTCCTTTTTATAAATAGGAGTCTAAGGGGTCACAATATAACCAAAGCCGACCTAATAATAATAATATAAAGGCACAATAATAACAATATGGGGACAATAGGGGCACAACAATAAAAATAAGAGATACAAAGACAATAGTAATGGAGAAATCACTAGTATTATAGGGACCTAACATGTCTGTCTCCTTAAAAAAAGTGTTTTACTCAATGCTTGTGTAGTTCTGGATGCTTCTATATAAAATTCTCATCTTCCCATGTGGAATCTTCAATGTGTAAATTCTTCCACTTGATCAAATACTTTGAAATTGATCAATTTCGTAGCTTTCAAGTTCTTGTTTCTTTGACTTCTTCAAGTTCCAATATGATTGTTCCTTCCACATCAAGTTCTGGCAATATTGTTTGTCACCTATAACCTTCTTTAAGCATGAAACATGGAAAATTGGGTGCACTCGGGAAGCTGTAGGAAGCTCCAATTTGTATGCCATAGTACCTATCTTTTGCAACACCTTGTACGAACCATAATACTTTTGTCATAATTTATTATCCTTCTTAGATTGCTTGAGCGACATTTGTTTATATGGTTGTATCCATAGGAATACCCAATCACCTACATCAAAACTTCTTTTGCAGCGATGTTGATATGCCTGCTGTTTCATTCTATTCTATGCCAAGGTGAGGTTATCCTTTAAGAGTTAGACAACTTGTTGCTAATGCTCAATGTGATATTCCATTGCTTGAAACTTAGAATTTTCTCTTAAATATGATGTGATGGATGGTGGATGATATCCATAAAGTTTCATAAATGGGGTCATTTTTGTTACAGTATGGAAGGAAATGTTATACCACCATTCGGCCAAAGGCAACCATTTGATCCATTGTGTCTATTTATCAGATACAAAGCAATGAAGATATCCTTCCAAGCATTTTTTTCTATCTCAGTTTGCCCATCAGATTAAGGATGATAAGATGAGCTATGAGATAATTGAGTACCAAGACAAGAAAATAATTATGTCCAAAAATTTCCAATGAAAATGGGATCTCTATCACTTACAATAATCCTTGGGTTCCCATGTATCTTTTGAATTGTTTCCATAAATGCAGTAGAAACCATACTCGCTTTAAATGGATGAGATAATGCACAAAATTGTGCATACTTGGTAAATTTGTCAACTACCACCATGATAACACTCTTTCCTTTGGACTTGGGTAAACCTGTGATAAAATCCATTAAAACCTCCTCCCAAAGTTGGCTTGGAATAGATAAAGGTTGTAATAGTCCTGGTGTCTTAATTGTTTCAACTTTATTTTGTTGGCAAACCAAACGTTCCACCACAAACTTTTGAATATCCAATTTAAGGTCGTCCCAAAAAATATCCTTCTTAACCTTGTGGTAGGGTTTTAGAAATCCTGAGTTCCCTCCTAAAGGAGAGGTGTGCAATTCCCTAAGAATCCTTTTTTTGAGTTTTGAATTCTTACATAGGTATAACCGATCCTTGTACCATAACGAATCATTTTTCCAGCTAAATTTTATGAGATGTACTGGGATCTCGTTGTATCTTTTGAATGAGTGCCCACACGTACTCGTTATTCTTCCATTCATCCCTTGCATCATTTATCTAATCTGGTTGGATAATATAAATGGCACAAAGAAATGCTTCCACATCCTCATCCTTTCTTGATAGTGCATCTGCCACAACATTTTGCTTCCCTTTTTTGTAAATGATTTCAAAGTCATAACCCAACATCTTTGTGACCCACTTTTGCTGCTCTTCTAAATATAATCTTTGTACTAAAAAGTATTTAAGACTATCATGATCTGTTTTTACCTTGAATTGTCTTCCTATTAGGTAGGTCGCCATGTCTAAGTGCATGTAGTATTTCCAACATTTCCTTCTCATAAATAACTGTGTAAATACTTTCCTTTGATTGGATGACTTTCGAAAGCAATGTGTCTTTCTTCTTGCATTAAAACAACACCAATTCAATTTCCTGAGGCATCACATTCCAAAATAAAGGTTTTTGTGAAGTCCGGTGTAGCTAAGATTGGTGCTTGGCACATTTCCTCTTTAAGATATTCAAAGGCCTTCATTACTTTTGGAGTCCATGAAAATGAATATTTCTTCCATAATGTTGTTAGAGGTGCTGCTATTCTCCCATAATTCTTAACAAACCTGCAATAATACCCTTTCAACCCGAGAAATCCTCGTAGATGCTTTATGGATGTGGGAATTTTCCATTCCTTAATGGTTTTAATTTTGCTAGGGTCTACCTTAACACCTTCATGAGATAAAATATGACCCAGATATTCCACCCCTTGTACTCCAAAAAAATGTTTGGAGATTTTGCATATAATTGTTTCTCCTCCAATAGTTTGAGCACCATGTCAACATGTTGGACATGATCCTTCCAAGATTTGTTGTAGATTAGTATATCATCAAAAAATGCTAACACAAATTTTCTAAGTAAGGGTTTGAAAATGGAATTCATCAAACCTTGAAATGTAGAAGGTGCATTAGTAAGGCCAAATGGCATGACCAAAAATTCATAATGACCCTCATGAGTTCTAAATGTTGTTTTTGGAATGTCTTCAGTCTTCATTTTGATTTGATGATATCCCGAACGAAGATCCAATTTGGTGAAGTAAATTGATCCATGCAATTCATCCAATAATTCATCAATGACAGGAATGGGAAATTTATCTTTAATAGTGAGCTTGTTGAGCTCCATATAATCTGGACACATGCACGATGATCCATCCTTCTTGTGAACCAATACTACTGGAGCAAAGAAATAACTTTGACTAGGTTGAATTATACCAGCCTCTAGCATTTCTGCAACCATACATTCAATTTCAGTCTTTTGGACGTAGGGTTATTTATAAGGCCTGATGTTTGGAGGAAAACTTCCTGGAATCAAATTAATAGCATGATCATGATCATGAATAGTTGGGAGGCCTTTGGGAGTCTCAAATACCTTGGAATGATTGTCCAAGACTTTTTGGAGATCTGGAGAAATGGATGATTTCGATGTGGGAACCTCTAGTGAACATAATTGTGCAATTATGCTTCGTTGTTCTTTCTTTAGAAGCTTTGTCATTCCGTTAGAGTTGATTATCTTTCTCGGTTTCCCTGCGATACCCCTTAATTCAAATTCTTTTCCTTCTGAAGAGAATTTCATGAAAAATTCTTGAAAATTAAAAGCTATTTTACCCAAAGATTCAACAGGGGCTTCACTCAATGAACCTCTAACATAGCACGTGCATTCGTGACATACTAAACCATACCCATAATTTGACTACATATTGGAAAATACCTCTAAAAATCACATTATTTAACCCCCTACCAATACGAACCTAATACACCTTCCCAATTTAAAAAACCCCTACCTCACTAGATATTGTAGGTTTCGATTTTTCATTAGCATTTTTGTACCCCTTTATATTTTATTATTAACTTTGAGCTCCATTTTTATATACCTGTGAATATTAAAACCCTTTACCCCTTATTATATGCCTAATATATTTTGTCATTTTTTACTCAATATATATCCCCCAATATGAACCCACGTGGTATGGTATTGCTTCCCCAGTGAATCCCCCGTGAAGGATTGTAGCCATTGGACTGCTAGTACAACATTAGCACCACCCATTGGAATGGAAAGAATTGGGCTATTCAATACATATTCTCCCATGGATAGCTTGATATTATGGCACTTTCCTGAGAAATTTATTGTTCCTCCACTTGTAACCATCACCTAACACTCTGGTGCTGGATATAGGAAGTAATTCAATTCCTTGGCTATCTTACAATGAAGAAAATTATGGGTACTTCCTGAATCAATAAACATTATTACCTTTTTCTTCTTGATATGCCCTTATATCTTGATACTTTGAGGAGTGGTAATTCTAGCCAATGCATTACAAGATATGGTCAGATTCATTTCTTCTTTTTCTAGGGTTTTTTCCTAGTGTATATCCTCTTCTTTTGACGTTTCTTGTTCCTCTTCTTCCTCCTCTTCACAAACTATGTAAAACAATTTTTTCTCAGCACACGTATGACCTTTAGTGTATTTTCTATTACAACTGTAACAAAGCCCTTTTGCTCTTTTTTCTTCCAAATGTTGTGGTGTCAACCTTGTAGGTTGTGGATGGGTAGGGGCAGCAACACTTCCATCTTTATGATTATGAGTGGTAGGCTTCCTTGTTGCCATAATTTTGCTTTCCATTTTTCTTGCCAACCTGAATGCCTTCTGCAATGAATCTAGTTCACAAAGGCGAACCTCATGTTGGATGTTATCTTTTAAAGTCCCTATGAACACATCAATCCTATGGTCCTCTGGAATATCTTTTAAACTTATATTCAATTTTTGTAAGTCCTCAATGTGCTCCATCATTGAACCCTTTTGTTTGATATTTATCAATTGGCTAAAAAAAGTGTTTCCTTTTGTATCCTCATATTGTGGTATCATTTCATCCATAGAAATAGCCCAAGTGACAATTTGTTTATGAGAGAAAATCCATTGATACCATACAAACTAATTTGGTTCCAAAATATAAAGTTGTAATGCGTATGTTTTGTGTGTTTTACACATTATGGAGATCGAAAAATTACTCCATTTGTAGTATCCATGTTCTGGGATCTTTGCCATCAAATTTCCTCATATCGATCTTTGGAACATGGTGGTTCTTCGATCCAACGTTAGAGACTATGAAATAATGATTAACATTTATTTTGTTCTCATCATGAGTTTCCTTTACTAACCTTTCACCATTAATAAGCATTCCTTGTAGAAACTTTGTCAAATCTGTCTTCAAATCTTCCATGCCTTTCATTAAATCATCCATCTTAGCTTCCATGCCATCCATCTTAGCTTCCACACCGTCCATCTTAGCTTCCACGTCATTCATCTTAGCTTCTACACCTTTCTTTAAACCATCCATCTTAGCTTCCATGCCATACATCTTAGCTTCTATGTCTTTCCTTATACCATCCATCTTAGCTTCTATTACTTTTTGTGCGAGTGAAATTTGTTGCACTTGGCCTCATAATTTTGATATATCATGTTGCATTTCTTCCTCTTCTTCATGAGTCATGCTAGAGCTTTTAGGTTGCTTACTAGGTGTTCCATTTTCTTTCTTTAGGGCATCAATTACCGATAATAATGCTTCACTATGCCCTTTGAATTCCTTCAAACTAAACTTTCAAACAAATCGTATGTAAAAATTAAAAAAAAACTACACACCTTTTTTCACTTTGTAGGAGCTCGATATTGAATCTGATGTATCTCTGTAATTTTGGATCTCCAAGGTCTGAAACTTCTTCCTGCGGTAATCCTTTAAGTAATATTTCTAACCCCATAAGTGTGATCAAGATTGGATTCTCCAATGAAGAGTTATGCCAAATATCCCACAATGACCTGAGTATAGACTGGCTCAGTAGAGCGAACATGTACGATGTGCCGCGGGTCACTATTTCAACCTTAGGTTCTAAAAATGATACCAAAAAGCTACAGTCTGTCCTCTTTCTATAACTTCTTACAAAACTTCAATCTGATTCTCAAAGCGAAATTTATGACGATTTTCCCAAGGTCACCTTTTTGGAATGTAATTCAGGGGTTTGCAAAAACCCTAACTTCCTCAGATTATATCTCCGAACATATAGTCAGTCAAGATCTAAAATTTGTGCCCGAGGTTCATCGAGATTTCTTATCAAATGGGTTTTGTTTTTAGCTTTTGAAACATGACAAAAAAAAATTTATAGCACAAATTCCACGATGACCTGTTTGGAGCAACGAAACCCTAGAATCCATAGCTCTGATACCAAATGTTATGAAACCAGCTCACAGAAAGATAGAAAAGATAGATCAACGCCTTAGAAATAAGCCTCTTCAAGGGGGAAACCTCCTTTACATTACACAAATGAACAACTCTTATATGGTTCAAATGATAAAACCTCCTTTCTATATATAGAAGTCTAAAGGGTCACAATATAACCAAAGCCGGCCTAACAATAATAATATAAAGGCTAAATAATAACAATATGGGGACAATAGGGGCACAAAAATAACAATAAGGGATACAATGACAATAATAATGGGGGAATCACTAGTATTATAGGCACCTAACAGGTCCAACCATAGTGGTTCAAATTTTCCTACTCCTAGTTTATCAGCTTTATGATCATAAAGCAAGACCAGGAGTCCTTCTGAGAAAATACGAGGCTTGACATTTCGGTCATATTACACCTTGTTTCATTTCTTATGTGCTTCATTAGCCAATGCCGCTTCACGACAGGTTTCATCTAGATGGATAAGTTCTAATAAACATGCTTCTTCATCAAAAGTGTCGGGTAACAAGTCAATTGCGAGTTTAAGAGATGAAATTTCACATTGTATCAGAAAGATTTCCTCTAGACCATACACTAACTGAAAGGGTGTGAATCCAGTTGCATTCCTTACCAAGGTTTGGTATGCTCACAAAGCAGAGTACAGGATTAAATCCCAGTTTCATTTATGAACCCCTATCATTCTTTGAAGAATTCGCTTAAGGACTTTGTTGATGGCCTCAGCTTGTCCATTAGCTTGTGGATAGTGAGTAGAACTATCATGTGAAATTCTTAACTTGGTAGTTAACTCAGTCATCATGTGATTGCAAAAATGCAACCCATGATCTGTAACTATAGTCTGTGTTACACCAAACCGGGCAACCATGCGGTTGAAAAAGAAAAGTGCAGCCATCTCGCCGCTGTTGTTTAATGTAAGCATCACCTGGGCCCATTTTTTGAAATAGTCAACGATGACTATAATGTACCCATGTCTGATGAGCCTCGGGATTGCAACAAGAATGTTGCAACTCCCAAGGCTACCGACTTTAATTATTAACCCATGGTTCATACAAACTTAAGAGGTGTCGGCACTATATATGCGGCATACAATGTGTCCTTCCTTTGTTGTGATGATGTAATGGATTGCTTGTACTAAAGTCAAATCCTAAACTAATTGCAGAAACTGAAATGTTCGAAATGGAACCTTAACCTATTGCAATAAAGAAAGTATAAGGAAAGAGAATGAAATCAAATGCTAAAACACACAATTTTCTAACTAACTGCTAAGAGGATTTGCTTCAAAATAATTCTAAGTTAACATGTATGCAATCCTACTGTACTAAGCATGTAGATTCAAACCATCAAACCTTCTATTGATGTGCATGTAAATGAATAAAATAAATTTGTTTTTCTTTTTGTCTTTTTTCATGTGAGAGTGTGAAAGCTAATCTATTTTGGTGATGTGGCAGGTGGCTTGGAGATGATGGTGAATGGTTAGAATGTTTGGGAGACAATTAGGGACCCTTTTGTAGCTTCCCAAAGGCTTTTTCCTCAATTCGGCCTCAAAACAAGCTTTCCTACAGGATGCTACAGTGATTTCCTACAGGATTCCCTGGTTTCCTACATGATGTACAGATTTACTATAATTCATCGAATGACCAAGAAAATCAAACCCAAATTGAATGGGAAAAATTTTGGTATTAAATAAGATTTCTTAGGTCCCCATTCCAAGTGGAATCACTTAAAAATACATCTGTTAACCCATGCAAAAAAATAAAAAACATTACTAGCTGAAAATCTAGAAATTCGAGAACCAGTGAGCTAGTAAATCTAAAAAATGCCTAACCAAATCAAGTGCAAATGAAATGGAGTAATTTTTGTTATGAATTAGAATGTTTTTTGTGATCTAATGCAAGTGGAATCAATTCAATTGAAGCTCATTAGAATTCTCTAAAAAATAGCATAAATTTACTGTTCTTTGATAAAAAGGACGTCCAACAATCTAGATTTAGGAATAATAAGACTAATCCAACTCAATGATTATTATGAACTTACAAAGATTTTCCAAGGATGAAATAATTCTTTTGATCCTACAAAAAAAATTACATCAACCATTTAACTCAATCCTACAACAAGAAATCATTAATACTAAATGTAGAAATAAAAACTAGAGATGCATGTGAATAAGCAATGAAAAGAAGGAAATAGAATGATACAAAAGGGCTCTGAGGTTCCTCGGATGGCCAAGCCCAAGGAAACTCAGAGACCTATGGAGGAGAAAATACTTAGAAGCTGAACATGACACCAATCTTCATTATTCCATCAATACGATTACATCCTTGCAAGAAAATACAATGGAGCTGCAAGAATACAAGCTCTCTCCACAATAACACTAATTAAAATATATCACCTAGAGGAAAATTCGACTTGGTACTTATAAAAAATGATTAGGATTCATTCTCCACGAATGGAGGAAGCTTTCCCGACCAAAATCCCTTGATTAGTGGATCTAGTCCCCAATACTAGGAATTTGCATTAAATGGAAGGGAACACATTCCTAGATTTTCTTAATCATTCCCTAGAGGAAAGTTCGACTTGGTACTTAAAAAAAATTATTAATAATAATTCCCAATGGATGGAGGAATATTTCCCCACCGAAATTCCTTGATTAGTGGATCTTCTCCCTTGATTAGTGGAACACATTCCTAGATTTTCTCAATCATTGGAGTTCCATACTTTGTGCCATAATTCCATAATATCTTGTTGACTTATTATTTATTATTGATCCTCTAGTATTAGGAACAAGTCCCTAAATTATCTCCTCCTCTAACTTTTCAAAATATGCCCAATATTCTCATAATATTCCACAAAAAATAAATAATATTAGGCACAAATATTCAATTATTCGTAAACATTTATAATGAATATATTAAAGTTAAAAATAAATTATCTAATGCAAAAATAGAGGTTTAATGTGCTAAAGGGTGGTCATAGGCCTTAATTTATGTTTTAAATTAGAGGCATGGGCCTTAATTTATGTCTAATTTAGAGGCCCATCAATGCCCAATGGCTGAGTGAGGGTTACATGTCATGAAGTCAATGCCCCATTTGGAAAATGGTCTAACATCGATGACAGGATGCAATGGTGTAGGTGGTAATCTAGCTTTACAGTCATAGATCTGGCATGCATGACAGCTTCTGACAGTAATAATGTAATCTTTGAATATGGTAGGCCAGAAGTAACCAACATGGAGAATCCTCTGTGCGGTAGCATAACCAGATAAGTGTCCACCACAAGCACCTGAATGGAAATCATTCAAAACTTTCTCGGCTTCCTCATGTGTGAGGCACCTCCATAAAATCATATCTATACCACAATGGTAAAGAGTGTCGCCAATGATCAGATAATCTTTGGTTTGGTATGAGACACGTCGTTGTTGTGAGTGAGAGATATTGGGCTGGAAAGTTTTGGTCTGGAGATAAATTAGTATGTCTCCATACCACTGGTTAGATGACGAAATCAGGAACAGAGACTCATCCAAAATTGATGGCTCTAATGTTGAATCAATGGCATTTGAGGGAAGGTCGCAAAGAAGCTCAGTGAAAACTAGAGATTTCTTTGATTTGGATTTGATGAATTCCAAATCAAATTCCTATAAAACGACAATCCATTTTGAGTATTTCCCCCTCAGTAATTAACGTGACAAAATATATGTCATAGGGTTGCAATTTGAAATGACAGTGGTCTTTAAGAGTAGGATATAGTGGTGAAATCTCTGTACAGCTTCAACAGTAGCCAAAGTTATCTTTTCGACGTAAGAGTACTTAACTTCTATATCATTGAAATTGTGACTCAAATAATATATCGGATGTTAAATCCCATCTTCTTCTTGGACTAAAACCATTGCAATGATTGTATTTACAGTGATGAGATAGATGAAGTAGTCATTTTGATAATTCGCGGAATACACTAATGATGCTCTAATCAAGGTACCTTTAAGAGCGTCAAAGGAAGCTTGTGCAACCTGATCCGAATGGAAGGGTATTCCCTTTTTTAAAACACGAGTAAATCCTTTAGCCATTTCAGCATAATTGGGAATGAACCTCCTTAGAAAGTTAGCCTTCCCTTGGAGTCTTTGTAACTATAGTAGATTGGAAGGTGGAGGCAAGTCAAGAATTTCTTGAACCTTAAGAGGGTCGAGTCAAATTCCTTCCTTAAACACTACAACACCAAGCAAACGACTAGAACCAACACAAAACACACATTTGTGTGGATTGAGTCATATTTTATAGTGTCAACACCATAAAAATATAGCTCTCAAATGTTGTGGGTGATCAGTCGGCTTTCGTGAATGAGCAGGTAAATCATCCAAGTATGGTTGAACAATATGTTTGATGTCATGGGAAGCATAGTTCATTTCCCTGTGAAAAGTTTCCCCTGCATTATTCAAACCAAAAGGGAGTTTCCTGTAAGTGAATGTGCCCCATGGACAAATAAAATCAGTTTTATATTGGTCCTCTGGGCGGATATTGATATGATTATATCTGAAAAATCCATCCATAAATGAAAATATTTCACATCGGGCACATTCATCAATAATCTGGTCAATAAAGGGAGTGGGATAATTGTCTTTTTGACAAGCCTGATTAACATCTCTATAATCGATGCACACTTGTATTGTGCTTTGTTTCTTCATGACAGGAACAATATTTGAAACCCAATCAGTAAGAGGAACAGGGTATATGAAACCAGCATGCAAAATTTTTTCAACTTATGTTTTAATGGCAGCAACCTTCTTTGAATGAACAGGACGGAGGCACTGTCACACTGGTTTTACATCACGATACATTTTAATTTCATGTTCAAATATACTAGAGTCAATACCTAGCATCTCCTCATATGACCATGCAAATATATCTCAGAATTCACGAAAGAGAGCACGATAAATATCAAGTTCTGATGGAGAACAAGATTTTCCAACATGAATATTTTCTACAACTTTAGGTTTGGTTGAAATATTGATAGAAATAGTTTCTTCGATATTTCACAAGTTTCGCTCGGAATCTACTATATCTATAAAAATGGAATTCAAAAGGAAATCAAAAACTAAAGGGTGATTAAGTTCATTTGAAAAATCTTCTATGTGATCTGGAAGACGGGAAGGATGATGATAATATTCCCATGGTTCTTCTTTTGTCATCATTGATTGGACAACTCCTTCATCAATAGAAAATATATGTGAAAAAGGATCAGAGGAAGTACCATATTCTAATGAACGATCTACCCATACAATTGGCAAAGATGAATTTGGGTTTACCGCGCAAGCCAGAAAGATTGATTGATATGCAAGCTCAATGGGGCTTATCAGAATGATTTCATTACTACTATCAACTTCAGAACTATTGGTTGTCTTCCTTAAATCATATGAAGTGGAAGATATCATATAATTGTTGTGGGGAAAAGTATCCGATGCGGATGACACTAACCCTTTCTAAAGGTGACAGTCTTTAGCAACAACTGAATGATAAAGTTTTCATGTTCCACTTTATGAAAGCACAGAGAGAATGGAAAGAGGGTCAACCAACCTGGTGTCTTGCGCTTAGTCGATCCTTGTCCTTCTCGCTTTGTATCCTGTTCCCAGCTCTTTGCTCTCCAAGCCGATCCAGCTACACACAGAATCTGCACAACAAAAGGGAGCAAACTACGAGATACAAGCAATCATAATTGAAGCATGGATTAGGTTGCATCAAATATACATGTAAACACAAAAGCATCTATGTAAAACAAGTATATAGAAGAACATGCAAACTTTATTGATAGAAAGTAACAGGGTT
This sequence comes from Pinus tabuliformis, assembly GCA_031772625.1. NCBI lineage: Eukaryota > Viridiplantae > Streptophyta > Pinopsida > Pinales > Pinaceae > Pinus > Pinus tabuliformis. The sequence continues at coordinate 669,953,118 of CM062808.1, forward strand.
CCAGAGGAAGTTACAACCAATGATGTTGGCCCCAATCCAGCAGCACCTCCTCGGCAGCAAGAACTCTCTTCTTCACCTCTAGTAAAACAATCACCCAATAATCCTGGCAGTATACCAACAGCACCTCCTTGCTTATACAAAATTCCAGCCTCCTTAGACCTCATAGAAGAGCTCTATATATAGGAGGGAAGAGGAAAGGATGAGTCAGCTGGAGGCTGGCATATAGCTGACTAGTGTCCTCTCCATCTTCAGTTAATCTTCAGTTCCTGTGTCCACTTGGAGATCCTTGCTTACACATGGTGATCAAGTACCTCTTACTCATCACAGGGCGAATCTCATGACCCAAGTGTCAGTTTGGAAGCTTCCTGGGCAATTGACACCTTGCAGGATGATTGTGCCACTTGGCCAATCCCGCTCAGCGCAGGTAGCCTTCATTGTTTTTGACTTCCAGCGCACGTACAGAGTGGGACAGTTGCATTACAGCGCAAAAGCTCAGTTAAGCAGCTGACATGATTCAAAATAAGCCTGTTTTGAAGTGTTTTCAGGTGGAGAACTGATTGGAAGTGCTGTTGATTGATGACCTTGTTCTTTTAGGGGTAAGAACAACATGTTTAGGGACTGAGGATCCCTGTAATTATTGACATTCCATGCTCCTTGACGCGAGGCACAAAAATGTCTATAACAGTTGCCCCCCTAAAGTATGAGGCCGTTTATCGGGTGAAATGCTTTAGCTAGAGGGTCCGAAGTTCGTTCCAGTGCTGAGGAGAGTGCCCTGTAATACAATACAATACAATACATTATCTTTCATTCAAATTTCATGGTCTAGCTGAGGCGGGCATTCCCATGCTCAGCTTTTATAAATACATTTTGGTACATATGACAGACGATCGTCTGATGATAGACTGATAATCTTCCGCTGAAATTATCATCCTTTGATAGGATGATCATCTGCTGCAATGATGTACACGGCAAATGTTTTTATATTTCCTGAATATATCGCAGCCCGGATGGATGAAACTAGATCCGGGGTCTTCAAACTCGTTCGATCTTCACTCTAAGTACAAGTCGATCCATGTGAGAATTGCGCTGAAGTCGAACATGGAAAGACATCGCTTGATTACCGGTCAATAATGAAAACCGTTAACAAGCGCGAGAGGAATCACCAATAATGACAATGACCCTCAAGGTACTGCAGTACAATTCACGTGGCGTGAATAAAGGACTCGGTGTCGAACGCCATGCAAAATCTTCTGGTCGAAGGTCATTGAGGTATACCTGTCGCCGGAAGTGAGAAACTTGCCATTGAGGCATGCAAGCTTCAAAGTACTGATGGGGGTGTTCCTAGATCAACTTCTTGGATAATGAGCTGATGTCGACAAGAAGCGATCCGTCAAAGGAGGGCCTTAATGAATCCCACATCAATGACACGGAACGGAGCTAATGATTTAGTGGAGGTGGAAATAAATTGTGACATATGATTCAGGGTGGCGATCATGAAATGGATGAAGGATAATGTATGGCAGTGGATGGGACACGGTTGACACTTTCAGAATGACCCCTCTTGAACATATAACGACACTGATGCGATGGATCAGTAGCATTACCCCAAATGGATGGTGTGGCGAGGACCATGGTGACGAGACCGGTGAATGAAACAACCCAACCCGATGTGATACGGAGGAAAAGTGTCATGTTCAAGAGTGACTTGCTACCTCTAAACTTTGATGTTCTCCCAATTTTTCCCCAGTCATTTCTGACCAGTACCTCTTTATTTTTGTCAAGCTTGAGGAGGATAACATATGCTTGTTCTATAACCTGCCCTTCGGGCAAGCCCATCACTAAGATTTAACGAGCCTAGCGATAGGGAAACTCGTTCTCGTCTAAAGACAAGTTTGTCGCTACTTAATGAATTTAACGAGTCTAACGACAAGGATAACTCGGTCCTTTTCATTTTTAGAGAGTCTGAAAAGGTACAGAAAGTCAACTCCATAATTCCTTTTTCGTCATCTAATCCCTTATGTCCGAAAAAGTATAAAACAATACAGAAGGGATGAATTTTCGATTGCTTTAACGAGCCGAACAAAACAAGCGCTCGATCTTTTTGTGTAATAATCCCTCAGGTCCAAAAAGATTAAAATCTAGAGGAGGGATAGCGTTCCGGTCGTTTAACGAGCTGGAAGGCCAAAACTCGGCAAACTTTTCATATTTTACGAGTCAGTGAAAAGAGCTCAAAGAAGACTCGTCTTTTGAGGAACGAGTGATAAACAGGGGTAGCAGCTGATTCCAGGTACAAATTGGAATTTTCCAATCACGGTAGTGTCACAAGGATGGCTAGGTGAAATCACTTTTTGCAGCTGTTCCTCAAAATAGGTAAACACACATATGGAGATGAACGATTGGCCAAATGAACGGATGAAGGTGACGGTGCACAAACACGACCAAGGCTTTAATATGGCTGTCAAAGGTTACATTTACCACGGTTATTTACCGGTTCATTTTTTCTGGATGAGCTTGAACTCTAGGGGAAGATTGCTCACAACTTATGTTTATTTTTTAACGAGCATGAACTATGTGCTAAAACTGCTCGATATATCAGTCATGCCCCCAGCATAACAATGCAAATCGAGGTGCATGTCCCCCAAGCTTCATTGCCTTCAACTTTGTTGATTGGAATGAAGGTTTACCATTGAGATCTGGAAAGGGGATTGTTTCATTTTTTAACGAGGTTGACATAGTAAAAGAACTATCCTCATGGTTTTTCATTTTTTAACGAGGTTGACCTGAGATAGGAACTATCCTCGAAGCCAGATCCATTAGATATAGAAGGTTTCATATTCCACTGTGGCCACTTCCGCCAGATTACTCGGAGGCGGTAGGGCAAAAGTACCCATTAAGGTAGGGTCTTTTAGGAGACCTACTCCGATATTTTGGAGCGAATGATTGCTTCCATGGATCATCGGAACGCTTCCCATAACTTGTGAACTGTTGGGGAGAAATTTTTGTTGGTCGACGATTGTAATTCCTCCTTAGAAGGGAAATGCAATCTTCCTGAAGTAGGTCGACACAACTGCGGCCATGGCATATATCCAGGGCCTTCCCAGTAGGATGTTATAGTCAAGATTACCATCAATGACTTCAACATCAATTTCTACTGTTTTGCCCCCCAGTTCAATCTTCAAGTTATTTAGGATGCCGTACGGGGTGTACGTCCTTCCGTCGAATGCTTTTAATGTCGTCGAAGATCGCGACAAGGTTGGAGATCCGAGAGTTTTCCAGCAACTCATCGACATGATACATGTCGATGCCCCCTCATCAATAATCGTTCTGTGAACAGTTTTGTTGAGTGCTTTCACTTGAATAAGGAAAGCTAGTTGAGCTGGTAACTGAGGATCATATCCTTTGTGATCAAAGGATATAAGATTGGAATCCTTAGGATCCACCCCACCAATTGTTGATAACAACGCCTGCCTTTGGGATGGGCAATTTTGCAGTACCTCAAGAGTCGACATAGCGGATGGCGATTGGGCCAAATCTTCCACTATGTTATAATGCTGCGCCGCTCTGGCGCGAGGATTAAATGTCGACTTGTGGACTACTCCCTTAGGTGGCTTTATTGTTAATTCATGCGTGAGGGGGGGTACAACTTCCGTCGAAGTTGTTGTCGAACTACTAGGCTGATCTTTACCTTTGTCGATCGACACCTGTGGATTCCCGTAATCTTTACTCCTTGTCGAAATCAAAGCATCATTTAGTTGCTTAGAGATCGATAACATTAGTACTTGCGACGGGGAAGCATTTCTACTATCAACCAGATTTTGTCCTTGATTGGGAAACGGGTCAGTCAACACGGCTGAGGTTTTCGAGCTCTTAAAGAATCTTTTAAGCTCAGCTTTATATGGACAATCTGTTGTCCAATGATCCTCATCGCATATATGACATGGACTCTTTGGTTTCCCTTTCTTAGGAGAGTTTGAAGAAGTTTTTTGAGGAGATGATTCACCCTGTTTGTTCTTCTTCCCTTCATTTTGTTTCTTCTTGCTTCCTAGTTGATTGGAGTTTTTGCCTTTATCCGTAGATACAACATTTACCTCCGAAGCAAGAATCTCTTGATTCGCTTTTTGATTCGAAGTCTTACGGGCTTTCTTATTTGAATCCCTTGTCGACTTAGCGTTTGCAGTTCCAATCACGCCATCACCGGCATGAGAGTCACTATTCGATCCGGGAGGAGGAGGGATTGAAAATTCCTGTCCGGGGGCATCAGGTATCTTATCATAGAGCGTGCCCGACTGAGTATACACTAAGTCTAAATATTGAGCACGAGCAATAACCTGCTCCTCTGTTACGACGCCTCCCTTGGCCACATCTTCTGTAATTGCCGGCAGAAGCGACTTTATAAACCACTCAGCTAATAGCTGATCTGGAACATAGGTCTTTACCATTCTGCGACGACGACGCCACTCATGTATATGATCAGATATATGTGTGGCTGTTGTCTGCTTAAAATTGGTCAAGATCTCTGTTCCAGTTTCGTACCTTATAGGTAACTGAAAGTGTGTTAAGAAAGTCGTGGCTAGGGAACTAAAATTGTCGAAAGAGGCTCTAGGTAATTCAATATACCATTTGGCCGCCGGACCAGTCAATGTCCTCTGGAAAAGACGAAGCCTTATCGAATCATCATTCAGGGTATTCGATGAACACCACAGATGGAATGTCATCACATGATTCGACGGGTCTTCGCCCGGATTTCCATTGAATTTAGGAATGTCCGAAGGAAGTTTGTGAGGAATCGTTGGCCACCAATGGGCATAGGCGATTGGATCGTTCGTCAATCGATGTAAGTCCGGTAATTCTAAGGTCGCCACGAATGGCAACTGCTGATTCAGGTTCGGCGAGGCGTACACAGGATACGATGGAATCGCCTGAGCAGTAGGCCTTTGCACACCAGCATAATGCAACTGATGTTGATATGACTGATATGGTTGGTGGGCTTGGCCACTGTAAAGTGGTTGGTTTAACCCGTTCTGAGTATAGGGTTGCCCACTATTTGCAAAGATCTGTTGCTCAGATCCCTGGTACACCTGTTGAAACTGAGGTTGTTGGTATTGCACCATCCATGGTTGTGAAGCCATGTTTTGCTGTGCGACACTAACCGACGGACCAAGATGCGGGGTTATAGTCCCCGTTTGTATCTGTGTCGTCCCGGCAGTTGACGATTGTGGTTGTGTTGCAGGGTCAATAGGCTGTTGCATTACAACTTGGGGTTGACATACAACAGGCATCGATTGAACTTGCGACACGGTTACAATTGCTGGCGTCGTCGGGATACTAGACATAGGTACACATTGTTGCATAGAATATACAACTCTTGGTTGTTGGGGTAACATAGGTACCCAACCACTCGTCGTTACTTCAGTCAAACCTGAATGTGGTTGAAAACTGCCGTATGGGTATCCCCCCGAAAGGGGAAGTGAAAGGGCATATTGCCCCCCATACGGTAACAATCCGGAGCTCAAGGGTATAGATGGCCTTTGAGGACTGGATGGCCCAAAATGATTCCCAAAAGGATCAATTTGTCTAGTTTCAACATAAGAATTACCGGGTATTATACCGGAAGAACAAACTGGAACAGACCAAGTTGTCATAATAGTCCCTGGGTGGACTCCTTCTAGTTGATGAGAACTAGTTGGGACAGATGGTATGCCGGCATACATCGTTGGAGTGGCGGCAGGAGCTTCTGCTGTCGCTGTGTCATTTGGCACAGTCCTAGATGTTGACGGTTGTTCAGACATTTTAAGTCTATCCAATAAACTTCCTAACGATTCTTCAGGAACTTCCAGTGGCGATGGACAAACTTCTGATGCAGAAGGAAAAAGAGTGGTACCTACTCCAAAATGAATTGGAGTATTTGCTTGCTGGTCCTCTACGATTTCCTCTATTGCAATCAGACCAGGAGGAAGAGGCAGACCGTCCGGTCCGTAAAAGATTTCTGGTGCCGAAGAAGGGGTTGTTTCAACAGCGACAGTTGTTTGAACAACAAGACTCTGTGGACCGGTTTCAGATGGAACTGGTTCAGTTATGCAAGTACTTGTCTTCAGACTAGGATCAGTACAACTGTCCTTCTGTTGCTGTTGAACTTCTTCAATAGAGGCGGGGATTCCAGAAATATTGGGAGTGACCAGAATCTCAGATGTTGTTGGAACTTCTATTCTAACTTTAAAAGGAGATTTTGACCTGGTCAAGCGAGTTTGCTTCGTCCGTACTACTCTCGGTTCCGGAGACAAAGGCGGTTGACTCGCAAGCCTCCCTGAACGACGGGGTTTTAATTGACTTTCCTCCACGGTTGCGGATTACTTGATCAACTAGAATACAAAAAGGGGAATTATGTTTCCGTATTGAATGAATTTTATTAGACGCTTTTAGACACAACTTTGCTTTTTCATGTTTTAAGAGTCGAGAAAAAGCTAAAGATGACTCTAGTCGCCTTCGATGTATTAACGAGCCCGAAGTGACAAATGCTCGGTTGGACCTTTTCAATTATAGAGTTTGAAAAGAGCCAAAAGAAACTGCTCTGGAGATCTAGGCAGAGGGTGTGCCAAACCTTTCGCGAAACCACAGAATACGTTTTACGGTACGGGTGGTCGATCTTCGTGAATGCTTTGTTCACTGCATCGCGATCAGTAGGGCGGTCGACACGGCTTCCTAAGGATAAAGGATAATTGCCTATAGGGGTCTCCCAATATACGCGACGGTACGCGGGAGCTCAAATCCGTATTAGTGCTATCGTCCCTCAGGAGGAATCACGCACCTTCGTAGAGATCGACAGTCACTACGTTTAACGACGCCGGAACACGTCTCTACCTAGACCTCTATTGTGAGCGTTATGTTACAATGCGTTTTTAGATTCATTCAATATATTTTAAGTTGATCTTGTTTATCAGTTTGTCTTTCAGGATCACCACGAGATGTATTGGTACAAATTCCTAAATGCAGCTAAAATGATAAGCAAGCTTTCACAATCCTTTTAGCTTTGAAAATCCTAACTACTGAGGGGAGAGAAAAACAATATCTTTCCACACAGAGCACAAAGCACAAACTAATGCACTTTCTCCTAGATCAGACACCCAAACTTATCAAAAATGCAAATGCAAGATGCATGTATTTCTTTTCTTTTCCTTTAATGTTGATGCTTAACAAAAGGAAAACTGTTGTATGACTTTCGAATTCAATTTGAAGCGTAAACAAACAAGTATTGTCTAAATGAAAAGACGCTTTACAGGTACTTGTTTTACACCAAAAATATATGAATTAAAATCATAAAGTGAAAACAAACCAACTTAAACAGCTATGAACAGTAATAACACTAACTCATAAGATCGCAATCTAAGAGGCCACAGCTACTAGGTTCGCTTTTCACAATGGGAAATTGTAACTGAAACAAGAAATACTGAAAGAACGTTTACAATTTCATCACACAACTGAGGCGGAATAATGTCAAGGAGATAAGGTCTACAGCAAATACAATAACCAGCAAGCAATCAGCCAAAAAACAAGTGCAAACAGGGCCAAGACACAAAGGAAGAGCTGAGCTAGACTAAGGCCAACTGGACCAGCGCAGGCACTGGTCTGCCAGTTTCACTCTCAGTGCAGTTCCCGAAGGGAGCACCTGCGCTGTAATGCAGACTGCCTGTGGACAGCCTGCACTGACTTACGAGAGTTACGTCTGCTAAGAATTCCGGGTCATAAAAAGCTCAAAAATGTACTGTTTTGACTGAAATAAAATGCTATGGGTTAAGTACAGGCTAAGGGATGATCAAGAGGATAAAGATCTATCACAAAGAGTAAGGATTCATCTGTAGATTATCTCTTTAAATCTTGAATTTGCTCAGCAAAGGAGCAAGAGTAGCAAAACCCTCTACTTCGCTTTTGATAGAGTCAAAAGCTTTTCGATTCGGTACTCCTTTCTTCAAGAAATGAATAGCAAAATTCTACAACAACAAGATACTAGGATCTCCCCAGTGGAGTTGCCAGTTTGTTGTGGGGAAAAGTATCCGATGCGGATGACACTAACCCTTTCTAAAGGTGACAGTCTTTAGCAACAACTGAATGATAAAGTTTTCATGTTCCACTTTATGAAAGCACAGAGAGAATGGAAAGAGGGTCAACCAACCTGGTGTCTTGCGCTTAGTCGATCCTTGTCCTTCTCGCTTTGTATCCTGTTCCCAGCTCTTTGCTCTCCAAGCCGATCCAGCTACACACAGAATCTGCACAACAAAAGGGAGCAAACTACGAGATACAAGCAATCATAATTGAAGCATGGATTAGGTTGCATCAAATATACATGTAAACACAAAAGCATCTATGTAAAACAAGTATATAGAAGAACATGCAAACTTTATTGATAGAAAGTAACAGGGTTCCAGAGGAAGTTACAACCAATGATGTTGGCCCCAATCCAGCAGCACCTCCTCGGCAGCAAGAACTCTCTTCTTCACCTCTAGTAAAACAATCACCCAATAATCCTGGCAGTATACCAACAGCACCTCCTTGCTTATACAAAATTCCAGCCTCCTTAGACCTCATAGAAGAGCTCTATATATAGGAGGGAAGAGGAAAGGATGAGTCAGCTGGAGGCTGGCATATAGCTGACTAGTGTCCTCTCCATCTTCAGTTAATCTTCAGTTCCTGTGTCCACTTGGAGATCCTTGCTTACACATGGTGATCAAGTACCTCTTACTCATCACAGGGCGAATCTCATGACCCAAGTGTCAGTTTGGAAGCTTCCTGGGCAATTGACACCTTGCAGGATGACTGTGCCACTTGGCCAATCCCGCTCAGCGCAGGTAGCCTTCATTGTTTTTGACTTCCAGCGCAGGTACAGAGTGGGACAGTTGCATTACAGCGCAGAAGCTCAGTTAAGCAGCTGACATGATTCAAAATAAGCCTGTTTTGAAGTGTTTTCAGGTGGAGAACTGATTGGAAGTGCTGTTGATTGATGACCTTGTTCTTTTAGGGGTAAGAACAACATGTTTAGGGACTAAGGATCCCTGTAATTATTGACATTCCATGCTCCTTGACGCGAGGCACAAAAATGTCTATAACAATTATAAGTCTCAACTTTTGCCACTTCCGCCATGTTTGATGGTGACGGTAGTGAAAAAGTACCCATTAGGGAAGAATCCTTGAAGAGACCTACACCAATGTTTTGAAGAGATAGCGGGGTTCTGTGAACTAGTGGAATGCTTCTAGTAGCCTGTGAGCTAGAGGCGAAGAAGACAAGTTGATCAATAACTGTGATTCTACCTTTATGAGGGAATGCAATCATACGAAAGTATGTCAAAACCACAACAGCCATAGCGTATGCCCACGGTCTTCGTAGAAAAATGTTGTAGTCAAGGGGTTTGTCAACGACCTCAACTTACAAAGTTACTGCTTTCCCCCTACTTCACTTTGTAGATTACTCAAGGCATATACGTGTGAACGTCAAAAGCTTTTAATGTTGTTGGTGAACGTGATAAAGGCGGTGAGCTAAGTATTTTCTAACAATTCATTGACATAATACAAGTATATGTCGATGCCCCTTGGTCAATAATGGTTCGGTGAATAAGTTTATTCAAGGAATTTAATTGAATTAGGAATGCTAATTGTGCTGGTAACTGTGGCGTATAACCCGCATGGTTGAAAACCACAAGATTGGAATATGTTGGATTGATTCCACCAATTGTTGACAACAAAGCTTGCTTCTGGGAGGGACAATTTTGAAGCACCTCAAGCATCAACATAGAAGAAGGTGATTGAGCCAAACCTTCTACTATGTTATAGTTTTGTGCTGCTCGAGCTCAAGGGTTAAATGTTGATTTATGTATAACTCCCTTAGGCAGTTTTATTATTAACTCTAGTGCAATAGGTGGTGGAATAGGATCTAATGAAGTCGAAGTCGAAGGATTAGGTTGATCATTGGCTTGGTTATTCAATGATGACGGTTGATTTCACTAGATTCAATTCTAGTGTCCTCGGGTAATTGTGTAGATTCCACTTCAGTAACAGATGTACTAGTAATTGTAGGAGTAACTGGAGTAACAATACTTACCGGTATAGGTGTTTCTAGTAATTTAGATATGAAGAACCAGAAGTTTATGAAGTATTGGATTCAATCAAATGAGATTGCTTTGACCAGACATGTGTAGCTTCAGGCGGTAAAGGTGGTTTACTCGCTATTCTTTGTGAATGATGGGGTAAGGGTTGATTTTCCTCCATGATTGTTGATTGATTTTATTACAAAAAGAAATAAGCAAAAAGGGGTAAGCTACCCAAAAGTACATAGAGGCCCAATCCATGTTAGCGATATCTAATGCGAAACCGCACAATGAGAGAATTCCTTTATACTTTACATACGGTAACACTGCCCTATATACCTAAAGGTACATTGACAAGCTACAATATACTCACATATGTGGAATGAGGTATCACACTCGGGATGTATCACAAACAAGTTAGTGATAGCTGCTATGTTTTACGATGATGGAACACGTCTCTAACCTAGAACCTCTAAATGTTTTGTGTTAGGTGACAATGCTCCATTAGGTTAACTGAGATTAATTTTAAGTTGATCTTGATCAAGAATTTTCCTTTCGAGGTTCACCACGTGATGTCTTTGAAATTCCTAGAATGCAACTAATATGATAAGAATTCTTTTCATTCAATTTGAACAATGAAAACCCTAGCTAATAGCATTAGAGAAATCAGATTCTTTTAATCAAATAGCATAGAGCACACCTAATGCAATTTCCCTAAACTATTCCTATAAGCACACAAAAACTTTTCAATGCATAATGCAAGTTTTTTTTTCAATTCCCTTAAAGTTGAGATGAAAAAAAGAAACTAATGCACATACAATCAATCAATCTTTTTGCAAGAACAAAGACTTTATGATAGTTCCTTTCGAAAGAAATGAAGACTTTTACGACACTTTCTTTTCAGCGAAGATTAATCAACTATAATCTAACTTTGACAATGAATTGATAATGATAAAGAAATCATTTAATAAACACTAAACAATCAAGGCCAAAGTAAGTCTAGGAAGAGAAATATGAATTGATTTCGCAGACACAACATTCATTGATATTTTAGTAAGCAAAAACAGAAGCAATTTTGGAAAAAACCAAGCCAAAGGTGGGATTTTTTACCTAAGGAGGATCATCACAGCCCTAAATGGGAGACAACGTGCTTCAAAGCACTAAAATCAAGCCAAGGGTACTTTGCAATGCACTATGTCCTGACCAAGCCTGCCTTGGTGCCAGAGAGGCCATTCAAGGGACATTCAAGCATATTTTTTAGCAAAAAACACTTCAAAAACGCTGAAATAAGATTAATGAAGGCAAGTAAAGTCTACTAGGGTGTACTAGGATGAAGATAAACTACCCAGAATGATGATCATCCCCAGTGGATTTGCCAATTTTTCATGTGGAATTTTGCATCTACGGATAAACACAACTTCCCTAGGTGGGTAGCTACACCTAGAACAATAGATTTAAAGAGTTTAACCTTTCCTTATAGAAGATAAATAAGTCAAGGGACCTACTTTTTATCTTTCGCTTCCCTTTCTCTCCTTTGAATAGCTCCCATTGCTCCTTCTCGAACTGAATCTGCTCATAAGTACTTGCAATCATAAAAAGAGGACAAAAGAAAATCAAAGCAAGATATCTATCTACTATAAGCAAGCAGAATCGATAGAATTTACACATATAATAATCATATATAAAGACAAGAAAATGGGAAAAGTTGTAAACAACTTTATTAAGTAGAAGGAAGAGTTACAACCAATGTCACTCATCCCATGTCACTCATCCAGCTTGAGTTCCATCCTTCATCACACCTAAAACACAACACTCCGACAACATAACAATACTTGCTTATGATCTCAAACCTCAAACCAACAGTATCTCCTTACAAATTCTCAAAATCCAGCCCCTAATCACTATGATGAGTACTCAATTTATAGGGAAATGGAGGTGGTTTTTTCATAAATTGGGCATTGAACGGCTTTCCAATTTGGGAGTTAATTTCCATGGAGGAAGGGATGAGAGGATAGGAAGTTATTTGATTCATTCCCTATCTAATTTCGAGCTCATAGGAGAGGATAAACAGTGGGAATCTTCTAGAATGGTCTAGAATGTAGGAATATTCCTAGAGCCCTATGAAGCTTTCGCTCAATCTCGCCCAACGCAAGTCAAGGTGAGCCCAGGTGCTCTGCATAGTAGGATTGAATGGGCCTAAGTGCTCTACAACACACTTACCCATGGCCAAGGCTGCGTTGGTCCCTCAATGAGTCATTTTAGGATGTCTTCAGGCTAGTAAACTCTCAGGAACGGTGGCATTCAATGTCTTGACTTGTCTAGGGAATGTAGCAACTGAATCAGGGTTTGATGAGCCCTAAAAGTACTGATCCGAATGATGGGAGTGATGTGCCCAAATAGACCTGTAATAACTCATCACCATCCACCAAGCTATTCCATCATCCTCTATTTCATTTACATCATCAGCAAGCTCCTCAACTACCCAAGTAGTAGTTATGGAAGCAATATGCCCCTACGGTTATACCCACTCAGTTGCATGATCTGCATCAAAACTATGGTTAGATACATCCCTGATATGATGGTACAGGGGAGGTTAAAGCTAAGAAGCATGTGGATAAGGTCCTTGATTTTGTGGATTTGGAGGAAGTGGACCATGAGGATGATAATGTCAGATTGTTTTCTTAAAGTTTTTCTAGTGAAGTTAAGAAGTGGTTCAGGACTGCTCGTCCCAGAGATTTTGCTAACTATCAAGAGTTGGAGGATGCTTTTATTTTAAGATGGGGTGAGAAGAAGAATCTCTTACAAATCCTTGCTGAGTATGATAATCTAAAAGGGCAGCCTGGTGAAAAATTCCAAGATTTTTTTTGTAAGATTTAATAAAGTGTATAATTCCATCCCTGCATACATAAATAATTCTCCTTACTTGATTTCCTTCATTACCCCGATGCTTTTGACACTGAGGTGGAGGCCAATTTGTTGGTGAAGAAACTCAAAATTAAGAGAGAGAGAAGAGTCACCATAAAAGAGGATCCTGACACTTCTTCTGATGAAAAGTTGGACACCTTGGTCAAGAAAATGGAAAAGGTGATGGAAAAGATGGCTTTGACTAATTGAGCTGCTATTAGAGAACCTTAGGTAGGTCCACAAATTCGAAATCCAAATTTTCAAAGGTAACTACAAGTTCCAATTAACCTACGGGAGCAAAAGGGTCTAGAGAAATCAGAGTGGCAAGCTAGGCCACCTTTTCAACAAAATTATGCCCCAGAACAAGATGAGGAAGACGATAAATTACTGGAGGATCAAATTCTTTTCTTTGGCGATGGGCAACAAACTGTGTATTTGACCAAAGAAGATCAAGAAAAAGAGAAGTTCAAGAATTTTGTAACAAAATGTGAAGAATTGTTGCTTGCTCAGTCCCAAAATGACAAGTTGATGGTTGAATCTAACGAGTACAAAAAAGCGTACCAAAATTCCATCATGCAGTTTCAAAGATAGTAAAATCTAAGGAGTATAAATGCGGGAAACAATGCAGCAAAGAAGGAATTAGCAGTCAACAATGCAACAAAGAAAGATGTAGTAGCCATTAATGTAAAGAAATATGTCCCAAGTACTAGTGGCAAAAATAAAGAACCTCCCATCATCATTTTGCAAAGGAGAGAGGATCCTTTTAAGGACATTGCAGAAAAGAAGGATGTTATTCATAAGGAAGCAAAAAAAACACCAAGTCCTTTTAATCTTCAACCTGAGCTTTCTAAGTTGAAAATCTCCATTATGTTGGGAAAAATACCGAGAGGAGGGGTGAATTGGTATTTAAACTTTCACAATAATGATTTTTTCCTTTTCAAACTGTATACGCGATTTTATAGAAACCAAACAACATATGTTTGCGACTATAATGAAAGAAACCACCATATAGATAATAAACTTGTAAATCAGCTAATTCATTGTCTGTTGAACTTAAATCAAAGTGTGATGCATTTACTAAGAAGCAAACAGATGCAGTAAGAACATAATAAATCAATAGATATAAGCAACACACATGAACACCAAGATTTTTCAGGTGGAAACCCAATGTGGCAAAAAAACCATCGTTGTTGTCGTCTCCATCTTCAATCTTTTTATTATAAAAAGTGTTTAGAAGTTTTGTACTAGTGCATATTTTTCCAGTACGTAGGCATCTACCTACTAAAGGCTACAACCTTCACTCGTTTTCCAGCTTGTATTATAAGGGAGCTCCAACATCCTAGCTCTTGTACTGGTTGATATGCTTACCAATACGTAGGCGCTGACCTACCAAAGGTTACAACCTTCACTCATTCTCCGGCTACTATTGGAAGGGAGCTCCAACCCCTAGCTCTTGTATTGGCTGATATGTTTACCAGTACGTACGCGCTAGCCTACAGAAGGCTACCACCTTGAATCTTCCTCCTGGAACCACGTTTCATAAATTTTCAGACTAGATACTCTTGGTACACATCAACATAATATGTAGGCCACGTTTCATCAACTTTTCATACTGGACCCATTAGTAACTATGAAGCTCAAAATCAATCACCACTACAATACAACCATCAAATACAACTGTATCAACCAATCATTGAAACCCATCAAATCTGAAGAAAAACAAAATCAATCAATCTAAACAGTCAGATCACTGTCACCAGGGCACAGAGTTGAACTCAGAACACTGCATCAACAACTAGAACCAACTGTAGCCTCAAAAATCATATGTCAGAATATATACGCTACTTCAATGAGGACAATTTTCATGTATATGCTACTTTCCATAACCCAACTTGTGTATGCCTTTAAAGATACTGAATCATAAAACTTCTGAAATAAAAATTGTACTACCCAAAGCCATTCTTAAGATCTATTGTCATATTACAGAGTTCTGAACAGATAGCATCAAAGATAACCCTTCTTACTTAATCAATCAGTCATCTAGACTCAATCTCCTTATACAATCAATTTTACTTCATATCTAATGAAGACATCATTGAAAAAAAACAGTAAAACATCAACACTGATTTGATAGATTAGTCATTTCTGAACAACAAACCCTTCCTCTGCATATGTTACTTGGAAGTGCCAAACCCACATGTCTATGTTCCTTCACCGACGCAAACCTGCATATAGATCTGCAAATAATGACTTATAACTTTGCATCTTTTCAAGACTTCTTATATACCCAAATCATAGAATCCAACATTATATCCAAGGGTGCACATGATGTTTCAGATCTATATCATGACCATAGCCCTTACAACAAAAAATATACTTTAGATAGAAGTATTCATGAAAACCCCTTCACTTGCACATTTAGCCCTTTGATGTTCTCCTTCTTATATACTTAAAGCCTTTGTTAATACCATGCATCAAAACAACACTTAGAACCTATGGTATTCTTAAACAGGATCAAGTAACCATTATTCTACTCAATATTGTGGGCTAATACCATGGTATGGACCCTTGGTATTCTCTAACCTTAATTTTCCATCCCATACACGTTTTTCCTTCTGTGAAACTACATGCATACGTGTACGATTCTTTTATTTTGTGGACCCATGTGTATATGCTACTTGGACTAGATTAGACAACCTATACAACTTAAAACATTCTCTTTCCTCAATTTATTGATTCTGATCTGTAATATTTTGTCCCATCATCCTGTTCTTCTGTACCATTACTCTATTACCTCTGAATAGACCTATTACAATGTAAGTTTCCCTTTATCATTTCTGAACTGACATGTATGTGAGTTTCCATCAAGGACAAAACATGTACCATAATTCCAACACATTCCCGTCGGTGAATTTCTCAGGAACGATCATTATAGAACTCAAATTTTAATGGCGTTGAGAGTTGAAAAAACTTTTGATACTATCAACATATGAAATGATCATCCAGCCATCATTTTTGGGCCAAAGATTGATGATAAAGGGTAGGATTAGGATGTGCCTCCTTTTTATATCAGTCTAAACATGCATGATCAAATATTACACAATGTTATACTAGATTACGAGGCCTCACACAATTTGATGCCAAAAGTGATTATGGAGAGACTGGGGCTTGACATCACCAGACCTTACAAGAACTTGTACTCATTTGATTCCAGCAAATTGAAGTGCCTAGGATTGATCAAGGATTTAACAGTATCATTGACTTAGATTCCTTCCAAATGTATGGTGATGGACATCATTGTAGCAGACATACCTCCCAAATTTGGCATACTTCTTTCTAGATCATGGATGGCAAAGCTACACGGTGCAATGCAAATTGATATGTCTTACATCATTGTCTCAGTTTTTGGTGGTTAGACAAGGAGGTTGTACAAAGAACCACTTATGCAATACATGATCAGAAACAAAGAGAAGCCTGAAAATCATCTGTATATGTTCTTCATTCCTATTTAGATGCTTTTGTTTTATTTAATTATGGTTGTCCTGATGAAGAGGAGAAAAATTCAGAAATAAAAGCGAATGAAAATGTGAAATAGAGTAGAAAACAAATTGAAGAATAGGATAGCAAAATATTCCACGAAAAAATTTGAAAATTTGAAAGTTTAAGTAAGTGAAAAAGATGAGAAAAAACAGCGCATTTGGACCATGCATTTTAACGGGAAACAAGAAGATATGATGCTTGTGCAGGTGTATGGATAGTCAGCCTAGAAGTCGGAAAGACCAATCTTTGTTCATAAAAATTAGTTTTTGATTGTACCAACAATGTGGCAGAGTATGAAGCACTCCTTTTGGGTCTGCCAGTTTTGAAGAAATCAGGATCTAGAAGAATAGCTATCTACAGGGATTTAGAGTTAGTTGTTGAGAGAATTTTCTAATGTATTTTCTTGGGGATATGAGGACTTGAAGGTGTATGATAAGGAAATCATCCAACACATGATACCAATAATAAAAGATCAAAATCCTTTCAAACAAAATTTATGGAAGAGAAACCCAGTTCTGCTACCTTTGATCAAAAGGAGGTAAGAAAGTTATTTGATGCTAGCATTATAGCACCTCTCAGATTTTCTAATTGGTTATCTAACTTGGTACCGATAAGAAAAAAGACAAGAGAAATTGTATTGTGTGTGGGTTTTAGAAACTAAAGTAGGGTGTCACTCAAGGACAACTATCCATTGCTAAAAATGGATCGCATTATAATGGGTGTAAGGAGAATGTCACTGTCGTATGGTTTTTCAGGGTATAACCAAATTTTCATTCACCAGAAGACGACCAAGATAAGTCTGTATTCACTACACCATTGGGGGCCTTCAAATATGCAAAGCTGCCATTTGGTTTGATTAACGCGGGAGCGACATTTTAGCGAGCTATGGATATAGATTTCACTGAGGACAAGAAATTTTTTTTAGTAATATATCTTGATGATATCACTGTCTATTTACAGTCAGATGAGGACCATTTGCACTACTTGAGGGATGTTCTTGAAAAGTGCAGAACATTAAATCCCAAAAAATCTTTATTTGGGCTGGAGGAAGGTAAGTTATTAGGTCATATAATTTCGAAATATGGCATCAAGATTGATCCAAGTAGAATTTCATCCATTTAGAAAATGCATATTCTCATAAGTAAGAAGGAGATTTAGTCTTTTATTGGCAGGATAAATTTTTTAAGGAGGTTTTTTCCCAAATTTGGAAAAATTTAAGGAAAGTTATAGACATGTTAAAGAAGGGTAGCGAAGTGAAATGGAACGAAGAAAGAAAAAACTATTTTGATGAAGTTAAATATGCATTGTCTCGTGCTCCTACACTTGTCAGTCCAGATTAAACACGTGAGTTTATCATCTTTTTTTTGGCTTTAGAGCATAGAATTGTTGTTGTTTTAATGCAAAAAATTTAGCAAGGAGTGGAACAACCAATTTCATTTTTGGGCAGAACTCTCATATATGCTACTCTTAAATATGATATTATGGAAAAACAGGCCTTTGCTCTCGTGAAATATTTGAAGGATTTTTGTGTTTATGTTCTACATCCACATATTGTTGCTTATGTACCAAGTGTTGTAGTCAAAGATATTCCAATTTAGAATGATCCGGATGGGAGGAGGGGTAAGTGGAATGCCTCCATACTTGAGTATGATATCGAAATAAAACCCACAAGGCTAATTAAAAGACAAATATTAGCTAGGATGATGGTAGAATCAAATCTGCAGTCACTTCAAATTAATTTCTTGGTTGTCCTGAAGTGAAGGCCCTAAGATCCCAGCATTCTACTACCATATATAAGTCATTCAGTTGAGTAGGTTTAGTCAGTCAATATTCATTTTTCAGTCTGTTAATCATACTTTCAGTTTATCAATTAACTCTATTACCCAATGAATAGGATACTAGTCTGCGTTTTTGTTCTTGGCACCTCGGTAGAAGGTTGCCATCCCCAATGGAGCCAATGTTAGGGTTTGGGTTTGCAAAATCACAGCTTAAGATATCATTTTTAAAGAGACGGAACCAAGAGCTTAGAGAGACAACCTTACAAGTAGATCAGCCAAAGGAGGAAGCAAAGGAACCCCCCAATCCTACTACATAGGATAACTAGAAGTCCTGTAACTAGGGCATCAAAAATTCAACAAGGGTGGGTGCAACAAATGAAGAAAATAGCCTAGTGACCTGATAGACTAGATTTTGATCAATGGAAGGATTATCACAGGTATCTGGAAGAGCTTTAGGATTGTCAAGACAGTGAAAACTACAAGAAATTTGTTAACTGGTTACGTGTGGATTGTAATGAAGAATTGATTGATGCCTTCAAAACAGTGGACAGATGCAACACATAAAAGGTTGGATAGTATTGTGAATTGTTTCAGAGATATTTGTGCAGTGCGATATTTCTTAATTATTCCTCACATCCCACTTTCGAAAATAGAGTTTAGCATAAATATATTACATTAGTTTAGTAAACTTAGAGGTCTAGTTAGCAAATTTTAGCAGACTGTTGAGCAGTCTTTTCTCAAAAGACAATCCATTCACAAGCTGCAACCCTCATGTGATGGATATGCATCTAACATTAACAAATAAGAATTCCTCTTGAGAACCATGGATACAAATATTGTTGATGAAGAACATGGAGGAAACTACAAAGAGAAAGAGGGTCCTAGTCTTGAATAATCATGATCTAGAAGACACAATTAGAGGAATCAAAGAGGATAGAAGAAGTGGTGAAAAGTCGGTTGAAAGAAATTGAAGAAAATTTTGAGAATCTAAAAGCATACATTATTTCACTAAAAAAGAATCTAGAGACTAAAAATTCTCAGGTGAATCAAAAGTTTTAATTTTTGGAAGAGTACTAAAATCTTAAATGATATTCTCAATTTCCAAAGATCACATTTTATCAAGGCGGGTTTTGGATACATCGAAATAATAATATCTCCAAGGGAGAGGTAAGCACAAAGCCATCAGAAAAGGAGATTGAAGAAGCAAGAAAAATCTATGAAAATATTCTCAAAGACATTATCAACAATGAAAGAAAAATTGGAAAAGTTGAGAACCAAAAGAGACCTAATTTTTCTCATAATAAAAAAAAATGACACTTTTTAAAGAGTTTTTCTTCCAAAGGCCTTTCACCATTCATTTGCAAAAACTTTTCCTTGGTGTAATATTGTTGGTCAACGTTATAAGTATAATAAATATGGGTCATATAATCTTTGAGAATTTAGTAAAAGTATGAAAAACACAAGTAATAAGAGATATTCAAAAGATATGAAACCCTATCAACTCTATTTGCAAGTCATGTCATCCCAGGAAAAAGGCCACAATTAGCTTTAGAAAAAGGTGTACCCACCAACATAGAATATATAAGACCAAGTAGGTATTTTAATATATATATATGTATATTACATTCAAACATTTTATCACACAAATTAAAATGGTTTTTTATTATTACTATTATTATTATTATTATAATATTTTTAAGTATATATAAATATTAATTCCCATTAAAATATTTGATTTATAACTCAGATTGAATATTTTTATATACAACATTAAAATGTTTTATTTTAACAAATTTTCTTTTCTATATATAGATATATGAGATATCGATAATAAATTCAGATCCGACATTACTGAACATGGAAGATGGCAGAACAACAATCGCTCGCAGAGAGACAGATGAAACATAGAAATATGTTTATTGCTTGCGGAGATGAGACACAAAATTTTTTCCATGGCAAAGAATATAATATTAAGAAAATGCTTTGAACAATGCTAGATCAAGCCAAACAAGAGCTTTTTGGGAAACACATTAAACACGACCATCTAATGACTATAAGTTTTGACGAAACAAATAAAGGATTGTATGCATAGTTAAAAGATATTCTTAGATTAAAGATACACACCCAATAATAATATAAATGATAATACCAATTTTCATTTTTAAAGAAAATGAATAGCCGAAATTTTATATTTAAAATTATTAAATTAAAAAGGGAAAAAAATTATAGAGTATGTATAAAAATCATTACAAATTTGAATATATTTATATAATATCACTAAACATTTTATAGTTTGTATATTAGGAATGAGTAAGATTCATCAAAATTTTTAAACTTTAAGAAAACTAAATTTCCCTTGTTTCTACCTCATATACAAGTATATACTTGATTGGTGTTGTAACTCTCTCTATATGTATTTTAAGTGGTCCAGGTAAGGAAGGGATTTGAACCTAAACACAATACATCATTTTCAGGACAGTTATGGGCATGACATTCAAAGAACTAGTTAATGATGAAATGCATTGTAATATGATTTTAAATTATTTATTTTTGCTCTGGTAACAAAAGAAATAAAAAAGTAAAGAAGCATTTTCAATTGAAGAAGCACTGGTTGAAAATGCAAAGCAATTAAATGTTAAATCTATTGCTAAACAATGCAATTCATAAGCTTTCAAAAACTAACATAATATTTCACAACATATACATAAATGGAAAAAGATATATTATTTAAAAAAGAACAAATTTCCACTCCATATATTATTTAAAAAAGAACAAATTTCCACTCCATCTAATTTTCATATCCAGATATGTGAAATGAAGCTTATAGAAGGAAAACTTATGGACGCAAAGACGCTCTAAAAGCCGTGAATCTTTATGTCATCCTTCTTTACCAAGCCGGTCTGTAGTCATAGCAGAAAAAAGCTTGTCGAATATCATTCAATGCATATCTCAGCTATCCAACCGCAACCAATAAGCAAAGAAAGGTGGAAAGAGGCATGAATAGTGCAGTGCAATTTACAAGCTCTAAAAAAACACTAGAAAACCCTACTTAGGTACATATATTTGCAGGGAAAGAAAAAAAATTGTATCATCTGAATATCCCGGTTAGTATAATACAATTCATAAACTCTAATTAATCTAATATAACATCCCACGCAGCATATACATACTGTCATCTTTAAAAAAAAATCATCCCACGCAGCATATACATACTGTCATCTTTAAAAAACAAATTCATTCCTGCTTGGAGAAGAATAAATCATATCACTGTCAAAGTTGACAAAGTAGAATTTACAAACTCTAAATTATATAAAATAACATCCCACAGAATATATACATACTGCCATCCTAGTAAACAAAGAGTTTATTTCCATACCCAAATATCTCAAAATGAACTGTATATATGTAATGATCTCTGTATGTAATTTTTAGAAGGAAAACTTATGGACGCAAAGACGCTCTAAAAGCCATGAATCTTGATGTCATCCTTCTTTACCAAGCCGGTCTGTAGTCATAGCAGAAAAAAACTTGTCAAATATCATTCAATGCATACATTGGCAACTTCCAATAAGAAAAGAAAGGAGGAAAGAGGCATGAAAACTTACTTTGATTAAGAAGTTGGAGACGTTTTTGCGTTGGTCACCCTGAAGCTGAATCACCTTTCCCAGCTCTTTGTCCTGCACAACGTTTCCGTTGCAGCAGAACTCCTTCTTCACGTCCTTCAGAATCCTATTGTAATTGTAATCCTTATGCAGCCCCTGAACTGTCGTCACACATTTCCTGCCGTTACGTTGCTGAATGCGTATATGGATATACTCATCCTTGCACGTTCTTTTTCCTGCTCCCCTCTCCTCTTCTACACCAAATTCCGAATCCTTGAATGGATCTGAATTTAATGTACAACTCAATCAATCCACCCACAAATAAACGCACCCGTTAGACTCTAGTATATAACATCCATTAGCTTTAAGTCAATCAGAAACATGAAAAAAAGCATAAAATCGTGGCATAAAATGAGTGGGTAAAAGCAAGAATTCATACCAAAGGGACCAATGGGTACGTTCGTCTCTAAATCCGACATGACCGACCGTTTACAGTTGAAGATGGCAGAACAACAATCGCTCGCGGAGAGACAGATGAAACAGAGAAATACGTCCAAGTTCTGAGCAACCAAGAAAAACAAAGCGCAATTAAAGTGATTTCGTTGAGATCTAATTGCCTCATTACTTATTAATAATGATTGTAATAGCGTTCCCATTGAGTCGCTAAGGTCGGTTCCACCCCAAAAACGGTGGGTCTGACGGAGTAAAACAGAAAAACGTGTTGGCACGTATGGAAAGTGTGGCTTTCCATGGAAGGGCGTTTTGTATTTTTTTGGGTTTTATTTCGTAAAAATGGATTTAATATTGGGAAATCTTTTTAATCACAAAGTTATTAAAATGCTGAAAAAGTAAAAAAAAAAAAAACAAATATTGAGATTTGGATTATAAAAGTATTATTGAAAATGCAAAAAAATGCATTGTTACAAATTGATTAAGGAAATTATTTGTAATTAATTATTTTTCTATTCCTTACGTCTACATTTATATATAGTTATTATGATAATTTATTAACATTGAGGTGTTTTATTTATCAACATTGATGTGTTTTAGTTATGACTAGTTTAACGAATAATTTAGAAATAATATGCATGTAATTAGTTTTCTTTTTAATTAAAATCGTTGAGTCAATTATTAAGAATACAAGCACACTATGAATTATTAGTGAGAATTAGCTTTGCTTTGCAACACCAAAGCTTTGTGTTAGAATTTCAATTTGCAAATGTTTTCTTACTTTTTTCCTTTTATTTAATGAAGAAGTTGGTAGTTGATGCAATAGCCCCCCACACTTATGGGGTTGGGTGGTGGTTGAAGAGTTGTTACCTATGGGTAGTATTGGCTAGTATCCTTCTCAAATTTCAAGAGTTGACCAATGAGTGGTGTGCGGGAATGGGAAAAACCATGGGGATTAATCATTCATTCGTTAAAAGATATAGAGGGAGTAGGGGGAACACAACATTTCCTAGAGAAGTGAATTCACAATTAGAGACACTATTATTGAGTGGAATATCCATGGTGGCATTATGAGTGATTAGAACTTGATTTGGTTACGCAATTGTATGTAGAAAAGTGGCATTCATAAGCTCGGCTATTGCTAGTGTGTTCTACCTTACAAGGATTGATATTTGCTTATTAATTTACTATAAAGGAGCTATGGAACCTAGCTGAGTTGAGGGGGTCATGATTTGATGTGTGCTAGGAAAGCATGAGAAGCAAGGTGCAGAAATCAATAATGAATTACAGAGTAGTGAACAAAGATCCCCATTTTCTTTGCAAGCTAATTGTTGGCACACAAATGACAACAGGGTTGAGACTCTGGGTTCGAGCACAAGGGGCCAACAAGGCTTCGTAGTAGTCTAGTACAACACCGACATTTTCACCTTACCCGAGAAGGGGAAGGAGTCTCACCCGAGGTGTGCCACAACCAAAGTTAGATGAGGGTTGGAATTTGATACCAAGGGAATCATATCTACCAGAAGAGAGCAAAGGATGGTAGCTTAACATGCAAACTAACCAGATTGCAACAATTTATTCATGCTATACCAAAATACTACCCAAACAGATGCATTTATAAATTTTTTGAATAGCCAACATAATACACAAGGACATAACATAACTCCAAAATAGTCTTCTTCATTAGCATAACATAACACGATACATAGGCTCGTGGCCTAATCCTCAACAGTGGAAATCACTAATTTATTGTAATGTGTCCACATGAATTCAGACCGGGGGCCAAAGATTGCAGAGTTTCTCTTTGGTCTTAGCCAGCTCATCCTCCGTGTGCTAGACGCGGACTTCCAAAGTGGTGACTTTTGCTTGGAACTGCTTCCGCTGCTCCTCATCCTTAGAGTTCTTAATGTGAGTGAGGAGATGATTAATTTGTTGGCAAAGTGGGTAGACTGGTTGATTCTTCTCTGCTAGGCTGCTGGATCAGTCATGAACCTATTGGAGTAAGGTGTACCCATCATTCAAAACCTCGAGGATGGAGGCCTTAAGAGAGGCTATAGGGGTGATTTTCTGCTCAATCTCATCATCATACACTGTGGAAGGGTCTGGCAGTGCATTTCTCGCAACATCAAGGTTTTCCTTGAGCTCTCGGTTAGACAAGATCAGGCCATTACACGCAGTCTTGATGTGGTTGTAACATTCGACCATGGTGCAGGGGGGGAATCTTTGGGATCCTCGATTACCACATCAGAAATGCAAGGCCATAGTGCCTAAACTTGCGAAGTGATCCGATTGCCCTATTCCTGAAGTTGTTGATTGTCATGGCGGAGTGGTCCCATTCAACTGTGAGGGAAACAATTTGTTGTTGTTGCTACTCATGGTTGGCAACAAGGTCATTGTGTATCTGTGCAGCCCTATGTGTGGCTTGCTGTATAAAGTTGAACAACTGGGCTGATGACCAACTTTGGAGATCATTTTGATGCATGTTGGATGGATTAGGGAATCAACTTTGCAGGGGTTGCCCACTAGCGACGAACTTGTCAGAATGTCCATGGGGCAATGTCGCCTTTTGTGATGGATTTGCAAATTGGGGCGTTGACGGTATGGAAACAGGATTTGGTACAATGAGGGGGCTTAAACAAAATGGGAGCACGGAGGGCTTGACAGTGGTAACAAGCGACTATGGAATGATGGGCCTTGTGTTCAGCAGTGGGCTCGACTCGAGTAACAATGACATCATGGAGGAAATAACAATTTCTCCACTAGGGACTGTCGTGGCGGACTTAAATAACTGAATAAAATTCCATATCCTCTATGCCCAACAGTGTCCTAGAGGGAATTGTATCTGATAGGATTGCAGAGGTGGATGCAGTGTGTGGGGGTGGGTCACACGAGTTCGACAAAACTATGGATGTGGAACGTCGAACTTCTTCTATGATGGGTGAGGTTGTGGCGGACTCGAGTCCCTCAATGGTGAGGTTGACGATTTTCATTACAGGGTTCAATTTTTGCTTCTTGGCTCCGGTTGGAGGCTTGGTGCTTTTTGTTTTATGGGGTTTGGGGATGGTAGGCTTAGACTTTGAATGAGGCCCTATAGATTGTATTGTAACAATGAGAGGGCTGGTAACGAGAGGGTTCTGTGGTATAAAATTTGTGACTCAACTGTGTTGGGAACCAAACTTAGTCAAATGACAATATTCGTGATGGTCTCCTTGAGTAAGCTCATTTGCTTCTTCATTTGTGTGAAGTCCGGTTGCAACTCGTGTTCAACGATCTCCTTCCTGGTCTTCACAACTATTTCACCTAGTAGCGGCAGTGATACCATCCTGTCAAAGAAGTATAGGCACTTCCCTTTTCTAATTTCCGCTGTGACCCCTGGCAACAACCCAACCTCTGCATGAAAAGCTTTAGCTAATAGCACAATTTTATGATCCCGCATCTTAAAGGTGTGGGTGAACACAGTGCAACCTTACAAAGGTGTTCCCATGAGTAGCCCCAAACCAAATTGTTGCCAAATATTTTTCCAACAATGACCTGTGGATCCTTTCGGTATCTATAATCACCTCAAGCAACTTTACTTACCAATAGCCAAATGAAGCCTCATTTATTTATTTGATGCTCAAGCCTCCCAAAGTCCTCCATGGCACATATTGGAGAGCCAAGGGCTAGTCCTCTGAATTTGGTGCTAAGTCCCTGCCCTCTCATGGGCACCACTTCCACATTGCCAAAGCAACTACCATATAGTCATAGATGAAGTTGGTGCTCCACCTATAGACGTCTTCATAGGTTTAAAACAACTCATTGAGGCAAAAATCACCCCATTTTAGTTAGCCATCCTCTGTGCAATGCTCCGCGACTGAAATCGTGTCTAAGGTGCACTCATTCTTTGAGAAATGGCGCATCAACTTTCATGCAATGATGTAGAAAGAAGAATTAATTTTATCCTTGTTGATCAAGTCGATCGGCACTCCCTTCCCCCTCTCTTGGTATTATACTTGGCATAGTAGTCAGCATCCCCTTCTTTCTTCACTCTTTTTAATTTTTTCTGAAACAGAGTTGAAACTACATCTCATGTTGTTGATAGACATGTAAGTCTCTAAATGTCAACCGTGTGAATTGGGTACTCCTTGTCAAGCCAGAGCAACCCACAGTGCATCCTGCTGATCAACAACTTAGTGCATTGCATTACTGCAAGAATTGTGCCAAACAGAAGAAAAATCCCTAGATGTAATAGTGTGGACCACCGAATCCTTGTGTAGTCATTCTTGACCTTGATCGTTGATGTCCTATCTTCCTTTGTGATTGATTCTATATATACTTTGTTCTTTAGGGCCAAAAATTAAAATGAGTCCGACAAATCATTATCAATGATTGTGGCTTTATCATATTTTCTGTAGAGCGACTCTGAAATTGAAATTATTGTGTCCAACCCAACCTCAAGAATAAAGAGAATTGCCTTTGTCATGCTGGAATGCCACTAATAGACTGAAATCACTGGTGGTCGATAACAAATCCTTGAATTACATCACTGTGTTGTGTGGTGGTTGAAGAGATGTTATTGATGGGTACTATCAGCTAGTATCTTTCTCAAATTTCAAGAGTTGACCTATGAGTGGTGTGCAAGAATGTGAAAAATCATGGGGATTAATCATTCATTATTTCAACCATATAGAGGGAGTAGGGGGAACACATGATTGCCTAGAGAATTGAATTTACAATTAGAGACACTATTACTAAGTGGAATATCGATGGTGGCATTATGAGTGATTAAAACTTGATTTGGTTACCCAATTATATGTAGAAAAGTGGCATTCATGAGTTCGGTTATTGTTGGTGTGTTCTAGCTTACAATGATTGATATTTTCTTATTAATTTACTACAAAGGATCTTTGGAACCTAACTGAGTTGAATGGGTCATGATTTGATGTGTGATAGGAAAGCATGAGAAGCAAGGTGAGTAAATTAATAATGAATTACAGAGTAATGAACAAATATCCTCATTTTCTCTGCAAGCTAACTGAGAGGCATTTGGAGACTATGGAGGCCCTAGGTTTAGTATGGAAAAGGAGTTCTCTATCTATCTTATGTATGTGAAGGAGAATTTCCCTCACTTAGATAAATTCCCTTTGTGGTTTCATCTCTTGGCTAGGGTTAACGAACTATAGAAATATTGAAATTTAGCAGAGCCTATGGTTGGCTAGAAAAAACTCATTCCTATAGGTTTTAACTGTGTACAATTAATCATTACAAATAGATTCTTAATAAAAATAGAAAAGGTACAATGACAAACACATAAATTTACACAAATATTTTATCCTAGAAACCCAAACCTCAGAAAACAAACAAGATTTTGTTCTCTATATCTACTATATAGTATTACAATATAATATACATCTTGTGGCATATGAATTCTAATTCCAACCATACTTCTACATATGAAACTAAAAAGCCATGGGAAAAAGCACCATACACCAAAAAATTTATTTTAGCAAAACTGTCGGCATATGGTATTTTCTATTGACATACATTATTCAATCATGGAACTTTGGGTTCTTGGAAAAATTTATTGTAGAAGTGTTATCAATCATGAGAGGAGTTGAATGCACTATTCTCCTGCAAATATTCTAGAATTTTCCCGAGCCACACAACTTCCTTTGTTGCTTCAATCGTTGCCACATGTTAGTGTCGGTATCTTCATCCATCCGTCAGAGATCAAATTCTCTTGTTGCATTGCATATTACGTGTCTCGCTCAGTCAACTACATTCCATTAGGAGCATGGATCATCTAATGATATTGGCTTGTTTTACATTTTCCCTCATGTCCTTTACCTGTTGGCTCAATTCCATTCATCAAGATCATTTGCAGTCACTTTTTGTCTTTAAATTTGCAAGAGTCATTTCTAGGGCTTCAGTTTCATTAGGTCTAGGGTTTCATCAAAAAGGTCTTCAAAATGTCCAATAATAGTCAGCAGGCGCATGAGGATGTTGAATAAAGTTTCAGTACCAATAAAATTCACAATCTCATGCTTAGACATGTATTTTTCCTCAAAACCCTGTTTTGAGGAAAAACAGAGTATTTTAGGTTTTTGTTGTATAAATTAATGTAATTTCAGTTCTCTTATATGTAAATCACTTCAGTGGCAACCCTGGTCACCTTGCTAAGCTTCAGCAGCTCCATCCCCTACAAGGCAAAGAAAAATCAAGTCATTTAGTTCATCAAAGGCACAAATAAAGTAAATTGCCCAAAAAAACAAAGTTGAAAAAGTAAGTCACAATGCAAACATTATAAAAGTGGGTTTTATGAATGAAAAATCAAAAGCTCTTGTATATAAGTTATCTTTACAATTCAAAAAGCTCATTGGCACTCAAAGAAGAAAGATTGAGCAAAGTGAAGGTCGTGTTGGAGAAAGGAAGCAAAATCGCAGCAAAGAGTTCTAGTTTTGGAGGCGCGGCGCATTGAGTGAGAGGCGCAGCACATACAAGTGGTGCGGTGCATTGGGCCGCCCTCCAGAGTGTTAAATTTATACTGGTGCGTCGCATACAAGAGGTGCGACACATAGAGCTGCCAAGCCCAATTTCATCATAAACTCCCTTGAATTGCCAAAATTGCTCAAACCTTCTAGTGTGCAAGTAAGTCAAGCCCTTTTCCTTGCTAGTGAAAGAGTTTTTCTTAAAAATCTATGGTGGTTGTGTGAAAAAACTCAAACCCTACTTCCTTGCAATTTCTCAAAAAATGATTGCCTAGGGTTTGCATTTGTCATTTTGCTGCCAAGTTCACTCCACCACTCCCTCACTTTTGATTCCTCCATTTGTTTCCCAATTTCATCCACTCATTCCCTAACTTCCATATTCCTAAAATAAAAAATCATTCACCCCTATCCCCAAATCTAATTTTCCCAAATCCTAATTCCAAAATCCCTAAACCCTAATTGTTGTCCCTAAGCTTACACACTATTCCCTAAACCCCCTATTTCCCAAAAAAACTTGTCATAATATTCCCAAAACCCCTCATACCCTCTCCCTTCACAGTCCCTCATACATTCTTACCCTTGGTGGCAGAAAACTAAAATCACCATAAATCTCTTCATACTCATCAAGGAAACTCACACATTAGCAAGCATGGAATCTGATCCTTCATATGACTGAGATGAAGAGACACATGATGACTCTCCTACAGAAATGCATGCACCAAGGAGACCTCTCAAGGGTGGCAAACATATATGAGAGGAGCCTACTTCACTTGCCGAGCTGCAGGCCTACCCTCTTGCTATCAAATGCTTCTAACACCAATCCTGTTATTAGTTCTATGAGATGGTTGCTAGAGTCCAGTATCATCATGAGTTAGCCCGGTTATTTGTGCTTCATCTACATAATGGACAAGCCACTCTAGCTGGTGTGGCATTCACCTTGACACCGAAGTCTATTTCTCTAGCAATCGACATTCCTAATGTCGGAGAGTAGTGGAATAAAAGGTAGCAAATTGACAGGGAACATTATGAACCATACATCAAGCCCGGTTATTTGAGACAACTCAGCAGAGTTTTTCCCTTTCAGTACCTGAAAGACTCATATGCTCCCTTGATGAAACTCATAATGAAGTATTTCAGCTGTGAGGGCCAGTTTTCTCGCCTATATGCTTATCATATCAGATTGTTGATGCACTTTACCAGGGTGAGAATGATGAATCTCCCCTACTTCATGTGCCGAAATATTGAGAAGATGACCACCTTAGTACAACAGAAGACTCCTCAACAACAATTTAACAATATATATCATTTTGCACTCATCAAAATTGTGGTCATGCATCAGCTTGGTTTGCAAGGCATCACATGGGAGGATTTCATTTCTCATGAGTTCTTCATAGCTACTCAGGTACCTCCAGAGACTTTTCATGAGACAGGTGGACCTTCTCATTAGCAGGAGGGTCATGAGACACAGACCGCTAGTGTGCTGGTGTTTGTCACCTATCAAAAGGACACTAGACAGTTGTTTCCAGTAGCAAAGCAAGTATTATCTCCAGCCACGGTGGAAGGGGTCTCGCTTCCTTCTTCAGCACAGCAGGTTCCGGATAAGGGTGAGAGGCCATTACATGATGAGGGGCCTTTAGGTGAGCAGGAGACCGATTTCATTCTCATTCAGGACGATGACACTAATTTGGGCCCACAAAGCTCAAAGCTAATGGAGGTCATCCAAGAGAAACAAGAGGACATCAATGCTTTGTCCCTCAACTTGGAAAGAGCCAGGTGGATAATAAAGCACCTGGAGCAAAGAAACAAGCAACTAGAGGATGAAAAAAACATAATGGAGCTAAGAAACATATGAGAAAACCGGCAAGCTACTAAAAGGAGGAAAGTCAAGTTCACAACACTTGAGCAAGAAATCAATGTTGATCATGAGTCTTGGTTGGAGAGGACTAATATCCACTTGGAGAGGATGCTGGAGAAGGCCATCAATGAGAAAAATATGTTGAGAAACATGGAATATCACTATTTGTCAAGGAATATGGTGTGCCAAGCTAGAATCAAGAACTTGAAGGCCAAGTTGAAGAAGAGATCGAGGAGGCAAAAAGTGCAAGATAAACTTCAGATCTTCACTGAGGCTTCCTTGGTCCAACACAGCACTTTATGGAGAACACTCAGCCAAAATTTCAAAAAAATTGGGACACTTTTTGCATTTTTAAAATTTTTGGGCTAAAACACAGAATTTTCTGCCCAATGCGTCGTGCCACATGGCGCTTGCTTTTGATGGAGGCCTCAAAATGAAAAAAATTCAACATCTTTGGGTTTGTCTTGGAAAATATGCATTCCTACCAATGGCCAAGAAATTTTGATAGGTTTTGAGCCCCCCAAAAGGTCAAAAACGCCCAAAAAATGACCTTACTGCCCCTATTTTGACACACAGGAAGCAATGTTCAGAGAACTCAGTTTTGGAGGGGCAAATGGAGGCCAATTTCAAAAATTCCACTTGTTCTGGAAAGTAGACAGACAAAAATTTCAAACAATCACACTTGGAGAAAATTTGGACACTAGGAAGGCCTCCAAAAGTGGCTGCAAATAGGCGTTACACATAGGGAAATCAGCGCGGCCCATTGGGGAAATTTTGCTCAGTTTGACCAAGTATACTCTGTTTTTCGCTTAGTTTCTTGACAGTTTGACTTTTCTCCTTCTTAATGTCAAACTTATGATGTAATTTAATGTAAATTGATGGATATTGATGTAATTATGTCAAATTTTCACTCATGGAGGTAGATTCATCTATCAAAAAGTAGTTTGCAACTGAATGAATCAGTTCCCTAGTTTCTAGGGGCAAGTTGTTCCACTACCTAATTTGTAGTTCTTAGTTTAGAATTAGTTGGAACAGCTCCTAAACTTATGAGCTCGACCCCTAGAGGCTATGACGTGTTATTTTTTGTCTATATATTGTGATTTTTCAGTCATTAGCATGGTTGGACTTTTGAGAAAGCTTGGAGCTTCATTGTATACATCTCTCAGCATTTTTGGCTAAGGAATAGACCAAGGTTCGTAGCGCTCTATGGGATTCATGTGGCATATTTCTTTGATATTGTGTTTCCTTCTGTAATTGTAAGTTTATATCTGTTTTATGTATTCCATTATCTCTCTTGCTTCTTCTTAACTAAAACAAACAAGGATAAAGGTAGAATCCATTGAAATTGCAGTGCTCTACCTAGGGTTTGCTTAGTTATTGATTTTTTCAACTGTTTGAAGAGGATCCTTGAGGTTTTCTTGCCCTCTTCAACTCCTCATCTATCTAAATCTATCCATTGCATTCAATTTTAAGTATCAAATCACTTGCCTACCTTGCCCCATTGAGACCTCTGCGAAACTGAGCCTCATTCCCAAGACCCAAAATCTGCCTTTCCATTTGAGCCAACAAAACATCATCAAATTCAATCAAACACCTCTGTACACATACCTAGCCTAAAATGAATGATTAGATCAGTCATCTCAAGCTTCATAGGCCATCCTTTCTGAGATTGATAAGGAGAGAGCCCTCTCCCGACCTGATAGGGCTAGCTATCAGGTTAAGCGTGGTTTGATGTTACCCTAGATCCTACCTTTCTCAGCATGAGGTAGATTTAGGCCCTAACATAGTGGCGAACATACTGGGGAAGAAATTGTTTATTTGTTAGTGTTATTCATTTTATAAACTACAGACGGAGTCTGAAAATTAGCCAGGTAGCCTTCGAAATGCTTTTGCTTTGCATTAGCGCAAGTAGATAAAAGCTACTTCAGTCAATCTTTGGTCTAGTCTTATAAATGGAATATCTAACTTGCAAATTGCCCCAGTACATCTAATAATTCTAAGCTTTTGGATGATCAGTTTAGAGTATGATAGGTTGAACAAGTTGATAATTTCCATTTGATTTCTTGGAAATAATAACACACTAGCTTCCAGAAGATATACCAGAGCAAATCCGGATCCTGATCCACCTCCTGTGTACAAAAATCTCAATCTTATTCCGAGAATCCTTTGCCGAGAAAGTTCTATGATTCCCGTGTTCAAATCTCGTTCATGTCCTGTGGTTTTTGAGTATCTTAAAGATCTTGAGTTTGATGAACAGTTTGATTTGTCACTGTTTGAGACTAAATCCAAAAGTGTTGTAGGTTCTACTGTCCTAAATCTAGAGTTTGTCAAAGATCTTGAAACTGAAAAGGCCAATAAATCAATTGACGATTATATCTTGAAACAAATCCAAACTTCAATTGTGGCTTAAAACATCGTTGATTTCTTAGAGTCTGCATCTACAACCCTTGGGTCCTCCGCGATTGCATCTAGCTCAGGAATTCCTACCGAAACTCCCTTCATTCCCACCATTCCCATGCAGCCTTCTACCTCTGATCAAAAAATCTGCAGTGATGTCACCTCCTTCCACTCCTTCTACCCTTCAAACATCCAAAATTTCTTCACCATCATCCCCACCTCATACACCCCATACATCAGCTGCACTAACTCCCCCAACATCGCCAAGACCGATTGCAAATCCACCAAGAGCAATGGCTACTTGATTTGCACCCCTTGTGCTACCTCAAAATTTGGATGATATGCCCGTCGATTATCAAAGCAAAATTCCATTGTTTGATGGCACTCCTCACAGTGTTACAGCTCAGCAACATGTGGATAGGAT
The DNA here is from genome assembly GCA_031772625.1 of Pinus tabuliformis. Classification (NCBI taxonomy): domain Eukaryota; kingdom Viridiplantae; phylum Streptophyta; class Pinopsida; order Pinales; family Pinaceae; genus Pinus; species Pinus tabuliformis. Next base: position 669,986,608 of record CM062808.1, read on the forward strand.
GACAGATTTCTTCGACCTTCATGAGATTGATGCTGAAAATGTGACAATGAGACTATTTGTACAAACCTTTGGTGGTGAAGTGAGGAAGTGGTTCAAAGCTTTGTCGGCTGCAAGTATCACTACATTGACTAATCTTCAAAGACAATTCTTGGATCACTGGGAAGTGAAGAAAAATCCTCTTCAGATCCTTTCCGAATATGAGAACATCAAGCAGAATGTTGGTGAGTCTGTTCAAGATTATTGTATTAGATTTAATTCTGTTTACAATGTAATTCCTGATCATATAAAGCCACCTATGGGGTTGGCATTGATTAAGTTTCCGGATGGTTTCGATCCTGATATGGCCTATCAATTAAGAGAAAGGGATCTGGCCACTTTGGAAGACATGCAGAAAATTGCAGTCAGCATTGAAGCTAATCTGCTTGCCAAGAGAGCTAGAACAAAGGCTGAAAAGAAGGTAACAATGAAGGAAGAGGTTTCCACTTCAGATCAAGTGCTCCAAAAGATGGAGAAGATGTTTGACAGATTGACAATTGACAAGCCTGAACCACAAGTCAGAAATCCCAACTTCCGTGGTCAGCAGCAACCACAATTTAGAATCAAGCAAAGAGAGCAGCAAGCACAAGACCAAACAGCGCAGCAACAGGTAAAGACACCCTTACAATAGAATTTTGTACATGGTCTAGAATCAGACGATGAGGAGAACGTAATTGGAGAAGAGAATCATTTGTTTACACCCGATGATATGCCAATTTTTATCACTGAAGATGAGGAGTATTTCGAGAATTCAGCTATACAAAGGGATGAAAATTTCATCTTGGCAAATGAAACAGTTCTTGAGGAAGATTCTGATGAATATCAAAGAGGATACATGAATGCTCTGTCAGCCCAGCAATGACAATATTCACTCAGAAGTAGAGATGTGCCCATAAATCCAATTCAAAAAAGGAAGGAGACAACAGCACCAAAGAATGATCCTCCAATTGTGCAGAAAAAGGGAAAAGAGACAGCTGACCCTACCACCAAAACGCCATCAGCAAATGAAATATCCAATCAGCGAAGTGTATCAAAGGAGAAAGCTGAAAAGAAGGATGTTTCAGCGAAAGAGGTAGAAAATATTTCAATATTTAACTTAGAAAATGAAATTTCTAAGTTAAAAGTATCTATTCCTTTGACTGAGTTGATGAAGAACAACAGTTACAAAAGTCAAGTGTCTAAGATTTTGAATTTAGATCCATCATCTGATATGGTGAACATGGAGGATAATAGACTTGAGTTGATTTTTGGTCCAGCATTGGAAGGTCAGTCTCAAGATAGTGATGTAGCTCCTTTTTACATCAGCCTTAGGGTGCATGACTATGTATTACACAATGCTATGTTTGATTTTGGAGCCTCTCATAATACCATGCCTAAGGCCATCATGGAGAAATTTGGATTGGATATCACTAGAAAGTATCATGATCTCTTCTCCTTTGATTCTGGTAGAGTAAGGTGCATTGGTCTTATCAAAGATTTGGTGGTTAGTTTGGATCAGATTCCAGCTAAAAATGTTTTGATGGATGTGGTTGTGGCTGATATACCTCCTAGATTTGGCATGCTTCTTTCCAGATCTTGGGGAGCAAAGATTAAAGGGACAATGCATCTTGATTTCTCCTATGCTACTATTCCCGTGTTTGGTCAAATGAGAAAATTATATCGGGAGCAAAAGATGAAGTACATGATCACTAGCAAGGAGAAACCGGTAAATCATGCAATCAACTATGTACATACTGATTTATAATCATTTGTTTTGTATTCAAATAGCTTTAATGATGTAAATAGCCAAGTAGCTGAAGTAGAAGACATTCCCGAGATCACTGAAAATTTCAGAGAGGTCTTAAAGCAAGAAAGACAAGGACTTGATAGTATCGCTGAGCAATCAGCCTTCTGACAACAACAACATATTGATGGACAGCAAGGAAGAGTAACAAAGCAAACAGAATTTCAGCATTTGGAAGAGGACGAAGAAGGCCTGTGGAGCATGGATTTTGATGGCATGGTAGGAAGGGAAGGTGCTGGAATTGGCATTTGGATACGCAGCCCTATTTTCACCCCAAACAAAGTTCCAAGCAATGTAAGGGTCTGTTCTTATAAACTAGCTTTTGACTGTTCAAATAATGAGGCTAAACATGAGGCTTTAATTGCTGGTTTGAAAATTCTTAGAAAGTTGAATGCTAAAAGGATTTCAATGTATGGCGACTTCGAGTTAGTTATCAAGCAAGTGAAAGGGGAATATCAAGCTAAGCATCCTCGAATGCGGGCCTAACACAATGCGGTATTAGATATCTTGAGAGTATTTTCAGATTACACTTTGACATGTGTCCCTCGTGTTCAGAATGTCATTGCAGATTCAATTGCAACAACAGCAAGTAATTTGAAAATTTCGATGAATTCAAACAAAAAATTTGAGATTCATGTGAAACATCGCCCAGCTGTCCCCAACAATCAAAGGTATTGGCAAGTGTTTCAAAATGATGAAGAGATTGATGAATTTCTGCAAAATGAAGGTAAATTCAAAGAAACTTCTATTGATGTGGAGTATGATGATGGTGAGGCGGATATAGAAGTCAATCAGATGGAAGTGTTGCAACTGAAGGATAACGTCATTCCTAAAGGTCTAATACCTTTATAGGCGCTATTCGATTAGGATGATGTGGCCCGAAAACCGAGCTTGCTGCTAACCGAGAAAGGAGTTGAGGATGTGAACATTGGATTAGTTGAAAATCCTAAAATGGTGAAGTTATCAAAGGCATTGCCTCCATAGGTAAAAGCAAAGTATATTAGTTTACTATTTTCTTTTACTGATGTACTTGCTTGGGATTATTCAGATTTGAAGGCTATGACACAAGCATAATTCAACATATCATCCTGATCAAGCCAAATCAAAAGCCTTTTCGTCAGAAGCTAAGAAGAATAAATCCAAAGCTGCTGCCCTTAATTGAGAAGGAAGTGAATCGGTTGTACAAAGCTGGTATCATTGTTCCCATAAGATTTTCTGATTGGATTTCTAATTTGGTGCTCATGTGCAAGAAAACAGGTGAGATTTGGTTATGTATTGATTTTATAAATCTGAATAAAGTATCTCTGAAGGACAACTATCCATTGCCTAAGATGGATCACATACTTCAGAGGTTATTTGGGGGTTCCCACATGTCGCTACTTGATGGGTATTCTGGGTATAACCAAATTCTGATCCATGAGGATGATAGAGACAAAATAGCATTCATCACTCCATGGGGAACTTTTCACTATGCAAAGATGCCTTTCAGACTGAAAAATGCTGGTGCAACCTTTCAACGGGTGATGACTATCGCATTTGCTAATGAAAAAGATGTTTTTCTAGTTGTTTATCTTGATGACTTGACAATTTTCTCTAACTCAGATGAAGAGCACCTCTATCATCTGAAGATTGTATTTCAATGGTGTAGGAAATATGGTATATCTCTCAATCCAAAGAAAAGTCTGTTTGCCATGGATGAAGGCAAGCTTCTCGGTCATATTATATCAAAGGAGGGCATCCGCATCGATCCAGCTTGGGTGGAAGCCATTAAAAAGATTGATTTTCCATGAAGTAAGAAAGAGATTCAATCATTCAATGGTAAGATCAATTTCTTACATCGATTTGTGCCCAATCTTGCAGAACATTTAAGGGAAATCACAAACATGCTCAAAAAATATAGTGTAGTGAAGTGGATTGAGGAAGCAATTAAGTCTTTCAATTTGGTGAATTTGGCCCTTTCTTCAACTCCAGTTTTGATCAGCCCAGACCATACTCAGGATTTCATTTTGTTTTCATTTGCCTCGGATCATACTATGGCAGTAGTCTTGATGCAGAAAAGAGACCAATTCGAGAAAGAAATTGCATTTTTTAGCAGGACCATAAGGGATGTGGCATTAAAGTACAATATTATTGAAAAACAAGCCCTTGCTTTGGTAAAGGCATTGAAAGATTTTCAGGTTTATATTCTACATTCTCACATCCTTGCTTATGTCCCTAATGCTGTTGTTAAAGATGTCTTAGTGCAAATAGATCCAGAGGGAAAAAGAGGAAAATGGATTGCTGCCTTGTTGGAATATGACGTGGAGATCAAACCAACAAAGCTCATCAAAGGACAGGGGCTAGCTAAGCTAATGGTTGAGTCAAATTTGCACACCTTGGACATCAATCTCATTGCTGCTATGTCCAAGGAAGATGAAGAGAGTCTGCCCGCTCAGGTATCAGAAATTTTTCTTCTTTCTCCTTGGTATTCAGACATTGTTTATGTACTCCAAAATCTGTCATCACCACCTAGAATGGCTAAGAACAAAAGTAGGACACTGAAATTGAAGGCTGCCAAGTTTTGTATCATGAATAATGCACTCTATTGGAAAGATCCCGGTGGTGTCTTTCTTAATTGTTTGGTTGAAGAAGAGGTAAAACAGGTTATGGAAGACTTTCACAAGGGAGATTGCGGAGGCCATATTTTCTGGAAGACAACAACCAATAAAATTTTGAGAGCGAGATATTATTGGCCAACTCTTTTTGCTGATGTGTACAAAACAGTAGCAAGCTGCCACGAATGTCAGATTTTTCAAGGTAGGAGGAAATTGCAGCCTTTACCACTCAAGCCCATTGAAGTAAGTGCTCCATTTCAGCAGTGGGGTTTGGATTTCATTGGCGAGATCCATCCTTCTTCTTCAGCGCAACACAAATGGATCCTCACAGCAACAGATTATTTCACCAAATGGATTGAGGCGATTCCCACGAGGTAGGCCACTGATTCGGTAATCATTTCATTTCTTGAAAACAACATTTTGTCTCGTTTTGGCTGTCCAAATAAGCTGATCACTGACAATGCAGTAGCCTTTAAATCTAAAAGGATGATTGAATTTTGTCATAAATATCAAATCACTTTGGGGCACTCAACCGCCTATTACCCACAAGGCAATGGATTGGCGGAATCCTCAAATAAATATTTGGTCAACATTATCAAAAAGCTGCTGGAAACGAACAAGAAAAGTTGGCACAAAAAGCTGGTCAATGCACTTTAGACAGACAGAGTAAGTCAAAAGAAATCTATAGGCATTTCTCCTTTTGAGCTCGTGTATGGTGTGGACACAGTCTTCCTGCCTCTCTTGCAGTCCTAGTGGTTAAACTCCTACAGGAAGCGGGCAACGAAGATGATCATTTACAGTGGAGAATCAAACAAATGATTCATTTGTAGAAAACTAGAGATGAGGTATTTCAGAACACTTTCAAGCTGCAAGAGAGAATCAAGAAGATATATGACCGAAAGGCAAAGGCAAACAAGTTTCAAATAGAAAACATAGTGCTGAAATGGGATGCAAGAAATGAAGAGAAAGGTAAGCACTGCAAGTTTGAAAATATTTGGAAAGGACCTTACAGGATTGCTGCATATCAGGGCCAAAATGTTTTCCTTTTGCAAGAAATGAATGGCGAAGACTATCCTAGTGGGCCGGTCAACAATCGGCTACTCAAACGGTACTATTTGTGAAATGTTTTCTGCTGTCATATGTATCATTGTACATACCAGTTTGTTTAAATTCCCTTGCAAGTGTGTATTTTTTTCATTCTTTCAGTTTGGGGACCAAGGTGAAGGCTATAAAACTAAGGTTTGATTTCAGTTTTGGTTTGGTTTGTTTGAGTCAGGTCTTTCAGTCGATTTCAGTCTTGAAATTGGGTCAGTTTTGAGTCACATTTTAGTCCTGAAATTGAGTCAAGAGTCTCATTTTGGTTTGTTGAAGTTATTGACTCCATATCCCAATGGACAAAGGAACTGCTTGCTTTCCCAGATATCTGTAGTTCTTGGCACCTCCAAGGAGCTACCATCCCCATTGGAGCCAATGTTAGTGTCGGTATCTTCATCCCTCCATCAAAGATCAAATTCTCTTTTTGCATTGCATATTAGGGGTCTCGCTTAGTCAGTTGCATTCCATTAGGAGCATGTATCATCTGATGATAGTGGCTTGTTGTACATTTTCCCTCATGTCCCTTACCTACTGGTTCATTTCCATTCATCAAGATCATCTGCAGTCACTTTTTGTCTTTAAATTTGTAAGAGTAATTTCTAGGGTTTCAGTTTCATTAGGTCTAGGGTTTCATCAAAAAGGTCTTCAAAATGTCCAATAATAGTCAGCAGGTGCATGAGGAGGTTGAATAAAGTTTCAGTACCAATAAAATTCACAATCTCATGCTCAGATATGTATTTTTCCTCAAAACCCTGTTTTGAGGAAAAACATAGTATTTTAGGTTTTTGTTGTATAAATTCATCTAATTTTAGTTCTCTTATATGTAAATCACTTCATTGGCAACCTTGGTCACCTTGCCAAGCTTCAACAACTCCATCCCCTGCAAGACAAAAAAAAATCAAGTCATTTAGTTCATCAAAGGCACAAATAAAGTAAACTGCCCAAAAAAACAGAGTTGAAAAAATAAGTCATAATGCAAACATTATAAAAGTGGGTTTTATTAATGAAAAATCAAAAGCTCTTGTATATAAGTCATTTACAATTCAAAAAGCTCATTGGCACTCAAAGAAGAAAGATTGAGCAAAGTGAAGGTCATGTTGGAGAAAGGAAGCAAAATCGCAGCAAAGAGTTCCAGTTTTGGAGGCGTGGCACATTGGGTGAGAGGCACAGTGCATTGGGCCACCCTCCACAGTGTTAAATTTATACTAGCGCGGCGCATATAGGAGGCGTGGCGCATTGGGTTTGTGGCATGGTGCATAGAGCTACCAAGCTCGATTTCATCATAAACTCCCTCGAATTTCCAAAATTGCTCAAACCTTCTAGTGTGCCAGTAAGTCAAGCCCTTTTCCTTGCTAGTGAAAGAGTTTTTCCTAAAAACCTATGGTGGTTGTGTGAAAAAACTCAAACCCTACTTCCTTGCAATTTCTCAAAAAATGATTTCCTAGGGTTTGCATTTGTCATTTTGCTGCCAAGTTCACTCCACCACTCCCTCACTTTTGATTCCTCCATTTGTTTCCCAATTTCATCCACTCATTCCCTAACTTCCATATTCCTAAAATAAAAAATCCTTCACCCCTATCCCCAAATCTCATTTTCCCAAATCCTAATTCCAAATCCCTAAACCCTAATTGTTTTCCCTAAGCTTACACACTATTCCCTAAACCCCCTATTTCCCAAAAAAACCTGTCATAATATTCCCCAAACCCCTCATACCCTCTCCCTTCACAGTCCCTCATACATTCTTACCCTTGGTGGCAGAAAACTAAAATCACCATAAATCTCTTCATACTCATCAAGAAAACTCACACATTAGCAAGCATGGAATTTGATCCTTCATATGACCGAGATGAAGAGACACACAGTGACTCTCCTACAGAAATGCATGCACCAAGGAGACCTCACAAGGGTGGCAAACATATACGGGAGGAGCCTACTTCACTTGCCAAGTTGCAGGCCTGCCCTCTTACTATCACATGCTTCCAACACCAATCCTGTTATCAGTTTGTGAGATGGATTCTAGAGTCCAATATCATCATGAGTTAGCCCAGTTGTTTGTGCTTCATCTACATAATGGCCAAACCACTCTAGTTGGTGTGGCATTCACCTTGACACCAGAGTCTATTTCTCTAGCAACCGACATTCCTAATGTTGGAGAGCAGTGGAATAAAAGGCAGCAGATTGACAGGGAACATTATGAACCATACATCAAGCCTGGTTATTTGAGACAACTCAGCAGATTTTTTCCCTTTCGGTACCTGAAAGACTCATATGCTCCCTTGATGAAACTCATAATGAAGGATTTCAGCTGTGAGGGCCAGTTTTCTTGCCTATATACTTATCATATCAGATTGTTGATGCACTTTACCAGGGTGAGAATGATGAATCTCCCCTACTTCATTTGCTAAAATATTGAGAGGATGACCACCTTAGTACAATAGAAGACTCCTCAGCAGCAGTTTAACAATATATATCATTTTGCACTCATCAAAATTGTGGTCATGCATCAGCTTGGTTTGCAGGGCATCACATGGGAGGATTTCATTTCTCATGAGTTCTTCACAGCTACTCAGGTACCTCTAGAGACTTTCATGAGACAGGTGGACCTTCTCATCAGCAGGACGGCCATGAGACATAGACCTCTAGTGTGCCAGTGTTTGTCACCTATCAAAAGGGCACTAGACGGTTGTTTGCAGCAGCAAAGCGAGTATTATCTCCACCCAGTGTGGAAGGGGTCTCACTTCCTTCTTCAGCACAGCAGGTCCCGGATAAGGGCAAGAAGCCATTACATGATGAGGGGCCTTCAGGTGAGCAGGAGACCGATTCCATTCTCATTCAGGACGATGAGACTGATTTGGGCCCACAAAGATCAAAGCTCAAGGAGGTCATCCAAGAGCAACATGCGGACATCAATGCTTTGTCCCTCAAACTTGGAAAGAGCCAAGTGGATAATAAAGTACCTGGAGAAAAGAAACAAGCAACTAGAGGATCAGAAAACCATAATGGAGCTAAGAAACACACGAGAAAAACGATAAGTTGCCAAAAGGAGGAAAGCCAAGTTCACAACACTTGAGCAAGAAATCAATGCTGATCGTGAGTCTTGGTTGGAGAGGACTAATATCCACTAGGAGAGGATGCTGGAGAAGGCCATCAAAAAGAAAAATATGTTGAGAAACATGGCATATCACTATTTTTCAAGGAATATGGTGTGCAAATCTAGAATCAGGAACTTGAAGGCCAAGTTGAAGAAGAGATCGAGGAGTCAAAAAGTGCAAGATAAAGTTCAGATCTTGGCTGAGGCTTCCTTGGCCCAACACATCACTTGATGGAGAACACTCAGCCCAAATTTAAAAAAGTTTGGGATACTTTTTGCATTTTTGAAATTTTTGGGCTAAAACACAGAATTTTCTGCCGAATGCGCTGCGCCACCTGGCGCTCCCTTTTGATGGAGGCCTAAAAATGACAAAAACTCAGCATCTTTGGATTTGTCCTGGAAAAATATGCATGCCTACCAATTTCCAAGAAATTTTGACAGGTTTTGAGCCCCCAAAAAAGTCAAAAACACCCAAAAAATGACCTTACTGTCCCTATTTTGACACACAGGAAGTAGTGTTCAAAGAACTCAGTTTTGGAGGGGCAAATGGAGGCCAAATTCAAAAATTCCACTTGTTCTGGAAGGTAGACAGACAAAAATTTCCAACAAGAACACTTGGAGCAAATTTGGACACCGGGAAGGCCTCCAAAAGTGGCTGAAAATAGGCGCTATGCATAGGGAAATCAGCGCAGCGCATTGGGGAAATTTTGCTCAGTTTGACCAAGTATACTTTGTTTTTCGCCTAGTTTCTTGACAGTTTGACTTTTCTCCTTCTTAATATCAAACTTATGATGTAATTTAATGTAAATTGAAGGATCTTTATGTAATTATGTCAAATTTTCACTCATGGAGGTAGATTCATCTACCAAAAAGTAGTTTGCAACTGAATGAATCAGTTCCCTAGTTTCTAGAGGCAAGCTATTCCACTACCTAATTTGTAGTTCTAAGTTTAGAATTAGTTGGAACAGCTCCTAAACTTATGAGCTCGACCCCTAGAGGCTAGGATGAGTTATTGTTTGTCTATATATTGTGATTTTTCAGTCATTAGCATGGTTGGACTTTTGAGAAAGCTTGGAGCTTCATTGTGTACATCTCTGAGCAGTTTTGGCTAAGGAATAGACCAGGGTTTGCAGCACTCTATGGGATCAATGTGGCATCTTGCTTTGATATTGTGTTTCCTTCTGTAATTGTAAGTTTATATGTGTTTTTTGTATGCCATTATCTCTCTTGCTTCTTCTTAACTAAAACAAACAAGGATAAAGGTAGAATCCATTGAAATTGCAGTGCTCTACCTAGGGTTTGCTTAGTTATTGATATTTTTAGTTGTTTGAAGAGGATCCCTGAGGTTTTCTTGCCCTCTTCAACTCCTCACCTATCTAAATCTCTCCATTTCATTCAATTTGAAGTATCAAATCACGTGCCTACCTTGCCCCATTGAGACCTCTTCAAAACTGAGCCTCATTCCCAAGACCCAAAATCTGCCTTTCCATTTGAGCCAACAAAACATCATCAAATTCAATCAAACACCTCTATACACATACCTAGCCTAAAATCAGTCATTAGATCAGTCATCTCAAGCTTCATAGGCCATCCTTTCTGAGATTGACAAAGAGAGAGCCCTCTCCTGACCTGGTACGGCTAGCTATTAGGTTAAGCGTGGTTTGATGTTACCCTAGATCCTACATTTCTAAGCCTGAGGTAGATTTAGACCCTAACACCACATATTTTGCCTCATTTTTGGAATCTGTTGGAACTGATTGTTTACGTAACCTCCAGGAGACAACTCTTGATCCAAGACTCATAACACAACCTGAAGTAGATACCTTGGTTTCTTTATATCCATCGAAGTCTAAATCAAAGTATCCAATTAAGCTGAAGTCACCCACCTATGTACACTTAAGTCCAAAGTCTTGAGTTCCCTTCAAGTACTTTAGAACTCTTTTTGCAGCAGATCAATGTCCCTAACAAGGCTTTTGCATAAATCTAGATAGGATTCCAATAGAAAATGAAATGTCTCGTCTGGTAGTAGTTAGGTAGTTGAGACTTCCTAAAAGTTGTCTATACTTTGCTGCATCCTCAAATTCTTTTCGTTCAGTGGATGTCAGCCTTAAGTTCTATTCCGTTGGAGTAGTCAAACTCAAGCATGCCAAACTCATTCAACATATCTCCAATGTACTTGTTCTAAGAGAGAAATATAAAATTCCGATGTTGGGTTACTTCAATACCAAGATAGTAATGAACATACCCCAAGTATGTCATTTCATAACCTTTATTCGATTTCTTCTTTATGGATGCAATATAGCTCTCATTGTTCTATGTCATCAAGAGATCATCTACATACACCACATCATATACAATTAGTTTTCCAAGCTTCTTGATAAACAAAGTTGCATCATCAAGATCATAATGTTTGAAGTGGAGTTCAAAAGATGCTCAGTTAACTTCTCGTACCAGGCTCACAGTGCTTGCTTGAGGTCATACAAGGATTTTACAAGCTTGCATATTTTATGCTCTTGACCCTTCACAACAAATCCTTCTGGTTGGGACATAAAAACATTCTCTTTTATATTTCCATTCAAGAAATCAATGTTTACATCCATTTGATGGACTTTCCAACCATTCTATGCTGCCAAGGAAAAGAGTGTGTGGATGGTATCCCACTTTTTTGTGGGGGAAAATGTCTCCTCATAGTCAACCCCTTCATTCTGTGAAAAACCTTTTTCCACAAGCCTGGCTTTGTGGTTTTCAAGTGAGCCATCAAATTTATACTTGTTCTTGTAGAAACACTTGTAGCCTATTGGTTTGGTTCCCAATGGCGGATCAAACAACTTCCAAGTGCCATTATTCATCAAGGCATCATACTGTTTTTGTATCGCTTATTTCCATTCATCATGAGAAGCGACTTATTTGAAGGAAGTTGGTTCAAAATATGTAGACAAATTCATTTCATAATCATAAGAAACATCCATATCAATAGGTGAATTAGAATCATCTACATCACCTCCATTTTTTGTGGTTGAACTTCTTGTTCATGTCTCTCCAACCTTATCAGTATGAACATTTAAAGTGTCTTTGTCAGCCATTTTCGAGTACCTTTCTGAGATGGTCCAGGATTCTTAGTTGTCTGAGTTGGGGTTGACTCAATATTTAGTCTCCCAATTCTGTCAATCACATCACTCAAAGTGTCATTAGTGGTTGGAGCTTCATGTGGAGGAGAGAGTGATTTAGAAGAAGATTCCACAGATTGATCTAGTATATTAATCCCCCCTCCAAGATGTAGAAATTCTTGTAAATACTTTGCATGTCTAAATCTATCCAAGTGATCAAGTTTCCGCTCAACCACATTGTTAGCCTTGGAAGATTCAAGAAATATCAAATCTCTAGATACTACAAAATTCTTATTAAATTCATCATAGAGGCAATATTCTTTGGAGGTATTTGAATACCCCAAAAAGATACACTTACAAATCCTTGCACCAAGTTTGTTTCTTTGTTCCTTAGGTATCAAGGAATAGTAGGTCGAACCAAATACCTTGAGATGCTTTACCAAAGGAATGTGGCCATACGACACTTCATAAGGAGTCTTGTTTCTAATAGCATTAGATGGACATCTATTCTTTATATACACAACATATAGAACTGCATCATCCCAAAACATAAATTTTACATTCTTGAAAAACATCATGGAATGTACCATATTTAAGATTGTCCTGTTCATTCTTTTAGCTACTCCGTTTTGTTGGGGATTATAACACTTAGTTCTTTGATGTTTGATCCCATGCTGGAGAAGATAGTTTTCAAATTCATTTGAAGTGTGTTATTTTCCATTATCAGTGCGAATAGAGCTAATATGATATTTTGCATCATTTTCAATCCATGCATGAAAGTTTTTAAATGTTTGAAAAACATCAGATTTGTTCTTCAATAAATAAACCCAACACATTCTGGTGTAGTCATCAATAAATTTCATCATATATTTATTTCCATTTGCAAAAGGAAAATACATTAGGACACATAAGTATGAATGGATAAGTTCTAGTTTTCTATGTGCTCTAGAATGTGAATCATGAAAATATTGTTTTTTGTGCTTCCTGAAGATACACACATCACATTGCTTAAGTTTCTAATGGATTGTAGGAAAACCAATAATACCACTTTTCTTCAACATATGAAGGTTGTCATAATTCAAGTGTCTAAATCTATAATTCCATAAAAGACTTGATGGAAATTTACCTTCATCATAATGAGAATCGTATGAAAAGTTTTGTTCACGAGAAGAGGTACCTTTCAGCTTCATAAGTCTTTCTTCGTTTATCCCAATCATGACAAGTGAGTGATCTGATGCGTTTCTGACCACGACCTTGCCATCAAATATATGAATGGAGTGTCCTTGCTGATAGATGTGAACCAAAGAGAACAAGAATCTCCTCATCTCTGGGAGATATAAAACATCATGCAGAAGAAAGTATGGAAGACCAGGTAGTTTGAGCCTAATGGTGCCAAGGCCTGATGGCTTGAGTTTTGATTTGTCTACAAAATATACTGCTCCATCAACATTGTCAGTGAATTCTTCAAAAAAATCTCTCCTAAAGTTAATGTGGCAAGTTTCTCCTGAATGAAGCAATTAATCATCTTTCGAAGAAGCAAGTGAAGCATTAAAAAAGTCTTCAGTTACTCCATTACTACAATGTGCCACAACAGAGTGAGTGGATTTAGGTGCTTTACCTTTCCCTTTGTCATTGGTTTAATCTTAGGCTTCATTCCTTTCCTGCTCAATTGTTGGCTTAGGGGGTCCTGACCCAAGTTTAGAGTTAGTTGTGCCAACCAACAAAACCCTACACTACTGGCCCTTTTGGAAACAAACCACGTAGTGCAGGCTGTAGTCTCACCTGAAGCAGTATGGGGGGATGCTGGAACCAAGTTTCTGCATCTAGATATCAGTGTGATTTCTTTTAGCACCCTAGATCTGCCTTCACGTAGATCTATAAGCCCCTAGGGCTCAGTACTGTGACTCCACTTTAACAGCCTTTAGACCTTCACAAAGGTCATGATTGGTCTTTGTGGACCCTTAAATGTCTATTCATCCACTTACGCATACCAGAAAATAACCCTAGATCAGAGCTCATGTAGATCTACTTAAGTATTTAATAAACATAGCAGAATTATCCAAGTTCTTTATGGAATTACATAAACATGCTTGTGTGCATCTTCTAACAATTATTCAATAAAATCGTGCATCATTAGATCAATATTTCATAAACATATTATTTCATCAACAACATATATCACAATTATAAATAAACAGAAGTAAATAGATAAACACAGGAATTCTTCGATAATCTTCTTTGTTGATCTTCAATTTAGGATTTACAGACTCAAACTTCCATGCGCACTCAAGTGCAGGGGTCTGCACACTCAGTTTCAGACTCTACCTAGGCCTTTGCACACTCAGCTGCAGAGCCTTTCCCTCCAATCTGACCTACTTCTCAGTGTTATCTTCTATTGACCCAATACCTGCCTCATCTTATCTATGCCTTAGACTCTCTAAGACACACCTATTTATACAATCCCATGGTCCGTTGACCATGGGTGGATCTCAAAGCTGACTTATCTCATAAATAAGGGGCCAAAACCCCTTTTACTCCTAATCATCTACGCGCTCCACATCCACAAATCGAGAAGAATTTACATCTTTTACAAAACAATACATCAAAACTTGGATTTTTAACCCGAAAACTGACCCAAGGGACCTCATCCCAACTGACCCCCAACACAAAGATTGTGACTTGCCCTCGAGTCACCTAGCTAGCGCAGGGATCTTGCTGCGAAAATCCCCCAATTGCTCCCGAACTACTGCAACATCAACAACGCTCTAAGTGGATTCCTGCTTGTTCTCCTCCACTAGCTTCTCTGTATTTGGTCCTTCTGAGGCCAGCTTCATGGTCTGTTGCATCTGTTGCAAGCCTGTGAGCTTTTCCTGAATGTTGGTCATGACCTGGCAAGCTTCTTCCAACTAGGGCCTTAGGCTGGCCTTAAGCAAGGCCTCCTTCTTCTGTGCTGCTTCGACTTACACGAGGAGCTGCTTTCCTTCATGTAACTTGGCTAAAACTGTGCTGGGGCAATGGAGCGTGTCATTGCCCAGACTTCGTCGCACTATTTTTGCAGCTCCCGCACCTTTGTATTCATTATCTACAAGGTTGGTTCTTCCTCTAGAGTCGTCACCAACTCCATTTCCTGCTCAAATAATGTTGAAGAGTCAGCGACTCTGGCATCCAAACTGGTCATTGATCTGGATTTAAATAGGAACGCAACAAATTACAGAGATAACCATAAACACAGAGATGCAGCGGAAATAATATTTCATTTCATTAATGTAAAATACTGAAATATGCTTACAAACAGAAATGGAAATACACCAGCTAGGGCTATGGTAGCTTATCTCTGAGAAGAGATGTGGTGGCTACATGCCTCTGAACTGTGTTACTATGAGGCTTGAAGGCCTATTTATTGTTGAGAAACAATGGAAAACCCTTAACATCCAAAAACATAACCCTAGAAGATGAAATGCCAAATTG
Organism: Pinus tabuliformis; assembly: GCA_031772625.1. NCBI lineage: Eukaryota > Viridiplantae > Streptophyta > Pinopsida > Pinales > Pinaceae > Pinus > Pinus tabuliformis. The sequence goes on from CM062808.1 coordinate 670,001,782, forward strand.
TGGGCCCCGTTTGGGTAAATTGGTACATCAATTTCCCGGGGTCGTAACTTTGGCACTCGATCTCCGTATGCGTACAATAGCTTGTTAGAAAGATCTATTCGAGAACTATAACTTTGGGAAGAGAAACATTGGTCTGTGGACCCATGTTTCTCCCACATTTCCCGAAAAACGTCGTTAAGGGCCTCAAAACGGTTCCAAATGTTTAGGACCCGAAAAACTGCTAAAAATAGTAAATTGTGCTACAATTACAGAAACTGAAAAACTGAAAGAGACAATCGTGGGGGTCCAAATGGGATAGGTGGGTGGCCACCAACATCCACTTAGATCATTTCTCCCCCCTTAGGAAGCAATGGTCCCCATTGCGTTGAGTTCCTTCTTCTGCTGAACTTGGTCGCTGGTGAGCTGTTCTATAATCTCAGATGTGTCCAGTAACGGTGAGAAGCATGGTCGAGTCTAGTAAACATTGAACACTTGGTGCAGGCAAAGGAATGGAAGAATGTTGTGCTCCAAAGAATTATTTCCCACAGCCTTAGTAATGGTGTAAGGACCATGTCGGCGTGGTCAGAGCTTCTGATGGGCTCTTGTAGGGCATTCTTTCTGTAGATGCAACCAGACTTTGTTGCCCACCTGAAGCTTGTGTGGTACCCTTGTGGGTGAGGAGAAGTTATTCCTATGTTCTATCATGACCGTATTCCTTTGTTGCTACTACTACGTGGAGGAACCCTTCGTCAGGGTCATGGATGTGGTGATGATCTTCCCCTTACTTTGGGAGTGAATCAGACAGAAAATGAATTTCTTGGTCTGCGAGATGAGCTTGCTTCCTTTCTTAGTAGAGATCAAAGAGGTACGTATAATGAATTATCCAAAGAAATAATTACAGCACGAGGCCTTGACTCATACACAGCATGTCACCTCCACAAGTATGGTTGGCCTAATAATACATCACAAATATCTAGAGGTGTAACATCACACAATACCTCATCTGTGAAGGGTTTGATACTATAGGGAAGGTGGCACTACTAGCGAACTTTGAGATCTCGTCCTTCATGAAGCCACCCGATACTATACGACTGCGAGTGTGGTGTAGTTGGTAGGCCTAATTACTTCATGACCTCTACTGAAATGAGGTTCTTTTGGCTGCACTGTCGACAATGAATTGCAACGGCGAACCCTTCACCCACATCTGTGAGTGGAAAAGATGTTCCCCCTCCTTTGGATCTTTGGGCTCATTATTATGGATCTTGGCAGTGGCAATAGTGATGTTGGGCTCTGCATCAATGATCTGCTTCCCTTTTCCATTCCCCTTATCAGTTTCTGGCTCAGGGTCAGAACATGCATCAGATTCTGAAGCCTTCAACTCGGCCACCAGCGAATGCTTGGTCCGACATTCACTTGTGTTATGAGTGGGACTCTTGTGGAACTCACACCACTTTCTTGTGTCCTTCTTTGAATTTGTGGTGTTGTTCCTTTCTTGCGACTTCGACGGGTTGTCTTGGGTCACCCCACCTTGGCATTGTCTTTTGGTCTTCAGATTTGCAGATCCAAAGTCTCGCTTCTTATGTTTGAACTTTTTCTCGATTTTGATAGCGTATCGGTACGCTGTGCCAAGCGAGGAGATGTTCAGGAAATAGATCTCTTCTTGGAGGTATCTGTGTAGGAAGCTGTGGTATTTGAATACCAAATGCAACTCAGAGTCCTTGATACCCAACTGTGTGCGAAGGGTATGAAAAATGTTTGTGAACTCCAGCACATCTTGGTCCCTTCCCTGCCGTAGTGTGGTCCATTTGATGTATTTGTCCTCATAGCTTTTGACAGGGTAGTACTGCTCCTTGACGACATCCCGGAATGAATCCCAAGTGGGTGCGGCTGAAAATAGTGAGCCCGTACTTTCATTCTTCTACTCGCAGTAGGTTTCCCACCAGTCCTTGACGTGGGGGGCTGCTTTGAGAAGAGTGAAAACAATCTTTTCCTGACTCGAAAATTCATGAACAGAAAAATACCCATCTAGCAGATTTAACAATTTATCTACGGCATCTGCATCTATTTGACCCTCGAAGATGGGGATTTAAAAATTAACTTGTACCTTAAACGATGTGTTGTTTTCAGAGTAGCTGTTGGAAGCCGATGCATTGCCTCTGGGTAGTTGTTGAAGGATCTGCACAAAGCTATCCATCATCGCGTTACTTTGCCACTCGAGAGCTTCTTCGAGCAAGCTTTTTATAGGATCTCCTACCCCCTCGTCTTTCTTTTCATCTGTCATGGGAGGCTGTCGAGATTTTCGAGGCTGGTCTTGCAAAGGTTCGACTAGTTCAATCCCTAACTCCTTATATCTTGACCTCGTTGGGGACATGCAAAGAAAAAAATAGAGAAAAAGCAGATCACTCTGATACCACTGATCCGGATTTAAACAAGAACATAACAAATTATAGAGATAACTATAAACACAGAGATGTAGTGGAAATAATACTTCATTTCATTAATGTAAAATATTGAAATATGCTTACAAATAGAAATGGAAATACACTATCTAGGGCGGTGGTAGCTTATCTATGAGAAGAGATGTGGCGGCTACATGCCTCTAAACTATGTTACAATGAGGCTCGAAGGCCTATTTATTGTTGAGAAACAATGGAAAACCCTTAACATCCCAAAACCTAACCCTAGAAGATGAAACGCCAAATTGTGGGCCCCATTTGGGTAAATTGGTACATCAATTTCCCGGGGTTGTAACTTTGGCACCGGATCTCCTTTTGACACTTACAATAGCTCGTTAGAAACATCTATTTGAGAAGTATAACTTTGGAAAGAGAAACATCGGTCCATGGACCCATGTTGCTCCTATATTTCCCAAAAAACATCATTTAGGGCCTCAAAACGGCTTCGAAAGTTCAGGACCCGAAAAACTGCTAAAAATAGTAAATTCTGCTACAATTACAAAAACTAAAAAACTGAAAGAGACAATCATGGAGGTCCAAATGGGATAGGTGGGTGGCCACCAACATCCACCTGGATCAGTCATCCCTTCTATTACGGCGGCTCCATGTTGCTCCCGGACCTCTGGCAGAGTCAATGGCTACATCTTCAATTGCAGCTCAATTATCTTCGTGTTGAGTTCAAATTGAACTCGACTAACCTTAGCTTTTGACTCATGCACACCAAAAACCAATTTTCTAACCTTTGCCTCTAGTTGTGTGTCCTCAGGAAGATGGAGTTCTGGAATAGTTCTGCATGCCTCCATGACTGCTAACACCAATCGTGAACTGTGCACTAGGAGCACCTCATTTTCTTCCAAAATTTGTGTCTTCTCGGTGAACAGTTGCTGATTATTCATCTTGATCTCACTGATAGCACCAAGTGCTCATTATTCCCGAAGGTGAAGCTCTCCTGCAATTCCATGTAATAATTTATGCAATGTCTCTTGTTGCATCGTGGAAAGGTTCAAGCCCATCTTTGGGATGCTATCAAGGAGGGTGCATTGTTCCTTGGTATCAGCGTGTACTAAACCTGTAGGCAAGGGGAAGACTTGCACATCCATCGTCGGCCATAAAACTAGCTCCGCAATAGTTTTTTGTTCTTGTGCCCAACTTCCCATTGCGCCACTCACTTTTCTGACATCTTCTTGGAGCTTAGTTGCTTGGAGCTATAATTCTCAATGATCCTTTTGCACTCCTCCCAAGGTCTGAATGTACTACTACTCCAACTACTGCAGTACTTCTGTGGCAACATCCCTGAATTTATCACCAATCTCATCAAGATTGATTTTTGTGAGCACCAGGGGCTCAACCTATGCTTTGTGCACCTTCTTCTTTTCCCTCAACCCTACTTACTGTTCCAATTCTCACCTTTTCACCATGAAGGGGGTGCACTACCCTTCCTCACCTCCACTGCCTTGCCCTGTTTTTGTGTCAGTTTCTATCAAAGGTGATTTGTCACCTTTCTGGGTCTTGCGCTGCTCCTACTCTGCCTTCTCCTTGGCAGGGTGTTCCTCCTCGACCTGAGCATTTTCTGTAGCATCTTTCTTCTTCTGCGTAGCCAAATTATGTGCAACTTTCTTGGTTGCCTCCTTCCTTTTCTTTGCGTTCGTACTCTCTACACGTGTGATTGGTCCAACAACTAAATCTGAAGGGGTGTGCTACTCAGCTGGCTAGCGGGAAACTACCTCCTGCACATCAGAGTCTGTTACCAAATAAGGCAGGTCATACCATTTCTGGGCAGGATCCTTTCGTGCCTGGATATAGACCTAGTGGAAGTCAGCCTTGAAAGCTGCGTAGGATGACAATTGTGTATACAAGGTTGGGGACAACCTTGGGCGTTGGGTAATTTCCATGCATATACTTGCTTCCATCAAGACCCAAAAAATCTTCGACTCTGTGATGCGCACAGGGTCCTTCATAGCCCATAGGGAGGCGAACTACATGGCCTATGGTAATCCTTCTTCCAATGGAGGAAACTGGTTTTCATCTAGTAGCTCCCATGCAACCAAAACAATAGATAGCAGCAACCAAGCATAATGGAATGGCTTCGTATCATCCTGCGCTTCACGACAATTCATGAGGAACTCTTGGCATAGGTATCTGGACCAATTGAATAGTACGCCTCTTGCGCACTAAGATATTAGAGATACAACGGGCACCAAAACTTCATCCACTTGGCACTTCCTCATCACCTTTCCAGCTAATATCTACATGGCCAACTATATTGTAGGGTTGTTTATTTATAGGATAGAATACCCGCGTGCCTTTTTCACAAGTTTATAGTCATTTTTCATGCTCTCAACTAGCTCCCTCTCTCCTATCTTTCCACCAAAATCCTTGGCCAGATTCATCCCTTCATGTGGCAAGTGTGTAAGCCTGTGAATCAACATATTAGTGACGGGGATATGCCCTCCTAGCCATAAACACCCATCATGTACCAGCGTGAGTAGCTGGTGTATGCACGTTGTGTTAATTGGGGCGCAGTGGTAGTGTGGCACCCAAAGTAGGTTGAGTAGCTTGGATTGCTTGACACCGTGGTCCCATTCCTATATTTCCAGTGTTGTCACGCCCGTGCCTTCATAATATACTTGTTTCATGAAGTTTTGTATAAGGTGTGGGAACTTAGCATGATCCGCTAAGTCTCAGTCCTCCATATTCAACAACGGTACTCGCATGATCTACAGACCCTCAAAAGGCACCTACTCAAGTAGCAGGGGTGTGGACATGAGAAATTTCTCAGAGTCCAAGTCTTTTGTAATATTTGCATTTCCATTCCTCAGAGGGATATACTAAGGGAGGTTTGTGATGGGCTCTGCTCCATCGGCATCAATATCTTCGGTTCCTTGGCCTTCTTCTGCGTCCAGGTCTACAACCTTCTCTTTGCCTTTTGTCGGCTGCTTGTCTTTATTATGTGAAGATGTCACTGTATGCTTCCTGGGGGAAGCGCGTATCTATACCGACTTCTGCTGCTTCACCTTTACCATGGATTGTTTCAGCCTTAGCGACCTTGATGCCGTGGGCACTACAGGCGTAGCTCTAGCACTAGATATTTCAGGGCTTGGGGCGTCAGAAAGAGTAGCCTCAGCACTCAAAGCTTCTGCGGGGTTGGTTGCAGTCATCCTCCCCATAAATAGTTCGTGGGCTTCCAGAGAAACATTTGTGTGGGTGAAGAACTCTTCCCAAAACGTTCAGCTCATAAGCAACAAAAAACAAATTTTAGAAAAATCTCCAAGTGTGCAAAGTGTTCTCTGTTGGACTGGAATGCGTAATTTATAGGGTTTTTTGAATTCAAATCTGACCGTTCCCCCCAAATTTTGACCATTAATGTGGTTTTGGCAGTAGATCTTTAAATATTTTGGCCTTAAATTTCGATATCCCACTCCCCTTAACCTTAATTTGGTTGTGAAATCATGAACAATGACTCCAATGGTCAATGTCCTGCTTTGATGTGCGACACCTCCCTCCATAGTGTAGCTTCCTATATTTCAACTTCACCATTTTCCACGCAGCCTGCCTGCTACGTAGTCCACCAGCCCAGGAAGTGTAGTTTATAGTCCCGTTCTCCCTTACAACTGCCTGAAGTACTATGACTATCCTATCATCAGATAGTCATTGCGTAGGATCCCCTATATACAACTTCAATCGACTCTTGTTCACTCTTCCCTGAAAATGTTCTCTCCATTCAGCTTCACGAGCTGAACTACACCCCCATCTATAATTTATTTGATAATATACGGCCCTAGCCAATGCATCTAAAATTTACCTGGAAATTTAGTAAACATACTATCATATAACAAGACCAGGTTGTTTACCTTGAACATGCAAAGCTTGATGTGTCGATTGTCCAGGCTTTTTTACATTCCTTTTATACTCGCTGATGGAATCTAGCTAAGAATCGATCCTTTTCAAGCTCCATCAGTTGTGCGAGTCGTTCCTCGAAGGCTTCACGATCTGCCATACCTGTGAAAGCTGCTATGTGTAGACTAGGCATAATATACTCCATTGGCATTACAACTTCTACACCGTATACCAGTCTAAAAGGTGTCTGTCCTGTCAGCTTTTTACAAGTAGTCTTGTAAGCCCATAGTACGGAAGGTATGCACACATCCCAATCATTCCGCTCTACGTTGAAGATCTTCGCCAACGCATTCTCTAAGATCTTATTAAAGGCTTCAATATTTCCATTCACTTATGTGTGATACGTTGTACTCTTCTGATGATAGACCTAGAACTCTTCCATTAGCGCATTGATCATCTCATTCAGAAAGTGTGTACCTTTGTCACTTATCAACACTTTCGGGCTGCCAAACCTAGTTAAGGCATATTCAAACAAAAACTTTGTTGTTGTATCCCCTATAGAATCCTTAATCGGTTGTGCCTCTGCCCATATTGTTAGATACTTCGTCACAGTGATGATGTAGCGTGCACTAGTTTTCTTCCCTAGGGGCTGAATCAGCCTAATGAAATCAATCACCCATTTTTCAGAGGGCTACAAAGACACTTGAGGATTTAGTGGCAAATTGTCCCTCTGCGATGGTCTGCCAGTTATTTGACATGCATCACATGCCCTACAATATGCTTTGGAATGCTTATGCAGTGTTGGCCACCATAGACGTGTGTACAAAATCTTATGTGCAGTCGCTTTTCCTGCATAGTGTCCTCCCGCAACTCCTCCATGAGCTTTTACGAGAATGCTATTTCTCTCAAAATCTGGCACATATCTTCGCAATATCTCATCTGCACACATCTTATAAAAATGTTCTGCAATCACTGAGAAGTCTTCTGCTAACACTACTAGTTCCTTCTTTTGCTGACTTGTATACCTTTCTGGTGTGATCCCCATAGTCAAAAGTGGATAATATCTACAAAATGATTATCTGCTACGCGCACTGTGAAGAGATGCGGATCTGGCAACCCTTCCTCCAAATTAGTAGGCTCCTCTCCTATTTTGATTCTTAACAAATGATCAGGTCCTGCATTTAACCTTCCTGGGTTCACAATCACCTCAAATTCATACTCCTAAAATAACAACAGTCATCTACAAATCTTTCCCCAAACATAGGCTTATTGACTAGGTATTGTTGAAAATGCAACAATATGATGGAGCTTAATGGAAAGGAGTCGCCTTCACTAAGTGGGCCCACAGGCTATTTTTGGCGCAAAGTCTATTTTTATACTATGTCTATTTTTAGACTATGTCTATTTTTAGACATATGGATCATGGTTTATGAGTTGCAGGATGCTATTTGTGGATGATTGGTCATGTTGGTAAAAATAGATGGACTTCTATTTTTAGACATATGGGTGGTTTCTATTTTTAGACTGCCAGGCTAAAAATAGAACAGTTGAATATTATTGGCTCAGAATAATATTTGGACTATAAACATTATCTTATCCTCTTGGAGCACTTCAGTTTCAGCTACAAATGTGGCACATGCAGCTGTCAGAAGGAAATACACTTTTCTTATGGGTCAGTTGAGTTATTGCATGCAGGACTTCAGTTAGAACTCATGTGGTTGAGTTTCGGTGGAGTTGATTGTGGAGTTGATGGAGTTGTGTTCAGTTTGACTTGGTTGAACTAGTTGTATTTTAGTCTAACTAAAGAATACACTAGTGATGAGTTGTGTGAATTAATTATTAATTAATTCACTAGTTATTAACTCATAAAGCAACTGAAGAATACATCAGTTAACTCAGTGCATGTACAGTTCAGTGGAGACAGGTGTTAGAGGCTGAGATTGCTATCAGTTGTGACTATAGTTGTGCATGAGATTTGCACATGCATGGATGGATATTGCCCATGAGGCTTGCTTAGTATAACCAAAGGAATTTGATTTCACAGAGTGATTGATTCTCTTGCAGGATTGCGCAGTGGAGGCAGGCAAACAGTGGAGGAGATTTGAGGCTTCAGATCTAAGCTAGTTTGTGTGTAACAGGTGGAGATAGTACTGAGTACTTGTGAGGAGTATGTACTATGTATTGTTACATGTTCGCTATCATTATAATATACAGATAGTGTGGGGTTTTCAGCTGTATGCTTTCCCTGGGTTACATACTGTGTTAATGTGCGCATGCGATTGATGTTTCATTGTTTTTAATCTGCTAAATTGATGATCAACGTAGAGGAGATTATGTATTGTGCATGTATTCTGCAATAGTGTATAATCGGGATAATCTCTATGAATAAGTGTTTATTATTCAAAATTTCTACATGGTATTGGAGCAGTTGATCATCAGATCTATTATTCAGAAAGTGTTTGCATCTTATTTCTTCAGGCAGAGTCTGTAATCGGGCCAGGTAGCCTCTGGATTCATCCTTCCTTTGGAAGGTGAGATATCCAGTAAAAGCCCATACAGTCAATCTCTGTACGAGAAATACTTTGTTCTCACGAATTCTAGATTAGAGGCGGTTGAGTTTGGAGCTGGTGGAATTCGAATTTGCAACAGTGTTTTCTTGGTGTCATCGTGGCAATGTCTTTCAACAGATTGCGATTGGAGCATGCTCTTGAGGGTAGCTCAAACTATATTGCATGGAAGGACAGGATGGAGGCACTTTTAGATGACAATGGGCTAAAGGAGTTCATAGAGGTTGAGGTCCCAAAGCCTACTGATACTGTGCAAGTTGATGCTTGGAAAAAGAAGACAACAAAGTGTCGAAGGATTCTGTTGGAGGGCGTGAAGGATCACATTGTGTCCAGCCTCCATGGAAAGGCTTCTCCATACTTTATGTGGAAAGTGTTGACAGATCTATTCCAAAGCAAGAGCGATCAGAGGAAGCTGGCGCTCAAGGATAAACTCAGAAACATTAAATGCAAGAAGGGAGACAGTATGCCCAAGTATCTCACGAAGTTCACTCAGTGCAGGGATGAGCTGGGAAGTGTGGGGGTGATTGTCGATGATGAGGACTTGGTGAGCTTAGCTCTCCTTGGTCTTCTGAAGAGTTGGCATTCCTATCAGGACTCTGTCAATGGTCGAGAGAAATTGCCAAGATGGGAGAGACTTTGGTCAGATCTTGTGCAGGAGGAGATCAGGTGGAATACCAGGTATGGATCTTCATCAAAGGCAACTAATGAAGAAAATTGCGCTTTGGCTGCCAAAGCAAATAAGGGGAAGAACAAGAAAGCTTCTCATTCTGATGTGAAAGGAAAGAAGCAGGATATGTCCAAGGTGAAGTGCTTTCACTGTCACCAGCACGAACACTATGTCACAAATTGAACGCAGAAGAAGAAAAATAAGCAAGTTGTTGGATCTGCAGTGGGAGAGGCCTTAGCCTCACAGTTTGAGCTTGATTTTTCATTGATCACATGCTTGGTATCAAGTGTGTTGGGATCAGTATGGTTCTTGGAAAGCGGTGCGTCTTTTCACATGACAGGAGATCGAGATTTGTTTTCTGATCTTGAGGAGAAAGATCTTGGAGTGCACATCGAGATGGGCGATGATGGTAGATATAGTGCGACCGGTATCGGTACCATTTCCTTTGAGAGGGAGTCTGGTAAACCCTTCGTATTGAAGGAAGTGATGCATGTTCTAGGATTGAATAAGAATCTTATCTCTGTGGTGATGTTAGAAGACAAGGGATATGATGTTGTTTTCAGCGAGGGAAAGGCTTTCCTGCGCAGTAAGACAACTGGAGAAACCCGGAAGATAGGGGTTTGAGTCAGGAACCTTTATCAGTTGCATGTAGATGGCTGCGCAGCAATGGCATGCAAGGCAGAAGGATTGGTGAGCCGGGATGATGGTGAGCTGTGGCACAAGAGATTGGGTCACCTTCACCATGGAGCCTTGAAGATACTGCAGCAGATCACTACTGGGCTTCCTAAAGGCACTCTTGCGTAGTTAGATCAGTGCAAGGGGTGTACTTTGGGAAAGTTTGTGAAAGCCACCTTTCACGAGAAGGATAGTCGTGCCACAACGATCCTTGAGAGAATTCACACAGATGTGTGTGGACCTTTCTTAGTAGCTTCGATAGCAAAGCACAGGTATTATGTGATCTTTGTTGATGATTTCTCTCGAAAGTGCTGGATCTTCTTCATGCAGAAGAAGAGCGAGACATACTCAAAGTTATTTGAGTTCAAAGCACTGGTCGAGAAGGAGTTGGGGAAGAAGGTGAAGGCTCTTAGGAGCGATAATGGTGGTGAATAAATCTCTGGTGAGTTCAAGGATTTCTACAGCGCAGAAGGGATTCGAAGAGAGCTCATAGCTCCCCATAACCCACAACAGAATGGGGTTGCTAAGCAGAAGAACAAAACGATCGTGGGTGTTGCACAGGCGATGTTGCATGATCACAACCTACCCCTTCACTTGTGGGCGAAAGCATGCAATACTGTAGTATATGTGCAGAACTGTTGTCCTCATAGGATACTTGGCATGAGTACACCCGAGAAGGCTTATTCTGGTAAGAGGCCTGATATTTCTCATTTAAGGATTTTTGGTACTAATGTTTACATGAATGTGACAAAGTATGCCAGGAAGAAGCTGGAGCCGACCACAGAGGTTGGGATATTTGTGGGGTACACTGATACGCCCCATAACTATCGTGTGTATTTTCCAAATAGTGGCAAGGCTGTTGTGCGACGGGATATAAAATTTCAGGAGGTGAAATCCATGAAGTGTTCGCTTGAGAAGGAGCCACACTTGCATGCAGATGAGGAGCTATTAGTTCCTAAGGATGAGCTTCAGGATGTGGATTAGCCACAGGATGAATTTCATGGAGTGGAAGAGACCACTCATGCAGCGCCAACCATCAGAGGGCGAAAGCGCTTGACAGAAGCTGAGCGATTGGCTCAAGATGCAGAGAAGGTTGTAGGACCACCTACAACTCAACGTAGACAGAGACAGTCACCTAATCGGTACACTAGATACATGGCTCTTGTGAGAAAATGTGTTGTGACTGAACCATCCTCTTTCGAGGAAGCTGTGGAGGATCCCGCATGGGTAGATGCCATGGCAGAAGAGTGTGATTCGATTGTCAGAAATAGTGCATGGGAGATTGTCCCAAGACCGGAAGGGAAATCAGTGGTGGGTTCGAGATGGATCTACAAAGTTAAGCAAGCAGCTGATGGGAGTGTGGAGAAGTACAAGGCAAGATTTGTTGCTCGAGGCTTTTCACAGATAAAGGGGATCTATTATGAGGAGACCTTTGCACTTGTCGCAAGGTATTCTTCCATACGGACAATTCTTGCTCTCTCAGCGCAGATGGGGTGGCACATTCATCAGATGGATGTGAAGACTGCGTTCCTCAATGGAGTCATTGAGGAGGAGGTGTACATAGAACAACCTGAAGGTTTCGAAATCTTCAGCAGTGAGTCGCATGTGTGCAGGCTCAAGAGAGCGCTGTATGGGTTGAAACAAGCACCACGTGCTTGGTACACATGGATAGACAGTTATTTCATCGGACTTGGATTCTCCAAGAGTGAGGTGGATCCTAACCTATACCAGATTGTGGTGGAGGGTAAGTTGCTTATCATTGTACTTTATGTAGATGATTTGATTCTAACAGGTGATGAGCTGTTGATACTTTCATGCAAGGATGATATTCCTAAGGAGTTTGAGATGAAGGACTTGGGCCTCCTTCATTATTTCCTGGGATTGGAAATCTAGCAGCGCAGTGATGGACTATTTGTTTCTTAGGGTAAGTATGCTCGGGAGATATTGGACAAGTTCAACATGCATGGCTGCAAGCCTGTTGATACTCCTCTTCCTGGAGGTTGGAGGAAGGAGGATGCTACTTCGGCAGAAGTAGTGGATGCCATTGTTTATCGACAGTTGGTGGGGTCGCTTATGTATCTAGTCAATACACGACCCGATATATGCTATGCTGTTAACCAGCTTTCACAAGCTATGGTTAAGCCTACCAAGCTCTTCTGGAAGGCAGGCAAGCATGTATTGCGTTATCTCAGAGGCACATCGGGGTATGGATTATGGTACAGACAGGAGGATGAGGTGAAGCTATGTGGCTTCACGGATGCAGATTGGGCAGGGAGCCCAACGAATAGAAAGATCACATCTAGAGGGGTCTTTAGTATCAGGTCGACAACAGTTTCTCGGTACAGTAGGAAGCAGAGATCCGTGGCACTCAGTTCATCAGAGGCTGAGTATATGGCAACAAGTTTGGCTACATGTGAGGCTATATGGATGAGGAAGATCCTGGTCAGGTTGTTCGGTTCTCACTTGGAGCCTACAATGATTTATTGTGATAACGAGAGTTGCATTAAACTATCGGCTAATCCAGTATTTCATGATAGATCCAAGCACATTAACATCAGGTACCATCATATCAGAGATTGTGTGCAGCGGAGAGTCATGTTACTTTCATACATTCCAACAGAGGATTAGGATGCTGATATCTTGACGAAGGCATTCACCAGGAGAAAATTTGAATACCACCGAGGTAGGATAGGGGTTGCTGATAATCCATATCTTGTTGAGAGGGAGTGTTGAAAATGCAACAAGATGATGGAGCTTAGTGGAAAGGAGTCGCCTTCACTAAGTGGGCCCGTAGGCTATTTTTGGCGCAAAGTCTATTTTTAGGCATATGGATCATGGTCTATGAGTTGCAGGATGCTATTTGTGATGATTGGTCATGTTGGTAAAAATAGATGGACTTCTATTTTTAGACATATGGGCGGTTTCTATTTTTAGACTGCCAGGCTAAAAATAGAACAGTCAAATATTATTGTCTCATAATAATATTTGGACTATAAACATTATCTTATCCTCTTGGAGCACTTCAGTTTGAGCTACAGATGTGGCACATGCAGCTGTCAGAAGGAAATATGGTTTTCTTGTGGGTTAGTTGAGCTATTACATGCAAGACTTCAGTTAGAACTCATGTGGTTGAGTTTCGGTGGAGTTGATTGTGGAGTTGATGGAGTTGTGTTCAGTTTGACTTGGTTGAACTAGTTGTATTTTAGTCTAACTAAAGAATACACTAGTGATGAGTTGTGTGAATTAATTATTAATTAATTCACTAATTATTAACTCATAAAGCAACTGAAGAATACATCAGTTAACTCAATGCATGTACAGTTTAGTGGAGACAGGTGTTAGAGGTTGAGATTGCTATCAGTTGTGACTATAGTTGTGCATGAGATTTGCACATGCATGGATGGAGATTGCCCATGAGGCTTGCATAGTATAACCAAAGGAATTCAATTTCACAGAGTGATTGATTCTCTTGCAGGATTGCGCAGTGGAGGCAGGCAAACAGTGGAGGAGATTTGAGGCTTCAGATCTGAGCTAGTTTGTGTGTAACAGGTGGAGATAGTACTGAGTACTTGTGAGGAGTATTGTACTATGTATTGTTACATGTTCGCTATCATTATAATATACAGATAGTGTGGGGTTTTCAGTTGTATGCTTTCCTCGGGTTACATACTATGTTAATGTGCGCATGCGATTGATGTTTCATTGTTTTTAATGCTGCTAAATTAATGATCAATGTAGAGGAGATTATGTATTGTGCATGTATTCCGCAATAGTGTATAATCAGGATAATCTCTGTGAATAAGTGTTTATTATTCAAAATTTCTACAGGTATTTCAAGGCAGAGTGATCTGTGTACATTTTGAAATGTCCTCCCAATAGATAGTGCTTGAACTTCTGTAGCACGTACACCATAGTCAATCCTTTGTGCTCTCTCGTTGAGTAATTCTTCTCAGCCTTCGATAATTTCCTACTTGCAAAGGCTATACGGTGGTCCAACTCTCCTCCACTGGCCTGTGTTAACACTGCACCCAATGCAATGCAAGAAGCATCGACATGTACATGGAATTCCTTCCTCTAATCAAGGAAGACCAAGATTGGCGTGATGACCATCTTCTCTTTCAACACATCCAAATTACGCTGACATTTTTCATCCCAATAGAATGTAGTGTCCTTCTTCAACAGTTTCTCCATGGGCGCGGTAATTTGAGCATAAGCCTTGATGAACTTCCTGTAACATCCAGTATCTCCTAGCGTCACGCGCAACTTCTTAACGCTCCTTGGGGCATCCAAATTTACTATCACTGCAATCTTTATAGGGTCCACCATCAATCCGTGCTTCCATACCACGTAACCCAGCAAATCCCAAAGGGAACACAGAATAAACACTCCTTCAGATTCAACACGTTCTGGTACCTGCGACATGTATCCAACATTAAGCGCAGACTTGCTACATGGCACTACATTAACCCAAACACTTTCCAGTCATCAAAGTATACTTCCAATCAATTATGGATAAACTCCTTAAGCACCGTGATGACTATGCGAGAAAATATCGCAGGTGCATTCTTGAGTCCAAACGACATCATATTGTATTGAAAACAACCCCATTCCATCGTGAAGGTTGTTTTTCTCCTATCCTCTGGCGTTATCTTAATCTGATGGTACCCCAAAATTCCATCAGTGAATGAGTAGGACTCCTACCCTCCAACATTGTCTAATACTTCCTCTGTAAATGGCACCGGGAATGGATCATGGACACAGGCATCTTTAAGCTTCCTCAGGTCTCCACAAATCCTTATTTCATCCTTCTGTTTCTTCTCCTAGACCACCATGGGGCTCACCCAAGCAAACTCTTCCATGGGTTCTATGATGCCTACTACTAGCATCTTATCCAAATCCAAGAAAACCTTTTCCTTATACTTAGGATTCAGGTGATACGACCTTTGCTTAACAAGCTTTGCGTCCAACTTTAGAGTGATTTTCATATCGCCCAAGTCTCCTATTATTCCTTTCAAGTCTGAAAACTTAGTAGGGAACCGACCCTAATATTTGCGGAGTAACTCAATAACCTTATCCATAGTAGCATTGTCCCAATAATCCCCAATTTTCACAAACTTCGGTTCCCCTTCAGTCCCAATGTTCACTTGCTTGGTTTTCAACGGCGCAGTGATGTCTGTGTTCTTTATTTGTGGGCCCTCAACTTCATGATGCCCTTCGGCCTCTGGAATATTAATATTTCTTGGATCTTCATCCTCCACCTCAGTAGTCACATTATAACATTCCTGTGCATGGCGCAGTTGGGTGCTCCAGTCTGGTTGGACCAATTTGAGATGTTCTTGCTGTATTTTGAAGATCACTGCCTTAACCTCCTGCAGAGCTTCATCAATGCTATCAAACCCATATTCAAAACTGAAGGTCATTAAGAATCCTTCCCTCAAGATATCCCATTCCATGGTGCCATGGCGGAGCTTTGTCTCCAAATACCAGTTCATGGGGATTGTGTCTAAAGTATGGCAAAACAAGTGTACCCACTCTGGCTGCGGTTCTGTTCCATAAGCTTTAGTCCACTTCGCTAGGTGATCATGTGGATCATCCCTCCCATCATATTTCTCAGTTAATCGAAGGTTAGGTCAACCAAACTGCAACCTCATCATTCTTCTATAGTCCCGCCATCCATCAAAGATATCCTTGTGCGTACCCCACCATCGTGTGGGCATAGCACACAGTGCCAGATCTAATGCTTGGAAGCGGTGATTCTCAAGGACTTCACGCTCAAATGCATCCAAAAAATTATCCATGTGAGCTAAACCATCATGATAGGGTAAATTTTTTACCTTCGACGAAATGTAGCACAACGATTTAGTCACCATGTTGTAGCGGAGTGTAGATAATTCATGCAATCGATTATGCCAATGCTCCAACTCTTCATCAGAATCAGAGGTGCAAGAACTCTCCTGGTCCCATGCAATCCATCCATATTCTATTCGATTGATCCAATATTCATCTCATGCTGAGATTTTGTAGATTTGATCGAAGTCATCTTCACTTTCCTCATAATCGCAGACTGGTTTGGTGTAGCATGACCCTTTAGCAGTGTCCAATGATACTACAAATCGAAGTGATTTATTTTCAAACGAAATTGTCCACTTTTTCAAGTTGATCAACCCATTCATGTAAATAACCCAATCAATCCCGAGGAGCAAGGGGTATGGATTATTGTCATCAATGAACTCTATTACTTGAAAATCAGCTAGCGCACTCGCACCTTCTATATCTACTGTTACCCCATGTAGTCATCCTATAGGGATGATCTTCTGCTGGTTTTCCATTCTAAGCTGGATCGGAGACCACTGCAATGTAGGTCTCACCATTCTCTCCCATGTCTTTTTAGGAAAAGCGTTCACATCGGAGCCTAGATCGAGAATGACCTGGTCCATCTCATATTCTCCTATTTGCGTGGTGAGCCTCATCTTGCACCCTCTTCTCGCCTTATGTTTGACAATTTTTCTAACTACACGGTGTCCATCGGGGGCATTTTCTTTGCCGTCGCATTGGTTTATTAACTCCTGTAGACCTTTCACATATTTTCTATCGTGCAATAGTTTCATGTAGGTCTCCAAGAATGTGGTAAGCACATAGGGATCAACCTCTATAGGCACATTGGTTGCTTCATGAGGTGGAGGCCTCAGTAAAGCTTTTCTTGGCCACCATAAATGTTTCCTTCACGCATTCCAGATTAAAACCAACTTCATTTTCCGGGGCCTTGCAGACCCATCCGTCCTCTTAAGGGCTTTTCCCCTTATCATCGTCAGTCTTTATTCTACCCCTCAGCACTATATTCACATTATGATCTTCTTCGGGGGGCTCATCTCTCATCATTTGTAAGTTATGTGTAGGTTGTTGAGGTTGCGCCTTCTTCTCCTACATCTTGGCTGTCAACACAGGGCATTCTTCTATAGTGTGGTCAAACTGGCTGTAGTATTCACATGACGGGCATGTCTAATTCTGACACTCGTGCGCGTAGTGCCCCGGCGTTCCACATTTATAGCAAATATCCTATCCGTGACCTCTACCAGGTCCTCCTACTTTGTGGCCTCATCCTCATCCCTGATATCCTCCACATGCTCCTCCGGTGCCCTGATCAGGAGGTCAAGTTTCTTATTGCATCCGATACGTAGGTATTCTTTCCATCATTAGTTCATAGCCGCGATAGTGGCGCTCATTATGGACCACATATTTACAAAAGTCACGAAACAACTCTTGTGATGTTTGAACGAACTTTTGAAACAAATGGAAATTATCCATTGTGTGTTTTCCAACCACCTGACTAATAACTCACCATAGTGTGGCCCCCATGCTCAGCCCTGCTGGGGCTTCTAGCCTTAGGGGAATTGGTCCCCTGTTGGGGCTTCTAGACAAGACAATGGTCTTTGTCGTGCCCCTAGCTCTTACACTTCAAACACCAAACTTCTACGCGTACCTCTGGTTTAGTCTCCTTCTCTTTCTTCAAGCTCTGCAATTCCAAGCAGAGGTTCTGCAACTGGGAGTGAATCTATTGTACCCCCAAGGTCGCATCTGAAATAGAGGTTGCATGTAATCTCATCATGATTTTTTATGCTTCTACCTGAGTTCCTATCTTATGTTGCGACAAAGCAATCCTCAAGTGAGGCAGAAGTGAAGCTATGAACCACTCGCGATGCTAACAATCTGTGAGATGCATATTAGCTTCGCAAATTACACACTTCAACCTTTGATCTAACTCCCAAGGCATCTCATCAACCCTCATCATGATCTCCTTAAAACCAACTACTAACTATGAGTCAGACTTAGGCTTGTTGAACTCTTTGTTTAAAACATCCTAAGTTTCTTCTAGCATTGCCACAGGATGATCAGAAAAGTACTTAATATACGATGTCAGTGTGCGATCTTGCAGAGTGGTAACCAAACGTGCCTTATTTATGTTGTTATCAGTAATCTACTATGTTGTCCACACAACATTCACAACAAACCAAAACTGATATGTATCTTCACTCCCTATGCCCTTGAAAATTGGCATCTTCATTGTGTTCAACATGTTGAATGGAGGTGGGTGTGGTGGATGTGTGGGAAAATGTGTATGCAGTGGAGGTGGAGTGGATGGCTAGTGTGTCTACAGAAAACCCTATTATATCAACCGAACAACACTCCGTGATGAAGCCTGTACTACCCCCCCATCGTTGCTCGAGGGAGGTCCAATCAATGGGCTATATTCAGGAAATGATCTTTCTCAATCTTTGAAGAGTTTTCCACTTCGTGTAGCTCCGAACATCAAGGCAATGGCATAACCCATTTTTCACACAAGATCATCTTAATCTAGGTGTTCAAAGATTTCAGCTATTTCCTCACTGTCCTTTGAAGAAGTATCTCTCTGCTTCACTACAGCTGATTAAGGTATCAACTGAAAATTCGGTAACAAATCCTCCTATAATTCGATCAAACCAGTGATCAACAGCTCAAACAATCTTGTCTTTAGATGCCTCTAATCGTCGTACTAGCTTCAGAGTCCACACTATTGGACCGTCAAGCTTCCACCTCCCTTGGCCATCTACCAACTTAGCTAACTACTTGTATAATTAGATCAGTTTAGGATTTACAGACTCAAACTTCCCTACGCACTCAGCTGCAGGGGTACACGCACTCAGCTGCGGACTCTACCTAGGCCTGTGCGCACTCAGCTACTGAGCCTTTCTCTCCTATCTGACCTACTTCTCAGCATTATCTTCTATTGACCCAATACCTACCTCATCTTAGCTATGTCTTAGACTCTCTAAGACACACTTATTTATACAATCCCATGGTCCGCAGACCATCGGTGGATCTCAAAGCCGACTTATCTCATAAAAAAGGGGCTAAAACTCCTTTTAATCCTAATCATCTACGCGGTCCATATCCACAAATCGTGGAGACTTTACATCTTTTACACAAAATTACATCAAAAATTGGGTTTTTAACCCCAAAACTGACCCATTGGTCCCGATCCCAACATCAATTCTTTCCCAAGGAAATGTACATGTGGATGCATCATGCCCATCTCTATTGCATCATATGCAATGAAGATCAGACTTTTGTCCTTTGAATTGTCTCCCCCCCAACCTCTAAAATTCCTTCTTCCTCTTCCTCTAGAAGAATATTGTGCATGATTCTTCTCTCTATGTGCAGGATAGACAACTTCTTAAAAATACTGAGGAGCTGTCTTCTTCCAAAAATCCTTCTCTCTCCTATCAAACTTTGGTAAAGGTAATCTCCTTGAGATTTCCACTTTCTTGCAATGACTCAAGATAATTTGAATAAGTGGGATGTCGTGCCTTGACATAAGCTATGAGAGGAATGTCTATTTCAACACCACTGGTCTTTATATCATGCCTAATGGATCTTACTTTTGATGCTAAAGCAAGAGGGTCATCATTTTTTAATTCAAGATTGAACAATTTAATCATCAATTAGACAACTTCAAGTTCAAAGTGTGAGTCATACAATTCCTTCAACTTATTTAAGGCTTCAAAAGCATTTGATAATGGTGAAATATGGTGACTCACCTCTTCATCTACAGATGCTGCAATCAAGGCATAGGACTTACTATTCTTATTTTCCCAAATGGAAATCTCCTTATCAGAAGTGGACTTTGCAGGTTCATTATCTCCTTCTCCTTCAAAAACTCCTCTCCACAACTCATTGAAAATGAGAGTTTGTTTAATCTTCCTTAACCATTCAGGATAGTTCTCCTTTCGAGAGAGAACTAATCCAACAATTGGTATCAATGAATGCATTTTAAGGAATAAAATATGTGTATTGTATAAAAAGAATGCACTCTTATGGAAATATGCTCTAAAAAAAAATTGCGCTTCTGGTGGAAATATTTATAACAGAGATATTATACGGGGAAGTGTTATATGGGAAGGTGTTGTATGGGGGAGGGGGTATATGGGGGAGGGGGTATATGGAGAGGTGTTATATGGGGAGGCGTTATATGGGAAGATAGAGTTATATAACCGGGGGATGTATTAGGTGTGGCAGAGTTATATTTGTGTGGGGTTATATACTATAATTGTCGGAGGAGGAGGATATACGTAGACAAAGGAGCGGTGGTATGGATTAGGCAAAGTTATATTCTCAATGTAACACCATACCATGACGTATTACATAATAGGGTGATTATGGGTGGTATGAGGGGAGGCGGTATGGGGAGGAGCCAGGCTGGGTGTTAACCAACTATAATACCACCAGGAGTAATACCATGTCAAGAGTAATACAACCAATCAACTTATGGTGATATGGGGAATTACAAACAATAGCGTATGGTGGTATGTGCGTTAACCAAGCAACAATGTATGGTGGTTTGCAGGGATAACTAAAATACCAACAGATATACCATGTCAGGTCACATAGCATAATTTTTATTTCAGTATTTCTTATTCAGATTTATGCTTTAGTTATTTAGATGTGTGACGTGTTTTGCCTGCCTTTGGGATGATGATAGTTTAAAATCAAATTTGTATGTGAAAGGAAAAAAAAAAGAATTTAAATTAAATTCTCTTTCTATAGAGTTATGAATCATAGTTAAAATCATCCTTTTTTCATTTCTTGTATTATTTCTTGAATTTCATTTTTATTTGATGCAATGGAAATGATATTGGAGTAGATCTTTGAGGAAGGACAACCAGGTTCTCCTAAGTTAGGAGCCTCTTACTTTTCTATCTACATATTACAGACCACTTCTCTTTAGTTTCTCTTCTTTGGGACATTACTGTGAAGAAGGACAACCATGTTCTCCTAAGTTAGGAGCCTCTTCTCTTGCTTGCTACATCTTGAACAAGAAACTTATTAGTCTTTTAAAACTTAGACTATATTTGTAATATGCACTTCCTTTAACTTTATAGTCTTACCTTCCTAATTTGATTTCACTTGAAATCCATATATTTTGGACATGCTTCCAAGTCTAGAAACCTGGATTGACAAGTAAAACATATGTGTTAGTTTACTTAGTAAATTGACCTTACAACTTGCTCAGTACTCCCATTACATGTGCAATGCGTTGTCTTGTATAGACCATTTCATACATCAAAATTTGAATCTCGCATATGGAACATGAGACATGTTTTCTTCATCTTATTATGTCTTGGGACACTGACATGCAAAAAAAAATACACCTATAGGAATAGGGACCTTCAACGATTTACTTTCCTGCATAATAAACCTATGCATTATTGTCTCGATATACTTCCTTTGATTTAACCATAGTTTCCTATTTTCTTGATCTTTATTTTTTTTTGTTTGCTAAGTTGTCTAACTACTAATATGGTTACATGTTAAACCTTTGGCTTGAGAAACCATGACATAGGGGAATATAAACCATTAAAATCACTTAGGGATCATACCTAGCCTAGGCCACATCAACCCTTACCATGGGTGTATTTTTTATCACAAAGTTTTGAACTGGTGACCTTCACATCACAAAATCCATTAATAGTGTTTAAGAGAGAAATTCAACTACAATAGTAGGTTACTTTAATCCCAACAAGATTTTCCTAGAACTTGCCCAAAAGTTGTGTGTGAATGAAGAAGTGGAAGAAATGAAGCTAGACAATCCCAAGCACTTTTAGACTCACAAGAAGGTAGTAGACATACCTTTTAACATTATATCCTTAATTCTATTTGATGATGCTAGCTCTAAGAAGATTTTCTCCAAGATCTTTCCTCCTGGATGTCCTGGGTGACCTACAAATGGAGAAAGAAACCAACACAATCTTCCTACAAAACAATATTAGTACCAAACGTAATATATCAATAAAATCCAATAGAATAGACCATGAAATATAGATAATAGGGAAAAAATTTGTTACTATCATTCTTGAATAGAAATGGGGTACATAGGTGAGTCCTCCAAGTCTCTGCCCTTGATCTGCTCACTAACCTCTATGCTCTCTGGTGTGGATGCACAAGTTTATCGTAGTCATATCTCTTTTAGCATTTCAACATAAGTTCATTTCATATCCCTTGTGACTAGTGAAGTGCTCCATTTATATAGATCTACTCATGATTAGCCTTCATTGCACCTTGACACTTTCTTGACCGTATCAAGGTGGTGATTAAGATAGATCATATCAATCATTATTTTAATCAACAATGATTTTTTTAATCAAAGTTTTTAAATTGGAATGAACCTAATCATATCCAGTCAAATTCCCACACTATTTTGAAACTCTAGTGTAGAGAGGGCATTAATGGCCTTATGTTTCAATCCCCACCACTAGGAAAGAGCATTGTTAGGCCCTCTTGTTTGGTTCCCACAACCGGGAAAGAGTTTTAATCCCTCAAATCATTTGTTTTATGATGTGTCACCAATAACAAATTGATCCTCTAACTTGGAAAAGGATGTGTTTCTCTCCTTAATCCTAGGGGATGAATTTTTGAGCTATAACAGATGCCCCCTAATGTATGAGGTTAGAATAGAATCTAATGACCGAAATACATTAGAAAAAGGAAACCAGTGAGTGAAGCAGGAAGAGATCACAGAAAGGACACCTATAGAAACTAAAAATCATAGTCAAATACATAAACAAGTACATACCCAAGGCAAGAATACCCAAACTTGGTATTGAGATAATAGATCATAGATTCCCACAAAACAAACTATGGACTAATGTTATCAACGAATAGTCATGATATAGTATAGATCATTGGCACAATAACTATTAGTAGGACTGAACACTAATGTGAGTTCCCTGAATGATTGCTATAAAATTACATAATATGTTCTCGATTCACAGCTTAGGGGAGGAAATGATCATGAGTGGAATGACTCTAATGCCCCAAGGTCTTCTACACACACCCCAATTGTATAACTTGACTACATGTGAAGAAATAAGATGAGACCAAGCATGGAGGGAGAGTGTATGATTACTAGGAATTGATGTATTCTATTAACATAAACAAGAGAAACCATCAATAATGAAAATGGTTCCCAAGGTACCTAGAAGAATCTACAAAGTGTGAATGAATGAGCTAAAGTTGAGCACTCCACATAATCAGTTGACATGTGCCAATGATGATAAACCGATGCAAACCATAAGGAAACCTTCCACTAATCATTGCAAGATCCAAGGTAGCAGGTTGTTTCTATATCTACATCCCAGATAAGGTGCTGAAGTTGAAGGGAAGAGATCCATTGAAGAAGGGCCTTAATTTATCCCCCATCATCGACATGAAACTGGCACCAAGATAAGGTCTACGATGATATAAAATGAAGAAGTGACGTACAATTAACACAGGGATAACTGACAAAAAATTATAATGATACATGTGTATGGTCGACTCGTGACAGAGACTTCACTTGAAAATATAATGGAACAACACAAGTGTTAACTTGGAAGCATATACTAAGGAATACCGACAGACGTGATGGTGACATAGGAGGCATCACCAAAGCTCATAGATTGGAAGGGTGACCAATTAGGTGAGATGCTAACTCAAGAAATAGAGTGACTTCACTCAAGATGAAGGTGTGGTTCAAAAGTATAGAAAAAACCAATTGTAAGAGTATGACTTGAACAAGTCCCATGTTCAAGTGCAACATAAAACTTCTAAGACATATATGTGATATTGACAAAGATTCTCACCCCCACCTTTTTGTATACTGTATCCACTTCATAGTTAAATGAGCATGAAAGAGAATGCAAGTAAGCTCAATATGTTCCTTCTATGTAAAGTTTATACTTAGGCCAAAAAAGATATAAAAATATACTCGTCACCTTCTCAGGGTTTAACAAGCATAAGAATGGACAAGAGATCGAACCTTGGCTTTCAATTTAAATAATGAGCAGAAGAGATGGATAAAACTTGATGTTTTCATATAGGTTTTATGAGCATGAAAATGCGGTAGAAAAATAAGCTTGGGATTTTCATGGATTGAACGAGTCATGAAAAGAAGACCAAAATAGACTTGGCATTTTCCTATAGGTTTAATGAGCACAGAAATATAACTAAAGGAGCTCGAGATTTTCATTGTTTAATGAGAATGAAAACAAGACCAAAAGGAATCTCAATCTAGAGAGATGAGTGGTATAATGGTATGCATCTTTTTCTGACAGGTAGTGATGGAACTAACCTAAGCCAAGCAAGAAGCAGTCGTTAAGAGCTAGAAATGGAAATCCAGTCATCATAACAGTCTCTTTAAAAGGTAATGGAAGGTTGAAAGATGGAATCAAGGCTAATGCAAATGCAATAGTTCGAGCATGGCTGCAAAGTTAGGGAGTAAAATGAAGGAAAACATCGGTATGACAACATCTAGAAAGACATTGAGGACCATGAGAATAGGTAACCATAAAGAAACATGATAAAATGTGTGGGGACCCCCTATAGGGTGATAACAAAAAGTTATAAATAAAGAAAGGCATGAGGATGAAACTCAATGTCATGGAAGGTACTATAGAGGACCCCCAAACCCATGAATAATTATATCATGGACACCAAGATGGTGAACAAGTGTTATTATAGGGTTCCCCTTGAGGGTAGGCTCTACCGCCCAAGTTATGACATGAAAAAAGGAGTTTTTAATGTTGCAACCTAATGAGTTTGACCCTAAGGGAAGCTAAAATGGTGATGAAAAAGGCCAATAATGCAATGAAAATATTGGTGAATCCTATTCCTATATGCCAGTTTCAATGATATACCTTAGAGAAATATTGAAAAATGGATGAAAATATTTCTTTTATTTTTAATATATACATATGCACAAAGCATGACGTAGTTTGATAGGTTATGTAATGTAGTACCCACTTCCATGCACAAGCCAAGGGTTCCAATGTCTGAACTCTTGTGCACTTGTTGGTAACATGTGGCACACCATCATGGGGCCATGCCACATCTAGTTGAATTTCCACATTCCAGAAGGTTCATGATTCCAAGGAGGGCCTAGAACCGTAGCATTATTAGGAACTACCTGAGGACACAAATGGTGAATGGTCTCATGAGCTAAGATAGTGCCTTGATAGTGATGATCAAGACATGAAGAGGGTATGAGGCATTCATGGACAGGGGAATTTAGAGTGGATAATCTAGTCGCAAGTTCTATCCTAGAAATACTTTACTTGACTCAGTCCAAAGTTCATATTTCATTAGATGACATGGAACAATGATAAAATGGGACAATGAGCACTCCAAAGAATTAGTCGACATGGGCCAATGATGATAAAACAATGCAAACCATGAGGAAACCTACCACTAATGGATGCAAGGTCCAAGGTAGTAGATTGTTTCTAGATCTACATCCCGAATAAGGTGCTAATGTTGACAGGAAGAGATCCATCAAAGGAGGGCCTTAATTTATCCCCCATCATCAACACAAAATTCACAATAAGGTAAGTTCTTTGATGATAGTAAACAAAGTAATGTACAATTAACACATGGATAGATGAATTTTTTTTTATAATTATATGTGCGGATGGTTGATTTGTGACAAAGAGTTCCCTTGAACATATAATGGAACAACACAGTAGTGAACTTCGAAGCATAGACTAAGGAATACCTATAGACATGATGATGACACAGGAAACATCACCAAATCTCATAGATTGGAAGGGTAACCAATTGGGTGAGATGCTAACATAGATTGGAAGGGTAACCAATTGGGTGAGATGCTAATGTCGATTGGAAGGGTAACCAATTGGGTGAGATGCTAACTCAAGAAATAGAGTGACTTGACTCAAGATGAAGGTGTGGTTCAAAAGTATAGAAAAAACAAACTATAATAGTATGACTTGAACAAGTGCCATGTTCATAGGAGACATTCAACTGCTAAGACAAGTATATGACAATGAACAGTATTCTAGCCCCCCTGCCCCTTTTTGTATAGTGTATCCCCTTCATAGTTTAGTGAGCATGAAATAGAAGACAAGTAAGATCAATAGGTTCCTTCTTTGTAAAGTTTATACCGGGGCCAAAGAAAAGATAAAATTACACTCATGAACTTCATAGGGTTTAACAAGTATAAGAATGAACAATAGATTGCTTGTTGACTTTCAATTTAAGTAACGAGTAGGAAAAGACAAAAATAACTTGATGTTTTCATATAGGTTTTATGAGCATGAAAATGTGGTAGAAAAATAAGCTTGGTATTTTCATCGGTTGAACGAATCATGAAAATAATACCAAAACATACTTGACATTTTTGTATAGATCTAATAAGCACGAAAATATAGCAAAAGGATATCGATATTTTCATTGTTTAATGAGCATGAAAATAAGATCAAAAGGAAGCTCGCTCTAGAGAGATGAGTAATATAATGGTATGCATATTGTTCCCAGGGGTAATGACCGAACCGGCCTAAGCAAAGTAGGAAGCAACGGTGAATGGTTGGAAATGTAAATCCACTCATCACAATAATCTCTTTGAAAGGTAATGGAAGGTTGCAAGATGGAAGAAATGTTAATGCAAAGGCAAGAGGTTGACCATGGTTGCAAATTTAGCAAGCGAAATGAGGGCAAGCATCGATATGACAACATCTAGCAAGACATTGAGGACGATGAGCATAGGAGAGCATAAAGCAACATGATAAAAGGTGTGGGGAACTCGTATAGGGTGATAGCCAAAAATGATAAATAAAGAAAGGCATGACGTTGAAACTCAATATAATGGCAGGTACTAAAGAGGATCCCTAAACCTATGAATAATTGCATCATGGATACCAAGATGGAAAATGGGTGTTATTTTAAGGTGCCCATGGAGGGTAGGTTCTACCACTCAAGTTATGATGTACAAAAAGGATTGTTTAATGTCAAAACCTGATGACTTGGGCCCTAAGGAAAAATGAAAAGGTGACGGAAAATGCCAATAATGGATTGAAAAGATTGGTGAATCCTAGTCCTATATGCCATATTCAGTGATATACCTTAGAGAAATAATGAAAAAACAAGACGAAAATGTTTTTTTTTTTTTAATATATACATATGTACAAAACATGACGTAGTCTGATAGGTTATGTAATGTAGTACCCACTGCTAGGCACAGGCTAAGGATTCCAATATATGATCTCATGTGTGGTTTTTGGTAACATGTGGCACACCATCTATAGGAATTTATAGGGTAAGTTCCTCATATAGAACACCAAAGGACACCACTCACAAACATATCACAAATTAATACACCAGTATTCTTGACGTGGTTAAAACCCCCAAAGAGGGAAATAGTCCATTGCTTGAGCCAATGCGGCCACTTCAGTCAATTTGTTAATAAAATAAATAAACCTTACATAAGCTTATCTCATGAATGGTCACCCTACAAATGACCCTCCATGCTCTTTAAATAGAGATCATGGATCAATTGGGTGTCAAGCCATGGATCAAGTGTCGGTAATACTAAGGAGAGAATGAACCATCAGATCACTTCATGTCTAGAACATATCGTGACCCTTGGTTTGTAAGTTACAAAATTACATAGTAAAGAAACACACTTTACCTAACTCTACACTAGACCAAGTTATACTTAACCATTTCCTATGTGTCGGAATATCCTAACATCCCCCGTTAAGAACAACTTGGGATAGGATTGAAGGATGTACAAATTTGACACAATAGGAGAAGGAAGGAGGCATTAGAGCCTATCCCCCCTTAGTTAAAAGTTCTTTAACTCCAACCATAAATCGAATTTTAGTAAACTTCGCCTCTGTGAGAGCCTTTGTAAAGATGTCTGCAACTTGATCCTCAGTTGAACAATATTGCACTTCAAGAACATGATCATGAAAGAGCTTTCTGATGAAGTGCATGTATAGTTCAATGTGTTTGTTGAGCTGATGTTGGACTGGATCTTTGCATAGTTGAATGGAACTTTGATTATCACACGAAAGTGTATTCTGATGCTACTACTGAAATACAAACTTTGACAGGATTTGACGAAGCCATAGGGCTTCCTTACTAGCTTCTACAGTGGCACGGTACTCTGCTTCCTTACAAGCCCATGTAATAGGTCTAGAACCAAGATTGAACACATAACCTACAGTAGACTTCCGATCATCAGGGTCACCAGCCCAATCAGAATCAGTGAAACCAACTAATAGAGGAGATGCTTCTACACTGTAATGAATCCCAAACTAAATTGTACCTCAAACATAACGAAGTATTCTTTTAGTGGATTTCTAATGACTTTCATGTGGGTTTTGCATAAACCGAGCAATAAGGCCAGCAACAAAGGAAAGGTCAGGATGAGTATGGGTCAGATCCAAAAGTTTTGCTACGAGCTGACGGTATAAGGTAGCATCAACTTCAGGGGGAGTACATGTGACTGAAAGTTTGACTCCATACTGAAAGGGAGAAGGGGTTGGCTTACATTTTTCCATGTGAAAGTGACGTAGAATATCACAGGCATACTTGGATTGGGAAAGGGAAATACCTTCCTTGGATTGAGAGCCTTGAAGACCAAGAAAGTAATGAAAGCATCCTAAGTCTATCATTTCAAACTGCTTTTTAAGGCTGGAGTTCACATATTTTATAAGGTTGGGATCACTACCAGTAAGGATAATATCATCAACATGAAGAACAAGAATTATAAGAGACTTACCCACTTTCTTGGTGTAGACAGTATTGTTAGAATGACACCTAAAAAAGCCAATATCTTAAAGAAAGCTATCCATTTTGGCATACCAAGACCAAGGGGCTTGCTTGATACCATAAAGGGATTTATTAAGCTGACATACAAGGTTGGAGTCTATTTGTATAAAGCCAAGAGGTTGTTCCATATAGATTTCTTCATGCAAGTCTCCATGCAAGAAAGTAGATTCAACATCCATCTAATGGACTTCCCATTTGAAAGAGGTAGCAAGGGAAAGAACAAGGCAGATAGAGTTAATTTTGGAAAGAGGGGAGAAGGTTTCAGTATAGTCAATGCCTTGAACTTGTAAAAAACCCTTAGCAACAAGACGAGCTTTATGTTTATCAACATTTCCATCTGGTCCAAACTTGGTTCTGTAAACCCATTTGCATCTAATAGGTTTTTGTCCCTTTAGAAGAGGAACAAGATCCCATGTATCATTTTCCAATAATGAACAATATTCTTCATTCATAGCTATGTCCCAATTTGGATGGCCTAAAGATTCGGTACAGGTGTCGGGATCATAATTCACTAAAGCTTGAGCCTGTAAAGAAGAGGCTCTATCGAACTAAGAATGTGTACGTTGATGATCTGTAGGATCACCTGCAAGAGCACCTGCTACATCTCAAGTACCACGGACCCATTTTGGAAGCTGAGGAGCTGAAGGAGGATCCTAAGAAGGTGGCGGGGGGGGAATTCATCCTCGCTGTCATCATATGAATAAGAAATATTTTCAGAAGTAGAAGGGATAGAGATAGGTGGCACATCCTCCGAACTAGGCTCGTAGGCCGATATATTTTCAACAAACTTTACATCTCTTCTAATGATAAAAATTTTGGACTTAGGTGAAAGAAATCTATATCGTTTGACATCTTCAGAATATCCAACAAAATACATTTTTCACTCTTAGGTTCTAAAGATTTATCTTTCTCACCTGGAATATGGGCCCATGTTTCACTTCCAAAAACATGAAAGTGACTTACATCTGGTTTAATTGAGCTCCATGCTTCTTCTGGAGTGATACTCTTTAAAACCTTAGTAGGTGTGCGATTTACTATGTAATTTGCACAGTTAATTGCTTCTGCCCAAAAATTAAGACCAAGTCCTTTAGATTGAAGCATACAATTAGCCATTTCCTTTAAGGCATGATTCTTCCTTTTAGCTACACCATTTTGTTGTGGAGTATATGGAACAATACGTTCCATTTGAATTTCATGCTCAGTGAAAAAGTTGATGAATTTGTTGTTAACATATTCTCCACCATTTTCAGGTCTTAGCTTAAGAATTTGATGTCTAGATTGTTTCTCAACAAAGGCCTTAAAGGCCAAGAACATGTTAAATACTTCACCCTTGAGTTTTAAGAAGTATACCCAAGTGCATCTAGAGAAATCATCAATGAAAGTTAAGAAATACTTGTAGCCAGAGAATGAAACAATTGCAAGTGGACCACATAAATCACTATGTACAAGTTGTAAAGGGGCTGAGGCGTGCCATGGGGCACATTTTTCAAAACTATCTGGATGACGTTTTTTGAGTACACATCCGGAACAAGCACCATCTCTGCAAGATACAATAGGAAGACCTGTCACCATATTTTCTTTACATAGATTTTTAAGGGAGTGATAGTTTAAGTGACCAAACCGCTCATGCCAAAGTTTGCTCACTTCATCATTATGAGAAACAAATACCAAGGGAAGAGTTGATGACCCAAAGTTGTTAAAATTATACAACCTTTTATAATCATCAACAATGCCAACAACTAAAATCTGTCTAGGATCTCTTAGGTCCTTAATTACAACATCATGAGGTGAAAATTCAATGATTTTACCTTCAACTGAATGAGTTGTCTGATATACAGATAGAAGGTTGCAGGATAAGGTTGGAACACATAATACATCATTAAATTAACCATTGTCTAGATGAATTTTTCTAGTCCCTACAACACTAAGAGATCTATCATCACCAACATATAAATTTTTGGTGTTACAATCATTTAAAGAAGAAAACATGGCTTTGTTTTTGTCCATGTGATAAGAAGCTCCAGAATCAATGAGCCACTCATGAGAATGAGAAGAAGAAGATACATTTAGTGCATAACCAGACTGAGATGCTTGACAACCACATGCAGAAAGTGTTATTCCCGAAGATGAAGTTGAAGTTGAAGAGTGCTCCAAATGGATGTTATGCTTCTTCATTGCTGCTTCCAAGGCTTCCATCTTCTTAAAGCATTTGGATTCTAAGTGGCCATCTCGATTACAAAAGTTGCAATGTCTATCAATATTCTTCCCTTTGTTTTTATTTTCCTTATCATTTTGTTGAATTTATTTTTCATTTTGAGACTGAAAGTGCTTAGGACCCTTGTTTGGTTTAGGACCATTATTTTTAGGACACTTCTTATGATTCTTTGAGTTTGGTTGTTGTTGGGCGTCTAAGGATTTCTTAGAAGAGTTTCCAACATTAAGAAGACCAAGATGTAAGAATTTATCTTGTTCTCTTATTAAAGAATCACAAAAGGAATCAAAAGAGGGGGACTTGTAGCCTTGTCCTTGAGAAATAAAGGCTTCTCTAGTAGAATGGAAGGTGGAAACAAACACAGAGTAGGTTGGTCCCAACTTAGTAAGAATGGAATAGATAAGGCTACCATATTCTTTGTTAACCTTAACACCTTCCAAGAGAAGTCTAAGGTTCTTGAACTTGGACAAAAAATCTTCAATGGAAGAAAAATCATTGGGGTCTAATGTAAGCAACTCATTTTTGAGTTGATGGGTTCTAATTTCATTTTTAATTCCAAAAACTTTATTGAGCTATTTCATTGCTTCATTAGGGGTATCAAGTTCTGCAATATGGAATCTAAGGTATGGAGAAATAGACATCCCTATCAACCCACATGCTTGATCTTGCCTATTTTCCCATTTGGCCACCTTATCTTCATATTTAGGTTTAGTTTCTTAGCCTAAGGCTATTCTATAAAGAGCATTACTTCTAAGTAAATCCACAATGTAGGACCACCATTGGAAGTAGTTAGTGCTGTCAAGAATAACTTGGCGTGGAATTTCCATTTTAACATAAATTGAAGCTTTATATGTTGAAACTATGTGTTCCAATGGAAATATCTAGAAAAATTAAGTCAATTAAAAAAAACGGTTCTGAAAATGGATTCCGGATGAAGAAGTTATGGCTTTTTGAAGAAAAGCTGTTGCATATGTCGACGAAGTGCGTGAATATGCGGAAGCGAATGATAATGTTATATTTAAAAAAAAAATCACCTGTTATGAAACCAGCTCAAGAAAAGATAGAAAAGATAGATCCACGCCTTAGAATTCAGCCTCTTCGAGGGGGCAACCTCCTTTACATTACATAAATGAAAAATTCTTGGATGATTCAAATGACAAAACCTCCTTTCTATATATAGGAGTCTAAGGAGTCACAATATAATCCAGCCGACCTAACAATAATAATATAAAGCCACAAAAATAACAATAGAGGGATTCCATGGGGCACAGAAATAACAACATGGGGGTAATAGGGGCACAACAATATAAATAAGGGGTATAACTACAATAGTAATGGGGTAATCACTAGTATTATAGGGACCCAACATGCCCCTCTCCTTCAAAAAAGTGTTGTCCTCAACGCTTGAGTAGTTCTGGATACTTCTGCATAAAATTCTCATCCTCCCATGTGGAATCTTCAGCGGATAAGTTCTTCCACTTGATAAGATACTCTGAAATTGATCGATTTCGTAGCTGTCGAGTTCTTGTTTCTGTGACTACTTCCGGTTCCAATATAATTTTTCCTTCCTCGTCAAGTTCTGGCAATATTGTTTGAACTGGGAGCTTGTCGCCTATAACCTTCTTTAAACATGAAACATGGAAAACTAGGTGCAATCGAGAAGCTGCAGGAAGCTCCAATTTGTATGCCATAGTACCAATCTTTTGCAACACCTTGTACGGACCATAATACTTTGGTGATAATTTATTATCCTTCTTAGCTTGCTTTAGGGACATTTTCTTGTATGGTTGTAGCCGTAGGAATACCCAATCACCTACATCAAAACTTCTTTCACTGCGATGTTGATCTGCCTGTTGTTTCATTCTATTTTGTGCCAACACGAGGTTATCCTTTAAGAGTTGGAGGACTTGTTGTTGATGTTTGATGTGATGTTCCACTGCCTGAACCTTAGAATTTTCTCTTAAATATGATGTGATGGATGGTGGTTGATACCCATAAAGTGCCATAAATGGGGTCATTTTTGTTGCTATATGGAAGGAAGTGTTATACCACCATTCAACCAGAGGCAACCATTTGACCCATTGTGTCTGTTTATCAGATACAAAGCAACGAAGATATCCTTCCAAACATTTGTTTACTATCTCAGTTTGCCCATCAGATTGAGGATGATAAGATGAGCTATGAGCTAACTGAGTACCAAGACAAGAAAATAATTCTGTCCAAAAATTTCCAGTGAAAATGGGATCTCTGTCACTTACAATAATCTTTGGGTTTCCATGTAGCTTTTGAATTGTTTCCATAAATGCAGTAGAAACTGTACTGGCTTTAAATGGATGTGATAATGCACAAAAGTGTGCATACTTGGTAAGTCTGTCAACTACCACCATGATGACACTCTTTCCCTCAGACTTGGATAAACCTGTGATAAAATCCATTGAAACCTCCTCCCAACGTTGGCTTGGAATGGATAAAGGTTGTAATAGACCCGGTGTCTTAATTGTTTCAACTTTATTTTGTTGGCAAACCAAACATTCCGCCACAAACTTTTGAATATCTGATTTAAGGCCATCCCAAAAAAATTCCTTCTTAACCATGTGGTAAGTTTTTAAAAATCCTGAGTGCCCTCCTAAGGGAGAAGTGTGCAATTCCATAAGAATCTTTTGTTTTAGCTGGGAATTCTTACAGAGGTATAAGCGATCTTTGTACCATAACGAATCATTTTTCCAGCTAAATGTATCAGACGTACTGGAATCTTGTTGTAGCTTTCGAATAAGTGCCCACACTTCTTCATCATTCTTCCATTCCTCCCTTGCTTCGTTTATCCAATCTGGTTGGATAATAGAAATGGCACACAACAATGCTTCCACATCCTCATCCTTTCTTGAGAGTGCATCTGCCACCACATTTTGCTTCCCTTTTTTGTAGATGATTTCAAAGTCATAACCCAACATCTTTGTGACCCACTTTTGTTGCTCTTCAGAGGATAATCTTTGTTCTAAAAAGTATTTAAGGCTATCATGATCCGTTTTTACCTTGAAGTGTCTTCCCATTAGGTAGGGTCTCCATTTCTTAAGTGCATGGAGTATTGCCAACATTTCCTTCTCATAAATAGCTTTGCTTAAAAACTTTCCCTTGATTGGACGACTTTCAAAAGCAATGGGTCTTTCATCTTGCATTAGAACAGCACCAATTCCATTTCCTGAAGCATCACATTCCACAATAAAGGTTTTTGTGAAGTCCGGTGTAGCTAAGACCAGTGCTTGGCACATTGCCTCTTTAAGATGTTCAAAGGCCTTTGTTGCTTCCGGA
This sequence comes from Pinus tabuliformis, assembly GCA_031772625.1. Lineage (NCBI taxonomy): Eukaryota > Viridiplantae > Streptophyta > Pinopsida > Pinales > Pinaceae > Pinus > Pinus tabuliformis. The sequence continues at coordinate 670,036,123 of CM062808.1, forward strand.
GTCCATGAAAATGCATCTTTCTTCAATAATGTTGTTAGAGGTGCTGCTATTCTCCCATAATTCTTAACAAACTTGCGATAATACCCTGTCAACCCAAGAAATCCTCGCAGATGCTTTATGGATGTGGGGATTTTCCATTCCTTAATGGCTTTAATTTTGCTAGGGTCTACCTTAACTCCTTCATGAGATACAATATGACCCAAATATTCCACCTCCTGGACTCCAAAGAAACATTTGGATCTTTTTGCATATAATTGTTTCTCCTCCAATAGTTGTAGCACCTTGTCAACATGTTCAACATGATCCTTCCAAGACTTGCTGTAGATTAGTATATCATCAAAAAATACTAACACAAATTTTCTAAGGAATGGTTTGAAAATTGAATTCATCAAACCTTGAAATGTTGAAGGTGCATTGGTAAGGCCAAAAGGCATGACCAAAAATTCATAATGACCCTCATGAGTTCTAAATGCCATTTTCGGAATGTCTTCAATCTTCATTCTGATTTGATGATATCCCGAACGAAGATCCAACTTGGTGAAGTAAATTGATCCATGCAATTCATCCAGTAATTCATCAATGACAGGAATGGGGAACTTATCTTTAATAGTGCACTTGTTGAGCTCCCTATAATCCGGACACATGCACCATGATCCATCCTTCTTGTGCACCAATACTACTGGAGCAGAGAAAGAACTTTGACTTGGTTGAATTATACCAGCCTCTAGCATTTCTGCAACCATACGTTCAATTTCACTTTTTTGGACATAGGGATATCTGTACGGCCTGATGTTTGGAGGAACACTTCCTGGAATCAGATGGATAGCATGATCATGATCACGCATAGGTGGGAGACCTTTGGGAGTCTCAAATACTTGGAATGATTGTCCAGGACTTTTTGGAGATCTTGAGAAATAGATGATTCCGATGTGGAAACATCTAGCGAACATAATTGTGCAATTACACCTCTTTGCTCCTTTTTTAGAAGCTTTGTCATACCATTAGAGCTGATTATCTTTCTTGGTTTCCCTGCAATACCCCTTAATTCAACTTCCTTTCCTTCCGTAGAAAATTTGATGAAAAGTTCTTGAAAATTAAAAGCTATTGTACCCAAGGATTGTAGCCATTGGACTCCTAGTACAACATCAGCACCTCCCATTGGAATGGAAAGCATTGGGCTAGTCAATACATATTCTCCCATGGATAGCTTGATATTATGGCACTTTCCAGAGCAATTTATTGTTCCTCCATTTGCAATCATCACTTGACACTCTGGTGCTGGATATAGGAAGCAATTCAATTCTTTTGCTACCCTACAATGAATAAAATTGTGGGTGCTTCCTGAATCAATCAACACTATTACCTTTTTCTTCTTGATTTGTCCTTCTATCTTGATGGTTTGAGGAGTGGTAATTCCTGCCAATGCATTACAAGATATGGTTGGATTTATTTGTTCTTCATCTAGGCTTTGTTCTCAGCACACTTATGACCTTTAGTGTATTTGCTATCACAACTGTAACAATGCCCTTTTGCTCTTTTTTCTTCCAATTGTTGTGGTGTCAACCTTATAGGTTGTGGAAGACTAGGGACAACAACACTTCCATCTTTATAGTTGTGAGTGGTATGCTTCCTGGTTGCCATAATTTTGCTTTCCATTTTTCTTGCTAACCTGAATGCCTTCTCTAATGAATCAGGTTCCCAAAGGCGCACATCATGTTGGATATTATCCTTTAAAGACCCTATGAACACATCAATCCTATGCTCCTCTGGAATATCTTTTACCCTTATGTTCAATTTTTGGAACTCCTCAATGTGCTCCATTACTGAACCCTTTTGTTTGAGACTTATCAATTGGCTAAAAAAAGTGTTGCTTTTTGTATCTTCATAATGTGCTATCAATTCTTCCGTAAAAATTGCCCAAGTGATAAATTGTTTACGAGAATAAAGCCATTGATACCATACAAACTGATTTGGTTCCAAATATACAGTTTCCATACGTACCTTTTGTGCGTTTTTCACATTATTGAGATCGAAGAATTGCTCCATCTGTAATATCCATGTGGCGGGATCCTTGCCATCAAACTTCCTCATATCGATTTTTGGAACATGGTGAGTCTTTGATCCAACATTAGAGTCTATGGAATCATGATTAACATTTCTTTTGTTCTCATCATGAGTTTCCTTTAGTACCCTTTCACCCTTAGGGACTAATTCTTGTAGCAACTTATTCATATTTATCTTCAATTCGTCCATGTCTGTCTTCAAATCTATCTTCAAATCATCCATCTTAGCTTCCACATCAATCATCTTAGCTTCTACGCCTTTCTTTAAACAGTCCATCTTAGCTTCTACACCTTTCTTTAAGCCATCCATCTTAGCTTCTACATCTTTCTTTAAACCATCCATCTTAGATTCTGTTCCTTTTTGTGCAAGGGACAGTTGTTGCACTTGGTCCTGTAATTTTGATATATCATGTTGCATTTCTTCCTCTTCTTCATGAGTCATGCTAGAGCTTTCAGGTTCCTTACTAGGTGTTTGCATTTTCTTTCCTTGGGGCATTAGTTACCGATAATAATGCTCTACTATGCCGTTTGAATTCCTTCAAAATAAATTTTCAAACCAAGCTTAAGCAAAAATTTAAGAAAATCTACACACCCTTTTTCACTTTGTAGGAGCTCGATATTGCCTCTGATGTATCTCTGTACTTTCCAATCATCTACTTCTAAATTTGTGAGCTGTAGTAGCCCTCTGTGTCCTCTTTCCAATGCCACAAGTCTGACCCAAATTGGATTCTCCAAGGAAGAGTTATGTGAAATCTCCCACAGTTACTTGCTTATAGACTAGTTCAGTAGAGTGAACTTGTACGACATGCCACGAGTCACTGTTTCGACCTTTGGATCTGAAACATGCATATAAGAAACTACAGTCCGTCCTCTTTCTGTACCTTTTTATGAAATTTCAATTCGATCCTCAGAGAGAAAGCTATGACGATTTTCCCCAGGTCACCTGTTTTGAATGTAATTCAGGAGTCTGCAAAAAGACCAACTTCCTCAGATCATATCTCCGAAAATATCGCGCGAAAAGCTCTGAAATTCGGACCCAAGGTTCAGTGCCAATTCTTCTCAAATGCATTTTTTTTGCGACTTCTGAAATGTCACAGAAAAAAGTTATAGCGAAAATGCCACGATGACCTGTTTGGAGTAGCGAAACCCTAGAATCCAAAGCTCTGATACCAAATGTTATGAAACTAGCTCAAGAAAAGGTAGAAAAGATAGATCCACGCCTTAAAATTCAGCCTCTTCGAGGGGGCAACCTCCTTTACATTACATAAATGAACAATTCTTGGATGATTCAAATGACAAAACCTCCTTTCTATATATAGGAGTCTAAGGAGTCACAATATAATCCAACCGACCTAACAATAATAATATAAAGCCACAAAAATAACAATAGAGGGATTCCATGGGGCACAGAAATAACAACATGGGGGTAATAGGGGCACAACAATATAAATAAGGGGTATAACTACAATAGTAATGGGGTAATCACTAGTATTATAGGGACCCAACATCACCCCCCCGCCCCCCTTTCCAAACTTAATCTAATTAGTTCACTTTAAAAAAAAATTATGTGACCCACTTTTATAAACAAGTGAAAGTCACTTTTACAATGGTACTTTATGAGCTACCCACTAAATTGTAACTTCAATAAAAAATAAAGAGACTTCATAATTATAAGTGACTCACATTTTATAATGGGTGAGAACACTTTTACATAAAGTAACTTTAAAACATAAGTTACATGTGCTTTTTGAAAAAGTAACTCAACAAAAAAAAATTGCTTGAACTCAAGACCTATATTCTCATAAACTTTGGACCAAGTGAGCTAGTTTAAAAGGTTAGTAATTTTTGGAAAAGAGGAAGGTTTTTTTTTTTTTTTTTTTCTAGTCACTGAAGCTTTGGGGTGTGTGCTTACTTGAAAAAACCATTTTTTCCTAAAAAACAAAAAACCACACAACCGAACACGGATATGCAAAAAAACAAACCTTATGGCTTGAAGTTAGCTTTCGCCGGAAACTAAGAATTTTAGTCAATGTTTTTGATTTTCCGAGATCACACTAAGGTGTAGCAGAAATGAGTAGATGCATGAGAAGAATCCTTCCTTTCTGTTTATGATTTGCCTAGATTACACATATTCGTGGGGAAAAGGGCATACGCAGAAATGAAAGGTATAGATCTGGTAATAAAAAATAGAGAGCTAAATAAACCGAAATAAACAGAGAGATAAATGACTAAAACTGCAAATAAATATTATATACCTCCAAATATTCAAAATGACATAGCTAGGGCTACCAGAAACCTTTTGGCATGAAATGAAATGGGTTTCTCACTGGAACAGATGCTACTAACACAATAGAGCGGTGCTATCAGCCCGAAAGCAATCAGAAACAATATATCTAGGAAACGATAATCGGATGCAGTTGTACCGGATTCGGATTTGGATCACCAACGGATGCGACCCTCAAATGCCTCTGATACCATGTAAGAATTTACAGGGTAAGTTCCTTATATAGAACACAAAAGGACACCACTCACAAATAGATCACAGACCAATACACCAGTATTCTTGATGTGGTTATAACCCCCAAAGAGAGAAACAGTCCACAGCCTGAGCCGATGTGACCACTTCAGGAAATAATTTAATAAAATAAATAAAATTTACATAAGCTTCTGTCATGAACAGTCACCCAACAAATGACCCTCCATGCTCTTTAAATAGAGATCATGGACTAATCGGGTGATAAGCTACAGATCAAGTGTCGGTAATACCGAGGAGAGAATGAACTGTCGGAACAATTCATGTCTAGAACATATCATGACCGTTAGATTGTAAGTTACAAAAGTACATAGTAAAGAAACACACTTTACCTAACTCTACACTCTCGATATGTGAGAGGGTAGAGGCATCATGAGGCATAGTCTCCCTTAGCTTATCTTGTGAAGCCATGACCCCCAAGATGGCCTTATCTGAAGGAAACTCAATATCAAGGGAGTCATGTGAAAGTGATGGAGTGATGACCTATGTCAGAAGAGTATCATGATCATATTTCATATTGGAATGGAGTTTCTGAATAGTTTCATCAAGTGGTGGTGGGACCACTGAAGAGGTGATGACTTCCACAAAAGGTGCAATTGTGCCCCTATGAGATTCATCTTCCAAAGGCACCACTGGAGGATCAGGAGGTCCAAGGGATTCACTAGTGATAGAAGATATCATGTTAATTGTGGAAGTTGGTGGACATGGATCTAGCAGAGTAAGGGGAAATGTTAACCTCAAGGAGGAATATTTAAAAATTCCCACCCCAATACTCTCAACAAGAGTGGAAGATTTTCCTACAAAGGGGATCAACTAGCTATCCTGAAATCAAAGATCAAGCTTGAAAAAGTATATAAGTTTGTCGATAGTGACTATTGTACCCTTGTGGGGGAACATCACAATGTGTAATACTGATGTCACAACATCATTCATAGCGTAGAACCAACTCTTCCCAAGGAAAATTTTATAATCTAATGGTGCATCAATGACCTCGACCTCAACAAAGATTGTTTTTGCTCCTAGCTCTATGGGTAAAACTGAAAAGCCCCTTTGAGATTGCAAGGTGTGCACATCAGAGGCCTTCAAGGCTTTTCTAGTTGTAGATAAAGTGGGGGAACTAAGATATTTCCAACACTTTGAAGACATTATACAAATATATTCCCCCTCATCCAAGACTGCCCTATGAACAAATTGTCCAAAAACGTGGACCATTATCTAGAATGCCAGATGATGTGGAAGATGGGTTTCCAAAGAGTTGGATCAAAGGTCATAATATTTGAGATTGAGGGATCCAATCCACCGATAGCAAACATAAGTGACTTGTATTGCATTGGAAAACTTTGTAACACTTCTAATGCAAAGATAACAATTGTAGCTTGGGCCAGATCTTTAAAGGTGGTGAGGATATCCATATTTGTTTCATATCTAACAGAAAATTGATAGTGATTAGAAAATGTTTGTGCCAAACATAGGAAGGTATCATAAGCAATGATTCAATATCAATATGCCACTTGGTAGCACAATTGATGAGAGTTTGTTGAAAAATATGCAGCCTAATGCTATCATCCATGAAATAATTGCATGAACACCATAGATGATAAGTGGCGATATGAGTTGTAGATTCTTCTCTAGGCTTACAGTCAAAATTGGTAATATCTATTGGAAACATATGGGGAATAGGTGGCCATGTAGGATTATGGCGTATGGGGTCGTTCATCAAATTAGAAAGATAAGGAAAAGTTATAGTTGCTAAGAAAAGAGATGTTAATGAAGCTTGGGAGGGGTTAGAGGCCCTTTGTGACCCAAGTGGAAGAGGTGCTATCCCATAGCATTGTTCCAAGTATTAGGGCTATGCACCAGAGTGGTTTAACCAAATTTGTTAGCTCCATTCCCCATGTAGATTTGAGATTGGTTAATGCCCCCAAGTGAAGTGACCCTAATGGAAAAATTATTTCTAAGAGGTTCTTGAGCTCCTGGACCATAGGGGGATCTAAAGGGGTTATTGAAAAGATTAGGACCCCATGGATTATACATGTAAAAAGTTTTTGTCCCCATAAAGGAATTCAAGGATCAGATGTGTGACTCTGGAACATATATCCTCCAATCGATTGACTCCGAAGAGGATTATTGAACTCGCTAGAAACAAATGCACCTATAACACTACTAGAGGATGACATGGCTACATTTAAAGGATTCCAACCATATGGAAATCCATTATTGGGTATTGTTGTACCTCTTACTAAGATACTCGTAACCATTATGGGGCCTGTGAGCCCATATGTGAAAGAGAAGCTAGACCCTCCAACATTAGACATAGGGATATTAGACACAATGGAGTTAGAACCTCCACTCATTGTGAATGGATATGTAAATGTTGCTGATGTGGAGGTACCCATATTGGATGTGCCAAATGGTGGAAGTCCACTAATATTCTGCTAAAATGAGGAGAATGGGACGTTAAAGGATGTAGTCTAGAATGGATCCATAGTCAAAGGAATGGATGTGAATGTAACCTATGGAAGACGATCAATCACTATAGATGTAGACATAATGGGCTCCAATATAGAGGTATTAACGTTATCCATGAATGAATCAGGCAAGGGATTATGTAAAGATCATTATAATTCAATATCCCCACCTATTGATATGGGTGTAGAGGGAGGATAATGAGGTGGAAGATCTTGGTCAACCACTCTATGAATAGAAGGTTCAAGCCTTCGAGTAACACTCAAAGAATCTCGAGACACAAATGTACCTAAGTTGGAATTAAGTCTATGTTTACAAGTAGGTAGAACCACCTTGTAGGGGTCAAGGGACACAAGTCTATGAGAATGACGCAAATAAAAATCTGGCATGGTGGCGGCCAAATGTGGCACAAATGTACCTATGTTGGAAATAAGTCTACGTTTACAGGGAGGTGGAACCACCTTGTAGGGGGCATGGTCCACAAGTCTACGAGAATGATGCAAACAAAAATATGCATGGTGGTTGCCAAAGGTTACACAAGCATGAAAAAATAAAAATCCTAAGGCCACTAAATTAAAATCTAAACATCATGCACTAAAATTATATTAAGGCAACAAACCAAACAAACTAGAGTTGGAAAGGGATCCTCCTATCGCTAGAGCCTACTTAATAAATGCAAATGTCAAGGGTGAAGAAATAGTTGGGATAGTTATAACAGGTACCAACTTGATGATGGAACCATTGACCAAGTGCTCTTATGAGTCATGAAGCACCCCCATAAGAGGACTGAGTGAGTCTGGTTGAAATCTGCCCCAGGTATAGCAAGGACTGCCCACCTCACCATCACCCATTATGAAAGGCCACTAAGGTCACCACCAATAACAACACGTCTTGGGGTGATAGTCATTATCTATAACTACACACAAGGCCATGGTATCAAGACCAAAGCCTTCCAAAGGAGACCCCCACGAGTACAAGCAGTTCCCGGTTCGAAAGTGAGTTGAGAGGTCACTCTAAAGGTCCCAATGTAGCATAGTGATTAACCCTTATGTTAGAATGGATTCCTAGACTGTGCCACTAAAAGTGGATTTACACACCTAATCTCAAGATGTTGTGTTTATTTTATAGTCTTGGGGAATTTAACATCACTCCCCTATCCTAAGACCCTAGCTTATCTTATGTTGGTTTGCTACCAATTAAATAAAAAAAAATGAATTATTTCTATTAAGAATGTCAATTTCAATGATTATTCATTAAGTTAATGGTAATGGATTAAATTGAAATGATGTTATGAATCAATTGATTCAAAGAAACCATGCAAAGATATGCAAATGAAAAGGTTTAGTTTCGATGAATTTTACCTAGAGTAAGGAAGTGATATTTTCTTTTTAGAAAGAAACCATGCACATATCTATAACTTCTCTCTCATTTATCACTCTGATCCTATAAAAAAAAGTAGAAAACTTGTTGTAAAAAGGCAACAAAATAAACAAAAGGAAATAATGAAAATTCTACCCAAAACTAGAAAACCCACAAGAATGCACAAAGATTTTAAAAATGAGTTTGCAATCAAGCAATAAAGTTATATGTAGACAATTAGTGAAGGGATGTTACCAAAATGATGCCAGAGAGGTATTTAAACATCAATTTTTCTGAAAGGAATCAAAACGTAAGAAAAAGAATCAAACTCTAATCAGGTACCTAAGTCCACAAAATTGCTTTTAAACAACAAAAAAGAAATCATCAAAGTTAAAAACTTCAGAGTTGAAACACCACCTAGTAGGGTTTGCAGGGATGTAATAATCCCCTTTCAAATATGAGCTTAACCCCTCAATTTCTAAAGAAAATTTCTTTCAATGCTTTGCCAGAGAATAACTGACCGAAATAGAAAGGCTATCAATGCTAGCCAACAATTATGTAGACTGAAACAAAGGGCTATCAATGCCCTAGACTAAACTAGAGGCAAAAGGCAAAGGGGAAAAGCTTAGATACAATAGGTTTAAGGATATTTGTTTAGAAAGAAATATTTTTAGATGGATAATGACCACTGTAAAACACTAAGGAACCAAAAATTAAGTGCAATAGGCTAAAAAATAATATTACTCGGATTTCCCCACTAGAGTTGCCATTTCTGTTTAAGAGATAATTTCTTGAATAGTAGTAGGTTACTCTAATCCAAATAATCTTTACCTAGAGCTTGCCCAAAAGGTGTGTTTGAATGAAGAATTGGAACAAAAGAAACTAGAAAATCCCAAGCACATTCAGATTCACTAGACGAAGGCAGTAGATGTATACCTCTTAACACTAGATCCATAACTCTATTTGATTATTTTGAGCTCTAGGAAGATATTAACCAAGATATTTGCTCCTAGATATCCTATATTACCTTCACATAGAGAAAGAAACCAACACAATCTTCCTAAAAAACAATACTACTACCAAACATAATGTATCAATCACATGCAATACAATAGACCATCAAAGATAGATAACATGGAAAATAATCATTAATGTCATCCTTGAATAGAACTGGAGTACATTGGTTAGTCCTCCAAGCCTCTTCCCTTGATATGTTCCCAAACCTCTATGCTCACTGGTGTGGATGCACAAGTTTATCACAATCACAGCTCTAGCAACATTCAAGCTTAAGTTCATTCTTCTTCGCTGTGACTAGTCAAGAGTTTTGTTTATATAGATATTCTCATGATTGGCCTTCATTACACCTTGACACTTTCTTGATCGTATCAAGGAAATGATTAAGATATACCAAATCAATCATTATTTTAATCAACAATTATTATTTTAATCGAAATTGTTGAATTAGACTGAATCTAAGATTATCCAATAAAATTCCGCCACTATTTCATAATTCCAGTGCAAAGAGGGCATTGATGGACTTTTGTTTTGGCCTCGAGCACTAGGCATGAGCATTTCTAGTCCTTGTGGTTTGGTTCCCACAACTAGGAAGGAGCATTGGTCCCTCCAAGATTTTTTTTATGTGTCACCAACCACAAATTGATCCTCTGACTTGGAAAAGGATGTGCTTGTCATATTCACCCTAGGGAGTGGATTTTTGATCTATAGCAAATAGTAGATCCTGTCATCATCTATTCTATGCTTATTTTTATTTTCTTGATCTCTTTTAATTTCCATGCCCAAAATGAAATTTATTGCACCTAGATCCTTCATGTCAAATTTAGAAGACAATTGGGTTTTCACTTCCTAGATGATTTTCCTATCATTTCCAATTAAAATCATATCATCTACATACAAGACTAAATAAATTAGGTGATCACCAACTCTACAATACACATAATGATTCACTGTTCTCCTTGTGAAGCCAAGTCCTTGTATATATGTATCCAATTTTTGATAAAACATCCTTGGTGACTGCTTCAATCCATACAAGGACTTTTCAACCTACATACCAATATTTTGTTATGCTTTAGAGAAATTCCTTCTGTTGCTTCATGTATATGTCTTATTCTAGATCCCCATGTAATAATATTGTCTTGGCATCCATCTGTTCTACCTCAAAATCAAAAGGAATAGAAATAGATAAAATACATATAATAGAAGCTAACATTGCAACAAGAGATAAAAATATCACCAAAGCTAATTCATTTCACTTGGGGATAACCTTTTTCTACTAACTGAGCTTTATATTACTCCACCTTTTATTTTTCACTAAACTTCTTCTTGAACACCCATTTGATACAAATGAGTTTTATTCCATCCAATAACTCCACTAGATCCCAATCCTCATTCTTGTCTAAGGTCTCCATTTCTTCAACCAAGGCCTTTTTCTAGAGTTTCCCATCCTCTAAATCCATTTCCTCCATAATGGTTCTATGATCATCATCAATAATAAGTAAAGAAGAATTTGAATGTAAATTAGGTGGAGTATACCTCCTGACTACCTTATTTCCTAAGTTGATATCCTCAAAACTTGAGTATGTGGTTCTTCTTCTTCTGATTCTCGTTCTTTTGTAGAGTCTGAAACATCATCCTTTAGTTCAAACTCTAAATTCTTTGGTTATTTATGCCTCGACATGACTTCTTATTTGATAAAATATTTCACTTCTCTAAGTAGCACATCTCGACTATACACAACCTTATTTGTTTCTGGGTTCCAAAGCTTGTAATATTTCAAACTGTCATTACAACTGATAAAGATGCACCTTTTATATTTGCATCCAACTTCATTTTTTTCCTTTGGAACGTGTACATATGCATCACAACCAAATACTGTAAGAGTTGTGAGAGATGATTTCTTACTAGTCCATACCTCATGTAGAGTCTTATCATCCAACATTGATGAGGGTGATCTATTTACCAAGTAACATGCAATATCCAATGCCACTACCCAAAATTATTGTCCTAACCTAGCGCCACTAAGCATGTTCCTTGCTTTTTCATCAATATCCTATTCATCCTTTATGAAACTTCATTTTATTGAGGTGTGTATGGGGTAGTGTTCTGCCATGCTATATTAATTTTTTTTATAGAAATCTTCAAATTCCTTTCCGCAGAACTCTCCACCATTATTTGTCCTCAACGCCTTTATTTTCTTTTCTATTTGATTATGCAGTGGAGCCTTCAATTATTTAAATCTATTAAATACTTCAAATTTATTCCTGAGGAAATATATCCATGGTTTGCTCGAGAATTTATATATAAATGAGACATAGTACAAAAATTTACCTGATGGAAGAATTATCATAGGTCCAAACACATCAATGTACATTAGTTGTAATATTCCCTCTACCTTCTTAGCACCAAAAGAGAATATCACTTGATTTTGTTTCCCATATAAGAAATGTTCAGAAAAATCAAAATCCATAAAGTAATTAGACATGCCTTCTACCATACCATTACCATGTAGTATTCAAATTCCCTTCTCTTTGATGTGTCATTGTCTTTAATGCAGAAACATAGTTTTTTCTCTAGAAGCTGCAAGATTTATTCCTTATTTGTCTTTAATGTGGAAACATAGTGTTTTCTCCTGAAGCTGCAAGATTTATTCCTTATTTTCCTCCACTCTCAGGAACAAAAAAACGGTTGCGCCCAACACTAACAATGTTTCCTAATAACTTATACAAAGTTCCAATCCAAAATCCCCTCAACAATACCACTACTTAAACCATCCTGTATGATCCTTTCCAAACATTGTTTTTACACTTGCATTTCTCATACTGCTTACATAAATTAAATTTCATGTTAATCTTGGGATATGTAGAACACTAGGGAGTTTCCTAGTCCTTTCATCCATGAGATTCGACTTGAATTTTCCTTGTCTTATGATTCTAGATCTCAGTTCATCTCCCAAGATAACATCACCACCATTGAATCTTTCATACTCGTAAAACCATTCCTTGTGAGGAGTCGTATCGAAATATGCATCAACCATGCTCATGATCTACCTATGTAGGTAAAGAGGCCAAGTACACATCCCCTCCTTTTATGAAGTTTTTTCTTCTATTGAAGGAGTATCTTCTGATCCCTTCCCTTTCTCTACAATTTTAGCTTTACATTCTTTCTTGTAATGACCTTGTTTTCCACATATTCAACATACCTTTACAAATTTTCTTAGAGATTTTTATCTTCTTCTATAGTTAGATCTCCCACTTGAGGACTTATTTATATTTACATTTTGTTAGCATTCTCTTAGAGACAAGGCATCTCAATTATGGCCTTCAATGCTTTTCCGTCCCATGTATTATGAAAACAAGGATGAGACTATGTCATTGAAATTTAAGGTAGTTTCATTACTACTTCTGGAAACAACCAGACTATCCAATGAGTCTGGTAGGGGAAATAACAAACTAATGGACTTATCCTCATCTAAAATATTAATATCAATAGATAATAGTTCACTCACCATTGTATTAAAGGCATTTATATTCTCTATCATTGTGTCTCCATCATTCATACTCATGTTATACATATTTTTTGGCAGGAACAATTTATTCACCAATGACTTCAACTGATACAAATCCTTGAAATTGTCCCATAAATCCTTTACAATTGATGAGTCTCATCAATAGCTATATTTTGAAGATCATAATGTCAACCTCCAGCCTTAAAACTATTCTTGTCTTATATTAATTCACATTTTTTTTTATATTATGCTTTATAAGAGGAGTAAATGGTGTTTGTCATAGTATGTGGCCTAATGTGGTTTAATTGCAGGAAAAAGAAGCATTTTTGAGGCAATTACTATGCAAGGTCTTGATGGAGACAACCCGGATATAATATAGGGGGTTTTACTACCTCCTTAACTCACTAACTTGGTCTGGGATCACAACATTCTCTCTCACTAGTTTGAATTCATTGGCAACTGAGTGACTCCTAGTCCAAGTGAAGCTTAGGAGGGATAAGATACACCATTTATGAGATCAAGGAGGGAATCACTCCTATTTTCAAGGGAGTTGCTATCATCTACCCTTTTATATAAATAAACAAGAATAAAATCTCATTAGGATTCAAAGCTTTTATTCATCTAGGTGTAGCTATTGATCTTGACGTTTGACAATGCCATTTTGAAATTTTATGTGATGTATGAGATCTTTACTTTGTGATAATGAGAAGTTGGAGATTAAGCTACATCTAAGTTAGTTTCAGAGGGCTAATACCCTTGGGTTTGCGACAAACCCAGAGGATTTGGTCCCTCTTTTTGTACTTATGTTTTGCTCTTGATTCCAGGTAATTCATGTTTTCTTTCATTTCAGTAGAGATTAAGCTACAAAAACCTATCGTTGAAAGCTTCTACATGACCTCTGTTATGGGAGAATGAGTGGAAGGATTCACAACCTCAATCCAAAAATATTGTGTTTATGATTTCTTGGAAATAGATGAATGTGATTTTTTATACTTTACATTTTCTTTCTGGAGCTTAGAAGTCAATTTCGTGATTAGATTAATGTTATGGCATAAAATATATCTTATTAAAATTCAACTCATCTTTTCCATCATAGGTTATATCATTTTATTAACGATCAATGTATGTACGCATGTGATTGATTGCAGGGATGTGTTGTTATGCAGGTAAGGGCACATTTTCCATTTCCATCTTGGACTCCTCCTTCTTCTTTTTCCACCCTCGGTTTTGTCCCAAAACTCTGTTTCCATAAATCACTTTGCCTATTAAACTTAGGACACTGTGAGAATTTATCCTAGTGTAAAACATACCTCTAAGAGGTGTTTCACTTGGATAGGGGGCTCAAACCAACCTCCCTTAATTCTCTTTAACCTCCATCCACTTCTCCATACCCTCAACACATCATTTTCACCCTAAAAAGCCACTCGAAATCCCTCTTGTAGAATTATAGGCCCTCCTGTAGCAATATAGGACCTCCTGTAGAATCAACTTGTAGCAAGATTGTAACATCACTTTTATTCACCAGTTTTGATCCCCACTTCAACTTTAGCTCATTCAACATGAATAATTACCCGTAGCTATGATTTGATTATCAGGGGAAACTCCTAGGCCACTCCCACCATTTCTTTTCCTCACTGCAAAATAGAGTAGAGTTAGTTTTTTTGAATCACAAGTATGATGCAAGTTAGATTTATGATTTTAAAGCAAGTGTGAACTAGGTATATGATACATTCAATTATGTTGTTAGTTTCATGAACTATGAAAGATAAAGTAGCTTCCTTTCTACAAGTAGATTTTGTAGTTTGATGAATTTTGCAAGAGAAAATAGCTTTCTTTCTACAAGTAGATTGGCTCTTGTTATTTCATGAATAGATTAATTAGCATCTACAAGTTGAAGAAATGGAATTTCCACTTTCATAGTTAGAATAAGTTTTCAATTGTGTTTTCATCAACAATATTTCATTATAGTTCAGTAGGAGGAATGGTCTCTGAGCACTTTGATCAAACGTCATGACTAAGGGTGGCATGAGTAGAATCCAATCTATTGTGCATATAGCGCTGTTACATATAAGTTTGTATGAAACCTGGGTTGATAATTTTAGTTGAGGATCCTGTTAACACCCAGGTTGTTCCCTTTGACTCCCAAGGGAATACGGCCGGGGTAACCACTAACCAAGCTTTGGATTACAGATCCTAGCCAAACTGTAATCAGAGAGGGCTCTCTCTTTAAGATTTATCTCTGTTTTGTGAGGATTTTAGGCTAGTTATGAGTTCGGTTTTTTGTTTGAGGTTTTGGTTGTGAACTCTTGATTGAGAAGGGCATGAAATGTTTGAGGGATTTCTAGTCCATTGGGCATATGGGGTCAGAAATTGGGTAGGTCCTGATGTCTGTGATGGAGAAGGATTTACTGCAGAGCTAGACAGCTATTCATGATACAAATTTTGGTTTATAAATGAAACAGAGTGAAATGGAAACTTATATATAGTGTGACTGTAAGTTGAGAAAGGGCAGAATCTATTCAGTAGCATCTAAGAATTACTGCACAGAAACTGTCAAAGATTTATAGTAATTTGGAGCATTTAAGAATTCCAATTTAACAGATAAACCTGAAGAAAACATTTATAACAATGAAAGATTGAATTCAGGGTGTCTCCATGGACAAATCCTGAGTTATTCTTCTTCTTTCTTGTTGAGATTAGACCACATATGTGAGAAATGAAATACACAAAAATACAACACAGACAGAGATAGAGAAACTTATTGTATCAAGCTATAGCACTAGAATTCTGCAGCATTCAATGGTTCCAACACAGCATACATCAGAAAGACAATCTTTGAACTCTTGCAACTTCTTTGTATTATCTCTCCAAAATATAGCCGAGTTCTCTTTTTGAACAAGTAACAACAACCCCTGCAAGCTTATGCGAGGGGGAATATATACAATCGGTTCTACAAATATCTGAACCGCTGAGTCATTTGATAATTAAATACACTCACCAACTTTACAAAATAGCAGATAAAGAAGTTATTACTGCTCTTAAATACAAAATGAATGCTCTTTAATTCTGTCAGAAGTCCTTTTTGACCTTTGGAGGCCACTGAGTCGGTTGAGCGTTCTGCATAAATGCTGAATGATGTGTCTTTATGGCTTTGTCATGCTGTAGCTTTCTCGGCCCTGTCATCTGTAACTGTCAGTGCTGCTTTAGTGGCCGAATATTTCTGCTGAGTTGGCCCAGTCCATCTTTCTTCAGTCATACTGAATGCATCAAATTTTCCTGTACATGATGACTTGTGTTTTTTGATGAAAAAATTTGATGAAAGGCTTTTGATTACAGTATCAACTGTATCATTTTGGTCCACCATTCTTGTGTGGGCAATTGATGTCTCAAAATTGCATCCAAGGTCTCATCTGCCTCTGTATATTTGTAGAAGTTTGGAGGCACTTCAAACAAATTCTTGATCTCATTCATAATAAAAAACAAATTCTCTACTCTATCATAGAGATTTTGCCCAGATGCTGGCCCTGTTTCTTCTGAAGTACTTGGTCTTACAGTGATCTGATTTGTAGCAAATGTGTTGACCCTCTTTGCATAGTTCTCATGTGAAAGTAGCCTACCTGCGCTGTTCAGTAAGCCAGGAAGACCTCTGCCTTGTAGTGCTGCAAACTTGTCCATGAACTTGTTTACTTCTGTCTGCATGTCCTGGCTTCTTCTTTCCAGTTTTTGTACCAGGCTTCTTAATGTAAGGACCCTCTTTATCAGCAAAATGGTTTCAGTTCTGTTGGGAATTCCCATTGCTGCCAGCTGAGGACCTGTACGGTTATTGAGCACATTAATCATTCTATTGGCTACATATTGGCTACCTCAGGCATGTTGCCTAGAGATGTTCTTGCTCTCTGGACTTCTCTGTGTGCCTTTCCTATGAGCTCCATTTGCTCATGAATAGTCTCAATGTACTGCCATTGATCTGTGATTGATTGGCCAATGTTGGCCCATAAAACTATCTTAAGCTCAGCCACCACTTTGTCAAGGGTGAGCTCCTTCTCTAGCTCCTTTATCTTCTCCTTAAGGGCCTTTATTTCCCTCCCTTTTTCTGCCACATTTTGCTTTGACTTGTCATATTTTTCATTGAGCTTAGCCAAATTCTCCCTGGCTTCATTTAACTCTGCCATTTGGGCTTCTAGGGCCTGAATTTCATTCTTCAGCTTCTGCATATCAAGGCTTGGAGCCTGCTCTGTTGTTGGTGCTGGTGCTGATGTAGATGGTGCTGCCTGAGCTGTCTGTTCTATAGGAGGAGCACTAGTTTGAGGGGGTTCCTCAAGGTTGATTATTTGTGGAGGGGGCTATGATGTTTGGCCTACTTCCCTCTGTTGTAGGGTTGCCTGCAGTGCTGCCTCTGATTCTCCCAATTTCTCCTGTGTCTGGATTAGCTGTTTGTATAACGATACCAGCATAGCTGCTGCATCTTGGTCATGTCTCAGCTGAGCAACCTCTTCCATTTGTGGGTGAATAGTTGCTGGGATCTTAACCATTTTTCTTAGTGCTGCCATATCTGCATCTCTTAGCTTCAGCAGCGCTTGTACAGCCTTGTTGTCCTTGGGATCATGCCCAAGTTCTATGATTATATCCTCTAAAGCTTTGATTCGGTTGTCCTTTGCTTGAGAGGATGCTTTCTCCAACTCAAGTTGGGCAGTTGTATTGTTTAGGCTATTTTCCAGCCTAAGATTTACCAATGTTTTGTCTGCTAGAGTGGCATACACCATCTCACCCGTTTGCTTATGCAATTCAATCTGATCCATAGGGTGGATGTCTTTTGCAAGGACCTCAAGGTTGGTCCTTATGTAGTCTGCAGCTGACTGTGGCTGCAGCATGGTTGGCATGAAATGACTCATTACCATTTTGCCCTCATGTACATCATATGCAGACATCAACCTCTGTTGGTTTGTAGGAGCCATCTTTAATAAGTGGTTGTAGAGCTGTATCTTGAGTGGCTCATTCCTCTTTTTGATATCAATAAATTGTTGTTTGATGCCTGCTTCAGCTCCCCTTTGGTGGCTTGAGGAGCTGACTTCTCCTCCAACTGTCCTTTCATGTTCCTGCTGAAAGGAACTTGCAGATGCTTCCATGCTTGGTGGGCCCATGCCCAAAGATTGCCCAATAGGCATTTCTTCCTCAGAGAGGGGATTCATTCTGTGCCTTTTCTCCCCTTGACTTATAGATGTGGTGAGGGGAGTCTCCTGCTCTGTATTCCTCTTCTTTCCCTTTTCTTATTTTTGTGGAGTCTGTAGTAATGAGGCCTCCACTGTCTTTTCTTGCCTAGGGGGCACATTCTCTTGAGCCTGTTGCTCAGTGGATATTGGGGCTTCAGGTGTTTTTTCTTGCTGCTGTACTTGCTTCCCCTCTTTTCGCCCTCCTTCTTGCTGTTCTACCTGTTTTTCTGCTTGCTTTTCTGCCATAGGAGGTGGCTGTTCTTGCTGATGTGCTGTTGAAGATGATGCAGCTGCTCCAAGCTGCCTTTGGTATGAAGAGGAAACCTGCCCACAAGTTTCCAAGTCAGCCTCTTTCTCAATATTTTTTGCTTCTCTTTGTAGTATTTTCTCTCTAGTCATTGGCTCTTCTAGGGTGCCCTGTTCCCAACTTAGTAGATTGGCATATTTCTCAATATGAGGCAATTTAATGTGAGCATAGCCACCCAATTTATGTTTTATCCTCCTGAGAGAAATGAAATGATTAGGGTCATAAGGTACCCATTTGGAACTAGTTTCTAATCGGAGGCCCTCTAGGATCATATCTGCTTCCTTCCATCCCTCCTCCCTTATGTTGTAAAGGAAAGGGCCTAGCTGGTTCCTGACTTTTAGCTGCACTTTCTTGTTTTTACTATGGAAATGGATTTGGTCTGCATTTCCAAACTGTCTGAAATATTCCAAGGCAAAAAGTCTCATAGGGACATATCTTGGCAGCCTATAAGGGTTCAGCTCACAGCCATATACTCTGATCACTTTATGGTGTTGGTAAAAATACCAATCACCAATGCTGTAGGACTTAGAGAGATGGATAATTCTTTGCATTTCCTCAGTTAATCTCGGAGGAGGAACACCATATAACAAAGTCATTGCTGTATGAATGAAAAGGTCTATGAATTCACAGTATGTGTATGGTGAACGGGAGGTGCAATGAAAAACTGAGGTCCAAAATACTACAGACCTTGGATTCCCCTGGGCATCAAGTTTCTTGAGGGGAATGGGGAAACTGTCTGGTTGATAAAATAGGAACAGATGATAGATGTATGAGGTGTATCTGAACACCTTTTCCCTTTCTAGATTCATCAGTTGCTCATGAATCTTGTTTGCAATATATTCAGCATAGTCATAGTGCATAGCAGGAGGCTTCCCAGGAGAAAATATGGACAACATGGCCATTATGGTATCATCAACATCTTCAACTCCCTTGTAGCCCAGGACATAGCTAATGAAATCCACCAGCATCCTCCCCAAGTCATTGAGATATGGATGTCCAATAGGAGGTGTTCTTAGAGCTTCAGAGCTTGGCTGAATAAATAACTGATTAATTTTGATGATTTGGGCACTGGACAGGTTCCCCCCCTTCTTTAGTAAATCTAACATGGAGAGAGGAGTCAATGGTCTTGCAGAATGAAAGTTGAGCATTTGATTTATGGCCTCAGGGGTGATATGGAACAAGATTGCACCTGAGGGATTGAGAACAGATCTCTGACATGGATCATAGCATTCACAACATCTATGGATCAAGTCTGGAAGGGCATTGACTTGAGGGAGGTTGTAAATGGGCAAGTTGGAGTCCCAAATCCCTAAAATATCAGCTCCACTGAGGTGCTGAGCTTTCAATTCATTTAGCATATGAATATTATACTTAGAATTTATTGGGAACCAGTCTAACATCTGATAATCAATATCTCCTAGGGCCTTCCATTCTAACTCTCTTTGTGGGGCATTCAGAGGTTAAATATTCAGGGCTACTGGTGTTTCCATGGTTAAGTAGTGCTATGACTTGTATTAGAACTGGTGTTACTAAACAGAGCAACACAGAGGAGTATTTCTGGAACAGAGAGGTGAATTGCAAAGGAACAGAGGGAAAATGGCAGTGACAGCAATTGAAATACTGCACAGAGGACTGATAGAGCAAACGACAGGCCTGAAAAAACTCTCTTCACGGTGAATTAGAGCAGATCGGGTCTTTAGTTCACGAATGCGCGAACCAGTTGTAAATTAAGGTAAATTTCGCTAAATGCAGGTTCTGTAACGGAATTGTGACCCAACAGTTGAAAATAGGTATTGCTTGCTAGAGTTTGCCGGTAGGTACAGTGTTCTTCACTCGTTTAAGCTATATTTGGAGAATTATGGACAAAACCAGGCTCAGAGGGAACAATTTGGATAAATACCTTGCGTTTTGCCGGCAATGGTTACAAATGCAGGTGTAATGGACGCGCCCATGGTCTCTGTAGCGATTTCTGCAGGTTGGCGCTTTTTTGGTCGTAAAATGCATGCAGGGGAGCAATAGTTGTTTTTGCAAAAAGTGAGAAAAACACGGTTTTTTGGCGAAAATATGGATTTTTGGAACATTGGCGCTTTTTTTGGATGACGTCAGCATGACGTCATCAGGTGGGGTCAGGGTCGGGTGACGTCAGTATGATGTCATTGGGTGAGGTGGCAAGCTGTGAGTGGTCCACGGGGATGTGTAGCTGGCGGACATGTCGGAGTGCTAGCGGGCGGGGGCGCTGATGCGGCGGTGAGGTGGCCTGATGTAGCAATGGCGTAGGCGCGGCGGGACCAGCGGTAAACCAGAAATGGTAAATGGTATTTCTCGGACCGCTATTGATACGGTCGTGGATTTGTCAGAGGGCGACCCGAGAGAATTTGGGGGTGACGCGTGGCGGAGGCCTGACGTCACCCTCTGACAGTTTCTCGGGCGATAAAGGCAGTACATCGGGACCAGCCCGATATGGATAAGGGCCGTCGGATGAAGATTCCCGGATCTGACGGTTGACGGGTCATCAATTTGTCAGGGCGATACGACAACGGGCGGGAGAATAAAATAATATTTTTTGTGAAATGCGCGCCCGGTGGAAACTTTAGAACAGTGGGTTTTCAAACTGTGTTACGGGCAAAATGATTTATGCGCGGATTTATTAACAAAGCCGGATTAAGGTTATTAATCCAAGCTGATCTTGAATTAATCCCTGGATTAATTTTGGTGCTCTTTGGGTCGCGTTCTAATGTTTTAACGCTTAAACCCTTTAAAACCAAAATTAGAGCTATAATGCTCGGGGAAGGGGATACATAGGTATTTTTGGGGTTTTTTGCATAATTCACATAGTAATAAGGGGAATAGGGGGTATAGGGAGTTACATAGTAAAAGTTAGGGGTTAATATGAGTGGAAGAGGTGGATTGAGAAGTGGAAACTCTAAGTTTTATATGGAATCAACTTAGTTTAGGAAGTAGATCAAAATGAAAAGAATTTTAGACAAGAAATGTGGCTCTTAAAGAAACAAAAACCAACACAAGACCTTGGTTACTTTCATGAACATGGCTGGCAATGGGATGTTAGCAATGAATGTGAGGGGGGAGATTAGAAAGTTAGACATGCTCCATTGTGTTGCTGCAAATGATAGGGAAGAGGAGCTTCTCTTATCCATTGATGCTTCATTTATGTTGGACCAACAAAATTCAGTTGAAAGGAATGACATTTTTGAACCCCATCTACCTACCCATCTACTTGCCTAGCATTTTTTGTTTCTTCATGGAGGGTGCAGTTAGACTTGCAGACCCTCATGTGCCTTTTCTTTTCCTTTAGCTTTTTTCTTTTGATTTTCTATCTAGAACTACCCTTATTGCTTCCAAGGCCCCAGATTAAGCAGTTGGGAACCTTAATTCTCTACCTAACTAGTGGTCTGCCAAGATTAGACAGTTTGGACAGACTTCTTTCTCTATTCTATAACAGGAAATTGAAGCATGGCATGATCCAGATTAGGCTGTTGGACCATCCATCAAAATTGAGTCAATATCAAGCTTATGTACACACATTGTCTTCTCTTGGAAATATGGGATCTTTGCATCACCAAAGCAGAGCATATTTGGAACTTTTATTTGCCCATCATGAAATATGAAACCTATTGGTATAGGTATCTAACAGATCCATTGGTAGTTGCAACATTCTTGGTGAAATATCAGGGCTCACCACTTTTTGGCACTGTTTTCAGGGAGGTGTCTAAGTAGATGTTGTTTATGCTTGAGATTTTTTGTTTTGTTTTGCATATAGTTTTTGAAAAAGTGAAAAATAAAAATTAAAAAAAAAATTATTTCATGCCTCGTAGGAGTAGGGATAATCAAGGAAAATTCTTACCAAAAACCCCCATACCCTCAAGTAGTCAACCTTCACTCTTCTTCAGTGACTGTGAGGTTCCCTCTCTGGCTACAGGGGAGTTAGAAGACACTCTAAGTGAGCAAGCTGAAATTTTTGAAGAACCTATTGGGGAATAATAATAACCCACTTCACCTACCCAAAGTATGCCTAAAAACATCGATGCTGAGGTTTTCCCTTCCACAATTCCATAGCTTAACCTATGAGTATCCTAACACCTTCATGTTTGAATTTGTTGTTGTTTGTAAGACCTATGACTATTCCTTTGATGATAAGAAGTTGAAGCTCTTCCCCTCTTCCCTTAAAGATGCAACCTTGCATTGCTTTATGGGTTTTCCTAGTGGTAGCATCACTACCTAGGCCCAAATGCAATAGGCCTTCAATAGCAAGTACATGGACTACTGTAGGTCCAAATAAACCAAGGAATAAATCCTTAGGATGACTCTTGGACATGATGAATCCCTAGAGGACTATGACTAGAGATGTAAACTCAGTTATAGAAGGGCCAACTCTACCCTTGTTCATGAGTCACTCAAGCTAGTTCTTCTCTGAGGGATCGGGGAGGATATTTTGGAAACCCTAAAAATGTTGTCTAGAGTATATATCTATCAGTTATCATATGATGGCATCAAAATTGTATTAAAGAATCATTTTAGGGCTGCCAAGATGAAGGGTAGGGCTAGTCAAGGTTTGCTTTTTTCCTCTCCCTCCACAACATCAATCAAGAATGAGATAGGGAACCTATTGGAGGATTTCAAGAGTGAAATGTTGCATACCTTTGGATTTCAAATGGATAACATTAAAATAAAAAGAAAGGAGGAAGCAAAAGGGAACTAGGTATTTCTTGCACTAGATGAACCAAAAGACATCCTAGGAATGAATGACCATTGAATGTCATAGAAGTCTTCCTAGTTTGTAAAGAAAATAATGGAACATACATATTCCCTTCTTTACCGGGACTAAAATTTGTATACCAAGGGGCAAAAGGTGGGCCAAATAAACTTTGCTTCATTAATCAAACAAGAGTTCAAGGACCTCAATGATATCAACAAGGCATGTGAGGTGTACACTAATATTATTACAATCCAAATCAGAATGAACCTTTGCAACCTTGGTATTCTTCCACTCATCCATCCTAGTCCACAGCTCCTTCTTAGCCTTACGCTCCTCCATATACTCCTCAACCTATCAACCATCCTTTTCAACCATATCCACCCCAATATTCTCAATGGGGCAACCTATCAGAAGATTGGAGGCCTCAAGTCAACCAACCTCCTTCTTTACTGCACCACCCTAACCTCAACCATAACTCACTCATCCTACTCCACCTAAGAAACCTCAAATTCTTGCTCAACCTAATCCGAACTTGAATAACAAGTACAAAAGGTCTACAGTGGAGAGAGATCCTACACTGCTTATGTTGTGGAAATCCAGGAGATCAAACTTCAGTCTAGGAGAGTGATCCCAGATAATCAACCACGTTCTCCACTTGAAGAGCTTGAAGAAGAGAAGGAAGAGAGTTACCCTTAAATCAATCCACCTCCCTTTCTTGAGAGTTTGATCCACCTTAGCCAACACACCCCATAAGAGGTTGAACTTCTTGGAGAATTGAAGGACTTGTGTGTTATGATCCCTCTTCTCCAGGCCATTAAATATGTTCCCATCTATAATGATATTATCAAGGAGAAATATTTCAAAAATCATGGGAGAAGAAAAAATGGAAATGTACTTACTACTTGGTGGGGTGAATCAATAGTGACTGTGTTTCTTAACTTTTGTATTTCTTTTTCATTTACTAAACACATTCACACATTATTCCATTAGTATATTAACCATGAAATAAAATAGAAAATTCCATGATCATCATATGAAATCCATAACATAACCAAACAATCACATGCACAAAGGACATAAGGATATTTGGTGGAAAACCTCCCTCCAAGAAAAAAAACCACCCTTTGCTGTTGTTGGGAACGAGTCCCATGGGGTCAATTTTGGGGTTAAGAGCCCAAGTTTTGGGGCTAAAGACCCATGTTTTGTATAAAGAATGTAAATTCTACACATTTTGTGGTTACGAAGCGTGAAGATGTAAATAGTCAAAAAGGGTTTCCGCCCTTAGTTTAGATAACTTGTGTCCGCTTGATGAGATCTGCCCTTGGTTCGCGGGCCATGGGAATGTATAAAAAGGGAGTCTTAGAAGAGTCTAAGGCAGTAGTTAGTATAGTTCTAAGAAATTTTTGGGGCTGTGAAAGCTAAGAGTAAAGAGTCTTAGTGTAGGAAGAGGCTCTGCACTTGAGTGCATAGAGGCCTAGGGTATAAGTCTACAGTTGAGTGCACAGACCCCTGCAACTGTGTGCGCAGGGAAGTTAGAGTCTGTATTGAAGATCTGAACCATCAATAAAGAGAACTATTCTGGATATCTCTGTGTACGAGTTATTTTACTTCTGTTATGAATGTTGCGATTATGTTATGTTGAATACTGGGTTTATAATTTAATGCTATATTGATGCGTGAATCTATCTATTTTACTTCATCATATGAATGTAAGTAAGAACATTTTTTTACACTAAGATAATCATAATGCATGTTGAAGTTAAGCAACACTTAAGCTAATCGGGGCAGACATAGAAGTAAGGATAATTACAGAGGTGCATAAGTGTCTAAATTGGCTATTTAGGGTCCGTGAAGGACGATTTGGGACTTTTGTGAAGGTTTTAAGGAAGAATAAAGGAAGTACATTGATAAGCCCTAAAGGGCTTATAGGTTTGTGCAAAGGAAGGGTTAGGTTATAAAAGCGACATCACAACCATCTCAGGGTGTGGAAACTTGGTTCCATCATCCCCCCATACTGCTTTGGGTGAGGCTTCAGTCTGCGCTCTACGAAATGATGCCGAAAGGGCCAGTAGTGTAGGGATTTTCTTGGCTAATTAACGCTGAACTTAGGTCAGCGCATATCAAGCCAACAATTGTTGCTATTACTCGCTTGTAATTTCATTAATCAAAAATATCATTTACATAAAAGTGTCACCAAACTCCCATTGGACTATGAGAATGCCACTTCCTGTTACTAGATACCTACACCCATAGGCAAGGGACACCTATCCCTTCTTCACCAAGCTATCTTGATATGTTGACCAATAGGGCCACATTTCAGAATATTTCAAACTAGGACCCATGCACAAAGCAATGACAACTTTCTTTCATCAAAATCATCTCAATCAAACAATCTAAACTCTGCAAATACAATGACTGCAACTCAACTAAAATCATTACAACTTCCACTAACAATATAATTCCACCCATACACTCACAATCATCCACATACCACTCTCAACACACATAGCCATAATACATTAGATGCAAATAGTCAATATGCAATCTAAAATAGACAACATAAACATGAAATATTGTTAGAGCTATGTGAAATAACTCGATGCCCTAAATACACAAATAAAATAGTCATAACCAAGGAGTTACACTCTCCTCATCTCCTCCTCCATCAAGCTCTTAATATCTGCAATAGAAACATGCCCCGAAGACAAGCATTAGCCTCTAAAATTCTTCTGCAACTGAGCACTTGATCAGTAGGCTCTACATAGGCTTTAGCTCTATAATATGAGCACTCAGTAACATCACAAATGCTAGAGGTTCTCCTCTATTTAAAAAAATTCTCCATATTCTCCAATACTCACTTGATTAATGTGTTCACACCTGAAACACTTAATTCTCCAGTTGATTTAGTCAATAGACACTTCTCCATGAAATTACAATTAATTTTCTCAAAATGAAATTCACGACATAGCTGAGGAGTGCAAGAAATCTAAAGAAAACCCATCTATAGGCCCAATCTCTCCCATAGCACATTTTCCATTCAAATGGGACCCTTGGACACTCCCATAGGCTGCTATGCATGGGATTAGAGATTCCAGTGCTCCCACAGGACTCTGTGCATGCGATTGGGTAGGGGATGAAGGAAAAACATTGTGCCTTCAATCGAAATTGCCTCAAACTTGTTCCATAGCTTGTCGATCCTTTGTAGGTCCCCTAGAAGTCACTGGAACCTCTACAACACTCCATCAATCCACTGGAGTAGCTCCATCACCATCACAAGTCAAACTAGGTTGAATTCGATGCCATCCATCAGTTGCACTAGCTCTCAAGCCATCAAACTTCACCACAACTACTCCAACATCTGCAACCATCAAAGACATATCATGAAACTAATCATACAAGATGAGAACCATCCATACACACACCAAGTACCATAACCATGCTTGTCCACATCCTACCAAGGCATCCATCAATCAACCTCATATCAAACACAAGAATGGTAGACAAAGCATCATATACATGGAGACATAGCTAACCAAACCAACAACGCTATCAGAGCACCTACAACACAAGCATATGTCACAACAACCATGCATAAGCCAAGGCCAATACCATCAAACATCTCAAGCATCATATGCATACCATCAAGATTCGTACTCTGCCATGTTGACATCAATTCCAACATCTCATTGCAACACTCATCATCTCATCACAATTAATGCATGGAGACTCCAACATCATGCTACTAGGTTGACATCAATTCTAACCAAACAAATCATCACAACATTAATGCCAACAAATATTCCTGAAATATCTAGACCCTAGAATCCTAGTAGTGGATGTGCATATTGATGGCCTTATATTCACTAATACCTTAATTTATCTGTGGGTTGCAATCAATGTGATGACTAAGTAAACCATGCTAAAGCTAAATCTCCAAGGGGATTTGAGGAAGACCACCACAGTGTTGTAGCTTACAGACAGATCCACAGTAGATCTTGAGGTAGTTGTTGAAGATGTTATGGTCTCCATTGATTCTTGGGAATATCCTACTAATTTCCTAGCTCTCCATCCTAAACCAAGTTAATGGCTATCCTCTAATCTTAGGAAGACCATGGTTGGCCACTGCTGATGCCAACATTAATTGTAGGGATGGGAACATCACCATTAACAATGGGCATTTATCAAAACAATTTGCATTGTATCCTCCTGCTCAACCTTCTATTGAACATGACTTACTCTTGTGGTTAGAAAAGGAGAAAGATGATGAAATGTATCACACCACCCCTTACCCAATCTACACTCTAGATACTATTACAAGAGGGGAGCAATCTAATGAAGATGACCTCATCGATCATATGCTTCAAAACCAACCTCCCACTCCCATACTAATTGATGAGTTGATGAAAGAATCTGGGATTAGTTCTTGGACTAACTTATACCCTATTGACTCAAGTCTAGAACATGTCAATATTGTAGAGTTTGGCCCATCCAAATCCTTAAAGATCAACCCTTCTCTTTCAGCCAAACAGGAAGAGCATTTGTGCAATGTGCTGAGGCAACACTTGGATGCTTTTTCTTAGGATTATAAGGAAATGAAAAGTGTGCATCCTTCAATTTTTACTCATCACGTTTACGATGAGGGATTCAAGCCTATGCGCTAACCCCAGAGAAGGATGAAACCAACTCTTAAGGACATTGTGAAAGAAGAACTACAAAATCTACTGGATGCAGGGTTCAAAGAAGAATGGGAAGTGGATAATATATGTTGATTACCAAGAACTTAACAAGGCTACAAAGAAGGACCATTTTCCTTTACCCTTCATTGGCCAAGTCCTAGGTGGACTTACAGGGATACAATCATTTTCCTTTCCCCTTCATCAATGGATCTAGTGCATAAAATCAAATCTAGATTAGCCCTGAAGACCAAGATAAGACCACATTTACATGTCCATGGGGTATCTTTTCTTATAAATTTCTTCAATTTGGTTTGTGCAATGCCCTTGCTACTTTCTAGAGGGAAGTTTTGAGTATTTTTGCTGAACTTGTTCATGACTTTGTTGAAATATATATGAATGATTTCACTCCTTATGGGTATGACTTCCATGAAGCTATCTCCAATATCTCCAATAAATTCACTTCACCTTTTCTTAGATTATTTGCCAAGGATTTAGACTTTTGTTGGAAAAGTAATTGTCACGAGGGCCTCGAAATGTTGAAAGAAAAATTGACCACTGCACCCATCCTTAGGGGTCCAAACTGGGAATTTCCTTTCCATATCCATATTGATGCATCAGATAAAGCTATGGGGTTTTCCTTAAGACAAGTAGAAGATACATTTACTTATGCCATATATTTCATTAGTAAGAATTTGTCTAAAGCTGAGTTGAATTACACTGTCACTGAAAAAGAACTCTTAGCTGTAGTACATTCTTTAAACATATTCAGGAACTATATCACTGGGTATCAAAATTTTGTTCATACTGATCATGCAACCATTAAATATTTGATGAACAAGCTTGATGTCAATTCCATGATAATTAAATGGTTTTTATTATTACAAAAATTTGATTTGACTATTATGGACAAACCAGGAAAATAAATTGTAGTTGCAAAATTTTTTTCGAGGTTAACCTTGCCTGTAGGTAATGAGGAGATGGTAGATGATCAAGTTCCATATGAACACCTCTTTTCCATCTAGGTGATTTCTCCTTTGCTGTTGGGAGATCCCCTCCTAATCTATTGTCCAGAGAGAAAAGCAAGATTGTAAGGAAAATCTCTCCTTTCACTTTGATTGGGGGAAATATTTTCATATCAGGACCATATTGGATCTTGAGGAGATTGGTAAGAGAAAAGGATGTATTTGAGATCCTCTCAACATGTCATGATGGACCTTGTGGGGGTCATTTTGCTGTTAAAAGGAAAACCTTTAAATTTTTACAGTATAGTTACTGTTGGCCCACTATATATCGATGAAACGATATACAACACTAGGTGTGATCAGTGCCAACTATGATTTGGTGATCAAGGGAAGCTCCTAGGCCACTCCCACCATTCCTTTTCCTCACTTCAAAACATAGTAGAATTAGTTTTTTTTGAATCACAAAACTTATGATTCAAGTTAGATTTCTTATTTTCAAGCAAGTGTGAACTAGGTAGATGATACATGCAATTATGTTGGTAGTTTGATGAATTATGTAAGATAAATTAGCTTCCTTTCTGCAAGTAGATTTTCTAGTTTGATGAATTTCACAAGATAAAATAACTTTCTTTCTGCAAGTAAATTAACCCTTGTTCTTTCATGAATTGATTAATTAGCATCTACAAGTTGAGCAAATGGAATTTCCACTTTCATAGTTAGAACTAGTTTTCAAATGTATTTTCATCAGCAAGCTTTCATTATAGTTTAGTAGGAGGAATGGTCTTTGAGCACTTTGATGAAATTTCATGACATAGGGTGGCATGAGTAAAATCCAATCTTTTGTGCATATAAAATTGTCACCTCTAAGTTTGTACAAACCTCAGGTTGATAATTTGAGTTGAGGAGGCCTTGGGAGTTGTAAAATTCCTTGTGTAATACCAAGGCTCACTAACACTTGCTTCCCATGACACATTCAATAATATTGAATTGGAGAGACAAAATTGTATTGTGCTTTTTGAATTTCAATCCAACTTCATCCAATGTTTTGTTGACATCCTTGTCAATTTAGTACCTGGATCCACAATAATCCACTAATCTCTATCCACAAACAAGTCTTTAATTTTGAGCTTTCATTGCTTAAGACTTTGTTCATTAAATTTCTTGGTCTCTATTTTTGAACTGCTTTCCATTTTGTTTCATCACAAGAATCACTCCCACATATATCCCACCATAACAAGGTCTATCACAGGCTCAAGCCAAACCCCTTAGTCTCAAAGGCATCCCCTTGGAGCCAAAATTGCACTGATATCTTATGTATGTTTTAACCTTGTATAATTAATCATTATAAATAGATTCCTAATAAAAATAGAAAACATACAATGGAAAACAGAAATTTACATAAATATTTTATGTTGGAAACCTAAACCTGAGAAAACTAGTAAGCTTTTTCTCATTATATATTTTGTACAATATTATAATACAATATACATCTTGCGACATATGAAATTCCAATCCAACTGTATTTCCATAAGAAAAAGTATAAAACCATAGGAAAAACCACCATGCCCTAGAAAACTACTTTTAGCAAAACTATGGGTCAAAAACCACCAAAACAAGATTCACAAAATTACTTAAATTGTTTTTCTTATGGCACTACTCCAAATCCCCATTTAATGGGGCTCTTTCCCCCTACATAACTGCCAACAAGAGGAGGTTGAACAATCCCGCCTAGGACCCCCATTTGTCTGTGGTGCACCTAGCTCATGCAAAGAATATAACACCTACCCAACAATTCCCAACTCACTTGAGAGTCTGGTAATTCCAATAAATGTTTCTATTTTTCCTTGAAACCCATGAAATGGTTTGATTATGATTGTATGCATTGAGATTATTAAATTCCTCTTGTATGGGTAAATATTTTGTAAGCAAGGAGACTACTATGTGGAGTAGATGCCTTATTGATGAACAAAACCACTTGTTTTATCTACATGATTGGTCTTATGGAATTAGCTATGAAATTTCATGTTGTTGTATATGTATTAAAATATTGTTCGTTCCTTCCTTATTTTAAAATTATTGTTGTTTAATACATAGTTTAGGATATATGTGAGTTTCTGATTGGGTAAAGTTTTAAGAATATACTAGTTTCCATGAGTTAATTGAGGGTACTGGGTTGATAGTGTCCTCTACAATATTGGAAAGGGATGCTAGAATACTCATATTTGGATGAGTTCCCAAATTAAGGATGTTGTATATAGAATGTATGCAAAACTAGGGATATTGTTGATGTTAAATTCCTTGACAAGAGCTTAGTTGTGGGAATGGATGGTTGACCATCATTGGGAGCCTAATCCTAGTCTATAGATAAGCAAGCCATTCAATGCTTCTTTTAGTGGGAGATCCAAAATCATCGCTCTTAAATTTTCTTAAATTTATAAATAAGACTAAGTAATCCTAGTTTTCATAAAACATTTAATGTCTAGATTTATAGTGTTCACCAATGAATACCTATTCCTTTAAAAGTTCGTTGGGATTAGCTTGGGCTCTCAACCATTACAATTTTGATTGCTAGGCTTTAAGACATTTTGTTGAAGCCAAAAATTGTTTCATTTAGTTATACAATTAAATAGAATGGATAAGAAAATACCTAAAAAAATTACCTCTTGATTTTTCCTCCACAGTAGATAGAGGAATCTTCCTATGACGTACTGTTCCAAAATCTAGTAAGTTTCCCTTTCAACTCCATGGAAAGAATGCTAGGGGCATATGTCTATTGGAGGAAAAAAAATCACTTCAGATTCTCTTTTTGATAGCTTCTATGTTGTATACGATCACTCATGAGGAAAATCACATTGAAAAAATATTAGATAAATTGAGTGTGTTGTGTTTGTCTATTTAAAAGATGGTTTACTTTATTGGCTTGGATGTGAGATCAGATTTTCTACCTCAAGAAATTAGAGAAATGAGTGATATGTGTATTCCTGTGTATATAAAAAGTTATTTTACTAGTAATGTCTATTTGGATATGTGCCTAACTATTATTGTGATTATATTTTTGATAACTATAAGTATAATTTCTCAAAATGAGTGTGCTCTACGATGATTTCTTTTTATTGTTGATACTTAGATGCCAAATATACTACTCTAAAGTTTTCTACCATTGTTTATGAGTATGGGTGTGTTGAGTGTGATAACTTGTACCTTCAATAAGTTAGATTATCCTTGGTGTTAGTTCTCTATGCACTCTTAGCGCAAACCCAATTTATTTCTATTGGTATTCAGAGTCTACTCAACATTTAACAAAAAGAAATAATGACTTAAAATAAACAATAAATAGATATTTAATGTCATAAAAGTTGACAATTTGTCAAGGAAACATCCATGGGAAAGGTAAGGATCTTATTATTAAGAGAAAAGTTTTACAATCAACTTTATAGCCTCTTCAATTTCATAGGCTTCATAAAAATGAAGTAGGATTTTCTTTGGTAATAACAACCATCATATGGTATTATTAACCAACACCGTTAGAGTAAGAATAACAAAAAATTACATAAAACTAGTTTTTATATTTTCCTTTAATTAAATTGTTGTCATTACTCTAACAATATCCATATTGAAGCATTTTGTTGATACCTTAAACTTTCCAAATTCCTTTCATCATCTCTTTTATAAGCCAAGAGAAACTAAGCACCACCATGACTTCCGTTAAGATATGCTCCATTTCCGTTAATGAACTAACTTACAAAATGGTACTTTATATCAATATGCCTAGTCTTACTATGATAAGTTGGATTTGTGGCCAGATGTATAGCTCTTTGACTATCACAAAATATATTTACGTTTTTATGCATTCTTCCAAATTCACCTACAAGATATTTCAACCAAATTTACTCTTTTCAATCACATGACACAACAATATACTCTAGTTTTTGGTGGATAAGGCAACTTCTTCCTATAGTTTCGACATCTAAATAATAGCCCCCCTTGTAAGATTAAAGACATAAATTGAAATATCGCTCCTTTTGTCCAAATTACTAGCAAAATTTGAATCAACGTAGACATAGAAATAATCATTACAACCATTAAAGTTGTTGCAAAAATCAAGGTTTCTTATAACATATCAAAGAACCCATTTCACTGCATTTCAATATCCTTTTTCTAGATTTTTCATGTACCTGTTGACACCATCCACCACATGTGAAATATAAAGTCTTGTACATACCATCATATACATTAGAATTCCTACTACATCAGCATAAGGTACATGACACATATAATCATTTTCTTCCTCACTAATAGGACATAAATATGAAGAAATCCTAAAATTGGAAGTTAAAAGGATATTGACAAGTTTCACATTATTAATCTAAATGTTCACAAGTACCTTCTCAACATACATATGCTGTGAAAACTTGAGCTTACCATTTTATCTTTCCTTGTGTATTTTAATGCCCAAGATTTGTTTTGATACTCCCAAATCCTTGATATCAAAGGTCCTAGACATATCACCCTTCAATATGTTGATATTGTCCATCATTTTTCTTGCAACAAGCATATTGTAAACATATAGCACTGAGATAACGAATATTCCAATCAAACTTTTGAAATAAACACAATCTCTATAGACACTTATAACATATTTTTGGTTCACCATGAGGGAATCAAATTCATTGTACTCTTTCCTACATGACTACTTCAAGCCATAAAATTATTTATTAATAATTCAAACTAATCTTCTTTTGTGATGTTGCAAAAATCTTAATGCATGGAAAATACCCATAACAAATTTCAAATGGGGAATTACTAATGGAACTATGGACTACTTCACTATAAGAGTGTTGTATATATACTACATTTTCATCCTAGGCCTTCATATCCTTTTGATGTAACCCCTCAAACATTACACCAATGTCTTGTTGACTACTTTTTCTTTCCAATCTACCTAAGGATTAGATGTTCTAGACCTATTCATCTTCATGTCCATATTCTCCCACAATGTAGTCAAACGTGGACTAAGAAATCTTGTGTCCCTCTCTGAAACGATGCTCCTTAGTATCCCAAAGTGCACCTAAACCTACCTAAAGAAAAAAATTGTTGATTCATTCCCATTAATGGTTTGTTTATAGGGCATCATAACACACATCCTGATAAATGTATCAACTTTGATGAATATTGTTGCATGCATGGTGTTGGCATTGATGTCATCCTAGGATGTCTACCTAAGGAGTTAACCATGGAGTCAATTGTATTGGCATTGATGTCAACAAGCTTGGAGGAATTGTCATGATGATTAGAGGGATTGGGATATGTTATTGAGGTGTGCCTGATGTTTGCAGAGCTTCCACATGTGTTGGAGAAGGATTTATGACAAATGGAAATGTTCTAGGAAGAGGGGAGGTGATTTTCCCTAAGTTAGAGAAACTTCTCTGGGATGATAACCAACATAAAGCAAGAATCTCAGCAACCTCCCTGGGTTCCAACACTATCCCTGTGATGATCATCCCTGAATGAAAGTTCTATCCCAACAATGATGCTTTTGAGGTGAAAAAAAAATTACCACATGCATGATCTAAGGAATTTCCTCATGGCATTTGATGGAAGATTCGATTGAAAGTTCATTTGGTCAAAATGGCCATTGTCCTAGTTCAATTGGTGATGATATGGTCATTGAATCAATGGATCAATTTGTTTACAAATTAGTGGAACACATTCATGATATGTAATCATTGGAGTGCATTGTTGATATAGTTTTGAATTGAATTAATCCTGCATGCGATGTGAATGCATTCATTGTGTGATCTAGTCATTTGTTGAGTTGTAAATAAATTTTTAATTGATATGGTGGAGCGTTGTGCATAATATGGAAGTCATTTTCTTCTACAATTATTTTTTTACGAATGCATGATAGTCAAGTAGTGCACATAAGAAATTTATGTAGGTAGATCTAGAGCTAAAGAAACATGATGGCATGAGCATATACAAAGCGCGATGGCTCATATCTAATGTGTGAGTGAAATTATTAGAAATCCATTGATTTGTTATGCATTTGATTGAATCTTGGCACTTGGATAAGTAAAAGGGATGTGATGGTTGAGGATAAATACTAGTACATGAATCTGCTTAGAGGTCCAAGTTGAATGCCAGAACAATGGAGTGATGTTTTAGAGATCATGGATTGTGGCAAAGTCGAGTATGTAATGCAAATGCTCAATGACAGAGTATTATGAGGGTTCCTATAGAAGAGTGTTGGGTTTGAGTTTAAGTGGGCTAATATGTGAAGATCATAGCATAGATAGAAGTGTGTTACTATAAGCGTTCTATTGAAGAGTATATAAGTTTTTCTTAACATTGTTGTTCCATGGATTATTATATTTGTGTTATGATCCTAACGTGTTGAGTAGATTGATGGTATGAGTTTTTGAATCTATGAGTCCATCATTAGTATGCTCCTAGTATATATATTGAGAGGGATTTGTATAAATGAGATATTGAGTTGTATGTATGCTTCCATCTATAATGATGTATTGAGAGTTTGATGTTCTTAGTGTATGTGACTAAGTTGAGTGAGAGATATGTTATTTTTGTAAGTGAGGGAAGATTCCTTAAGAGCTTAGTATGGTTATCAATGAGACTTAGTTATGTACGCTACTAGTTGTGGTTATGAGAATATTGGTTATTGTAGAGTTTGATATAGGAGGTTTTGTTTTATGTGAGTCCAGTATGAAAATGGATGAAACAAGACTCACAAGTTCTTATTTTGAGTTGAAATGGGCCATAGTTTCAAAATAGATGAAATTAGGTCCATGAGGGTTTGAAGGCCAGGGCCTTCAGTGCTACATGTAGAGGCTTGTAGGTAAGTGGTGGCTTTCCAAGGGAGTTATGGATTCCGGTGGAGGCCAAAGATCTTTCATAGGGAGTAGAGGCTTCCTTCCAGTAGTGGTCAAAAAACTAGTGAAGGTGGTAGCCTTTGGTATGTGGTGGTTTGCATAGTTTCTTGGAGTGGTGGCTCAAATTGCTTATGAGTAGAGGCTTGCACACTAGTGGTGGCTAGTGCATGCATATGTCAAGAAGAATTTTATTAATAATAAAGAAGGAAAAGAGGAGTATAACAACAATGGTTTTCCACCTAACATCTGGTGTTTGCCTATGTGATGAATTTTTGAAGATGTATACATATGTGTCTTGATGTTTATATTTTGTTGATAGTATATTTGATTATGGATGTATGATCTACTTATATGTTTTGCATTGATCTGTTGGTATATATGTTGTTTTGTGTTTCCTGTAAATGAATGACCCTAGATTTGAAATAAAAGGAAAAAAATTGTATTATGGAACAATATTGATTCACCCCCCTACTCTTTGTATAGTTCACACTTCCCACAAATAGTTATCCATGTCCCTTTATGGCTGTTAGTAAAC
Organism: Pinus tabuliformis; assembly: GCA_031772625.1. Lineage (NCBI taxonomy): Eukaryota > Viridiplantae > Streptophyta > Pinopsida > Pinales > Pinaceae > Pinus > Pinus tabuliformis. The sequence continues at coordinate 670,072,357 of CM062808.1, forward strand.
CTACCACAAATTCCATGGAAATTATTTGACAAGGATGATTAGGTACAAGTAAGGGGTGATATATACCATATTTCCTATTACTAAGATTATTGCTACAAAAAATCATGCACCCTCTTATGAACCTAGCTATTTGTTCTTGCATCTTGGGCCAATAGAAAGTTCCCTACAAACTTGGAGATGTGAGCCTCTCTAATCAGCCACAATTACTTACCTTTAGGAACACATAACATATCTAGCATGTAGAATAACCCATTCTAGAATTGACCATCAATTGTGTTGTCACCATCGTGCACATGATTTTGGATCTGCAACTAATGAAACCCCTCCTTGAAGTCCTCATACTTTGAATATACCCCTCTATATGCATCATGAGATAATGGATCCATGTGCATCAAGGTTCCCAAAGTTGTTATCTTTTATGTGGGTGGTGTTGAAAGGATTCTAGCCAGCTTGTTTGTCTTTCCCTCTTTATACTTAATTACTAAATGGAACTGTTTTAGGAACCCCATCCACTTGTAATTTTTGGTCTACTATAACTTAATCTAGGCCTATAGGTATTGTACTGGCTGGTGATCTATGTGAATTACTGTCTCCTTTCCCATCAAATAGTGCTTCTAATTCTTCACGAATTGCACCAGTGCATAAATCTCCTTGTCATAGGTAAGGTAGTTAAGAACTACCCCATGAAATACTTTAGAATGGTAACACACAAGCCTTCCTGACATCAAGACCACTCCCATGGTGTATTATTAGGTCCCTATACTACTAATGTCACCCCTTATTGTTATTGATAGTGTAGCCCCCTTTTTGTTATTGTTCTGCCCATGTAGTCCCCATATTGTTATTATTCTACCCCATAGAAGCCCATTATCCAAATTGTTGTGCCCTTACATTATTATTATTTTGTAGGTTCTGATTGTATTGTGAACCCTTAGAATGCTATATATAGAAAGGAGGTCTTTTCATTTGTATCATCCAAGAATTGTTCACTTATGTAATGTGAAGGAGGTTTCCCCCTCAGAGAGGCTAATTTTTAAGTCATTGGTCTATCTTTTCTTCTATTTTGTGAGTTGGTTCCATAACATTTGGTTTCAAAGCTTTTGATTCTATGGTTTTTCTATTGCAAATAGGTCATCCTGGCATTGTCGCTATAATGTTTTTTCTATGAAGGGTCAGAAGTAGAAATTTTTACCACGAGGATTCAAAATCTTGATGAACATCATGTCAAAATGGCAGATCTTAATTCTCTATGTTTTCGGATATATGGTTGAAGGAAGTAAGAGTTTTTGCATGCTCCAGAATTTCGTCTCAAATAGGTGATCTTGGGAAAATCGTCATATATTCCTCTATGAGCATCAAATTTGAATTTGGTAAAAATTGGCCAAAAGTGTACAAACTGTAGTATCTTATGTATCGTTCTAAGGGTCGAAGGTTGAAACAGTAACATGTCGTACTCAATACAATTTTTCTCTACTGAACCAGTACATAATCAGGTCATTGTGGGAGATTGGACATAGCTTTATGTTGAAGAATCCAATTTTGGTCTGATTTGAAAAATTAGAAATAAGACTCAGAGGGATACCACGGGATCGAATTTCAGATCTTGGAGGTCTACATTTATAGAGATACAATATATTCAATATCGAGCTCCTACAAATTAAGAAAAAAGTGTGTATTTTTTTTTTAATTTCATTAATTTTGTTTGAAAAATATGTTTGAAGTGATTCAAGGGGCATAGTGAAGCATAAATATCATTGTTTGATTCCAAAATGATTGAAATAAAGAAAATGGAAACACCTATTATGAAACCATAAATCTCTACTATGACACATGAAGAAGAGGAAGAAATGCAACATGATATATCAAAATTATGAGACCAACCACAACAAATGTCGCTCTCGCAAAGAGTAACCAAAAATGAAATGGAAGCCAATATGGATGGTTTGAATAATGGTTTAAAATCATACATGGAAGGTTTGAAGGATATATTAAAAGCAGACATGGGAGGTTTGAAGGATGGTTTAAAACAAGACATGGAACATTTGAAAGAAGGTTTGACAAAGTTGCTACAAGAAATTCTTCCTAATGGTGAAAAAGATATTAGATGAAACTCATGATAAGAATAAAAGAAATGTTAATCATGATTTCATAGACTCTAACACTAGATTAAAGACCCACCATATTCCAAATATCGATATGAGGAAGTTTGATGGCAAGGATCTAGTAACATGGATACTAGAGATGGATCAATATTTTGATCTCCATAATGTGCCACACACACAAAAGGTACATATTGCAACTTTATATTTAGAACCCAATCAGTTTGTATGGTATCGATGGTTTTTTTCTTGTAAACCACTTGTCACTTGCTCAAATTTTACGGAGGAAATGATAGCAAATGATGAGGATACAAAGAGAAGCTCCTTCTTTAGCCAATTGATAAATCTGAAACAAAACGGTTCAATGGTGGAGAAAATTGAGGACTTCCAAAAATTGAATATAAGGGTAAATGATATTCCAGAGGAATATAAGATTGATGTCTTCATAGGGAATTCAAAGGATAGCATCCAACATGAGTTTCGCTTTGGGAACATGATTCATTGGAGAAGGAATTCAAGGTGGAAAGTAAATTTTAAAGCAAAATTATGGCACCAAGGAAGTCTACCACTCACAAATATAAACATGGAATTGTTGTTGCTCCTAACCTTCCACAACCTACGAGGTTGACACCACAACAATTGGAAGAAAAAAGAGAAAAATGGCTTTGTTATATTTCTAATAGAAAATACACTAAATGCCATAAGTGTGTTGGGAATAAATTATTTTACATAGATTGTGAAGAGGAGGAAGAAAGAACAATAAACTTCAAAATAAGAGGATATGCACCAGGAATCAAACCTAGAGAAAGAATAAATGAATCCGACCATATCTTGTAATGCATTGGCAGGAATTACCACTCATCAAACTATCAATATAGAAGGACATATCAAGAAGAAGAAGGTAATAGTGTTGATTGATTTGGGTAGTACCCATATTTTTATTCATTGTAAGGTAGCCAAGGAATTGAATTGCTTCCTTATCTAGCACCAGAGTATCAAGTGATGGTTGAAAATGGAGCAACTATAAATTTCTCTAGAAAGTACGATAATATCAAGCTAACCATGGGGGAATATGTACTGAATAGTCCTATGATTTCCATTCCAATGGGTGGTGCTGATGTTGTAATAGGAGTCCAATGGTTACAATATTTGGGTACGATAGCTTTTAATTTTCAAGAAATTTTCTTCAATTTTTTTTGAGAAGGAAAGGAATATGAATTAAGGGGTATCACAGGGGAAACTAGGAAATATAATCTGCTCCAATTTCATGACAAATATTCTAAAGAGAGAAAAATGGAGCATATTGCACCATTATGCTCACTAGAGATTTAAACATCAAAATCATCTATTTCTCTGGATCTCAAAAAAGTCTTGACAATCATTCAAAGGTATTTGAAACTCCCAAAGACCTCCCACCTATTCATGATCATGATCATGATATCCATTTGATTCCAGGAAGTGTTCCTCCAAATGTCAGACCTTACAGATTTCATTATGCCTAAAAGAGTGAAATCGAATGTATGGTTGCAGAAATTCTAGACGTCAATATAATTCATCCTAGTCAAATTTCTTTCTCTAGTGCAACTGTATTGGTGCATAAGAAGGATGGATCATGGTGCATGTGTCCTGATTATAGGGAGCTCAACAAACTCATTATTAAAGGTAAATTTCCCTTTCCTGTCATTGATGAATTGTTTGATGAATTACATTCAGCAATTTACTTCACCAATTTGGATCTTTGTTCTGGATATTATCAAATTAGAGTGAAGACTGAAGACATTCCAAAAACATCTTTTAGAACTCATGAGTGTCATTATGAATTTTTGGTCATGCCTTTTGGCCTCACCAATGCACCTTCTACATTTCAAGGTTTGATGAATTCCATTTTCAAACCCTTCCTTAGAAAAAAAAATTTAGTATTTTTTGATGATATACTAATCTACAATAATTCTTGGAAGGATCGTGTTCAACATGTTGACAGGGTGTTCAAAATATTAGAGGAGAAACAATTATATTCAAAAACCTCAAAATGTTTCTTTGGAGTATAGGAAGTGGAATATCTGGGTCATATTGTAGCTCATGTGAGTGTTAAAGGTAGACCCTAAAAAAGTTAAATCCATTAAGGAATGGAAAATACTCACAACCATAAAGCATCTTTGAGGATTTCTCAGGTTGACAGGGCATTATTGCAATTGTGTTAAGAATTATGGGAGAATAGTAGCACCTCTAACAAAAATATTGAAGAAGGATGCATTTTCTTGGATTCCAGAAGCAACTAATGCCTTTGAACATCTTAGAGATGCAATGTACCAAGCACCAGTCTTAGCTACGCTAGAATTCAAAAAAAATTTATTGTGGAATGTGATGCCTCAGGAAATGTAATTGGTGTTGTTTTAATGCAAGAAGGTAGGCCCATTGCTTTTGAAAGTTGTCCAATCAAAGGAAAGTATTTACAAAAACCTATTTATGAGAAGGAAATGTTGGCAACACTACATGCACTAAAGCAATGGCAATCTTACCTAATGGGAATATACTTCAAGGTAAAAACAAATCACGATAGTACTAGATAGGTTTTGGAACAAAGATTATCTTGAGAAGAGAAGCAAAAATGGGTCACAAAGATGTTGGGTTATGACTTTGAAATCATCTACAAAAAAGGGAAGGAAAATGTTGTTGCAGATACACTCTCAAGAAAGGATGAGGATGTAGAAGAATTGCTTTGTGCCATTTCTATTATCAAAACAGATTGGATAACTGAAGCAAGGGATGAATGGAAGAATGAAGAAGAAGTGTGGATACTCATTCAAAAGTTGCAGCAAGATCCGAGTACATTTGATACATTTAGCTAGAAAAATGATTTATTATGGTACAAAGATCATTTATATCTTTCTAAGAATTCCCAACTCAAACAAAATATTCTTTCAGAATTACACACCTCTGCCTTAGGAGGGCACTCAGAATTTTAAAAAACTTACCACAGGGTCAAGAAGGAATTTTTTTGGGAGGGCCTTAAATATGATATTCAAATTTTTTTGGCAAAATGTTTGGTTTGCCAAAAAAATAGATTTTAGACAATTACGACCCTAGGTCTGTTACAACCTTTATCCATTCCAAGTCAACGTTGGGAGGAGGTTTCAATGGATTTTATCACAGGTTTACCCAAGTCCAAAGGAAATAGTGTCATCATGGTGGTAGCAGGGCAAATTTTAAGGATGGAAAATTATCTTAAAGTTTAAAAACATTGGTGAATCTTACTAGTCCCTAATATGCAAACTATAAAAATTTTATTGATGTATTTGTAAACTTATTCAAATTTGCAATGATTTTATATATACTCTCTATATAATGTTGGTGGTTTTTAAGGTTAAATAATTTTATATTTTAAACTTTGGGTGAATCATTTTTATAAAAAATGGAAATTGGCGACTGTCTTTTTTGTAAAAATCATGGAAAATTAGCCCACTTGCAAATATTAGCCCCTAAAATTTTCCATGGGTGGTAGTTGATAGACTTACAAAGTATGCAAATTTTTGTGCATTATCTCTTCCAATTAAAGCCAATACAATTTTTACTACATTTATGGAAATAATTCAAAAGCTACATGGAAACCCAAATATTATTGTAAGCGATAGAGATTCCATTTTCACTGGAAATTTTTGGACGGAATTATTTTCTTGTCTAGGTAGTCAATTAGCTCATAGCTCATCTTATTGTCTTCAATCTAATGGGAAAATTGGGATAGTGAACAAATGTTTGGAAGGATATCTTTGTCACTTTGTATTTGATAAACAAACATAATGGGTCAAGAGGTTACCTTTGGTTGAATGGTGGTATAATACTTCCTTCCATGTTGCATAAAAATAACCCGACTTATGGCACTTTATGGATATTATCCATCATCCATCACATCATATTTAAGAGAAAATTATAAGGTTCAAGCAGTGGAAGATCACATCGAGCATCAGAAACAAGTTATCCAACTCTTAAAGGATAACCTCACTTGGGCAAAGAATCGAATGTAACAATAGGAAGATCAACATCACAACGAAATAAGTTTTGATGTTGGAGACTGGGTATTTTTACGGCTACAACCACACAAACAAATGTCCCTCAAGCAAGCTAAGAAAGATAATAAATTATCACCAAAGTATTATGGTCCTTACAACATGATGCAAAATATTGGTACTATGGCATACAAACTGGAGCCTCTTGCATCTTCTCGAGTGCACCCATTTTTCCATGTTTCATTCTTAAAGAAGGTTATAGGTGACAAGGTCCCAGTTCAAACAATATTTCCAGAATTTGACGAGGAAGGAAAAATCATATTGGAACCTGAAGAAGTCATGAAAACAAGAAACCTACAGCTACAAAATCAATCAATTTCATAATATTTCATCAATTGAAAGAACTTACCTGTTGAGGATTCCACATGGGAAGATGATAACTTTATACAGAAGCATCCAGAACTACTCAAGCATTACAGAGACCAATTTTTTGAAGGAGAGGGGCATGTTAGGTCTCTATACTACTAATGTAGCCCCTTGTTTTTATTTTTAGTGTATCCCCCTTATTGTTATTATTGTGCCCATGTAGTCCCCATATTGTTATAATTGTGCCCCATAAAAGGCCATTATTGTTTTTTTTTTCTAAGTAAGGTTAATCTATTAATATGATACAAAAAAAGTAATTACAGTGATTCTTGGCCATAGAGGAACCCAACCTCAATCAACACGCATCCATGATAGTTGTCTGAGACTGCCCCAACAAAGGGGAAACCAGTCCAAAGATATGTCCAGAATATATCCAAAAATTAACCCACAGTTTTCCCTGACTAGACCAACCGACCAAAACCAACACCAAAAACAGTAGTTTATCCTGATTAGACCAGCCGACCAATAGATTATCCTAAGGACACATAAGACTGGACAAAGCTAAACCAAGAACTAGAATAAATGCCACCTGGCAGACATGACACGCCGCTCGAAGTCTTTCGGAGTAGGCTCCTCCACAATTGGACACGCGCAGTCATCCGGGTTGTCCGATGCCTAATGGCCTTCCTCTATGCTGCTAGCCTCAACCTGTGAGCCCAACGTGTCATCTAGATGGCTCTCCAAGGCACTGTGAATCCCCATCTCAACATGCAAACTGCCAGCAATGGCTTTACCATGCCTTTTGTTCTGACCTCCATCAACTGCCTGCTTGTCATTGTTGCCCCTGTTCCTACTCGGGCTAGCTCTGTTCGCCTCCTCCGTAGAAATGGTCATGGGAATATGCTGCTCGGTCTCTTCTTTAATGGAAATTGAGACAGTGGCTACAATAACTGGGTGGTTCAAAGTGCTGTGAAACCAAAACTGCGTTGTGTGAGGAACAGGCTACGGAGGCAGAGGAAAGGTTGCAGTGCGAATAGCTGCAGCTTCACGTCTTGAGTTGTGGAGGCCAACTCTACCTCTGCCACTTCTTTTATCTGGATATTGACCTGCAAAACTATGCTGGGGGGGATTTTTGGCAGAGGATGTAGGGGAAGCAGAGTCATGGTTATGCAAAGCAGGGGAACGAGAACTTCTGCCTCGCATCCCACCATGTCGGCTGCGCATACAATGGCGGACCATGGTGGATATGGGAATAGGTAGAGAGTTAGGAGGAGCAGAAGAGGAATTGAAAGAAGAGCTTTGCGCGAAAATTACAGAGGGCTGGAGGTCGTGAGCCAAATTACAAAGGTCTGTGTGGGAATGGTGAAAGCCATTACCCACATCAATGTAGCTCATAAGCCAGCATCGGTGCCCAGTGCTGGTGCATTCAGTCGACTCTCCTGCCTGCGGAGGGATACACAGTGAATCAGGGGCAGAATAACAGGAAAGTTCTCCCGCTCCATGGTTAAGCGGGTAATGGCCTTGCCTCGACTTGAGCAGGCATTAAATGACTCCTACGAGGTGCCATGAATGCCATTCATGGTGACCTTGGAAAGGTTGTAGAGGGCCAAGTGGCCGCCCTGTCCGCTGTCGCCCCATCTCATCAACTTAATTACCGTAATTAACACCCACATCCAGGGGTTGAGCTTCCTTGTGCACCAGGTCAGTGCAAACTTGCAATTGATTATGGTCATCTATGATGTTGAGAAGACCGGAATGTAGGATCTAGTCCTGTTCCACCCCAATGTTTGCTAGGAGATCAACAACTTTGTTACTGTCCCTTTTGACGTGAATAAAAGTTATTGCTCTCCTATCTTTTATCCATTTCTCTATTGTTTCAATCGTGGCCATTAATCTCCAGCTTTTGGCAACTCTTGAAGTCATGCTTCCTTGTTGGATTTGAGTGACCATATTGATTAGAATTTGGGTGTCCCCTTCTATAATGATGGGATAAAAATTATGTTGGTGAGCTAGTTTCATACCTTGCCACAATCCTTCCAGTTCTGCAGAATTGTTCGTATCCCATCCAATGGAGCCAAAATACAATAGTAGGGGTTGGCCCTCATGATTTCTGAATATGCCCCCGTATCCTGCTTTGCCCAGGTTTCCCTTGGAGGCACCGTCAAAATTTAACTTAATCATACTTTGTGGGGGGCGTAACCAATGTGAAAGTTGCCTGGTTATAATGCTAGGTCTATTGGAATTCAATTGTGCTTGTTGGAGCTGGATGTTCCAGTTAGCCCATATGCTTAGTTCCTGAGGCTGGGTAGGAAAGTCCTCAATTGTCCATTGATGCAACGCAAGAGTTTCCTTGATGTTCTGACATAAGTTGTTCCATATGATTTCTAAGGAAGTTTTGTGATTTTTAAAAATTCGCTTATTTCTTTCCTTCCAGATTGTCCATAGAAGGAGGCCTGGCAATATTGTCCACAACTTGTTGAGAACTTTTCTATTATAGGGCTTTGGAGTCCAATTGTGAATGGTGCCTTTTATATCCCCAAGAAGTCTGCAAGGTCGCTGACATCTGAAAGTGAGTTTTTCCCAAAGTTGATTGGTCATGTGGCAGGAGTCCATGAGGTGCTGAATACTTTATTCATTGTTTTGACAGTTGGGATAGTAGGATGGTCCTTGAAATCCTCTTTTGATTAAGTTGTCCCATGTGAGAATTCTTTGATGATACAGTAGCCAAATGAAGGTGGAAACTTTGGGCCAGATCCCTGCAGTCCAAATACAGTTCCAAGCAGGATCTGTTGGTTCCTGAGTTTGGAACATTAGCTAGTATGCTTCTTTAGTGGTGTATGTTCCTTTCGGTGTATATCCCCATCTGAGTACATCTCTTCCTGTATTGACTCTGATTCTTCTACTGGTGAGCTCTTTGTGTAGCTCCATGTTAAAAGCTTCCGTTTCTTGCTATGTTATTTGCCTCAACGGTTTCCATTGCCTGAATCCCTGTATAGTGCTGAGAGTCCAGAAATGTGCTACATTGTCCTCCTGGTTAATGTCGTTTCCATTATCACTTTTGCATGGTAAGAGTGCTACAATTTTGGGTCTCTATTTCCATGAATCCTTCCAGAAACAGGCCGTCCTCCCATCCCTTATCTCCCAAAAGCTATGCTGATGGATGACCTCTCTGTGTTGCTTGGCCACGTTCCAAACTAGGGATCCTGTGAGCATGGTAGTTATCCTTATTAGTTCTTGTTTTGGTCGATTATTTGCATACTTTGCAGTCCATAATTGCGCCCATGGCTTCTATGTGTAGGATACCCATTGCCACCAAATCTGTGCTCCCATCAAAGTATTGCTGTGTTGTGGATCACATAAGCCTAGACCTCCCTGCTTTTTAGGTTTGCAAACTTTTTCCCATTTGACTAGTGCCCATTTTCTGTTTTGTCCTGTGGAACCCCATAAGAAATTGCATTGCAGATTCCTAATTCTCTTTAGCACCCATTTCGGTGCAGCGAGAACTGAGAAGAGATAGAGGGGCATTGATTGTAGCACTGCCTTTATCAAGACTAATCTGCTTGCCATGTTGAGAGTTCTGTATGTCCAAGACATGAGCCGACTTTCCATTTTCTCAATGAGTTGATGCCAAGAAGCATGCTTTAAGGCTGAGTCTATGAGAGGGGCACCTAAATACTGAGACGGAAGCTTGGCTTGAGAGAATCCAATGATTCGAGCAATGATTCTTTGGGTGGCAATAGGAGTATGGAAGAAATAAATTTGAGATTTGGTAGTGTTTATGGTGGTGCCAGAGGCTTCTGAGAATGTATCTAAAAGAGCTTTATAGGTTCGGGCCTCACTTACAGAAGGATGACCAAAGAGCATATTGTCATAATTTTGTAGATGACATTGCAAAGTGCAATAGGCCTGAACTTCTCCAGAGTGCTTGGTTGCATAACTTTGGGAATAAGAGCGATGAAAGTTGCATTGAGCGAAGGAAGTAACCAATGCATTACTCTTGATTCTTCGACCACATTCTAGACATCTTCTTTGATTAAGTCCCAAAAGTGATGGTAAAAGTTGGACGTGAAACCATCATGTCCAGGTGCTTTCCCAGCTATCAGTTGATTTGAAGCCTCTTCGACCTCCGTAATGGTGACTGGTCTTAGCAATAGCTGATTATGCTCCTCTGTAATGAGTTTAGGAATATGCTGAAGTATCTCATTGATAGCATGCTGTCTGTCTATGGGTGGCTCTTGATGAATAGTTTTGAAGTGATTTGTGAGCTCCTTCTCTATGTCTTCCTATTTCTCCATTTTGTCTGCCTGTGAGTTTTTAATGTGTGATATTGTATTATTCATTCTTATTTGTATAGTTGTACGATGAAAAAATTTGGTGTTTCGTTCCCCTTCTCTTAGCCATCTAATTCTTGACTTTTGTCTCCAGAGTAGTTCCTCTTGTCTACTTCTTTCATCTAGTTGTGTTAGTAGGATTTGTTCCTGTCTGGCATGTTCCTCTGTTCTGCCTTCTAGGATGATCTTCTACTGTAGCTCTGTCATATTCTACTCAAGAACTTTTTTCTCTTGAAGGATGTTGCCAAATGTGGTGTAATTCCAGGTTTTTATTTGTTTTTTGATATGCTTCAATCTTTGCTAGAATTGGTACATGAGTGAGCCACCATTGGGAAGGAAACTTTCCCACACTGATTTGACCACTGTATTGAACTCAAGGTGGGTAAGCCAGAAAGCTTCAAACTTGAATGGTTTTCTGCTAGATCTTCCGGGATTTTTCCATTGCAAAGAAATGGGCCAATGATCTGAGCCAGCTAAGGGTAGGATGGAGGCACCTATATCACCACCAAGATGAACAAAATTGTCTGCAATTAGAAATCTATCCAACCTTGATGCTATTTGCTGAGTGCCGGCTCTTTTGTTGTTCCAAGTGTAGATGTTGTTATCAAAAGGTAAGTCTATTAGACCATTGTGTTGAATGTAATATTTGAAGTTATTGCTTTCTTTGTCCAGCTTTCTTCTGCCTCCCAGTTTTTCCTCTAGCCTTGTGATCATATTGAAGTCTCCTCTCGTGATCCATAGTGGATAAGTTCTTGGAGCATTAAGAATCTCCAATGTTTCTAATTGCCTAATTTTTTGCGTACTCTCCTGAGGGAAGTAAACATTGGTTAAATGTCCATGTATGTTGGTACCGATCAGGTGGAACATTGCTTGGATGAAATAGTGTGAGGCATGGAAATTTGTTAAGGATATATGCTGAGTGTTCCATGCTATGGCTAACCCTCCCGAGGCACCTGTTGCGTCTACTGTTACCGCTTGACATCCTGCCCAAGCTTTGGATAATATGGATTCTAATGTGCTGGTGCTACATTTTGTTTCTTGCATGAATACAATGTATGGTTGTTCTTGTTGAATCATGTTCTTTAACATTCTGTACTTCCCGGGACCATTAAGTCCTCTTACATTCCATGAGATGAGCTTCATGGTTGACTAGTAGGTAGGGATCGGTAATATTTGGTCAGCTTGGAGCACCTTCCTGACTCCACTAGCATTTCCCCAATTAATATGGTATGTTGTAGATCTGTCTTTCTACCTCTTTTCTTCCCATCTTTGATGATATGTTTCCCATCCCATTTGCCTCCTTGCTGTATGCCCAAAGTATTGTGTTGATGCACTCTTGTGAGCACTACTTCCAAATTTTCCAGTTGTCTGTCTGGTATGGTGTCGAACTCTTTCCTTTTGCAGGCTTTCTCTAGACTGAAAATGTCTATTTCACCGAGATCAAAGCTTTCTGGTTCTTCTTCCATTAAACTTTGCTGACTGCCTCCCTCTGGATGGGTTGGTGGCTGAGAAGGTTCTGCTGGTGTATCATCGATGTCCATAATTTTGTCGGACCAGAAGGCTTTGTTTTGAGCAGGGTTGGTGTTGTTTGAGGCAAGCTTTTTAGAAGTATTGGCATTCAATGGATGACTAGTTTTAGAGTCGATAAGTGTGGGGGACAGATAGGTGGATGGAACAGAGCTTGGCTTTGCTGTCATAGGTGTATCTAATTCAGGCTGTTCTAGATTTGTCAGATTATCAAAGCTGTTGCTGTAGGATGGCAAATCAGAAGATGGAGCAGTTTTTTTTGCTACTGAAGGAGATTTTTTGGTATGCCTTTTGCTGCTAGCTACCTTGGTGAATCATTATGGATTAGACTTGTTTCCATTTTCTGTGGTTTTAGGAGGCATGTTTAAGGGACAATCACGAATGAGGTGACCGTGGGCATGGTATCTCCTGCATCAGAAGGGTACATGTTCATAGTCAAGGGGTTGAATCCATTCAAAGTCGTCATGCAGAAGACTTACCGAGTTTGGGAGTGCATGGCCCAGCTTCATGTAAACACAGATCCGTGCATAGGATGTGTATCTTCGAAGCTTAGTTTCCTCCACTACCTTTATGAACTCACCTAATCCATTGCCAATGGCTGTTAATGAGTCCTCGTCCCAGTATTCCAGTGGAAGTGAGTACATGCGGATCCAAATTGGCACCCAACTGAAATCTTCCTTATCTGGGTTAAATCTTTCGACCCAGTCTCATAGATAAAGACCTGCTACATTGAAGAAATAGGGTCCTCCATCTAGAACTCGATTTCGGTCTTCAAGGCAGTTGAAGATGGCTATGAAGAAGCCCTTAGGGCCCAGCTGTAGAGTTACATGACCTTTGGGCTTCCATTTTGAGGTGATCCATCCTTGCAAAACTTTTTCAATTGGCTAGTAACCTATGAATTTTCCAATCAGGGCATGGTCTTTCATAAATTGTATTTGCGCATTGATCCTGTGACTAGGCAGCTCGATCTTGGGCCTTTCTGTGGAAATGGGCTTGCATGTGGATGATGAAGCTTTCTTTGGTTTTCTAGATGTTGCTTGTTTATCCTCCTTCTCGTATGCCAGATCTTCTTGTCCGTTCTTCTCCAGCTGCTGCGCAGGCTGTACCTCTGGCTTCTCTGCTTTCTTTGTTTTTCTCTCAGTTCGGTTTTCCTGATTGTAATCTTTGGGGGGGGGGGGGGCTGATGCCTCCCCCGTCAGACTGTTCATTGTCCTCTGCATCCAAAAGCACAAAGACGGTCCTGGTGAAAGTTCTGTCTGGGCCTGAGAAGTTGCTTGCTCAGACTGTGCGCCTGGAAGGGTTTGTTAGAAACCCTAGTTCCTTAGTTCGCCATTTTCCTTCTCAACCCCCCAAGGCCATTATTGTTATTGTTGTGCCCTTACATTATTATTGTTATGTAGGCTTTGAATATATTGTGACCCCTTAGACTCCTATATAAAGAAAGGAGGTCTTGTCATTTGTATCATCCAAGAATTGTTCATATCTAATGTAAAGGAGGTTGGCCCCTTGATGAGGCTAATTTTTAAGTCGTTGATATATCTTTTCTTCTATTTTGTGAGTTATTTGCATAACATGTACCCACTCACGTCTGTCTCCACTTTGAAGTTTTGATGCAATTTTGGTAATGCTAGAACTCGTGCTTAACTGATATTCTTATTTCACCCCTCAAATTCCCTTTGCTAACCATTTACCCATTGGAAACTCCTACCACTTTTTGGCTTTGAGTTGTGTTTTTACAACTCAAAACAAGGTTATGAATTTCATCAGTCAATGTGTTTCCCTAGTTAAACTCTTAACCTCATAAACATAGTAGGAACTTGCCACTTCTTGACGGCTTCCATCTCAGTAGGATGTTGGGATAAGGAAATACTAAGAGGCGAGTGAATCAACAATTGTAAGGTTATTAAATTCTTGTTCTCAATTATTTTTCTGAATTCTTATATTTCTTTTTTAATTTTGCTAGTTATTTTTCAAAACATTCAAACTACGATATAAAGATGCAGTAAAGAAAACTATTCATAGGAGCAAACAGTTCATCAATTAAGAAACACACACATATTTACATAGGTATTTTTAGGTGGAAACTCGAACGGAAAAAACAACCAATTTGTGTATTTTATGATGTAAATTAAGCACCCACTTAATTAGATAGATCAATTTTTTTGTGAGCACCCACTCACAGGAGGCCCCAACCCCCTTCAGATAGCAAGCCACCACATGCTAATGAGCACCTAACTCTTATGAATTTATGCCTTTACCTTCTCTAACCATTGTTCTACTTTTCATACATTTTTCAAACTAGAAACAAAGGCTAATACATATGCTCAAAAATATAAACTTGATCTACTTTTGTACTAGCTCCTTCCCTTAAAGTCTGCAGCTTAACTGCTTAACCAAATCTAGTCTTGGCCTTCTACCATACTGTAAACATAGTTAGTTCTCGACACTTAAATATTTGCTCAACACACACTTGGCCTGAACATAGCTACTGTATTCAATAAATTTCTCAAAGGAAATCCCTAAGTTTTGTTCCTCTACTGTGCAAAGGTCGATGCTACCTATGTTGTCATCCTGATATCTTTGTTATCTCTATTTCTTAGTGGCTGATAGTGTGATACAACATGGCACTATCTGCTCCTGTTCCATCAAAAATACAAGACCACTGCAACTGTATTAAATATAAGAATGAGCGCCTATGGATTCTCCATACTTGAGAATTTAATCCCAATATATCCTACACACTCAATAAGAACCTCCATTAAATTTATCCTACATAGATCACTTGGTTCTCCATTCCTCTGAAATTCCCACAAAGCTTAGAATGTACTTCAAGTATGTCTCTTCTTCCTCGTTTAGTTGTAGAATTCCATCAAAGCTCATAAACTCATTGGTATGCAGTCCTTGATCCATCTTCCTCATTAAATTTATTGTGGCATGCAAGTAAAACAAACTGAGGCTTGTTTCAATAGTTGCCATTATTATGATAGCATCAACCTATTTGTGTTCATTTAATTTCAACTACTGACTCATACATTCTTTATATATTATGCACTAGATTTTCTGACTCATCCATTATTGTGATACAAGGAGCTTTCGACTCATCCATATTTTTGAACATATGCCTCTATATGAGTCAGATCTCAGAAGTCCTGGCACCCGTAACTTTTATTTAATATAATTTCACAAGAGTTATAGGCTTCCTGGCACTAACCCACCTATCCTTAACACTTTTTTTGGTGACTTTCCTTTGATTTTTCCCAAATCCTATTTAAACACTTCCCCAATAAATATATTTTTCCTTGTTCATGGCTCGAAGTCCCTTGCTCACTAGAACACATGAAATATTTACAAAACCAAGTCATGAGCACGTTTATCGATACTTGACAGAGTGTCAAATGTTGGCAAGAAATTTAATCACCCATCTATGTTATTTTCTACAAAATTGTGGTGATTTGTCCTCCTTTTTGTATTCCTTACATTATTTTGGGCTCCCGTACTTCCAAGATTCTAGGTACAACTCTCGCTACCTCAAGTTGATGCCATCTTGTAACCCCTTTTTAAATAAACCTCTTTGATTCTAGGTGTTCGGGATTCTAGGGTTGCTATTATCTTGACTCAATACAATCCTGTAAAAATTTTAAATAAATCTCCGAGCTTCACGGCCTTCTAGGCTTCCTGGCATCCTGCTATCGTAACTTGATAAAATCTTGAAATTTTTTTAAATAAACCTCTGGGGTTTCAGGTTTTCGAGGTTCCAGGATCTGTAACTAAGAGCTTACAAAGTCCTTACTTTGAATGATCAGAACTTTTGATCCATAAGGTCATTTGCAGACTTCCATATACCGTTGGAAATGTATTTCCAAAAAATTTCCAACTATGCCACTTTCAGGAGAAACTATGATATGTTATTGAATGCTAGATTTTTTGTGCTAATTTCAATTACAGATTTATAAACACATGCTGGTTCATTGCTTACTATGCATAGGTTTCCTTAGGTTGTTTGGTGATTGTAGCAGGTAAATTGCATCAAGTTTTATGTGAAATTCATGAGAAAAATAACTTAAAAGAAAAATGTTGAACAACAGTAATAAAAAGTACACAAAACCATCAATTGAACACTTTAACACAATGTTTTGATGAAGGAGTTCACCCTTCCTGGGCTACATCTCCTTGGTCTAGCTTCCATGGCTTGGGCCTCTATATTAGCTCAATATGGCAAAAAAATGTTGATTACAAAGCTCTACTACTCCTGATACCTACAATAATGTGTTCTAAATGTCGAAATTAGCTAGGAACCCCTTTTCCTGAGCTCAATTTGGTCGAAAAATGCTTCAGTTATGGCTCAAATTGTTTTTCCCTAAAAATCCTCCAAATATGGAAGAACTCCAGTTAGTGCCACTAAATCTAGAGGCAGGCTCGAAAATAGTGGAATCCACCAAAACCCGCCATCTGTTAATCCAGGCTTAATTAATTATTAGTGGAGTTAATTAGTGTTAAATTATGGATTAGTGCACAATTACCACACAGTTAACTAACCATAACCCCGTTGGATTTGGAGGAGTGAACACATAAGGCGATTTCGGGCACAGTTTCCCCAACGGTTCCAAAACCATAACCCTGACCTAGCAGTTTCCACAATGGTGTCAAATGGTGACCTAAACCACGCAATTATGGTTTGCATTGGAGCCGTTTGCATTAACCATTGCACATTCAAATGGAGTTTAACCGTCAAGGTGTTGGCCTGTTAGTGTTGTCTGATAGGTCAATTAACCTCCACCATAATCATCAGAGTACGCATTCACATGGCATGTATTAACAACGATTGTTGTGGTTTATGGAGTTGTTGGTTGATAACTATTTGGTGTTAACTATGTCGTGTTCACATGGGGAGGGATGACCTACAAGCTAGCCCCCCCCCCCCCCCCCCCAACTGCCAACCCTCAACATTGTAAAGTTTTGGCTTAATGGGCCATGACCCAGGTTCAGCATTAGTTAGTCAAGAAAATCCCCACACTACTGGCCCTTTCGGCATCAGTTCGTGGAGCGTGGACTGAAGTCTCACCCGAAGCATTATGGGGGGATGCAGGAACCAAGTTTCTGCACCCTAAGATGGTTGTGATGTCAGTTTTATACCTTAAACCCTTTCTTCACGTAGATCGATAAGCCTTTAGGGCTTATCAATGTACTTGATCTTCCATCTCTTAAAACCTCTATGAAGGCATATGATCATCCTTCACGCAACCCTAACCAGTGACTCAGGGACTTACACACCTTTGTTACAACATTATTCTATAATTTACCGAAATATCTAAGTGTTCACCAATTTTACCATGAAATTAAGATTATCTTTGCGTAAACATATATCCTTATTTGCGTTCATATAGCAGATAGAAACATAATCGAATGCAATTCACAGAGACAAAATACATAGTAATTTCATAATACTTCTCTTTATTGATGATTCATATTTCCAATACAAATTATATCTACCCTGTGCACACAACTGCAGGGGTCCGCGCACTCGGTTGCAGACTTTCTACCTGAGGCCTCTGTGCACTCAGCTGGAGAGCCTCTTCCTATGCTAAGACTTCTCCCTCTTAGCTCTTCATAGACTCCAACTTAGTTAGAACACTACTTCTCCCCCTTAAACTCTTCTAAGACTCCCTTTTTATACAATCCCATGGTCTGCGGACCAAGGGCAGATCTCTAAAGATGACACAAGCTATCTAAGCTAAGGGTGGAAACCCTTTTTGACTCTTGATATCTTCGCGCTCTGTGATCACAAAATGCGGAGACTTTACATTCCTTTATACAAAATTCGGGCTTTCTGCCCCAAACTTAGGCTTTTAGTCCCAAAAATGACCCCAGGGGATGCATTCCCAACAAGTCCCCAACGCAAACATGGTGACTCACCCTCGAGTCACTCGGCTGGTGTGGAGATATTTTTGTGAAGACCTCCTAGCTCGACTTGGAATACTGGAACTTTGGCGGTACATTGTGTTGCTACCTACTTCATCCCCTCAACCAACTCCTCCATTGTTGGCCCTATGCCGTCTAACTTAATTTTCTGTTGAGTCTTCTACAGACTAGCCAACTTGCCTTCAATAGTTGCCATGATCAAATAAGCCTCGTCCAACCAAAGCTATAAGCAAGCCTTCAACACTGCTTCCTTGTATTGAGCCGCATCTACCAAAGCCTTGGCCTCCTGCAACTTTGCTAGCATCTACATGATGGCGATAGTGCGTCCCATCGCTTTAACTTCATTGTAGCGCTGCTGCATCTCCCACACTTCTATTTCAAGCCTCTCCATAGTGGGGTCTTCTTGCAGATTGGTGACCACCTCGAGTGACTACTCGAAGAGTTTCGTGAAGTCCTTTACTGCGTTGTCCACTACTACTATTGTTGGCATTATGATTCCCTTGATGGCAAACTCATTCAGGTGGTAAATCCGATGTTCAGCAAGTGCGTCCCAGGTATACCATACAGAACTTGATCAGATCTGTGGATCTGAGTGCTGAAGTCCTCTTATCTTCTATATCTGACAGATTCCACGCAGTACGTTGTATACTTGTTGATCATTTGATTCTTCATGACTGTTCTAGATAATACTGATTCAAGTCCAACAACTATGACGTCTTTCACAGCTGACTTGTACTGTTATCTGATTTCTAGCAAAGTCGAAGGCTGGATTTTCAACTGCAACTCTAGGATTCTGAGTTTCAGGTCCAACTAGACCTTTGCCAATTCTGTGAGTTCGTCGCATAAAGCAATGGCACGCACTATCATGAGCTTTCAAACCCACACATCTACTGGCTCAGCCTCAGGAATGTCCAGCTCCGAGACAGATTTGCATGCCTCGGTCATGACCTTAGCCATGCGCTCACTCTTATCTATAAGGTCTTTCATGAGGTTAATGGTGGAGTCTCACTGTATAGAAATTTGGGCGTTGTTGATATTCTACTCACTGATTGCCTGTAAAACGTGTTGTTCGTGGGCCCGCAGTTCCACAATCATGCCATCCTGCAAAAGGTGAAGTGCCTCACTGGGAAGCACGACCAAGTTAAGTCCAACTCCCTTGAGGGTGTTGACATTGGGCCTATCAACTTCTATCTCTCATCCGAAAATGGATATTAAATCAGTATTAAGGTATTACTAACTCATGTGCAGGAATGCCTATATTACTTAATGCAATGGATTGAAAAGACTACAAATAATACAGACATTTAACAACTAGAAAGCGTAACAATTCAACACATCAACACAGTCAATAATCAAGGAGTTCACCAGACTTCTAGGCTATGTCTCTTGGTCTAGCTTTTAGTGTCGACCTGTATATTATGTCCTCAAGAATGGAGTTTAAAGGTGTCAGCTCAATCAGAGCTATAACACAACAACAGTGATATTACATAGGGATTTCACTCAAAAACCTCAAGTTTAAAGAGTACACAGACTCTCCCTCTTAGTGCCTCTGATCAACTGTTCGTAGCTACGTTTTCTCTGACTCTCTGCCTCTGAGCAATTGATTCTATCCCTCTGTCTCTGCCATTGAGTTGTTTTTAAGCCTCTCGACCTTGTCTGTCCACCTTCTTTTTTGGGTTCTCTGCCTCCCAGCCTTTGTCCCTTCATCTCCCTGCCGAGCGTTAAACACTCATTACAAAACGCTTAAGGCACATAAGCAGTCGTTCACAAACAGAAAGATCTTGGGCACCGATGAAAATCCCCTAAAATTACACTTCTCTGTTTACACAGAGAAATACTGGGAAAACACTAAAAACACGGGAAATCCCAACTGAAATACCAAATTCGGACTTCAAACAATATAAAGTCCACCCGATAATCCTTTTGAGTCCGCACTTGATCACTATCGCAAGTCCACCATTGATCCATGATCTCCCAATCCAACAGCTAACAGCCATTCAGGTGGCTTATGTCCACGAAGATTACCCGCCCGAAAAAGCAGTTTTCTCTCTCCTATGGCGTGCCTCCCCAATACCACTTGTCGCCTGAAGTCTACCTGAAATACTGTTTACCATGAAACTCAAATTATATGAAGCCATATTTATAAACCTTTCAGGTCCACCATTCTATCGCAATATCGCATTGCATGTGGCCAAACATCAATACATGGGGAAATACAAAGAGATCCATAAAAACTAGACTTCAAGTATATTTAAATCACGTCTATAATCCCTATCGGGTCCAGCCTTTATCACATGCGCAAGTCCCGCGGTCCTCTTGGCATCACCCCTTTGTTATATTGCGATGCGATAAGTCGCTATCGCACATCGCTTGCATCTCTGGCCTGTGGTAAGTCCTTCCCTTTTTAAATCTATGATGCAACATACATGGTCTCCGCTGTTCATCTACGCACTGGTCCAATGGTCTATGTTATATCACTGGATCACAATCACAACTCACTCATGGTTAGCGCTGATATGCCCCGCTGACCTTCGCCGATGCGATATTGCCGATTTGATCTGGACCGTTGATCAGCCCGATCCAATGGCTCTTGTGTAGTGCCATTTGAACCTCTGCTTAGCTCTGTTTCTTCCAATTCTTAGTGTTTTCCCATGCGATAGTGTTTTCCAATATTTGAATACTTAGAGGTTGAGATGGTTTAAGATCCATTTTGGATCACGCCTTCCCACTGAAAAGATTTTGGACCACCAAAATTTGGTTTTTAGGCATCGATCAAGTGAGGATACAGTTCCCTTACTTGTCCAATTTCTATCCATCGTGCCTTGCTTGGATTTTAACCTTTGAGCCCTACTCTCAGGTACTCAACATCCCCTCGACATGTAGTTCTCACCTTCCTATCCAGAACTGTGTCTTCCTGTAACTCATTGAGATACTCAGGCAACATATCCTCAATAGAAGGCAACTGACTTTTCTCTTTAGGATCTTTAATCAATGAAGGTTCATACAATCTCATGTTTTCTACATTAACGATTGAATAGATCTACATATAAGCTGGAAAATCAAGGCGAAAAGCATTTTCACCAATATTATCAAGTATCTTGAAAGGTCCATACCTTATTGGTTTTAGCTTCTTACCTTCACCCTGCATTTTGTCTTTGGTGATGTACAGCCAGACTTGATCACCAACTTGAATACCATTCTCAACTCGATGCTTGTCATGTCTTGCCTTGTACTTTGCTTGACTTCTTTCCAGTTGTTCCTGTACTACCTGGTGAATTTCCTGGATTTTTGCAATGAACTTGGTTGCTTTGTCCGCATCACTATGTCAATCAACTATTGTGTCTTTACCAAAGACAAAATCCAAGGGAGACTTTGGTATAAAACCAAAACAAGTCTCAAAAAGAGATCTCTGAGTAGAAGAGTGCTTGGCACAGTTGTAAGCATGCTGCACATAACACAAATGCTCATCCCAAAGATTGTGATGCTTGCTATAACAGCCTCTAAGCAACTGGATCACTATCCTATTGACCACTTCTGTCTGACCATCTATTTGTGGATGAAATGTTGTGCTCTTCTTCAACCTGGTGTCCATCAACTCCCATAAACTTGACCAAAACTTCCCAACAAATCGAGAATCTCGATCAGATACAATAGAAGTGGGTAACCCAAAATGAACCCATACATTCTGAAAGAACAACTTTGTTGTTTGTTCAACTGTAACCTGCTTGTTACATGGTATCAAAATACACATTTTACTGAACCTATCCACAACAACATACAAATAATCATGACCTTTCCTAGATTTTGGCAATCCCCCAACAAAATCCATGGAAACACTTTCCCAAGGACGAGAAGGAATTGGAAGTGGAGTGTACAAGCCTAATTTCCTATTACTGGGCTTGCTTGTATCACACATAGTACACCCTTTGATATATCTAGAAATTGTCTCATGCATTTTTGGCCAATAATAGAACCTTTGCAATTGTACAATTGTTTTACTCACACCAAAATGACCTGATATGAGAGAAGTATGTGCTTCTCGAATTATGTTAACTCTTTTAGTTTGTGGAATGAATAACTTTCTGAAATGATATAAGAGTTGGTCCTTTACATAATAATCCAATTCTTCTACTTGCTTTCCATGACTTAAAGTTGCATATGCATCTTTAAAATCTACATCTTGAGCATATTCTTCAATGTAAATTTCATGCATTGCTGAGTTATGCTTAAGTATAGTAGATGCATTTATGATTGGTCTTGATAACATGTCTACAACCTTATTGTGTATGCCCTTCTTATATCTAATGACAAGATGAAATTGCTATAGAAAACCCATCCACCTATAATGTCTTGATTGTTGCAATTTAGTTTGTGAGTGCAAATATTGAAGTGGTTGATGATCTGTATGTATGATTATTTCTTTACCCATTAGGTAATGTTTCCACTTTTTCACACTTTGTACTAATGCATACAATTCTTTATCATATGTGGGATAATTAACTACTGCAGAAGTAAATGTATCAGAATGATAGCACATGGCATTTCCGTGTTGCATCAACACTACTCCCATGGTATAGTCACTGGCATCTATCTCAATCTCAAATAGATGTTGAAGATATGGCAGTGCTAGTACTGGTGCTGTACTAATTTTCTCTTTTAAGGTGTCGAAGGCTTTTTGTTGTTTGCCTCCCCACTGAAACACCTGTTTCAATCATGTTAAAGCATGTAATGGAGTTGCAATCAAAGAAAATTTAGCAATAAACTTTCTCCAGTATTGTGCTGCCCTTAAGAAACTCCTAACCTCTATAGCAGATTCTGATTTAGGCTAGTTCACAATGACTTCAATGTTAGAGGGATCTATCTTCAATTCACCACCCGCTACAATATAACCCAAATAATTTAAAGATGTTCTTCCAAATTCACATTTTGACAGTTTTACATAGATATTTTCTCTTTTTAAAACATCTAAAGTCTGCTTTACATGCTTTTCATGGTCTTCCCATGTCTTACTAAAAACAAGAATGTCATCTAAATAAACAATTACAAATTCATCAATAAAAGGTCTGAGTACATCATTCATAACTGTCATAAATGTAGCAGGAGCATTAGGTAAGCCAAAAGGCATAACCAACCATTCATACAGTCCTTGCTCTGTCTTGAAAGTAGTCTTCCATGAATCTTGTTTTGCAACTCTGACCTGATGATAACCACTTCGCAAGTCTAACTTAGAAAAGTAAACTGCGTCTTTCAATTGATCTAATAAATCATCAATACGAGGAAGAGGATAACGATTCTTGATCGTTATTTTATCTAGTGCTCTATAATCAATGCACATTCTCCACGAACCATCTTTCTTTCTCACCAGCACGATTGGAGATCCACATGGTGATGTGCTTGGTTGTATAAACCCTTTATCGAGCAAATCCTATACCCGCTTCTTTATATCTGCATTCACTAAAGCTGACAACCTGTACATTCCAATGTTAGGTAATGGAGCATCTTGTTGCAAATAAATATCATGTACTATTTCTCGCTTGGGTGGCAGACCTTTTGGTTCTTGAAATAGAACATCATACTCTGAAACAACCTTAACTAAATCAGATTTCTGTTTAGAATCACAGCCTTCAAATGCATTGGATTTTTCAGGGTCCTTTGCCTTTACAACCATTAGTAAAAATTGCTTACTTGAATTCACAATTCTTTTCATTTGTCCTGAGTTTATGAGAGAATAGTTATCTTTGAGTTTATGAGCTCTTACAATATATTCTATTCCATCTTTATTGAGTTGATACTTATTCTCAGCTCTATAGAAAATAGCTTTCGTATCAAACATGTATGGACTTCCCAAAACAATACCACATATATCCAATGGAACTATATCTAACTCAACCTCATCTACAAATGTTGATCTAATAGCAAACCTAAGTTTACATTGTCTCGTTACTTGTAGCTTTGTTTTATCACACACCCAACCTAATGGATATGGCTTCACATGAGGTTTTGTTTGTAATCCCAACTTCTTTACAATTGTTTTTAATTTACTTGTGATCCACTATCAAACAAAGTATCAATCTTATTATGCTTGGAAATCACTCTAATACGAAAAATCTCATTTCTTTCCCTCTCATTATTTTCATTATCAACAGATTGTACAGAATTACTTATGGATGCTTCAGAATCTTTACCTTTAATACCTGCAGCTGTAACTATTGTTTCATCGCCTGAATTTGATCCCAAGTCCTGCTGAATAGCAACAACTTTCTTTTTCTCCTTTCCACCAAACTTCTTAGGTTTCTGTTTTGGATGCAAAAGCCAGCAGTGTGCCTCATCATGTCCTTCTTTGTTGCAATGAGTGCATGAAGGTTTATCCTTCTTTACAGTGTTTGCTTTCCTCTCCTTCCATTTTAGTTTCTTCTTTTCCTTACTCTTGATTACAAAATATTTAGATGATCCCCCAACCTATGGGTTTACATTCTTACCTATAGCTTCTAGATGTGTGGCTTGAACTGATACATCATCTAAGCTAGTGGGATTAAACATGAGAATATTATGCTTTAAATAGCTATGAAGACCACCTATAAACTTCAATAAAGTCTCAGGTGAATCTAATGATATACCTAGAGTTAAAGCTCTCTTTCTGAATTCCTGAGTATAACTCTTTACACTCTGACCCTTCAACTAGCGAAGATTTTTCCAACTCATCATTGCCTACTACATGTAAGCTAAAGGGTAGAATTGATTTTTGATAGCAGAAACAAATCCATTCCAAGTAGAGATGATTTTACCATGTTTCTGCAGATCAGCTTGTGTCTTTCCTTCCCACCATACTAGTGTAGTTCCTCCAAGTCGAAGGCTAGCCAACTAAATCTTATTCTTTTTTGAATCAACGTTATGTACCCTGCAATAGACATCAATTTTTCTTATCCAATTATCTAGATTTTCTGCATTGAGTTCTCCATCATAAATTGGAAAACCAAACTTCACATCTAATTTGATTAAAAAGGTTTTCTTCTTCTTCTTAGAAGAGATAGAAGATGATGAGGAAGATGAAGGTGATGATGGAGGAGATGGTGGAGGAGGCATTTCCCCTTTACCTTTACCTTCTGGAGAGGCAACTAGAAAAGGTTCCTCTACTCCTTTGTATGGTTTAGGTGTTGAAGTGCTTCCACCTCGACCCTTCTTAAATTCCAGATACATCTCTTCCACCATGGCTTGGAGTGCCTTAAAACTTTCTATAAATTGAGATTTTGATCCCAATGGAGCTTCTTTTGCCATTCTCCTCTGAGAATAGACTCTTCCAATCTCTGGATTAGCCTCAACAAGTTCTCCTTCTCCTAGTCTGAGCTTTAAACTAGTTAGCATTCAAAATCCATCACAAGCTTGTCTAACCTTAACAAAACCAAAACCAAATGCTTTGATACCACTCGATCTGAAAATGGATATTAAATCAATATTAAGGGATTACAGACTCATGTGAAGGAATTCCTATATTACTTAGTGCAATGGATTGAAAAGATTGCGAATAATACAGACATTTAACAATCAGAAAACATAATAATTCAACACATCAGCACAATGAATAATCAAGGAGTTCACCAGACTTCCTGGCTACATCTCTTGGTCTAGCTTTCAGTGTCAACCTCTATATTATGTCCTCAAGAATAGAGTTTACAGGTGTGAGCTCAATCAGAACCATAACACAACAACAGTGATATTACACATGGATTTCACTCGAAAAACTCATGTTTAAAGAGTACACAGACTCTCCCTCTTAGTGCCTCTGATCAACTGTTCATAGCTACGTTTTCTCTGACTCTCTGCCTCTAAGCAACTGCTTCTCTCCCTCTTTCTTTGCCATTGAGTGGTTTTTAAGCCTCTTGGCCCTGTTTGTTCACCTTCCTTTACGGGCTCTCTGCCTCCCAGCCTTTGTCCCTTCATCTCCTTGCCGAGCATTAAACACTCATTGTAAAATTCTTAAGGCACATAGGCAGCCATTCACAAATGGAAATATCTTGGGTGCGGGTGAAAATCCCCTGAAATTACACTTCTCTATTTAGACATAGAAATACTAGGAAAACACTAAAAACATAGGAATCCTGACTGAAACACCAAAGCTGGACTTCAAACGATATAAAGTCCACCCCATAATCCTTTTGGGTCCACGCTTGATCACTACTGCAAGTCCACCTTTGATCCAAAATCTCCCAATCCAATGGTTGACAGCCATTTCGGGTGGCCTATGTGCATGGAGATTACCCACCCGAAAAAGCGGTTTTCTCTCTCCTGCGACATTCTACATGTCAGCCAGTGTATGGGATCAGGCATAGCCTCTCCAATACCACTTACTACCTGAAGTCTGCCCGAAAAACAACTTACCATGGAACTCAAATTATATGAAGCCGTATTTATAAATCTTTTGGGTCCGCCATTCTATCGCAATATCGCAATGTCGCATTGCATGTGGCCAAACATCAATACACGGGGAAATACAAAGAAATCCGTAAAAATCGAACTTCAAATATATTTAAATCGCGTCCATAATCCCTATCGGGTCTAGCCTTTATCGCATGTCACAAGGCCCATGGTCCTCTTAGCATCACCCCTTTGTTATATTGTGATGCGATAAGTCACAATCACATATCGCTTATGTCTCTGGCCTGCAGTAAGTCCTTCCCTTTTTAAATCTACGACGCGACATACATGGTCTCCGCCATTGATCTACGCGTCGATCTGATGGTCCACATTATATCACTGGATTGGATTCGTAACTCACTCAGGGTTAGCGCCGATATGCCTCGCTGACCTCCGCCTATGTGATATCGTCGATTTTATCTAGACCGTTGATCGGCTCGATCCAACGGCTCCTGTGCAGTGCCATTTGAACCTCCACTTAGCTCTGTTTCTACCAATTCTTAGTGTTTTTCCATGCGATAGTGTTTTCCAATATTTGAAGACTTAGAGGTTTAGAGGGTTTAAGATCCATTTTAGATCAAACTTTGTAGTCAGTGCTCCATCCGGCATCACTATTGCTCAAGGATCTTGTGTGCGTAACATCCCTGCTGCTTCAGAGGTGCCAGGCGCCAAACTGGTTGATGCCACGCTAGTCTGTACCTATGATGCGTCGATTTGCATCTCACACAGACTCGTCTGGATTGCACCCAAAGCTTGCTATTGTTTTTCCTCGAACTACTGCAACAGTTCCGCAGTCGCATCCCTCACCGTATCACCTATGTCATTCAAGTCCCCCTCCATTAAGGTGATCAGGTCAAGAGACGTCTTGCTAGCCTTGGACTTCTTTCATGGCCCTACTTTTTCTGGATCTATGTTGTGCTTGGTGTGGAATGGAGTCATCTCTGGGTCTGCTCCTCCCTACTTCGTTTGTTCATCCTCTTCTTCTGGCTCTGGAGAAGGCGATTTCTGACTCCGGTCAGAGCCAAGTTCCTCTTCCTCCACTTGCCCACCCATCTGCTTCGTGGCAACGCGCTCTCCCTTGGCCTTATCCTTGGCCTCCTTTCTTTTCTTCGCGACCAACTGTTCCATATTTAGCTTGGTTTCTTCCTTCTTTCACTGTGCAGCGGACTTGCTAGGTTCCACTATCAAGTCCATGGCAGTGTGCCAATCTGCTAGCCAACAGTCGAGAACCGCTGTAATCCTATCATCTGTGACCAAGTATGGTAAGTCATGCCACTTCTATTTAGGGTCCTTTCGCACATGTATTGAGACATGGTGGAAGTCGGCTTTGAATTCCACGTACTCCTGTAGCTTATCAGAATTTGTTGGTGACAACCACAACTTGCAATTGATGGCCATATGGATGCTCATCTCCATCAAGATCTAGAAGATCTTACTATCCTTGATTCACTGAGGATCCTGCGTAACCCACAGTGAAGCGAACTTTGCTGCTTCCGGTAGGTCTAGTGCGACCAAAGGAAATTGGCTATTCCTAGGTAGCTCCCACACAACTAGCACTATGGACAGCAGCAGCCATGCAAAGTGGAATGTCTTACTATGATCCTTGCCTCGCAGCAGTTCGCAAGGAACTCACTATAGAGGTAGCACACCCAGTTAAACTGTACACCCTCCGCGCACTAGGCCACCAGGGCTATCACTGGTTCCGAAACTTCATCTATGTGATACTTCCTCATGACCTTTCCTGCCAAGATTTGCGTCGCCACTTTGACCACGGGGTCACAGATACTTGTGATGGCATAACTACGTGGCTTCTTTAATAGCTTGAATTTTTCCTTTATCGCATCAGCAAGGGCATGCTCACCAGAATTTACGCCAAACACCATGGCCATATTTTCTCCTGAGTGTGGCAACCGCGTGATCCTATGGATCAACATGTCAGTGATGGGTATCGGCTCCTCTAGCCACATACACCCATCATGCACCAAGCATAGCAACTACTTAATCATGATCATCGTAATGGGCACGCAATTGTAATGCAGGACCCATAACAAGTTTAGCATGCCAGTGTCCATGGCTTTTAGCCACTTCCTCGGCTCCAAAGAAGTCACTACAGTGTTTTTGTGGAAGACACGGTGCATAATTTTGTCTGTTGTTAAATGATGGAAATGCTCAGTGTCAGCTAAATCCCAGTCTTCCAATTTTAAAAGGGGGACACACCCCAAGCACAGTCCCTCAAAGACAATTTGCTCTGGCAGTAGGGGTGTGTACAGGGTGACTTTTCTCTCATCAATATCCTTCGACACCTTCATTTTACCCCTGTGTGGAGGAATGTAATTAGCTAGCTTAGAAATGGGGTCAGACCCCTCAACCTCAACATCCTCCATTTCCATTGCAATATCCTCATCATCTATGGGGATTTCTTCGACCTCATCTTTCGGCTCTAAGTCAACCACCTTTCCCTTTTCTTGCATAATGGGCTTATCCTTCTGTGGGTGCTTTCTAGGTGATGCGTGCACTGGTTGTGGTGTCACGGCCTACTTTCCTTTCTTGTTCTTCAAACCCTCCTTGGTTGGGGTAGGCCTTAGCCTGGACGAACCAACACCTCAATTCTCAATTCTCAAAATGCTAAGTGTTTTCCACTGGGAAACCATTTGTAATTTATAGCCATTTTTGAACTCAAATCTTACCATTCCCCCACAATTGGTTCATTAATGCTAGATTGGCGGTAAATTTTCAAAGATCTGGCCCATAAATTCTGAATTAAATGCCTCCCCCGCTCTATTTGGTTGTTTTTTCATCATCAAATCATGAACAATGACTTTAACGATCACTTTCTAGCTATCCTGCATAGTTTTTCCTTTTGTAGTGCAGCTCCCTGCGCACTTCTGCGAACTCTGTGACATTTCTTCGTTCTGCGAAGTTCCCTTATTGCGCAACTCTTCGACCTGGGCAGTGTAGTTTATAGTCCCGCACTTCCTTTCAACTGCCCGGAGTGCTAAGACTATGCTTCCCTCATATAGTCACCTAGCTGGATCACTAGTGTATGGCTTCAATCAGCTGCCAATACCTTTCCTGGGAAGGGTTATCCATTCAATTTGACCAGATGAACTGCTCCACCATCGGTAATCTCCTTGATGAAATACGACCCTAGCCAATGCATTCTAAATTTCCATGGAAATTTATCAAACTTGTTGTCATATAACAATACTAGATCATTTACCTTGAAGGTGTGCATTTTGATGTGCCAATCATGCCATGCCTTTTCGCACTCCTTTTGAACTTGTTGATGAAATCTAGCTAGAAATCGGTCCTCCTCAAGCTTCGCTAGCTACGTGAGCCTCTCTTCCAGGTTTCCGCAATCCGCCATTCCTGTGAATGCCTCTATGTGAAGACTAGGTACAATATATTCCATTGGCATCACAGCTTCTACACCATACACGAGTCTAAAAGGCGTTTGTCGAGTCAACTTCTTGCAAGTCATTCTGTAGGTCCATAGCACACCAGGTACGCACACATGCCAGTCATTTTTCTGAGCATTGCAAACCTTCATCAGCGTGTTCTCCAGTATCGTATTGAATGCTTCCACTGACCCATTAGCCTGCACATGATAAGGCATACCTTTCTGATGATACACCTAAAATTCCTCTGTCAACGTGCTGATTGTTTCGTTAAGAAAGTGCGTACCGTGATCGCTCATCAAAATCTTTGGACACCTGAATCTCATCAGGACATACTCAAAAATAAATTTTTCTTCTGTCGCACCTGTGCAGTCCTTCATAGGTTGTGCCTCTGCCCTTTTGGTCAAATATGCAGTCACGGTAATGATATGCCACGCACCCGTCTTCTTTCCTTGACGTTGAATTGGTCCCAAAAATTAAATTGCCCATTTTTCGAGTGGTTGTAACGTCATCCCTCAGCAACAGCCTACCAATCCTTTAACATGCATCACATGCCCTACAATATGATTTCAAATCCTTATGCATGGTTTGCCACCACAACCCAGTGTGTAGAATCTTCTGCATTGTTGCTTTCCATGCATAATTTCCTCCCACAGCTCCTCCATGAGCCTCAATGAGGATGATGCTTCGTTCAAAGCTAGACACATAACATCACAATATTTTTTCTAGCCCCATTTTGTACAAGTTCCCTACAATGATAGAAAAGTTTGACACGCACACTACCAGTTCCTTCTTCTGTTGACTTGTATAACCTTCTGGAGATGATCCTGTCATTAGGAAGTGGATAATATCTTCAAAGTGACTGTCTGCAATGCGCACTGCAAAGAGCTGTACATCAGGAAGTCCTTCCTCTAAATTAGGAGGATCCTCTCTAGTTTCAATGCGCAATAGATGATCAGGTCCCGCATTCAGTCATCCTAGCTTCACAATAACTTCGAAGTTGTACTCCTAGAACAACATCAACCACCTACATATTTTCCCCCCCAACATAGGCTTGTTGACCAGGTACTTGAATGCGGAATGATCCATATACATCTTAAAGTGTCCACCGAACAAATAGTGCCTGAACTTCTGGAGTGCGTACACCATAGCTAATCCTTCGCACTATGTCATGGAATAATTTTTCTCTACTTTAGACAACTTCCTACTTGCAAACGCTATATGATGATCCAGTTCTCCCTCACCAGCCTATGTTAGTACAGCTCCTAGCATAATACATGATGCATCCACATGCACATGAAATTCCTTCTTCCAATCGGGGAAGATTAGGATTGGCGCGGTGACCATTTTCTCTTTCATCACATCCAAGCTCTTCTGAGATTCATCATTCTGATAGAATGTAGGATCCTTTTTCAACAATTTCTCCATAGGTGCGGTGATTTGGGCATGGCTCTTGATGAACTTCATATAGTATCTGGTATGCCCCAAAGTTGCACACTACTGTTTCACACTCCTCGGTGCCTCCAAGTTGATTATCACCACGATATTCGTGACGTCTACCATCAATCCTTGTCTACATACCACATGACCCAGCAAGATCCCAAAAGGGACACAAAACAAAAATTTCTTCAAATCGAGAGCGATCTAGTATCTCCTACATGTATTTACCATTAAGCGCAAACTTGCCACATGGCGCTTGACCAATCCAAACACTGTCTAATCGTCAAAGTATACCTCCATATATTTATGAATGTGTTCAAATGCCGCAATGACTACACGCGAAAATATCGCTGGCACATTATTCAACCCAAAAGGCATTACGATGTATTAAAAACATCCCCATTCAGTCGTGAAGGTCGTCTTGCTTCTAACCTCACACTCGATTTTGATCGGATGGTGCCTAGAGAGCCCATCAGTGAAAGAGTATGCTTCTTGGCTGCCTACATTATCCAGGACCTCATTAGTGAATGAGGTTGGGAAGGGATCATGCACACAATCCTCATTCAACTTCTTGAGATCTATGCATATCCCTATTTGGGTTCATATAGCAGATGGAAACGTATGCATTCGCGCATCAAATTATCATTATAATATAAACCCAAGACTTAAAATAACACAATCACATGCAATTCACAGAGACAAAATACATAGTAAATTCAGAATACTTCTCTTTATTGATGATTTAGATTTACAATATAGACTCTATCTGCCCTGCGCACACAGCTGTAGGGGTTTGTGCACTCAGCTACAGAGCCTCTTCCTATGCTAAGACTTCTCCCTCTTAGCTCTTCAAAGACTCCAACTTAGTTAGAACTCTACTTCTCCCCCTTAGACTCTTCTAAGACTCCCTCTTTATACAATCCCATGGTTTGCGGACCAACGGTAGATCTCTAAAGCTGACACAAGCTATCAAAAATAAGGGCAGAAACCCTTTTTGACTCTTGATATCTTTGTGCTCTGCGGCCACAAAATGTGGAGACTTTACATTCCTTTATACAAAATTTGGCTTTTTTGCTCCAAACTTAGGATTTTAGTCCCAAAAATGACCCGAGGGAACTTGTTCCCAACATAAAGTTTAAATATAAATGGTGTGCTATAGAGGTTAAGAGCCAATGTAGCAAAGACGATAAAGAGTCTTAGTCATGGAGGGGAGGTAGCAGGGTCAAACCCCGGTTCCTCCATAAAAATTTTGTTGATCTATGCTGAGTCTGCCTAGGCCATTGGGGGGTGCCACGTGGTGGCCTCTGGGCTTGCCACGTGGCATTCTCTCATTGACCCAAAATTAACCAATAAACTGCGCCAATGCACCTGCCACATCACCAAGCTGCAACCAATCACATTGTGACAATTGGTGAAGCATGATTGAATGTTGACCATCCATTGACCCTGCTTAGTCACTTTCCACATCAACAGTACGGATTACTGACTGTGCAGTGACTGGGCATTTTCTTTTGTAAAATTTCACCTGTTTAGGAAAGTGAATAGAACTCAATAACTTCCTGATACGAAATAGGTTTTCAGTGAAATGAGTTGCATTAGGATCTTTTTTTTGAGTTGGAGGCGGTCATTCAGGTTTCAAGCCATTCTGAGAAATTTGATGTTTAAGTGAAATATTGAGTGCTTGATCATTCCTCCCCACTAGAAGCCTTTTAGACCCCGAAAGATACTATAAATTGTTCAATAGGTGAGGGTACATGTTGCTCACCCTCTTGATCTACAACCATTTGGCTTTAGAAGGCTTTTGTCCCTTGAGTGCCACTCTAAGGTATTCGACATCCCCTCTTTTCGAAGTCCTGGTTCTTCTATCAAGTATGAGATCCTGATGAAGTTCATCAAGGTATTATGGAGATAAATCATCTATTGATGGTAGTTGAACATGCTCTCCTTGATCATAAATCAAAGGAGGCTCAAACAATCTCAAATTCTCAACATTAACAAAAAATTATGTTTTCCTATAAGGAGGGAAATCAAGGTTAAATGCATTATTACCAATCTTTTCCAGAATTTTAAAAGGACCATAACAGATTGGCTTAAGCTTTTTACCTTACCCTTGAAGTCTCTCTTTGCTAATATATAACCATGCTTTGTTTCCAACTAGAAATTTTTGATTAGCCGAGTGTTTGGCATGCCTTGCCTTGTAGCTGCTTTGACTTTTCTCAAGTTGTTCCTGCGCTATTTGATGTATTAACTGAATATTCTCTATGAACTTCCTTGCCTTATCGATGTCACTATGACAATCGATGGTGACATATTTCTCAAAGATGAAGTCCAACAACTGATCTTAAAATTACTCGTGAGGGATCTCAGTTAAATAATTAATGAATGAAGGTATTACAGACTCATGTGTTGGTGTGTGTCTATGTTATTTTAGGCAACGGGTCAATCAGATTGCAAAATACACAGGCACTAGAAAATGGAAAACAGTAAGAGAAACATAGTAAGAAAATACAAGAACACAACAAGATTTAATAAGGAGTTCACCCAATCCTCCTGGGCTACGTCTCCGGTCTAGCTTTCAATGGTGGCCTTCTTTTATTGTGTCTTTAAAGAAGAGCTTTTAGAGTGGGAGCTCAATTGGAGTCTCCTAAACAGATAATGCTTAGTAGGGTGGTTCTTGGATTCCCCAAGCCACTAGAGTGCATAGACTCTTCCTTACCAAGTCTCGACCTCTCTGGTATTTAATGGGACGAGTCCAGTTTGGGTACTCAATTCCCTACAGATATCCTCACAAGGATTGCTTGAACCTCTCAAGCCTTCTATCTGCTCGATGCTGCCTCACCTCTGCAGGTCAGCTTGGCTCTCTATGTCTGCTTCTGTCTCTCATATCTCCTTCTTCAATGCACTTTTCTTTCTTACAATGCTCGATTCTCCTTATTTTGTTTTCTGTCTATTCATGGCTTAAAGCCAATCTATCTCATGACTATTCGCTTCCTCTTCCACCCCTTCGGATTGCCTGCTGTTGTTCGCTTGGAATTCCCTACCTCTGCATCGTCGCCACTGTGTAATGTCTCATAGGGAAGTGGCCACTTGTCCTCTCACGAACTACACCAGCTCTTCCTCAAACGGTTCAGTATTTAGGTTACGCTGTGTAATGATTCATCCACCAACTCAGCGGTCAAATTGGACTTCAGACTATTATGTGCTACGGCTTAATTCTCCCTCCAGATTTGATCATTCATTAGGCGCAATCTCCACTGTTAGATCTGGAGCCCCCAGATCCTACGGTGTTCGCTCTTATTGCATGGTTGACTTGCTCAACCGTTAGCCCACGATGAGAGGTGGTTTTCTCTCTCATTGTTATAGACATTTTTGTGCCTTACAGCATAGAGCATGAAATGTCAATAATCTGAGGGATCCAAAGTCCCTAAACATGTTGTTCCTACCCCTAGAGGAACAAGGTCAGCAAACCACAGCACTTTAGATCAGTTCTCCACTGAAAAACACTCAAAAACAGGTCAATTTTGGATCAAAGCAGCTGCTCCACTGAGCATCTGCGCTAAATGTCAACTGCTCCATGGTGTACCTGCGCTGAATGTCAACTCCATCAAAGGCTACCTGCGCTGAGCGAGTTTGGACATGTGGAGGAATCTTTCCTCAATGTGTCAGTGCCCAGGAAGCTTCCAAAATGACACTTGGATCATAAGATTCGCCTAATGATGAGTAAAGAGGTTCTAAAACTCCAAGTGGAAGGTAGAATCTCTGAGTGGACTCAAGAACTAAAGAACAACTGGGGTTGAAGAGGACAACAGTCACACATCAAGCTGACTTATCTTCACTCCAAAACTCTATATGAGGATCTCATCCCATGGGATCTAGAGGCCGTAATTTTGTGCAAAGAATTGCTGTTGGTTTACAGTTGAGAGTATTGGGTGATTGCTTGAGGGAGGTGAAGAGGAGATTTCTTTCCGTCGGGAAGGTGATGCTGGATTGGGCCTCTTATGGTTGTATCATCGCCTGAACCTTACTTTCTTCCATTAATAAAGCATTTGAGGTTCTTCTATTCGCACGTGTTTCAATGATGTATTGTCTTACTTGCGTATTTGATTTATGCTAATCCTTGAATCAATTATGAATGCATGCTTCTTGTAGTTTCCCTTTCTCGTCTTGTTTGCAGGATCTTGTGTAGCTGGGCCCATGAGAAGACAAGGAGCTAGGAGCAAGCAGCAAGGAGAGAAGATTGGATCGACCATTTGCGCAAGACATCGGTAAGTGGATCTCTTCCTTTCCTCTTTTGCATGTCATAAAGAAGTAATCTTAGATAGCTTTGCTTTGACTGTTGCTAAGGAACTATCACCCTTAGAGTGGGATAGGGTCATTCCGCGTTGGATACTTTTCCCCACAACAGACTGGCGACTTCGCTGGGGAAGCGTGTCTTGTTGGTAGCTTGTGTTTCTTGCTATTCATTTCCTAAACAAAGGGAGTACCGAATCGAACTGCATTCGAATCCTTCGAAGGCAAAGTAGAGGGCAGCTACTCTAGCTCAGTTCTGGGCGTGTTTATGATTTGAAGAGCTGATCCACAAGGACTCTTATTAGCTCTTTGTGATAGTGTTCATCTTCCTTTAATCATCCTCTAGTGTATACCTGGTTGATAGCCTCTGATTTGGCCTAAAACAGTTGATTTTTGAGCAATCTGTGACCCGGAACCAAAGAGAGACAAGAGTTTTCTCTTTAGTGCAGCTGCAGTGAAGGGTACCTGCGCTGCAACGCAGGTCCCGAAGGGGCTGCCTGCGCTGAATGTCAGATTGACAGTGTTCTACCTACGCTGAACCAGTTTTGCATTGTGCAACTGGGGTTCCCTGCTTTCTGTTGCCCAGTTTTCAGTATTGTTTTTACAGCCTGTTGTCAACCTGTATACCCATCTGAAACTATCTTTCTTTGCCATCATTCCGCCTCAGTTGTGTGAAGAAACCGTGATTGTTCTTATTGTATTTCTTACTTTCATTCATAGTTTCCCGTAGCGAAAGTGAACTAGTCTTGCTGTGGCCTCTCGGATCTAGACCTGTGATAAAGTGTCGTTGTGATTCTAAGAGCTAGTTTATTGCTGTTCATAGCTGCTTGAGCATTTGCTTTCGTTATATGGTTCGGATTTCAGTATTTCTTGTGTTGAAACGAGTGAATCTTAAGGTGTTCTTTTGATTATTGGACAAAAGCTTGTTTGCTTTCGCTTGAAATTGAATTCGAAATCATACAACAGCTTTCTTTTTGTAATACATCAACATTAAGGAAGAAGAAAAGAAATACTTGCATTGTGCATGTGCATTTTGACAGTTTGCATGTCGACTTAGGAAAAGTGCATCAGTGTGTGCTCTATGATCTGTTCGAAAAGATGATGTCTTTCTTTTCCCTCAGTAGTTAAGATTTTCATAAGTTGAAAGAATTGAAAAAGCTTGCTTATCATTCTTAGACTGCATTTAGGAGTTGTATCATACATCACGTGGTGATCCATAAAGGCAAACTGCTAAGCAAGATCAACCTAAAACAAACTGAATTTACATAAGAACGCTTTGAAACATAACGAAACACAGTAGAGGTCTAGGTAGAGAAGTGTTCCGGCGTCGTTAAACATAGTGACTGTCGATCTCTACCAAGGTGGGTGATTCCTCCTGAGGGACGATAGCACTAATACGGATTTGTGCTCCCGCGTACCGTCGCGTATATTGGGAGACCCCTATAGGAACAAAGCCTTTATCCATAGGAAGCCGTGTCGGCCGCCCTACTGATCGCGATGCAGTGAACACAGCATTCATGAAGATCGACCACTCGTACCGTAAAACGTATTCTGTGGTTTCGCGAAAGGTTTGGCACACCCTCTGCCTAGAACTCCAGAGTAGTTTCTTTTGGCCTTTTTCAAACTCTATAACTGAAAAATTCCATCCGAGCATTTGTCACTTCGGGCTCGTTAATACATCGAAGGAGACTAGAGTCATCTTTAGCTTTTTCTCGACTCTTAAAAAGTGAAAAAGAAAGTTGTGTCTTAAAAGCGTCTAAAATTAATTCAATTCGAAAATACATTTTACCCTGTGTATTGTTGGTTCATCAAGTAATCCAAAATCGTGGAAGAAATTCAATCGATGACCCCTCATTCGCGGAGGCTTACGAGTCGACCGTCCTTGTCTCCGGAATCGAAAACAACCCGGGCAAAGCAGACTCGTTCAACTGGTTCCAAATTTCCTGTCACGGTTAGAACAAGTGTTCCAACGACATCTGAGGTTCCGGTTACTCCAAACATTTCTGGAAACCCTGCCCCTATTGAAGGAGTTCAACAGCCTCAGAAGGACGGTAACACTGATCCTAGTCTGAGAGCAAATACTTGTGTTACTGAATCAGTTCCATCAGTGATTGGTTCAGAGAGTCTTGCTCCTCAAACAACTGTCGCTGTCGAAACACCCCCTTCTTCGGCACCAGAAATATTTTACGGACCTGACGGTCTTCCTCTTCCACCTGGTCTGATCGGAATAGAGGAAGTTGTAGAAGATCCGCAAGCAACTACTCCAACACATTTTGGAGCAGGGATCACTCTATTTCCTACTGCATCAGAAGCTAGCCTATCACCCAGAGAGGTTCCTCGAGAATCACTAGGCAATCTACTGGATAGACTCAAAATGTCTAAACAACTGTCAACATCTAGGACTGTGCCAAATGACACAGCGACAACAGAACCCCCTGCAGTCACTCCGACAATGTTCGCCGGCATACCATTTGTCCCCAGCTCTCAACAGTTAGAGAGAACCCCTTCGGGGGCCATGACGACAGTATGGTCTGTTCCTGTTTGTTCTCCCGGGATAATGCCCGGTAACTCCTATGTTGGAACTCAACAAATTGATCCTTTCGGAAATCAGTTTGGGCAATCCGGTCCTCAAGGTGTGGTAAACCCTTTCGGTTCCAGACCACCACCGTATGGGGGGAAATATGCCTTTTCGTTACCCCCTCCGGGAGGTTACCCATATGGGAGTTCACAACCGTATTCAGGTTATACTGGAATAACTACAAGTGGTTGGATACCTATGCTACCCCAGAAACCAAGAGTTGTGTATTTTATGCAACAACAAATGCCTATGGCGAACATCCCGACGACACCAGCGATTGTAACCGTGTCGCAAGTTCAAACGATGCCTGTTGTATGTCAACCTCAGTTTCCTCAAGTTGTAATGCAATAGCCCTTTGACCCTGCGACTCAACCACAATCGCCTGCTGGCGAGGCGGCACAAGCACAAACGGGTACCATTACCCCTCATCTTGGTCCAGTGGTTAGTATAGCACAACAACCCATGGCGTCACAACCATGGTTGGTGCAGTATCAACAACCACAATTCCAGCAAGTGTACCAAGGTACCGAGCAGCAGATTTTTGCGAACAGTGGGCAACAGTACATGCAAAACGGTCTAAACCAACCACTTTACAGTGGGGTAGTCCACCAACCGTATCAATCATACCAGCATCAAGTACATTATGCTGGTATGCAAAGACCAACTACTCAGGCGATTCCATCGTATCCTGGGTACGCTTCGCCTAATCTGAGTCAACAGCTGCCATTCGTGGCAACTCTAGAGTTACCCGATTTACATCGGTTGACAAACGATCTGATTGCCTACGCCCCTTGGTGGCCAGCGATTCCTCACAAACTTCCCTCGGACATTCCTAAATTCAATGGAAATCCAGGTGAAGACCCGTCGAATCACGTCATGACTTTTCATCTGTGGTGTTCGTCGAACACTCTGAACGATGATTCGATAAGACTTCGCCTCTTCCAGAGGACATTGACAGGTCCGGCGGCTAAATGGTACATTGAATTGCCAAGAGCCTCTTTCGACAATTTCAGCTCCTTAGCCACGACTTTCTTAACCCATTTTCAATTACCGATAAGGTATGAAACGGGAACAGAACTCCTTACCAACTTCAAACAGACAATGACCACTCACATATCTGATCATATACATGAGTGGTGACGTCGTCGTGGGATGGTGAAAACTTACGTTCCCGATCAGCTGTTAGCTGAATGGTTTATAAAGTCGTTACTTGCGGCTATAACGGAAGATGTGGCCAAGGGAGGAGTCGTAACAGAGGAGCAAGTCATTGCTCGTGCTCAATACTTAGACTTAGTATATACTCAGTCGAGCACACTCTACGACAAAAACCTGACGCCCCTAGACCTGAATTTTCAATTCCTCCCCCTCCTAAATCGAATACTAACTCTCACGCCAGTAATTGCGTGACTGGCAAACACAAAATCTCTAGTCAAAATGCAAATGAGGAACTTCTTGCCTCAGAAGTAAATGCCATGTCGACCGACAAGAGCAAACAACTGAAGCAACCAGGGGGCAAGAAGAAAAAGAAAAGGAAAGGGAAACCCCCGACAGGGTGTCATATATGCGATGAGGATCATTAGACGAAAGATTGTCTACATATAGCTGAAGTTAAGAAACTCTTCAAGAGTTCAAAAACCCCAGCAGTATTGACTGATCCGTTTCCTAATCCAAGACAAAATCTGGTTGCTAATCGAAATGCTTCCCGATCCCAAGTGCTTATGTTGTCCACCTCAAAGCAACAGAATAATGCTTTGACGAGGAATAAAGATTACAGGAATCCAAAGCAATTGAACAACAAGGCAAATAAATAACCTAGTAGTTCAACAACAACTTTTACCAAAGTTTAGCCACCCATCGTTCCTAAACCAATGATAAAGTCGCCAAAGGGAGTAGTACACAAATCGACATTTAATCCTCGTGAAAAAATAACACAGGATTATAATATAATAGAGGACCTGGCTCAATCGTCGTCCGCTATGTCGACACTTGAGGTAGCGCAAAATTGCACCTCCCAAGAGCAAGCTTTATTATCATCCATAGGTGGGATCGGCCCAATGGATTCCAATCTTGTGGCCTTTGATCATAATGGATATGACCCTCAGTTACCATCTCAACTAGCTTTCCTTATTCAAGTGAAAGCCCTCAACAAAACTGTTCATCGAACAATTATTGATGAGGGGGCATCTACATGTCTTATGTCGATGAATTGCTGGAAAAATTTAGGCTCACCACCCTTGTCGAAATCGTCAATGACATTAAAAGCATTTGATGGACGATCATACACTCCATACAGGATTTTAAGTAACTTGCAAGTTGAACTGGGGGGCAAAACAGTAGAAGTTGATGTTGAAGTAATCGACGGAAACCTCGATTACAACATCCTATTGGGAAGGCCTTGGATATATGCCATGGCTGCAGTTGTGTCGACCTACTTCAGGAGGATTGTATTTCCTTTTCAAGGAAAATTTACAATCGTCGACCAACAAACATTTCTCCCCAACAGTTCCCAAGTTACGGGAAGCAGCACAATGATCCATGAAAGTAATCAGTCGCTCCAAA
Source organism: Pinus tabuliformis (assembly GCA_031772625.1). Classification (NCBI taxonomy): domain Eukaryota; kingdom Viridiplantae; phylum Streptophyta; class Pinopsida; order Pinales; family Pinaceae; genus Pinus; species Pinus tabuliformis. The sequence goes on from CM062808.1 coordinate 670,113,280, forward strand.
ATATTGGAGTAGGTCTCCTAAAAGACCCTGCCTTAATGGGTACTTTTGCCCTACCACCGGCGGGTAATCTGGCGGAAGTAGCCACAATGGAAACCTATAATATGAAATCTTCTATATCCAACGGATTCGAAAGATTCCTAAATATTTTGTCAACATGGATCATCGCCCTAATGGAAATACTGTAAATACAGTGGGCCCCGAGGACGGTTCTTATCTCGTGTCAACCTCGTTAAAAAATGAAACAAGGAGTCATGAGGATAGTTCTTTTACTGTGTCAACCTCATTAAAAAATGAAACAAATCCCCTTTTCAAAATTCAAAGGTAAACCTTCATTCCAACCACCAAGTTGAATGCAATGTAGCTTGGGGGGCACCCTCCTTTGACATGTGTTATTATGATGTTGGGGGCATGCAAAATAAATGAGCAGTTTTGGCAAAGTTCATGCTCGTTAAAAAATAAACGCAAAACCGAGCAGTTTTAGCGCATAGTTCATGCTCGTTAAAAAATAAACATAACTTGTGAGCAAGCTTCCCCCAGAGTTCAAGCTCATCCAGAAAAAATGAACCGGTAAATGACCATTTGAGACCATAAATCCATCAGCCATAACAGCCTTGGTCGTGTTTGCACCGTCACCTCCACTTTTCATTTGGCCGATCATTCACCTCCACTTGATTGTTTACCTATTTTGAGGAACAGCTGCGAAGAGTGATTTCACCTAGCCATCCTTGTGACACTGCCGTGATTGGAAAATTCCAACCTGTACCTGGAATCTGCTGCTATCCCTGTTTATCACTCGTTCCTCAAAATACGAGTCTTCTTTGAGCTCTTTTCACTGACTCGTAAAATATGAAAAGTTTGCCGAGTTTTGGCCTTCCAGCTCGTTAAAAGGACCGGAAGAGCTATCCCTCCTCTAGATTTTAATCTTTTTGGACCTGAGGGATTATTGCACAAAAAGATCGAGCGCTTGTCTAGTTCGGCTCGATAAAACTATCGAACATTCATCCCTTCTGTATTGTTTTATACTTTTTCGGACTTAAGGGATTAGATGACGAAAAAGGACCTTTGGAGTTAACTTTATGTACCCTTTTTAGACTCTCTAAAAATGAAAAGGACCGAGTTGTCTTTGTCGCTAGGCTTGTTAAAAATATTGAATAGCGACAAACTTGTCTTTAGACGAGAACGAGTTTCCCTATCACTAGGCTCGTTAAAATATAGCGATGGGCTTGCCCGAAGGGCAGGTTATAGAACAAGCATATGTTATCCTCCTCAAGCTTGACAAAAATAAAGAGGTACTGGTCAGAAATGACTGGGGAAAAATTGGGAGAACCTCAAAGCTTAATGGTAGCAAGTCGCTCTTGAACATGACACTTTTGCCTCCGTAAAAACATCGGGTTGGGTTGTTTTCATTCACCGGTCCCTTCACCATGGTCTCGCCATGCCATCCACATTTGGGGTAATGCTACCGATCCATCACATCAGTGTCGTTATATGTTCAAGAGATGTCATTCAGAGAGTGTCAACCGGGTCCCATCCACTGCCATACATCATCTTTCATCCTTTCATGACCGCCACCCTGAATCATATTTCACAGATCGTTTTCACCATCCTCACAATTACTAGCTCCGTTCCGTGTCACTGATGTGGGATTCATTAAGGCCCTCCTTTGACAGATCGCTTCTTGTCGACATCAGCTCATTATCCAAGAAGTTGATCTAGGGACACCCCCTCAGTAATTTGAAACTTGCATGCCTCAATGGCAAGTTTCTCACTTCCAGCGACAGGTATACATTAATGACCTTCGACCGGGAGACTTTGCATGGTGTTCGACGCCAAATCCTATATTCATGCCACGTGAATTGTGCTGCAGTACCTTGAGGGTCATCATCATTATCGGTGATTCCTCTCGCGCTTGTTAACAGTTTACATCATTGACTGGTAATCAAGCGATGTCTTTCCATGTTCGACTCCAAGAAATTCTCACATGGATCGACCTGTACTTAGAGTGAAGATCGGACAAATTTGAAGACCCCGGATCTAGTTTCATCCATCCGGGCTGCGACATATATTCAGGAGATAAAGACATAGACATGTGCAACAGATGATCATCCTACTAAAAGGATGATAATTTAAGCAGAGAATTATCAGTCTACTATCAGACGATCGTCTGTTTATGTACAGAAAATGTATTTATAAAGCTGAGCATGGGAAATGCCCGCATCAGCTAGATCATGAAAGCCGTATGAAAAATAATGTATTGTATTGTATTTTGTTACAGGTCACCTCCGGACAATTGAATGAACTTCGGATCCTCCTAATAAAGCATTTCACCCGATAAACGACCTCATACTTTAGGGGGAAACTGTTATAGACATTTTTGTGCCTTACAGCATAGAGCATGAAATGTCAATAATCTGAGGGATCCAAAGTCCCTAAACATGTTGTTCCTACCCCTAGAGGAACAAGGTTAGCAAACCACAGCACTTCAGATCAGTTCTCCACTGAAAAACACTCAAAAACAGGTCAATTTTGGATCAAAGCAGCTGCTCCACTGAGCATCTGCGCTGAATGTCAACTGCTCCATGGTGTACCTGCGCTGAATGTCAACTCCATCAAAGGCTACCTGCGCTGAGCGAGTTTGGACATGTGGAGGAATCTTTCCTCAATGTGTCAGTGCCCAGGAAGCTTCCAAAATGACACTTGGATCAAAAGATTCGCCTAATGATGAGTAAAGAGGTTCTAAAACTCCAAGTGGAAGGTAGAATCTCTGAGTGGACTCAAGAACTAAAGAACAACTGGGGTTGAAGAGGACAACAGTCACACATCAAGCTGACTTATCTTCACTCCAAAACTCTATATAAGGATCTCATCCCATGGGATCTAGAGGCCGAAATTTTGTGCAAAGAATTTCTGTTGGTTTACAGTTGAGAGTATTGGGTGATTGCTTGAGGGAGGTGAAGAGGAGATTTCTTTTCGTCGGGAAGGTGATGCTGGATTGGGCCTCTTATGGTTGTATCACCGCCTGAACCTTACTTTATTCCATTAATAAAGCATTTGAGGTTCTTCTATTCGCACGTGTTTCAATGATGTATTGTCTTACTTGCGTATTTGATTTATGCTAATCCTTGAATCAATTATGAATGCATGCTTCTTGTAGTTTCCCTTTCTTGTCTTGTTTGCAGGATCTTGTGTAGCTGGGCCCGTGAGAAGACAAGGAGCTGGGAGCAAGTAGCAAGGAGAGAAGATTGGATCGACCATTTGCGCAAGACATCGGTAAGTGGATCTCTTCCTTTCCTCTTTTGCATGTCATAAAGAAGTAATCTTAGATAGCTTTGCTTTGACTGTTGCTAAGGAACTATCACCCTTAGAGTGGGATAGGGTCATTCCGCGTTGGATACTTTTCTCCACAACACTCATCCGCTGGACATGCGTCATTTGTTGTATGGCATTGCTAGGTCTCCGGACATTTCCATTTACCGCCTAACATGCCTCCGATATTCTATCGGTTTTGGAGCGCGAGGCCCGCCTTTCACTTTAGCGCTTTCCCTACGGTTTCCTGGATTCCCATGTGACCAAGCGCTCGGGGATTTTCCTTCTCAAGGGGTTTTGCCCAGTGATGCGTGATTAGCACTAATCGTACATCAGAAACAGCCTCTATTTTCTGATCTGGACTTCCTAACTGCTAGTTTACGTCCTGCGCGATCTCCATGGGCCTCGATCAGCGTGCTTTGACGGAGGTCTTCATCGTTCCTTGTTGGCAACAAACTGCCACTATCCAGAGGTCTTATTGATAGCTCTTTGTTCACATGTTTTTGAAGTTTGTTATGATTTGATATAGTCATAGAACTGTGATAATTTTCATGTATCCAATTCGGATCACGACCTTCCTACTAAAAAAGCTTTTGGACCACCAAAAGTTGGTTTTGAAGCATCGACTAAGTGAGGGTAAAATTGTCTCACTTGTCCAATCTCTATCCACTTTGCACTGCTCGGCTTTGAACCCTTGAGCCCAACTCTGAGGTACTCAACATCTCCCCTGCACGTCGTCCTCACCTTCCTGTCCAGAATTATGTCTTCCTGCAATTCATTAACATATTCATGTAGTAGGTCATCAATAGAAGGCAATTGACTCTGCTCTTCGGGATCCTCAATTAGTGAAGGTTCAAACAATCTCAAGCAATATGCATTTACTACTGAGTAGATGTGCATGTAAACTAGTAGATCAAGGCAAAAAGCATTCTCACCAATCTTCTCAAATATCTTGAAGGGTCCATACCTGATAGGCTTTAGCTTTTTACCTTCACCTCGCATCCTGTCCTTGCTGATCTACAGCCAGAATTGGTCACCAACTTGGAAACTATGGTCCATCTGATGCTTGTCATGCCTTGCCTTGTATTTGGCTTGGCTCTTTTCCAGCTATTCCCGTACTGCCTAGTGGATATCTTGGATCTGTTCAATGAACCTAGTTGCCTGTCCACATCACTGTGTCCCTCAACTGTGATGTCTTTACCAAAGACAAAATCCAAAGGAGACCTTGGTGTGAAACCAAAACAGGTCTCAAAAGGAAATCTCTGTGTAGAAGAATGTTTTGCTCTGTTGTAAGCATGCTGCACATAACATAAATGTTCATCCCAAAGCTTAGGATGCTTGTTGCAATATCCCCTGAGTAACTGGATCACTATCCTGTTAACTACTTCTGTCTAGCCATTAGTTTGTGGATGAAAAGTTGTGCTTTTCTTCAGTTTGGTGTCCATCAGTTCCCGCAGACTTGACCAAAACTTCCCCACAAATCAAGTGTCTCAATTTGATACAATGGAAGTGGGTAATCCAAAATGAACCCATACATGTTGAAAGAATAGTTTTGCATTTTGTTCAGCTGTAATCTGTTTATTACAAGGTATCAAAATACACATTTTGTTGAACCTATCCACAACAACATACAAATAATCATGACCTTTCCTAGATTTAGGCAGCCCTCCAACAAAATCCATGGAAACACTTTCCCAAGGGTGAGAAGGAACTGGTAATGGAGTGTACAAGCCTAGTTTTCTATTATTGGGCTTTCTTTTTGCACACATAGTACACCCTCTTACATATCTAGAAACTATCTCATTCATTTTTGGCTAATAACAAAATCTTTGTAGCTGTGCAACTATTTTACTTACCACAATGTGACCTGATATTAGAGAAGTATGTGCTTCTCGAATTATCTTTACCCTTTCAGTTTTTGGAATGCATAACTTTCCACAATGATATAAGAGTTGGTCCTTTACATGATAATCCAATTCTTCTACTCGTTTGCCTTGACTTAAAGTTGCATATACATCTTTAAAGTATATATCTTGAGCATATTGTTCAATGTAGCTCTCGTGTAACACAGAATTATGCTTAGGTATAGTAGATGCATTTATAATGGGTCTAGATAACATATCTGCAACTTTATTGTGTATGCCCTTTTTATATCTGATGACTAAATGAAATTGTTGTAGAAAACCCATCCATCTATGGTGTCTTGATTGTTGCAACTTTGTTCGGGAGTGTAGATATTGAAGTGGTTGATGATCAGTGTGTATTACTATCTCTTTGCCCATTAAGTAATGTTTCCACTTTTTCACACTCTGTACTAATGCATACAATTCTTTATCATATGTAGGATAGTTAACCACCGCAGAATTAAATGTATCAGAATGATAACATATGGGTTTACCGTGCTGTGTCAACACTGCTCCCATGGCATAGTCACTGGCATCTATTTGGATCTTAAATGGTCTTTGGAGATCAAGCACTGCTAGTATAGGTGTTGTACTAATCTTTTCTTTCAAGGTGTCGAAGGCTTTCCATTGTTTGCCTCCCCACTGAAACACCTTGTTCCATCCTGTTAAAGCACGTAAGGGAGCTGCAACTAAGGAAAAGTTAGAAATGAACTTTCTCCAATATTGTGTTGCTCCTAAGAAGCTTCTAACTTCTGTAGCAAATTTGGTTTAGGCTAGTTCACAATGACTGCCACTTTAGAGGGATCTATCTTAAATTCACCTCCCCTTAATATATGTCCCAAATAATTCAAAGATGTTTTGCCAAATTCACATTTTGAGAGTTTAACATAAAGTTTTTCTCTTTTCAAAACATCTAATGTCCGCTTAACATGCTTTAAGTGTTCTTCCCACGTTTTGCTAAATATCATAATGTCATCCAGATACACAATAACAAAATCATCAAGAAAAGGTCTGAGTACATCATTCATTAATCTCATGAAAGTAGCAAGAGAATTAGTTAAGCCAAAAGGCATAACCAGCCACTCATTCAATCCATGCTTTGTTTCGAAAGCAGTCTTCCATGCATCTTGTTCTAAAACTCTGACCTGATGGTATCCACTATGCAAGTCTAGCTTGGAAAAATAAACAACTTCTTTCAATTGATCTAAAATATCATCTATGCGAGGAAGGGGATAACGTTTTTTTATTGTTATATTATTCAGTGCTCAGTAATCAATGCACAATCTCCATGAGCCATCTTTCTTTCTCACCAAAACGATTGGTGACCCACATGGTGATGTGCTAGGTCTGATGAACCCTTTCTCGAGCAACTCCTGCACCTGCTTCTTGATCTTTGCATTCTCTAAAGCGGACAACCTGTACATTCCAATGTTAGGCAATGGAACATCTTGTTGCAAAATAATATCATGCACTATTTCCTTTTTGGGTGGCAGACCTTTAGGCTCTTGAAACAAGATATCATACTTTGAAACAACATTTTCTAAATCAGCTTGCTGTTTAGCATTACAGCCTTCAAATACATTGGTTTTATCAAGATTCTTTTCCTTTACAACCAATAGTAAGAATTGTTTGCATGAATTTATCATTCATTTCATTTGCCCTGAGTTTATGAGAGTATAATTATTCTTGAGCTTATGAGCTCTTACAAAGTATTTGATTCCATCTTTAACAAGTAGATACCTGTTCTCAACTCTATAGAAAATAGTTTTTCTGTCATACAAGTAAGGACTTCCTAAAACAATTCCACATATATCCAAAGTAATTATGTCTAACTCAACCTCATCTACAAATGTTGACCCAAAAGAAAACTTGAGTTTGCATTGTCTAGTCACTTGTAGTTGTGCTTTATCATTTAACCATCCTAACGGGTATGGTTTCTTGTGAGGTGTAGTTGCTAATCCCAACTTCTTTACAATTGCTTCAAAAATTAAATTACTTTTGAGCCACTATCAAACAAAGTATCAATCTTTTGATGTTTGGAAACAACTTGAATATGGAAAAGATCATGTATTTTTCTCTCATTTTCTTCATCAATAATAGATTGTACAAATTACTAGTAGATGCTTCAGAATTATTACCTTTTATACCTATGGCTGCAATGGTTGTTTCATCTCCTGAGTCTGACCCCAAATCTTTCAGAATAGTTGCAGCAGTCTTCTTCTTCTTGCCCTTGAACTTCTTAGGTCTTAGCTCCGGATGCAGAATCCAACAGTGCTCATCATCATGCCCATCCTTTTTACAGTGAGTACATGAAGCCTTACTTTTTTGTGCAGTGTTAGCCTTCCTTGCTTTCCATTTCTGCTTTCTTTTCTCCTTATTCTTGCTTGCAGTGGGTTGGGATGATCCCCCAACTTCTAGACTTCCATTCTTTCCTCTAGCTTCTAGATGAGTAGCTTGTACAGATACCTCATCTATACTAGTGGGATTAAACATGAGGATAGTGTGCCTCATGTAGCTGTGTAGACCACCAATGTACTTCAACAGAGTCTCAGGTGAGTCTAATGAGATTCCTAGAATCAATGCTCTCTTTCTAAATTCTTGAGTGTACCCTTGCACACTTTTCCCTTTCAACTGTCGAAGAGTTTGCCAACTCATCATGGCTTGCTGCATGTAGGCCAATGGATAGAACTATTTTTTGATTGCAGAAACAAATTCACTCCAGACAGAGATAGTCTTACCATGTCTTTTCATATCAACTTGGGTCCTAAGTTCCCACCAAACCAAGGCAGTGCCTCCAAGGTGCAGGCTTGCCAGCTGAATCTTGCTCTTGTCTGAATCGATACTCTGCACTCTGCAATATACATCAATTTGTCTAATCCAATTGTCCAGCTTTTCTACGTTCAACTCTCCATCATATATAGGTAAATCAAATTTAACATTTAGTTTAATCAAAGATGCCTTCTTTTTATGTTCAGGGCTATTAGGAGGTGTGAGAAAGCTTTCTTCTTTCCCATTTTCCTTTTGAGTGGTCATGGAAGTGAGACTCATCTTCTCCGTTGTCTTGTTTGGATACTGATGAATCTTCATCCTTGTGTTTTCTAAAGTCCCTATACATTTCCTCTACCATGGAATTTATGGCTAGGAAACTATCTATGAATTGAGGGTCTGGCCCCATAGAACCTTCCTCTAACATTACCTTCCGAGGATAGACTCTCCCAATTTCAGGATTAGTTTTGACCAACTCTCTTTCTCCTAATTTGAGCTTTGATCTAGTTAGCATTAAACAACTAAATCCAACACAAGCTTGTCTAACCTTATCACCCTAAAGCTCTGATACCACTTGATCTAAAAATCACTCGTGAGTGATCTCAGTTAAATAATTAATGAATGAAGATATTACAGGCTCATGTGTTGGTGTGTGTCTATGTCATTTTAGGGTGATTCTTAGATTCCCCAAGCCACTAGAGTGCACAGAATCTTCCTTACCAAGTCTCGACCTCTTTGGTATTCAATGGGATGAGTCCAGTTTGGGTACTCAGTTCCCGAAAGATATCCTCACAGGGATTGCTTGAACCTCTCAAGCCTTCTATCTGCTCGATGTTGCCTCAGCTTTGTAGGTCAGCTCGGCTCTCTGCGTATGCTTCTGTCTCTCCTGTCTCCTTCTTCACTACTCTTTTCTTTCTTACAGTGATCGCTTCTCCTTGTTCTGTTTTCTGTCTGTTCATGGCTTAAAGCCAATCCGTCTCATGACTGTTCGCTTCCTCTTCCACCCCTTCGGATCGCCTACTGCTGTTCGCTTGGAGTTCCCTACCTCTACATCATCACCACTATGTAACGTCTCACAAGGAAGTGGCCACTTGTCCTCTCACGAACTGCACCAGCTCTTCCTCAAATGGTTCGGTATTTTAGTTACACTGTGTAATGATTCATCCGCCAACTCAGCGGTCAAATTGGACTTCAAACTGTTATGTGCTAAGGCTTAATTCTCCCTCCAGATCCAGTCATTCATTGGGTTCAATCTCCACCATTAGATTTGGAGCCCCCAGATCCTATGGGGTTCGCTCTTATCGCGTGGTTGAATTGCTCGACCATTAGCCTGCGATGAGAGGCGGTTTTCTCTCTCATCTGCCGAACACACGTCATTCATTGTATGGCATCGTTGGGTCTCCTGACAATTCTGCTTACCACCCAACATGCCTCTAATATTCCACCGGTTTTGGAGCACGAGGCCCGCCTTTCACTTTAGCGCTTTCCCTATGGTTTCCCGGCTTCCCATGTGACCGAGCGCTCAGGACTTTTCCTTCTCGAGGGGTTTTGCCCAGCAATAGCGCTAATCACGCATCAGAAACGACCTCCATTTTCTGATTTGGACTTCCTAACAAATAGTTTGCATTCTGTGCGATCTCCATTGGCTTCAGTCAACACACTTTGACTGAGGTCCTTGTCGTTCCTTACTGGCTACAAACTGCCATTGTCCAGAGGTCTTCCTGATAGCTCTTTATTCACAAGTTTTTGAAGTCTGTTATGATTTGATACAGTCATATAACTCTGATAATTTTCATGGATCCAATTCAAATCAACAACGATCTTGGCAAGTACCCATAACATGCCTCAAATGGCGATGCGTTTGTGGAAGAATTTTTTTCCCTCTTGTATGCATGATGTATGTAATGTAACTGTTCATCCCATAACTTAGGATGTTTGCTGCAATATCCTCTAAGAAGATGAATGATTCTTCTGTTGACCACCTCAGTTTGTCCATCTATTTGTGGATGAAAGGTTGTACTCTTCTTTAACATTGTGTCCATCATGTCCCACAAATTTGACCAAAAATTCCCAACAAATTGAGAATCTGGATCACTTACAATAGAAGTAGGAAGATCAAAATGAACCCAAATTTTTTGGAATAAAAGATGAGCTATTTGTTCAGCTGTAATTTTCTTTTTACATGGTGTTATTACGCACATTTAGCTAAACCTATCTACAACTACATACAAGTAATCATGACCTTTCCTTGACAATGGAATACCTCCTACAAAATCCATTGATATACTCTCCCATGGACGTGAACAGAGAGGAAGTGGAGTGTACAATCCAAGTTTCCTTTTGCTAGGATTACTTGTTTCACACAAAGAACATCCTCTTATGAAACATGATACATTATCAAACATGCGTGGCCAATAAAAATACCTTTGGAGATTCACTACTATGTTGCCTGCACCAAAGTGTCCAACAATCAATGAAGTGTGCGCTTCCCTTATGATACTATTTCTTTCTCCCTGTGGAATACACAACTTGCCCAAATGATACAAAAAACTGTTATGTACATGATAATCCAACTCTTCAATTTGGTTTCCTTGACTCAAGCTTGCATACACATCTTTAAAGTCATTGTCATATGCATATTTCTCAATGTAACTTTCATGTAAAAAATAATTATGCTTGAGTATAACAGATGAATTTACAATAGACCTTGAAAGCATATCAACTACCTTGTTGTAGATTCCCTTTTTGTACCTAATAACCAAATGAAACTATTATAGAAAACCCATCCATCTAAAATGTCGTGACTGCTACAACTTTGACTGTGACTGTAAATACTGCAATGGTTGATTGTCGGTATGGATAATGATCTGCTTCCCCATAATTTAATGTTTCCGTTTTTTAACACTTTGTATGAATGCGTAAAGTTCTTTGTCATAAGTGGGATAGTTAGTTACAGCTCCATTAAAATTTTCAGAATGAAATGAAATGGGCCTACCATGCTGCATAAGAACTACTCCCATGGCGTAATCACTAGCATCCGTTTGAATCTCAAATGGTTGTCTAGGATTCGGAAGAGCCAATACTGGTGTTGAACTGATCTTTTGCTTCAAAGAATCAAATTATTTCTACTGTACATCTCCCTAATGGAAGACTTTCTTAACACTTGTCAATGCATGTAATGAAGCTGCAATGGAAGAAAAAATTAACAATAAACTTTCTCCAATATTGTGATCCCCCTAAAAGAATTCTTACCTTTGTAACTGTATTGGGCTTGGGCCAATTTTGAATAACCTCAAATTTAGAGTGCTCGATATTCAGATCACCTCCTCCAACAATGTGTCCCAAATACACTAAAGAAGTGTTTCCAAATTCACACTTTGACATCTTTAAAAACATTTGTTTTTTCTTAAGATATCAAGTACTTTGTTTACATGTATGACATGTTCATCTCTGGATTCGCTGAATATGAGTATATCATCTATGTAAACAATGACAAAGTCATCTAGAAATGGTATCAATACATCATTCATAACTTTCATGAAAGTAGCTGGAGCATTTATAAGACCGAAAGGCATAACAAGCCACTCAAACAAACCTTGTTTAGTTTTAAATCCGGTTTTTCAAATGTCCTCTTCAACTATTCTAACTTGATGATAACCACTTAGTAAATCTAACCTAGTGAAATACTTTGCATACCTCAATTGATCAATAAAATCATCAATTCTTGGGAGTGGATAATGATTATTTACCGTGATTTTATTTAGTGCACGGAAATCCACACAGATGCGCCAAGTCCCATCCTTCTTTGGCACCAAGACAATGGGCAAACCACATGGAGAAGTAGATGGGTGTATGATACATTTGTTCAGCAATTCATGAATTTGCTTCTTTATTTCCATGCTCTCCATAATCGACATGCAATACATGCCAATATTTGGAAGTGGAACATCCTGTTGTAGTTGTATCTCATGTTGAATTCCCCTCATGGGAGGTAACCCCTTTGGTTCTTGAAACATCTCGCCATGCTTGCTTACCACATCAAACAAATCAGATTTCAATTTTTCATCACAACCTTCAAAAGATTCATAATCAATATCATTCTTTTTCTTGATCATGAGACGCAAAAAATTTTTACTTGCATTTACTAGTCTCTTCATCTACCGTACATTAACCAAAGAAATGTTCAACATTTTACGATGGGCTCTCACTATGTACTCCACCCCATTCTTGAGCAATAAGTATTTGTTTTCATGGTGATAAAATACTTCTTTCCTCTCATACAAATAAGGACTATCCAAAATGATTCCTCAGATGTCAAGTGGAACTACATCTAACTCAACTTCATCAATGAACTTTTCAATAATGGAAAACTTGAACAAACACTTCCTTGTAGCCTATAAGTTTGAACTGTTAACTATCCAACCTATTGGATATGGCTTATGATGAGGTATAGTTTCAATTTTTAGTTTGTTTACTGAGTCTTCTAAAATTAAGTTTGATTGTGACCCACTCTCAAATAATGCATCAATCTTTGTATGATTTGAAATAACCCTTACATGAAACAACTCTATTCTTGATTCTTCATTTGGAGTGTTGTTTTGACTGTTTTAGGAACTAGTGCTTGCAACAACTTCTTTCCCTTTTGTAACCATGGTGGAAATCTTGGTCTCAACACCAAAACTTGATCCAAGGTCATGTTGTGTGGTAGAAGTTGTCTTTGTTTTCCCTTATTGTTTTGTTTCTTGGGCCTTAGTTCAGGATGTAATTTCCAACAATGGGCTTCATCATGCCCAGCTTTGGAACAATGTTGGCATATGGTTTTCTCCCCTTCTTTCTTCACAATTTCATTCTTCTTTTTGTTGCATTTTCCCCCCTTCTTTTTCTCCTTACCGTTGAAAGGATTCTTCTTACTACCCTCTTCCTGAATGTTCTTTCCCCTTACTTCAAGGTGCGTGGCTTGCACACATACCTCATCCAAATTGCTTGGATTGAACATAAGGATAGTATGTTTCAAATAGGAATGTAAACCCCCAATATATTTCAACAGTGTATCTTGGGAATTTAAATTTACTCCTAACAACAAAGCCCTCTTTCTAAACTCCTGGGTATAGTCTTGGACTATTTGGCCTTTAAGCTGCCTAAAATTCTACCAACTCATAATGGATTTTTGCATATAGGCTAAAGGGTAAAACTATCTTTTAATTGTAGAAACAAATTCAACCCAAGAAATGGATATCTTACCATGAATTCACATTTCCTCTTGAGTCTTTGCTTCCCACCAGACTAATGCTGCTCCTTCTAGCCTCAATGAAGCCAACTGGATCTTTATGTCATCTTATTCAAGGTTTTAAATTCTGCAGTATATCTCCAGTTGTCGAATCCAATTGTCTAACTTTTCTACATTCACATTCACTTGTCTAATGGAAAAATAATTCACATTTGAAAGACACAAATATAAGAAACAAAGATGACAAAAGAAGCGGTGACAAGTCTGTTGAAAGGAAAGGAAGAAAATTATGAGAAGCTAGAAGCATATATCATTTCACTCTTAGATGATATTCTCAATTTCCAAAGATCACATTTTATCAAGATAGGTATTGGCTACATCTAAATATTAAGATCTCCAAGGGAGAGGTAAGCACAAAGCCATCAAATAAGGAGAATGAAGAAACACCCAAAATATATGAAAATATTCTCAAAGGTTTTACTAGCTATGAAAGAAAAATTGGAAAAGAAGTTAAGGACCAACAAAGACCTAATTTTTCTGGTAATAACAACAATGATAGGTTTAAAAAAGTTTTTCCTCCATAAGCTTTTCACCATTCAATGTATAGCATAATTGAATGAAAAATTATTATGAATAAAAAGATGAGTCATATAAGCTTAAACACTTGATGAGCCTAGGTATTGCAACAATAATGCTGCAACTCCCAAGGCTACCGGCTTTACTTATCAACCCGAGGTTCGTACAAACTTGGAGGCAAAAGTTCTATATGCACAAGTAGAAGTTAAGGTCCTGACTGTTGTCACTGTTTGTCTGGAAAGAGACCCTAGGGGTTCGAAACCAAACTTCTATAGGGTCAGAAGAAGCTTAATTCTTTGATGGAGGGAGAGCAAACCTATTCTAAAAGAGAGCTACTCTGCTATAGTAATGAAGAAAACAACATGAAATGCTAAATCACACCATGACCTAACTAACCAATTAAACAACTATGCTAACGAAAATTGCTAAATTAACACTAACCTAATGCTAATTATCTAAGTTGTAGAAGTAAAGAGCATCAAAACTAGACTAAGGTGTAACAAAGAAACTTAGGCTAAATCAGGTTTCAAGCAGAGAAAGCAATTGGAGGTCGAAATCGATGAAAGGAGGATGTGAGGGAGAAACAATGCATAAGAACTATTGGATCAGTCGAGTGAAATGCAAATGAATGGCGGAGATTGGATTGCAAGAGGTTACATAGATAGACCGTAAAATAGGGTTAACTAATAGGATGAACTATGGAGATCTTATCGTGAAGGCTTAAGCGAATACATGGATGAACGGGGTTAATGAACAGGATGAATGGCGGAGATCGTATCGCGAGGGATTAAGTGAGTGGATGGAAAAACGAGGTTAACAGGAGATGAATGACTGAGATCTAATCATGCGGGTGAAGTCAAGAGATAAACAGATGAGGCTAACAGGAGCGATGAACGGCTGAGATCTAATTGCACGGGTGAAGTCAAGAGATGGACATCGACAATTGTATCACAGGAAAAAGAAACGTGTGGAAATGATGGGGCAGGTTTCTAAGGCGGTAAGTAGTTTCTCGCGCGCCCTTTAGGCTGTAAGCAGTATTTGGAAATTTCACATGATTAACCTTATTGCGTGACACGTAGCATGAGAAAACCACTTTTCTCGTGTGCTCTTGGGCGGATAACGTTCGTGCACTAATCCGCATGATATTGCATGATAGACATTAGATCAATTGGGGCTGATCAATGGTGGAGATTAGCCAAGCTAGTTGGAGATGGGGTGAAGCGACAATCGTCAGATCAGGCAAGGCAGATTGATGGTGGGGGTTTAAAGCACCTAAAGGTGTGGATGTGACGTGATAGCCATCGGATTAGGTGAGGTAGATTGACAATGGGTACTTAAAGTTCATAAAGTAAGTGGTGGACTCCATGTGAGGCAGCAGTTGGAGAAAATAGTGAATCGGATGGTGATTGTGAAGGTTTGTTGGTGATCGGATGGTGAGGAAGCAATGTAGGAGGAACGTGCTGGATGCAGTTTCAAATGAAAATGATAGAGAAAACTAGTGTGGATGAACAAATAATTGCATTAAACAACGAACTTCATAACCCATGCGAGAACCAAAAACCTATGTTTTTGGGGTTACTGAAGGGTCGCTTCGTCAATCATGGTCCTAGAGGGAGGAGATGAGGCCGAGACACCTGTGCACAACCTGATAGTGATATTTTTCCTCTAACTAACCTGTGAACTGAAAGAAGGCATAAATGAATGTAAGCTACAACAAATGCAGCTACTGAAGTAGATGAACAGGAAAACCATGCATGATCTATGCTATATTGTTGTAATGAAAGTGCAACTACTTAAGCAAATAAATAGTGAAAAGCATAAGGCTACTTAAGCAAATGAACAGAGAACCATGAAACTACTTAAGCAAATAAATAGAACATAACTCTATGCTAGCATACATGTACAGTAAAGAGGAGTTGTGGCTGCTTGGGTCAGACCCTAACCCAAGAGCTTCAACCCTCGAAGTTAACTCAGAGCTTGCCTAAACAGAACTCATTCTTATTAGAGAAACCATGGATTACAAAGAAAACTGCCACAAGTCTTTGCAGCTCAAAAATAAAACAGAGTTTTACAATAGAAGTCCGAATCCTAATGAGGTCCTAAGCCTCTCTAATTATACATTTGATAAACTGGTTTCTGTACTTTTCACTTGCTCGGTTGTCTTCTAGTCTTCAAAATGATGGACATTTCACCCCGAGCCGGTGGAGGAATATTCGAATGGAGGGGTAGTAAATGAGGAGGATTTACCTCCTATAATTACTATCCCTTGTCCCATTATAGTTTTACCAAGGTCTTTGCCATAGTTCCTTGATTTTATCCTTTATACCTGCATTTTCCTTGCTTTTATCCTTTATTCCTACATTTCATGCACATTAGACCACAAAGCAACATATCCAACTCTAACTCATTTCATAAACAAAATAAAATTAAAAGTATGAAATAAGTTGTGAGAATAGTTGGTTTGACTAAGCTAGGAAGTGAATTAAGGCCAATTAATGCCCATATAATTACTCAATGATGAGGCTCATCATCAACCCCCTACTGAAAGTGTTGCTCATCCTTTGAGAAGCTTAGTCAATGTCCATGTCCTTCATGGCTCTGGTAGCCTCTCTGACATCCCATGATTCTACTAGGGTCTCTTCTTCTTGTTTATAGAAGCTTTCTCTCCTTTCTACTTCTTTTCTCGCTTCTAGCATCCCTAGGAGCAGTGGTGGACTACGTTTTAGGCCTATTCAATTGACCTTCAACCTTTGAATTGATTTCTTATACATAGGTGTCCTGTTGAGTGCCTCTCTCAACCTTTGAGGGAAGTGATATTATTTGATCTTAAAGCTGTGTGGAAGTTTGTTCCATCTCCTTTAGCAGGGCTACATATTACCATCTCTTAGTAGTCTAAACATATCCTCAAAATGTGAAATTTCTTGCTCTTGGGCAACAAGATATCTAGGTGCCAGCTGAGGATCATTTGCAATTAGATTATGGGTGCTGATTAAGGCCATGGGAATTGATTGTTCAGCTCTGATGAAAAGAGGTTCATTTTTCTCTCTGGCGAATATTCTTTTCATCTCTGCAGCCCTTGACTCCTCATGGTTCATCCCTGATGCCAAAGCCATTAATTGTAGATATCCTAGCTTTACATTAGGATCAAATATTCATGTTTGTGAAGGTCATGTGGTGCAAGTAAAAATTAGCCATTTTGGCCCTATCCTTTAGTGCACTTTGATCACAAAGATCAATAAATTGCCTGCAATCCTGAAATGGCATGGTGCCCCTCTATGCTAGTGTTTTAATATAAAATTGCAGCCATTTTTCTTTGAGATAAATAGCATAGTATTTAGCTGGCATCTTACACTGGATGGCCTCCAAGGGGAGGCTGGCCATACATGCAAGTTGGTTTTCCTTTTCCTGTAGCTATCCTCTTTGTTTTTCTTATCTTCTTCCTTTTGTAGTTTTTTCTCATCTCCATCAGTCTCTTCCTCTATTTCAGCATCATCCTCCTTGTGTCTTGTTTCAGTATCATCCTCCTTGTGTTTCAGCATGTTCCTCTGTACTAGTTTCTTCTTTATTCATCTCATCCCATCTAGCTTTGTCTCCTCTTCTTGTTTTTCCTCCTCCTTACTGACAAAAGGACTAACATCATAGATGAGGGTTTTGATGTCATCCTCTGCTGGTAATTCTCTGAAGACTGACCATTTTATAGGGATCCTGAGGTTTTGGAGGGCACCCTTAATGAGGATCTTGATCAAACCATGATGAACTAACTGTTGGGAATTTCCTTCCTTTACTTTGCTGCTGGAGTCTATGAGTGATTGTATCAAGAAATACGGTATGCTGAGTATTTGGTGAATTGGTGTTTCTACCCCAAATCTTAATTCTTCAAGCATTCTCAAATGGTTGTCATAACAACACTATATCTATGGACTCTTGCATTCCCTTTTGAATTATTAAAGAATTTCCTTTTTGCCACCTTTTCACTTATAAACCAACTACCTCTTAACCTTTATAACTTTTGATCAAATGATGCATGTGAGTGAGTGAGTAGGATACTTACCTATGGTCTTGATTCCATGTTGCAGTTGTCAAAGATCAGAGGCACTGTTGATGGTCATTCTTCTTCTTCCTTTGTTGTGTGCTGATGGTTTCTTGGCTTTTGGAGGTGTCAATGACTAAAGAACTACTGCTTCTGTTGTGGAGCTCTTGGATCTAATGTTGCTACTACTGTGGAGCTCCTAGATTACCACTTGGCAATGTTTGGTGTCTCCCTTAGAATTTCTTGATCCTGTTGCTGGATGGTTCTATGAGGATGTTGTAATGAATTGATAGAGGGAGTAGGAGTGTGTGTGGATGTAGGGATGATGGTAATGGATGAGGTGATTCTATTAGAAAACACAATCTTCACCTGAATTGAAGCAGTGAAGTGAAAAACAATAGAATTGATGGATGGATGCATGGTAAGGAGTGGAGGAGATGAATATATGTGAGGCAAGGTTCCATTTGGATCTTCTCTTTTCTCCCTGATTGTCTTTCTCACCCACCTGCAAAGAACAATTATGTCTTTTTTTTCTTTTATTATTATTATTATTATTTGAAAAACACCTAGGCTACCTCAGAGAGGTTTTCACCCTAGATATTTTCCCTGGGCGCCTCAAGGAAGGTTTTCACCCAGGGATCTTCTTATTCTCCCCCTTTTTTTCTACCCTACCCTACTTGAAAAAAAAAATAACTTTCAAGTATAAGAATACTTCCAATGGAGCCAGGTGCACATCAAGATGACAAACAAGATGATGTGGAGGTTTGAAATGTATGCTTTGACATGTACCTAGATTTCAGAGCCCAAATGATTTGACTTTGAAAGGATCAAGCATATTTGAGGAAGAGAGTGATGTTGCAACTTAGTGACTGTCTGGAACCATATTTCAATGTAGTTGTGATATCCCTGGTCTGCTTGCTGATTTGGATCATCTTGGATGTCTCCTTCTTTCATGACCTTCAAATCTTCCTCTTTTTGTTGAGTGTTCTTTTGAACATATGGAGGATTTGATGGTAACCATGAGGGAGCTTTTTCAATCTCTAATTTTGTTGTCTGCTCTTCATCAAATGTAGCCCATGGTTCTTTGATCTTCCCTTTTGAATCTTTGTCTTTTGTATGTTGTCCTTCAATGATATCAGGAGAATCTCTTTTTTGCAATACTCTTCCTGAGCTATGGTGAATACCATTGACCTCAAGAGGAGATGTTTTAAAGTTTTGTATCTCAACATTGTAAGTGGGTTGAGATACTTCAATGTGTGGGTTTGGAAATGGTGTTACAGGTAGTTGAGTGGGAGTGTATATTTGAGATGGTTGTGGATGGGGTTGTCGTTGTGGTGGAGGTGAATGGTAAGGATAACATGGCGTCTGGTATGGAGGATATTGAGGAAAATACTGATGATATTATGATATTGTGGATGGCTCCCATAAGTTCCTTGCCAACCTTGTTGCCAAGATTGGTTTTGGGGTTTTAAAGGCCAATGTTGCCAAGGAAAAGGTGTGTTCCAACTACTTGGAGGTGGATATGCATAAGCCTAAAATTCTGAATTAGGCTCTTGCATCATATCAGGCTGAATAAGCTTCCATGGTCCTCTTGGAGCTACATAACCTTACTGCATTGGCAATGGACGTGGTCCATTGTCCTCCTCGTGAACTTTCTTCAACCTTGGTAATGATGGACAATTTCTAACATCTTGTCATTATGCAACACAAATATCAGCATTTTCTTTTCCTTCATCTTGCATTCTTAACATTTCTACTTGTTTTGTTAGATTGCTAAGAATTTCTGCTTTAAAATCATCAAACAAATTTACAAATTTAGCTTGACTTACTAATCCTGATGCTGATTTACCTACTCTTGCTTTTCCTCTTGATATGTGTTTGCATGTTTCACATATTTCCTCAAATGATAATTGGTATACACCACCTTTACTCATGTTATTAAGGAGATCAATCCATTCATCCCTAATTGTTCTAAGTAAGACGGTTTTTATTGTGTCAGATCCTAAACGATGTAGTTTTGCCCTCTTAACATTGTACATGAACCTCTCCATTAGATCGTCTAGACTCTCATCTTCTCTTTGATTCATTCTAAAGATTTCTTCTTTAAGATCATGATATTTATATTTGTCTAGAAATATCTTTTGCATATCATTCCATGATCTTATTGAATTAGTCCCTGAACACATGAACCATCTAAGAGCTCTATCCTTTAAAGTTGTTGGAAACAATCTCAGGTTTTGATTTTTCGATAGGTAACCATAAGATCTACAAATAATTTTAAATTCAAAGAGAAAGGTTTCCGGATCCTCTATCCTTAGACCATGAAATTTTGGAAGAAAATATGGAGGGATTTTCTTCATGTGCACAATACCATCAGTATCTCAAATGGGAAATCCAAGAGGATCTTCCTCATTGTCATCATCTCCATCCATTTCTTCTACATTCTTTGTCATTTTCTTCTTATACCTACAAGAGTGAATGGTGATGTGGCTCTTACTACACCACATGATCAAATGGGGAGGTGGGTTGGTATTTGGAGAATTTTTTGTTTATATTTTTATGATTGAAATTCTACTTGCAAAATGGAAAGGAAAGCAGATAAAGACAACTGAAAGAAAGGAAGAAACTAGATTAGGTTTGTAGAAATAAACTAATGGAAGAAAGTTGGAAACTAGAAAATAGAATAAAAGAGTAGTAATCACTTATACTCTGACACCTCCTCAGCAATGGCACCAAAAAGTGATGAGCCTAGGTATTGCAACAATAATGTTGCAACTACCAGGGCTACCAGCGTTATTTATCAACCCGCGGTTCGTACAAACTTGGAGGTGATAGTCTTATATGCACAAGTAGAAGTGAAGGTCCTTCCTGTTGTCACTATTTGTCTGGCAAGAGACCCCAAGGGTTCCAAGCCAAACTTCTATAGGGTCAGAAGAGGCTTAATTCTTTGATGGAAGGAGAGAAAACCTATTCTAAGAGAGAGCTACTCTACTGCAGTAATGAAGAAAACAACATGAAATGCTAAATCACGCCATGACCTAACTAACCAATTAAATAGCTATGCTAAGCAGAATTGCTAAATTAACACTAACCTAACGCTAATTATCTAAGTTGTATAAGTAAAAAGCATCAAAACTAGACTAAGGTGTAACAAAGAAACTTAGGCTAAATCGAGTTTCAAGCGGAAAAAGCAATCAAAGGTCGAAATTGGTGAAAGAAGGACGTGAGGGAGCAACAATGCATAACAACCATTGGATTAGTCGAGTGAAAGGAAAATGAACGGCAGAGATTGGATTGTAGGAGGTTACATAGATAGATGGGCGAACAGGGTTAACTAATAGGATGAATTGTGGATATCTTATCGCAAAGGCTTAAGCAAATAAATGGATGAACAGGGTTAATGAACAGGATGAATGACGGAGATTGTATCACAATGGATTAAGTGAGTGGATGGACAAATGAGGTTAATAGGAGATGAATGGCTGAGAGCTAATGGTTTAGTTGAAGTCAAGAGATAGACGGATGAGGCTAACAGGAGCGATGAACGATTGAGATCTAATCACGTGGGTGAAGTCAAGATATGGACAAACGAGATCATATCACGGGAAAAAGAAATGTGTAGAAATAATGGGGTGGGTTTCTAAGGCAGTAAGTAGTTTCTCGTGTGCCCTTCAGGCTGTAAGAAGTATTTGGAAATTTCACGCGATTAGCCTTACTATCCAACACGTAGCATGAGAAAACCACTTTTCTCATGTGCTCTCAGGTGGATAACATTCGTGCACTAATCCGAGCAAGATTTCCCAATAGCCGTTGGATCAGGCAGGGCTGATCAATGTTGGAGATCGGCCAAGCTAGTTGGCGATCGGGTGAAGCGACAACTGTTGGATCAGGCAAGGCAGATCAACACTGGGGGTTTAAAGCACCTAAAGGTGTGGAGGTGATGCGATAGCCATCAGATTAGGTGAGGCAGATCGATGGTGGGGACTTAAAGTTTATAAAGTAAGTGGTGGACTCCACGCAAGGTAGCAGTTGGAGAAAATAGCGAATCGAACGGTGATTGTGAAGGTTTGTTGGTGATCGGACAGTGAAGAAGCGAGGTAGGAGGAATGTGCTGGAGGCAGTTTCAAATGAAAATGAAACCAATGCAGGTGAACAAATAACTATATTAAACAGTGAACTTCATAGCCCATGTGAGAACCAAAAACCTATGTTTTTGGGGCTGCTGAAGGGTCCCTTCCTTAAGTCATGGTCCCAGAGGGAGGATATGAGGCCGAGACACCTGCGCACAACTTGATAGTGATCTTTTTTCTCTAACTAACCTATGAACTGAAAGAAGGCGTAAATGAAAGTAAACTACAGCAAATGAACAGGAAAACCATGCATGATCTACACTATATTGTTGTCATGAAAGTGCAACTACTTAAGCAAATAAACAGAACAGAACTCTATGCTGGCATATATGTATAGTAAAGAGGAGTTGTGGCTACTTGGGGTGGGCCCTAACCCAAGAGCTTCAGCCCTCGAAGTTAACTCAGAGCTGGCTTAACCAAAACTCATTCTTATTTGAAAAACCATGGATTATAGAGAAAATTGTCACAAGTCTTTGTAGCTCAGAAATAAAACAGAGTTTTACAATAGAAGTCCAAATTCTAATGAGGTCCTAAGCTTCTCTACTTATACATTTGATAAACTGGTTTCTATCCTTTTCACTTGCTCGACTATCTTCTAGTCTTCAAAGTGATGGTTGTTGCACTCTGAGCTGGTGGAGGAATATTTGAATGGAGGGGTAGTAAATGAGGAGGATTTACCTCCTATAATTACTCTCCCTTGTCCCATTATAGTTTTACCAAGGTCTTTGCCATAGTTCCTTTCTTTTATCCTTTATACCTATATTTTCCTTGCTTTTATCCTTTATTCTTGAATTTCATGCACATGAGACCACAAAGCAACATATCCAACTCTAACTCATTCCATAAATAAAATATAATCAAAAGTATGCAATATGTTGTTAGAATAGTTGGTTTGACTAAGCTTGGAGGTGAATTAAGGCCAATTAAGGCCCATATAATTACTCAATGATGAGGCTCATCAACACTTTAGTAATAGTAAGAAAACACAGATAATAAGAGATACTATATTTAATACAAGTTGGAATATAAGATTATATATAAACTATTTCCAAAATAAGACCAATAATAAGACTCATAATATTGTGCTATTCTTCAATCTGGTGGTACATTTTTTATCTTTTCAAAATGTTATCAAATCAATTAGAGACCAAGATTTTAAGCCATTTTTATTAGAATAACACATAAGGAATTACTAACCTTGACTATTTTTCAAGAGAGATGACTCAAAGTAATGACCTATAGGTTTTTACAAAATAAAAGGATTATAGGCATAGGTAAACAATACTCTTAGATTAAAGACACGCCCTATACAATAAAATAAACACAAATATTTATTAAATGATAATACCACTTTTCATTTACTTTAAAAATGATTAGCTTAAATTTTATATTTAAAATTATTATCTTGAAAAGTCCAAAAAATTATAGAGTGTTTATAAAGATGATTACAAATTTGAATATATTTACATCACCAAAAATTTTATATAGTTCATATATTAGATATGATAAGATTCATTAAGCCCACGGGACTTTGGATTGATGGTGAATGGGTGCACTGTTAAGGCACTCCTTGCGATAGATCACTGGTTCAAATCCCCCGTGGGTGCTTACCTACCAAAAAAAATAAAAATAAGATTCATTTAAATTTCTAAACTTCAAGAGAACTAAATTTCCCAATCATATTAATTAATAATTAGTAATTAATAAAATTCCAATAAAAAATTATGAATAATGATATTAAACTTTGTCTCTTATTTTTTCAATATCATATACAAGTTCAATAAGCAACGAGTGGTTGTACCTATAAAACAATAAGTGACCAGTGGTTGTTTCTATTGATAACATGCTAACTTGTGGAAAGTAATGTAGCTTTATGTAAATAGGGAAATAAAAAATGTGTCTATTGGACAAACACATGAAGTGATGATGAAAATGTTCTATATTCATGGAGTGTAAGCAAAGGATTTTAATGCCTAAGTTAATAATGAAACAATTATTTATTGATGCAGTGTAAGAATGACACTTATTGGCATGATATTAAAAGTGGTGGTTAGATAAAAATTTAAGTTATTTATTTTTATTCTCATAACAAAAAAATTTCAAGAGGCATTTTCAATTGAAGAAGAAGCACTTGTTGAAAATGCGAAGTAGTTTAATGTTAAATCTATTGCTAAACAATGAAATTCATAAGCTTTCAAAAACTGACACAATATCTCACAACATATACATAAATGGAAAAAGATATACTATTCATTAAAGAACAAATCGCCACTCTGGGCAGTGCAATTTACAATCTCTAAAAAGCACTAGAAAATCCTACATACGTACATATATTTGTAGGGAAGGAAAAAATGTATATCATCCCAATATCTCGGTTAGTATAATACAATTTATAAACTCTAATTAATCAATACGACATCCCACATAGCATATATATATTGTCATCTTAAAGAAAAAGGAAAAATCCTTCCTGCTTGGAGAAGAATAAATCATATCAATATGAGAGTTGACAAAGTAGAATTTACAAACTCTAATTTATATAAACTAACATCCCACACAACATATACATGCTAATTAAATGATAATACTAATTTTCATTTTCTTTAAAAATGATTAGCCTAAATTTTATACTTAAAATTATTATCTTAAAAAGGGCAAACAAATTGTAGAGTATGTATAAAAATCATTATAAATTTGAATATATTTACATAATATCACCAAACATTTTACAATTTGTATATTAAGGACTAGTAAGATTCATCAAGATTTTTAAACATCAAGAAAACTAAATTTCCTTTGTTTCTACCTCATATACAGGTACATACGTGGTTGGTGTTGTATCTCTCTCTCTATATATATTCTGAGTGGTCTGGATAAACAATGGATTTGAACCTAAAACTTTTTTGTACACAATACTTCATTTTAACGATAGTTATTGGCATGACAGTCAAAGAGGTGGTTAGATGAAATGTAGCGTAATATGGTTTTATGTTATTTATTTTTATTCTCATAACCAAAAAAAAGTGAAGAGGCATTTTCAATTGAAGAAGCATTTGTTGAAAATGCAAAGAATTTTATGTTAAATCTATTGCTAAACAATGGCATAACATCCCATGCAACATATACATATTGTCATCTTTAAGAAATAAAATCGTTCCTGCTTGGAGAAGAATAAATCATATCACTTTCAGAGTTGAAAAAGTAGAATTTACAAGCTCTAATTTATATAACATAACATCACACACAACATATACATACTGCCATCCTAGTAAACAAAGAGTTTATTTCCATACCCTAATATCTCACCCATGGAATTTATCTGTGGTATTGTAACTAAAAAAAACTATAAGTAACAAGTCGCATTTCGTAAAAGGATAGATTGGTCACCACAATGTAGATTTTACAATTATTCTTTATTTTAATTAAAAAAAATATATGTGGTTTTCATTACTGTGCGTTCTCATCTTTTTCTAGCATTTCCATTCTTTTTAGATTTTGGGGGGCTCTCCTCAAGATCTAGATCAGTGGTATCAAAGCTGGTTATGACTCCATGGGAATGAGGGCTTGAAGCACAATGATAAATGAAATGCAAAGTGATAATCTTCAACAAAATTCATGTAAGTGCCATGACCTCCACTAAGCATTTCAGAAGATGAAAAATAACTCATTTTAAAGGATTTTTTGTTAGCTCAAATGATTTTTTATAGGTTTTTTTTTTTTTTTTTGAGATATGAGTAATTGAAGTCACATATGTCTGGACCGTTGCACATTCATGTGTTTCATGAGTTTCAGGAATAATTTTCTCACTCCAAAGGTCATCAAATTTCAAGTGTCTTATATCAATGGAAATATCTCTTGAATACCTGAAATGGGTACTTGACAGAATTTGATTTCATCGCCTATATAAAAAGTTATCAGTAAAGTTACTGTAAGAGGTCTATTGCTAGAAGAAAAAAATGTGAAAGAAGATTTTACAACATCTCGTTGGATAGGAGAATCTACCAAAGAAGCCACCATACTTTTACCAAGCAGACTAACAAACATCACAGTTATGGGTCACTCACAAACCCAAGGTGATGGGTCAACCACAAAAAACCCTTGTCATCGAATTCCATTTGTTAGGTCACACATGATTAGTATCACAATTGGTCACAAGAATTACAAGGTATCTATATAATTGTATCTTCATTTTTCATGGTTATGGGTAATCCACAAACCCACGCTTCATCGAATTCCATTTGCTAGGCTACACACTGTTAGTATTACACTTGCTCATAAGAATTATAGGGTATCTCTATCCTTAGATCTTCATTCATCATGGTTATGGGTTAACCACACAAAGCCCTTCTCATCAATGGTTCTTCATATTCAACAAAGGCTTCTCACGAGGGAACTTCTCGCAATGGGCACCATTAATTCTTAAGGATGGATGAATGATCTGAATAGAAATTGGCATCCACCCATGGTATTTATCTACGCATATAATTTACCCATGGTATTATAAGTGATATCCACCCATGGTATTCATCCACCCATGGAATTTATCCATGGTATTTTAAGTGGCATCCACCCATGGTATTGTAAGTGACACCCAGCCATGGTATTCATCCTCCTATGGAATTTATCCACTCATGGAATTTACCCATGGTATTGTACGTGACATTCTCCCATGGTATTTACCCACCCATGGAATTTACTTGTGGTATTGTAACTAAAAAAAAATATAAGTAACAAGTCACATTTGGTAAAAGGACAATTTTTTCACCACAATGTAGCTTTTACAATTATTCTTTGTTTTAATAAAAAAAAACTTTGTGGTTTTGGTTACTGTGTGTTCTCATCCTTTTACCGACATTTCAATTTTTTTAACATCTTGGGGGCCTCCCCCCAAAGATTTGGATCATGGCCATCTAATTTTGGCTATGCAAATGAAATATTTGGTTGAAGGATTTAGAGAGGATCAAGGAGTCAAATATTTTCTGGATTTTAGTGGAAATGGATCTTCACACAATATTCAGAGAGCGGCCAAGGTCATTTCCAACCTTGTTCGAGTAGTTGAGGACCTTCGTGGAGTTCAAGGCTGATTTCCATAATGTATCAATAAGGGCACGGAAGGACCCTAAACATATATGGCATAAGCTGCCATACTTAGTCTCAGAGACTGATTTCTAGGAAGTTGTGGGAGGTTGGCCAACAAAGTGGCGCGAACCCATGGAGATTGGTGTAGGCACCAGTAAGGGTGCAGAAAGCTCTACTATGCAGACAATAGCTATGCATAAGAGAAAGGAAGTAGCCTAGAAAGCATGGTGAACTTTTGCTAAGTAGAAAAAGAAAGAAGTTGCTACTAAGGCAGCTGTGGAAAAACTGTGCACTGCAAAAGAGCGTACCGAGGCAGAGCACAATGGCATAGAGGAAGTCAAAGCTTTGAATTTCCAACATTATAAGGAGCTAGAACTGTCAGGACAAGGCGAAGATGGTGGAGAGGAGTAGAGCATTCCCTTCACATTGAGGAAGCACGGTAAGGAGAAAAATATCAGGCCAAGGAAGAAGCACAAATCCGATAACCAAGTGTGAATTGACCTCATGATCCTCACAGAAGGGGATCTAGATGAGATTGGAGAAAAGGTAAGAGACACCACAACAGAGTTGTGGTAAAAATTTGAACAACAGTATATGCAGATGCTAGGGAGCATCTCTAAGTGTATGTGTGAGCTACATATCTAAACTGATAGGATTCAAGCAAGTGTTGGGCAAGCGAGTGAGGTGCAAGCGAGCCTGGCTCAAGGGAGCGAGAAAGTAGTAGAACTGGAATGGACTCTAGAACTCAGAGTCATACCCTTACCATAAGGATCTGTTTGCGTGGAATTAGAGGAAGAATTCGTTGTGTTGAGCACAGTTAAAGACATTGAGGTGAACTTAGTCACGTTGCCACTTCAAACTCTCCATGCGCTGCATCAAGGGGTCTCAGACAAGCTTAGGATCAGAGAGCAGCGCATGCTTGCAGTGGGAAGTGAGTTCAAATTAAACAATGACAATATGTTCGTAGAAAAGGCTTAGGTTCTAAAAGAAAAGGAGGAGCTGCAAGCATGAAGTCAGAGCTTGGAAACTACCCTTGGCAAGGGCTCCTTATGGATGTGACTTCCATGAAGCTATCTCCAATATGTGCAACGTCTTAAAGAAATGTATTGAAATGAATCTCTATCTGAGCCGTGAGAAATGTGAATTCCTGATGAATGAATGGACTATCCTTGGCCATTCCATATACAAACAAGGGATACAAGTTAACCCAAACAAAATTTCCATCATCAAAAGAGTCGCTACCCCTCAAAAGAAAAGAGATGTTAGGAGTTCCTTCGGAGTATTTGGGTATTATAGGAGATTCATCAAAGACATTAGTAAAGTAGCTTCACCTTTTCTTAGATTATTGGCCAAGGGTTTAGATTTTTTTTGGAAAAGTAATTGTCAAGAGGGCCTCAAAATGTTGAAAGAAAAATTGACCACTACACCAATCCTTAAGGGTCCCAACTGGGAATTGCCTTTCCATATCCATAATGATGCATTAGATAAAGCTGTGGGGTTTTTTTTAGGACAAGTAGAAGATATATTTACTTATTCCATCTATTTCTATAGTAAGAATTTGTCTAAAGCTGAGATGAATTACATTGTCACTGAAAAAGAACTCTTAGTTGTATTACATTCTTTAAACATATTCAAGCACTATATCACTGGGTATCAAAATTTTGTTCATACTTATTATGCAACCATTAAATATTTGATGAATAATCTTGATGTCAA
This sequence comes from Pinus tabuliformis, assembly GCA_031772625.1. Lineage (NCBI taxonomy): Eukaryota > Viridiplantae > Streptophyta > Pinopsida > Pinales > Pinaceae > Pinus > Pinus tabuliformis. Next base: position 670,142,014 of record CM062808.1, read on the forward strand.
TTCCATGATAATTAAATGGTTATTATTATTACAACAATTTGATTTGACTATTATGGACAAACCAGGGAAAGAAATTGTAGTCGCAGATTCTTTTTCGAGGTTAACCTTGCCTGTAGGTAATGAGGAGATGGTGGATGATCAACTTCCATATGAACACCTCTTTTCCATCTCAGTGATTTCTCCTTGGTTTCCTGGCATAGCCAACAACTGGGTTATTGGGAGATCCCCTCCTAATCTATTGTCCAGAGAGAAAAGCAAGATTATAAGGAAAAGCTCTCCTTTCACTTGGATTGGGGGAAACATTTTCATATTGGGACCATATTAGATCTTGAGGAGATTGGTAAGAGAAAAGGAGGTCTTTGACATCCTCTCAACAGGTCATGATGGACCTTGTGGGGGTCATTTTGCTACTAAAAGGACAACCTTTAAAGCTTTACAATATAGTTATTGTTGGCCCACTTTACATCAAGATGCAAGGAGATACAACACTAGGTGTGATCAATGCCAACTATGATTTGATGATCAGGGGAAGCTCCTAGGCCACTCCCACCATTCCTTTTCCTCACTTCAAAACATAATAGAATTTTTTTTTTTGAATCACAAGTATGATGCAAGTTATATTTCTTATTTTCAAGAAAGTTTGAACTAGGTAGATGATACATGCAATCATGTTGGTCATTTTATGAACTATGTTGTAAGATAAAGTAGCTTCCTTTATACAGGTAGATTTGTTAGTTTGATGAATTTCACAAGATAAAGTAAATTTATTTCTGCGGGTAAATTAGCCCTTGTTCTTTCATGAATTGATTAATTAGCATCTACAAGTTGAGCAAATGAAATTTCCACTTTCATAGTTAGAATTAGTTTTCAAATTTATTTTCATCAGCAAGCTTTCATTATAGCTCAGTAGGAGGAATTATCTCTAAGCACTTTGATTAAATTTCATGACATAGGGTGGCATGACTAGAATCCAATCTTTTGTGCATATAATATTTTCACCTGTAAGTTTGTACAAACCTCAGATTGATAATTTGAGTAGAGGAGCCCTTGGGAGTTGTAACATTCCTTATGTAATACCAAGGCTCACTAACAATTGCTTCCCTTGACACATTCAATAATATTGAATTTGAGATACACAATTTTATTGTGCTCTTTGCATTTCAATCCAACTTCATCTAATGCTTTGTTAACATCCTTGTCAATGTAGTACCTGGATCCAAAACAATCCACTAATCTCTATCCACCAACAAGTCTTTAATTTTGAGCTTTCATAGCTTAAAACCTTGTTCATTAAATTTATTGGTCTCTATTTTTGAACTTCTTTCCATTTCGTTTCACCACAAGAATCACTCCCACATATATCCCACCATAACAAGGTCTATCACAAGCTCAAACCAAACCCCTTAGTCTCAAAGGCATCCCCTTGGAGCCAAAATTGCAATGATATCGAATGTAGGTTTTAACCTTGCATAATTAATCATTATAAATAGATTCCTAATAAAAATAGAAAGTATACAATGGAAAACACAAATTTATAGAAATATTTTATCTTGGAAACCTAAACCTAAGAAAACTAGTAAGATTTTTCTCATTATATCTTTTGTACAATATTATAATATAATATACATTTTGCGACATATGAAATTCCAATCCAATCGTATTTCCATAAGAAAAACTATAAAACCATAGGAAAAACCATCATGCCCCAAAAAACTACTTTTAGCAAAACTATGGGTCACAAACCACCAAAACAAGATTCACGAAATTACTTAAATTGCTTTTCTTATGGCACTAACCCAAACACCCATTCAATGGGGCTCTTTCCCCCTTACATAACCGCCAACAAGAGGAGGTTGAACAATCCCCCCTAGGACCCCCATTTGTCTGTGGTGCACCTAGCTCATGCAAAGAATATAACACATAGCCAACAATTCCCAACTCACTTGAGAGTCTAGTAATTCCAATAAATGTTTCTAGTTGTGCTTGAAACTCATGAATGGTTTGATTATGATTGTATGCATTGAGATGATTAAATTCCTCTTGTAAGGGTAAATATTTTGTAAGCAAGGAGACTACTATGTGGTGTAGGTTCCTTATTGATGAACAAAACCACTTGTCTTATCTACATGATTGTTCTTATGGAATTAGCTATGAAAATTCATGTTGTTGTATATGTATGAAAATATTGTTAGTTCCTTCCTGATTTTAAAATTATTGTTGTTTAGTACATAGTTTAGGATATATGTGAGTTTCTGATTGCATAAATTTCTGAAAGTATACTAGTTTCCATGAGTTAATTGAGGGTATTGGGTTGATAGTCTCCTCTCCAATATTGGAAAGGGATGCTGGAAAACTCAGATTTGGATTAATTCCCAAATTAAGGATGTTGTACATAGAATGTATGCATAACTAGGGATGTTGTTGATGTTAAATTCCTTGACAAGGGTTTAGTGGTGGGAATGGATGGTTGACCATCCTTGGGAGCCTAATCTTAGTCTATAAATAGGCAAGACATTCAATGCTTCTTTTAGTGGGAGATCCAAAATCATCACTCTTAAATTTTCTTAAATTTATAAATAAGACTAAGTAATACTAGTTTCCATAAAACATTTAATGTTTAGATTTATAGTGTTCACCAATGAATACATATTCCTTGAAAAGTTGGTTGGGATTAGATTGGGCTCTCAACCATTACCATTTTGATATCTAGGCTTTAAGACATTTTGTTGAAGCTAAAAATTGTTGCATTTAGTTATACAATTAAATAGAATTGATAAGAAAATACCTAAAAAAATTACCTCTTGATATCTCCTCCACAGTAGATAGAGGAATCTTCCTATGAGGCACTATTCCAAATTCTAATAAATTTCCCTTTCAACTCCATGGAAAGAATGCTAGGGGCATTTGTGTATTGGAGGAAAAAAATTTCGCTTTAGATTCTCTTTTCAATAGCTTCTGTTGTATACAACCACTTATGAGGAAAATCACATTGAAAAAATATCAGATAAATTGAGTATGTTGTGTTTGTCTATTTAAAAGATGGCTTACTTTATTGGCTTGAATGTGAGATCAGATTTTCTACCTCAAGAAATTAGAGAAATGAGTGATATGTGTATTCATGTGTATATAACAAGTTATTTTACTAATCATGTCTATTTGGATATGTGCTTAAGTATTATTGTGATTATATTTTTGATAATTATAAGTATAATTTCTCAAAATGAGTGTGCTCTACGATTATCTCTTTTCATTGTTGAGACTTAGGTGCCAAATATACTACTCTAAAGTTTTCTACCATTGTTTATGAGTATGGTTGTGTTGAGCGTGACAACTTGTACCTTCAATAAGTTAGATTAGTCTTGGTGTTAGTTCTCTATGCACTCTTATTGCAAACCCAATTTATTTCTATTGGTATTCAGAGTCTACTCAACATTTAACAAAAAGAAATAATGACTTAAAATAAACAATAAATAGATATTTAATGTGGTAAAAATTGACAATTTGTCAAGGAAACATCCACGCGAAAGGTAAGGATCTTATTATCAAGAGAAAAGTTATACAATAAACTTTATAGCCTCTTCAATTTCATAGACTTCATAAAAATGAAGTAGGATTTGCTTTGGTAATAACAACCATCATCTGGTTTTATTAACCAACACCGTTAGAATAAGAATAACAAAAATTTACGTAAACCTGGTTTTCACATTATCCTTTAATTAAATTGTTGTCATTACTCTAACAATATCCATCTTGAAACATTTTGTTGATACCTTAAACTTTCCAAATTCCTTTCATCATCACTTTTATAAGCCAAGAGAAACTAAGCACCACCATGACTTCTCTAATATCACTAATTTTCTAAACATGTCTACAATGTTTTCTTGAGTGTGGACCTTTTTAAGATCTGCTCCACTTCCATTAATGAACTAGCTTACAAAATGGTACTTTATATCAATATGCCTAGTCTTACTATGATAAGTTGGATATGGGGCCATATGTATAGCTCTTTGACTATCACAAAATATATTTACATTGGTATGCATTCTTCCAAATTCACCTACAAGATACTTAAACCAAATTTACTCTTTTCAATCACATAACACAACAATATACTCTAGTTTTTGGTGGATAAGGAAACTTCTTCCTATAGTTTCAACATCCAAATAATAGGCCCCCTTGCAAGATTAAATACATAACTTGAAATATAGCTCCTTTTGTCCAAATTTCCAGAAAAATTTGAATCAAAGTAGACATAGAAATAATCATTACAACCATTAAAGGTGTTGCAAAACTCAAGGGTTCTTATAACATATCAAAGCACCCATTTCACTGCATTTCAATATTCGTTTCTTAGATTTTTCATGTACTTGTTGACACCACCCACCACATGTGAAATATCAAGTCTTGTACATACCATCATATACATTAGAATTCCTACTACATGAACATAAGGTACATGACACATATAATCATTTCTTCCTCACTAATAGGACGTAAATACGAAGAAATCTTAAAATTGGAAGTTAAAAGGATATTGACAAGTTTCACATCATTAATCTAAATGTTCACAAGTACCTTCTCAACATACATTTGCTGTGAAAACTTGAGCTTACCATTTTATCTTTCCTTGTGTATTTTAATGCCCAAGATTTGTTCTGATACTCCATAATCCTTGATATCAAAGATCCTAGACATATCGCCCTTCAATATGTTGATATTGTCCATGATTGTTCTTGCAACAAGAATATTGCCAACATGTAGCACTAAGATAATGAATATTCCAATCAAACTTTTGAAACACACACAATATCTATAGACACTTCTAACACATTTTTGGTTCATCACGTGAGAATCAAATTCACTGTACTCTTTCCTACATGACTACTTCAATCCATAAAATTATTTATTAATAATTCAAACTAATCTTCTTTTGTGATGTTGCAAAAATCCTAGGACGTGGAAAATACCCATAAAAAATTTCAAATAGGGAATTACTAATAGGATGGTGGGCTACTTCACTATAAGAGTGTTGTATATATACTACATTTTCATCGTAGCCCTTCATATGCTTTTGATTGTAACCCCTCAAACACTACACCAATGTCTTGTTGACTACTTTTTCTTGCTAATCTACCTAAGGATTGGATGTTCTAGACCTATTTGAATTCATGTCCATATTCTTCCGCAATGTAGTCAAACGTGGACTGAGAAATCTTGTGTCCCTCTCTGAAATGATGCTCCCCAGCATCCCAAAGTGCACCTAAACCCACCTAAAGAAAAAATTTGTTGATTCCTTCCCATTGATGGTTTTTTTATATGGCATCATAACACACATTCTCATAAATGTGTTAACTCTGATGAATAGTGTTGGATGCATGGCATTGGCATTGATGTCATCCTAGGATGTCTACCTAAGGAGTCAACCATGGAGTCAATTGTATTGGCATTGATGTCAACAAGCTTGGAGGATTTATCATGATGATCAAAGTCACAATGATATGTTATTGAGGTGTGCCTGATGTTTCCAGAGGGTCGACATGTGTTGCAGAAGGATTGATGAAAAATGGAAACGTTCTAGGAAGAGGGGAGATGATTTTCCCTAAGTTAGAGAAACTTCTCTGGGATGATAACCAACACAGAGCAAGGATCTAAACAACTTCTCTGGGTTCCCACATTATCCCTGTTATGGTCATCCTTGAATTCAAGTTATATCCCAAAAATGATGTCTTGTAGGCGCAAAAAAAATTACGACATGCATGATCTAAGGAATTTTCTCATGGTATTTGATGGAAGATTCGATTGAAGGTTCATTTTGTCAAAATAACCATTGTCCTAGTTCAATTGGTGTTGATATGGTCATTTAATCAATGGATCAATTTGGTTAAAAATTAGTGGAACACATTCGTGATATGTAATCATTAGAGTGCATTGTTGATCTAGATTTGAATTGAATTAATCCTCCAGGTGATGTGAACGTATTCATTGTGTGATCTGGTCATTTGTTAAGTTGTAAAGAAATTGTTAATTGGTATGGTGGAGCGATGGGCATAATATCCAAGTCATTTTCTTGTACAATTTTTTTTTTGTGAATGCATGATAGTCAAGTAATGCACATAAGAAATTGATTTAGGTAGATCTAGAGCTAAAGAAACATGATGGAATGAGAATATACAAATTGCGATGGCTCATATCTAATGTGTGAGTTCAATTATTAGAAATTCATTGATTTATTATGCATTGGACTGAATCTTTGCACTTCGATAAGTAAAAGGGATGTGATGGTTGAGGATAAATACTAGTACATGAATGTTCTTAGAGGTCCAAGTTGAGTGCCAGAACAATGGAGTGATGTAGTAGAGATCAATTGCTTACGAGTCGAGGCTTACACACTAGTGGTGGCTAGTGCATGCATATGTCAAGAAGAATTTTATTAATAATAAATAAGGAAAACAGAAGTATAACAACAATGGTTTTCCACCTAACATCTTGTGTCTGCCTGTGTGATGGTTTTTTTATGATATATACTTATGTGTCATGATGTTTATATTTTGTTGATAGTATTTTTGGTTATTGATGTATGATCTGCTTATATATTTTGCATAGATCTTCTGGTATATATGTTGTTTTGTGTTGCCTATAAATGGATGAACCTGTATTTGAAATAAAAGGAAAAAATTGGTATTATGGAACAATATTGATTCACCCCCCTTCTCTTTCTATTGTTCACACTTCCCACAAATATGTATTCATGTCCCTTTCTGGCTGTTGGTAAACCCACCACAAATTCCATGGAAATTATTTCACAACGATGAGTAGGTACAAGTAAGGGGTGATATAGACCATATTTCCTATTACTAGGATTATTGTTGCAACAAATCATGCACCCTCTTATGAACGTAGCTATTTGTTCTTGCATCTTGGGCCAATAGACATACCTCTACAAGTTTTCTATTGTCTTCCTCCCTACACCAAAGTTCCCTACAAACTTGGATATGTGAGCCTCTCTAATCAACCAGAATTACTTACCTTTAGGAACACATAACATATCTAGCATGTAGAGTAACCCATCCTAGAATTGACCATAAATTGTGTTGTCACCTTCGTGCACATGATTTTGGATCTGCAACTAATGAAACCCCTCCTTGAAGTCCTCATACTTTGAATACACCCTTCTATACGCATCATGAGAGAATGGCTCCATGTGCATCAAGGTTCCCAAAGTTGTGTTCTTTGATGTCAGTGGTGTTGAAAGGATTCTAGCCAGCTTGTTTGTCTTTCCATTCTTATACTTAATTACTAAATGAAACTATTTTAGGAACCCTATCCACTTGTAATTATTGGTCTACTATAGCTTAATCTAGACCTATAGGTATTGTACTGGCTAGTGATATATGTGAATTACTATCTCCTTTCCCATCAAATAGTGCTTCCAATTCTTCACGAATTGCACCAGGGCATAGATCTCCTTGTCATAGGTAAGGTAGTTAAGAACTTCCCCATGAAATACTTTATAATGGTAACACACAAGCCTTCCCCACTTCAAGACCACCCCCATGGTGTACTGTTAGGTCCCTATACTACTAGTGTCACCCCTTATTGTTATTCATAGTGTAGCCCCCTTTTTGTTATTTTTGTGCCTTTGTAGTCCCCTATTGTTATTATTGTGCCCCAGAGAAGCCCACTATTCAAATTGTTGCGCCCTTACATTATTATTGTTATGTAGGATCTGATTGTATTGTGAACCCTTAGAATGCTATATATAGAAAGGAGGTCTTTTCATTTGTATCATCCAAGAATTGCTGATTTATGTAATGTAAAGGAGGTTCCCCCTCAAAGAGGCTAATTTTTAAGTCATTGATCTATAATTTCTTTTATTTTGTGAGTTGGTTGCATATCATTTGGTTTCAAAGTTTTTTATTCTAGGGTTTCACTGCTACAAATAGGTCATCCTGGCATTATCACTATAACATTTTTCTATGAAGGGTTAGAAGTAGAAATTTTTACCACGAGGAGTCGAAATCGTGATGAACATCATGTAAAAATGGCAGACCTTGATTCTATATGTTTTCGAATATATGGTTGAAGGAAGTTAGGGATTTTGCATGCTCCAAAATTTTGTCTCAAATAGGTGATCTTGGGAAAATCATCATATCTTCCTCTACGAGCATTGAATTTGAATTTCGTAAAAATTGGCAAAAATTTCACAAACTATAGTATCCTATGTATAATTCGGAGGACCAAAGGTTGAAACAGTAACATGTCATACTCAATAAAAGTTTTATCTACTGAACGAGTCCATAATCAGGTCATCGTGGGAGATTGGACATAACTTTAACTTGAAGAATCCTAATTTGTTCTGACCTGCGAAATTAGAAATAAGACTCAGAGGGATATCACAGGATTGAATTTCAGACCTTGGAGGTCTAAATTTATAGAGATACAATAGATTCAATATCAGGCTCCTACAAAGTAAGAAAAAGGTGTGTACTTTTTTAAAATTTTCATAAATTTTGTTTGAAAAATCTGTTTGAAGTGATTCGAGGGGCTTTTGGGTTGTGTTATATTGTTTCCACGACTAGCCCACGTAGTTAACCGGGGGGTCAGAAGGGGGGAGAAGGCCCCCCTTCATTGCGCCGATTGCGTAGCGAGGGGATTCACAGGGGGTTTGAGGGGTGCAGGTAACCCCACTCTATGGGGTCTGGGGTAGCTCCCTAGAAAATTTTGGTTTTGGACCCTATGTTAGGTTGGGCGGACCTAGCTATGGTTTTTTGCATGATTTTCGCACATGGTTTTGGATGTGATGGTTTTCAGTCCATGGTTTTGGACGTGATGGTTTTTGGTCCATGGTATTGGATGCTTCGGCATGTATAAATATGTATTCTAACATAGAAAGGAACATAATGAAAAATCAAACTGGTAGTCCCGGTTTTGGGATCTAGGGGGAAATCTCTGTGTATATGTGTTTTATGTGTTATGCTCTCGCCTTGTTTATTTTCTGTGTTTTAGAATTCGTATGCAAGTAATTTCTGTACAGGGTTAAAACCTACATTTTGGTATCAGAGTTGTTTTGGCTTCAAGGGGAAGCCTTTGTTGTTGAGAGGTTTTGCTCAGGCCTTTGGTAGACCTTGTTTAGTGGGAGATTTGTGAGATTGATTCTGGTGGTGAAAGAAGATGGCGAGCAGTGGAAATATAGAGATCGATAAATTTAACGGTCAGAGTTTTGAGTTGTGGAAACTCAAGATGGAGGATCTGTTGGTGGATAAAGATCAGTGGATCACGGTAGATCTGGGTACTAAACCAACGGGAGTGTCCGATGAAGAATGGAAGAAGTTGGATTGGAAGGCAAAGAGCACAATATGATTGTGTGTCTCAGATTTAGTATTGTTGAATGTATCAGGTGAAGCTACGATGAAGTCTTTGTGGGACAAGTTAGGGACTTTGTACTAATCTAAGTCTCTGGTGAATAAACTGTTCTTGTGGAAAAAGTTGTATGACATGAGGATGAAAGATGGAGACTTGGTGACAGAGCATCTGAACACACTTAATATTGTGGTAAGTCAGTTATTATCTGTTGATATTAAAATTTCAGATGAAGATAAGTGCATCAGTTTATTGTGTTCTCTACCAGATTCGTGGGATAGTCTGGTTATTGCAATAGGTAGCAATACAACTGCCTTGTTGTTATAGACATTTTTGTGCCTTATAGCTATAAGCATGAAATGTCCATAATTCAAGGGATCCAAAGTCCCTAATGATGTTGTTACAACTCCTAAAGGAACAAGGTCAACCAATGACAGCTTCTCCCAGAAGTTCTCCACCAAAAACCACTCAGAAACAGTCAATTCAGGATCAATCCAGAGGCTCCACTAGCTGCCTGCGTTGAAATGCAAAGTCTACACTGGCTGGGTGCACTGCAATGCAGGTGGAAGCACTACCAGGGTGCGCTGAGTGGGAAATGACAAATGGCAATCTCATTCAACGAGGTGGAAAGACCCTGGAAGCTTCCAGAATCTTCTCCAATGACATTTGCCTCAATGAATTCGACTAGTGATGAGTAAGAGGTTCTCAACCTCCAAGTGGAAGCAAGAACTGACAGAGAGAAGCCACAAGTCAAAACATAAGCTGACTCATCCTCTCTGCTTACATCTATATATGGATCTCTCACCCAGAGGTTCAAGAGGCTGGAATTTTGTACTTTGAAGAGAATTGCTATTGGTTTGAGATTGAGATTAGCACATTGGGTGATTTATGCTTTGTTGGAGGAGAGGAAGGGATTCCTTTGCTGGGAGGTAGATGCTGGATCGGAACTCACTTGGTTGTATCTCCTCTTGGACTTTCTTATTTCATCAATAAACTATTTGAGTTTCTCCTACATGTTGTGTACCAATGATGTTTTGTTATGCTTACATGTTTAGCTTAATCTGATCTTGAGCTTTTTATGAATGTATATCTGTATCTTTGTGTAGTTTCTCTCTCTTGTGATCTTGCAGGAATTCGGTGAAGCTGGGCCGGTGAAGGAGCAAGAAGATGGGAGCTACTGAAGAGAGGAGTGATTTGGATAGACAAACTAGCGGAAGATACAGGTTAGTTAGATCCTTCTTCCTCACTTACATTTCATAAAGAAGAATACTCAAATAAGTTCACCTGTTTGTTGCTAAGGCACTATCACCTCTTAGAGTGGGATAGGGGCATTCCGAATTGGATACTTTTCCCAACAACAAACTGGTGACTCCGCTGGGGACAGTATCTTGTTAGTTTATTTGTGTTTCTGTTGTTGTTCTTCTCATAAACTCAGGAGTGCCGAATCGAAATGCATTTTCCATTTTCAAATGCAAAGTAGACATCTGCCACTCTAGTCCACTCACTGGGCCTGTTTTTATGATCTGAACAAACTGATCCACAAGTGCTCTAATAGCCCTTTGTGATAGATCTTAGTCCTCCTTTAAATCATCCTCCTAATTGTACCTAATTGATAGCTTTGATCCGGCCAAAAACTGTAGATTTAACTGCAAACCGTAACCGAGAACCCAGAAACAATTCTCGTTTTTGCTTCAGCGCAAACTCTATGAAGAGGTTCTGCATTTCAACGCAGGTCCCGTGAAGGCTACCTACGCTGAAGTTCAGTTTCTCTGTGCTGAGGGTGCGCTGATCAGTCTTTGCCTTGTGCAGCTGTGGTTCCCTGCTTCCTTTTGCTCAGTTTCATCTCTGTTTTTTGCAGCCTGTTATCAGTCAGTGTACCTATCTGAAACCCCTTTTCTTTGCCTCAATTCCGCCTCAGTTGTATAAAGAAACTGTATTTGTTCTTTGTGTATTTGTTACATCATTTGCAGTTTCCCACTACAAAAGTAAACTAGTCATACTGTCGCCCTTAGATCTATACCTGTCATAAGTGTCGTTTTGATCTTAGGAGTGAGTTTGTTTGCTGTTCACAATTGATTGAGATTTTACTTTTGTCGTTTGGTTTGAATTCATGAATTTCTAGTGACGAAAAAAGTAAATCATAAAGTGTCGTAATCGTCTTTTTGATTTTGAAAAAGGAACTTGTTTATGTTTTCACTTGAAATCGAATTCAAATTTGTACAACAACTTTCTTTTTTAGGCATCAATATTAAGGAAGCAAAAACAAATACATGCATTTGTGCATTTGCATTTTGATAGTTTGCACGCTTTGATTTAGGGAAAAGTGCATTACAGTGTGCTCTATGCTCTTTGAGAAAGGTTTGTGTCTTCCTTTTCCCTTTGTAGCTAGGATTTTCATTGTTGAAAAGATATAAAAGCTTGCTTATCATCTTTAGACTGCATTTAGGAATTGTATCATACCTCTCGTGGTGATCCAAAAAGGCAAACTTCTAAGAAAGATCAACCTAAAATAAATTGAATGAACTTAACAACGCTTTGTAACTTAACGCACAACATAGAGGTCTAGGCTAGAGACATGTTCCGGCGTCGTAAAACCTGGTGACTGTCGATCTCGCTGATGGTTGGGTGATTCCTCCTGAGGGATGATAGCGCCAGTACGGATTGTGCTCCCACGTACCGTCGAGTATATATTGGGAGACCCCTATAGGCATAAAACCTTTATCCTTAGGAAGCCGTGTCAGCCGCCCTACTGATCGCAATGCACTGAACACAACATTCGGGAAGATTGACCGCCCGTACCTTAAAAAGTATTCTGCGGTTTTGCGAAAAGTTTGGCACACCCTCTACCTAGAACTCCAGAGCAGTTCCTTTTGGCCTTTTTCAGACTCTATAATGGAAAAAGTCCATCTGAGCATTTGTCACTTCAGGCTCGTTAAAACATCGAAGGAGACTAGAGTCATCTTTAGCTTTTTCTCGACTCTTTAAAATTGAAAAAGCAAGTTGTGTCTAAAGTGTCGTTAAAATTTATTTTAAACGGAACAATCACCCCTTTTTCCTACGTTGATCTTTAGGTTGAGAAAATGGAGCCCACCAACCAAGGAATTCCCCTTGGTGGAAATCCTATTCCCTTCACCTCTTGGGGAGATGTTGGTGCTCCCCATATGGCCACATTGTCGCTTCCAGGACTGACAATTGGCTTACCGGTCTGGCTCTTCTCAACCAATGTCGTTCAGAACACCACTATTCCTGAACAGTGGAATCAACAGTTAGACTAGTCCAGAGTTGCCCACCAGCCTTCTACTTCCTCTAATTCTTCCTCTCCTCCTTCCTCTTTGCTTGACGAAACTGGTAAAACAGAAAACCAAGTTCCTAAGGAGAAGAAGGAAAAGAAGAAGAAAGAGAAGAAGAAGAAGGAGCCAAAAGCGACTGGGGGCAAACAAGTGTCGTCTGACAAAAATCCACACACAGCACTGACTAGGCCTAAATCGCCATGTGTCATATGCAAGGGAGACCACTTCCACAGAGATTGTCCCTGCATCCCTCAGATACTAAGGGACTGGTATCCCCGTTTGCACAATCCGGTGGCATCAACCTCTGATAGCCATGTTGAATGCATACCGTCAACTAGCGAAAGTGAAGTCCTTGGACAAAAAGGGAGAGCTAGATCCCCCTGTAGACTGTGCGAAGGAAATCATGCCATCCACCGTTGTCCCTTCTTAGACGAAGCGAAAAGAGTTTTGGATGATCGTCCGGTTTCACCATTACGACTTCCTCCTGGATATAAAAAACTCTTGCCGAGTCCTTCGTTAGTTGAAAATCCAGCTGGCCCGCTCAAGTGGTCAGCTGAAGTGCCGGTCATTGAAGATGAACCAGCTGAATCCATACCTGACGAAAGTAAAAAGGTCAAGGCGGCAGTTGACCCGGTCTTGCCTTCAGAGGATTTATCTTCGAATGATACAGTCACTGAAGAGAATAAAGATGACACCATCCAAATTCTCTTCATCAGCACAGACTCTGACGAGCACGGGGGCACTACCCCCATTCCTTTATCGCAGGAAGGAAGTTCGTCAGAGCGATACCCGGCCGTTTATTCGGTCCCACCACCAAGCAACCTAGTTGTCTCCTTCGACTGGAACCAACTAGGCAGACCCCGTTTGCCAGCAAGCATACCATTCAGAATTATCGTCCAAATATACAGAATGGTCATGGCTGGCACCATCATTGATGAAGGGGCATCTGTGAGTATCCTTTCCTCCACTACTTGGAAAGCGCTTGGTTCGCCAACGCTTTTGCTTGAAATGAGAAATCTGACAGGCTTTGATAAAGGAACCAGTCGACCTTTAGGGATCCTCCCCAATGTGCCTATCACATTGAAAGGGAAGACCATTCAAATGAACGTGATGGTCGTTCAAGGACCCTTGGATTATAACCTACTCCTTGGACGAGACTATATATATTGCATGGGAGCCATCGTCTCCTCACTCTCTAGAGTAATGTGTTTTCCACACGAAGGAAGAGTGGTCAAGCTCGTGGACCAACTTTCATTTCCTGGATCATGCATCGCAAATAGTCATATACCATCCCTAAATGGTCTCTTCATGCAAGAAATGTCTCAACCCATGGTCCATCCTCCCGATGAGTGCGAGTAATTCGGAGGGATATGACTGGAACCCAGGGGGCATGCGTCCTGGTCTGCTTCAGCAGGAAAACTTTGGGTATAGGGTAGGTTTCCGCGGGAGAATATGACTAGTCTGTACCCCGTCCGTCTTGGAAGAGGGGTTATTCTAGAATAAGATTCTTTTGTCAAAGTTATGTGTTTGGTGCTCGTTGTCACTCACCTTTGTCTATCTTGGTAGACACCTCCGAAGAAATGTTTTGTTTGAAAGATTAATAGAACAATCTTTGGGTAACTTGAAAGAGGTAGGCCTTTCCTGGTAGAAAAAATGTTTTATCTGCAAATTGAGGGGTAACCTTGAAATCGTACTTTATGCCTAGGGGCATGCAAACCTTTTGGAGTGCAAGCAAGGGGAGACTATTTATTTTTTTAAATTTTTAGGTCCTCCCTTTAAAACCGTAGGTCTAACCCTTTAAACTCGTAGGATTAGTCGTTTCCGAACTTGCATAACGAAAGGATGCGGGGCATAGCTTTGGTAAGGCGCAAGCTCCATAAAAAATGGCATCTTACATGAGACATTCTTATCATATGACTGGATTATCGAGCAGTTTTAGCACATAGTTCATGCTCGTTAAAAACTAAACATAAGATCGAGCAGTTTTAGCACATAGTTCATGCTCGTTAAAAAATAAACATAATACAGAGCAGTGTTTTTCCGCGTTTAAGCTCATTAAAAAATGAACTATCTTCCGGTAAATAACCACCGTGAATGTAAAATTATCAGGCATTAAAGCCTTGGTCATGTTTGCACCATCACCTCCACTTTTCCATTGGCCGATCGTTCACCTCCATATGATTGTTTACCCATTTTGAGGAACAGCTGCGAAGAGTGATTTCACTAGCCATCCTTGTGACACTGCCGTGCTTGGAAAATTCCAACCCTTACCTGGAATCAGCTGCTAACCCGTTTTATCACTCGTTCCTCAAAAGACGAGTCTTCTTTAAGCTCTTTTCATCTGACTAGTAAAATATGAAAAGATTGTCGAGTTTTGGCCTTCCAGCTCGTTAAAGCGACCGGAAGTGCTATCCCTCCTCTAGATTTTAATCTTTTTGGACCTGAGGGATTATTGCACAAAAAGATTGAGCGCTTGTTTTGTTCGGCTCGTTAAAACTATCGAAAACTCATCCCTTCTGTATTGTTTTATACTTTTTCGGACTTAAGGGATTAGATGATGAAAAAGGACTTTCGGAGTTGACTTTACGTACCTTTTCAGACTCTCTAAAAATGAAAAGGACCAAGTTATCTTTGTCTTTAGACTCGTTAAAAACATTAAATAGCGACAAACTTGTCTTTAGACGAGAACGAGTTTCACTATCGCTAGGCTCGTTAAAACATAGCGATGGGTTTGCCCGAAGGGAAAATTATAGAACAAGCATATATTATCCTCCTCAAGCTTGACAAAAATAAAGAGGTACTGGTCAGCAATGACTGGGGAAAAATTGGGAAGAAACTCAAAGAACTTTATTGGTAGAAAGTCGCTCTTGAACATGACACTTCCACTCCGTGCTTGAGTCGGGTTGGGTTGTTTCATTCACTGGTCACATCGCCATGGTCTCGCCATACCATCCACCTTTGGGGTAAATGCTACCAATCCATCACACAAGTGTCGCCGATATGTTCAAGAGAAGTCATCCAGAGAAGTCAACCATGTCCCATCCACTACCATACATTATCCTTCATTCTTTCATGACCGCCACCCTGAACCATATATCATCAGATCGTTTTCACCTCCATCAAAATCATTTGCTCCGTTCCGTGTCACTGATGTGGGATACATTAAGGCCCTCCTTTGACGGATCGCTTCTTTTCGACATCAGCTCATTATCCAAGAAGTTGATCTAGGAACAACCCCTTCAGTACTTTGAAGCTTGCATGCCTCAATGGCAAGTTTCTCACTTCCGGCGACAGGTATACATCAATGACCTTCGACCGAAAGATTTTGCGTGGTGTTTGACGCCAAGTCCTTTATTCACACCACATGAATTGTACTGCAGTACCTTGAGGGTCATTATCATTATTGGTGATTCCTCTCGTGCTTGTTAATGGTTTACCTCAGTGACCGGTAATCAAGCGATGTCTTTCCATGTTCGACTTCAGAACATCTCTCACATGGATTGACTTGTACTTAGAGTGAAGATCGAATGAGTTTGAAGACCCCAGATCTAGTTTCATCCATCCGGGCTGCGATATATATTCAGGAAAAATAAAGACATTGACATGTACAGCATTGCAGCACAGACAATCATCCTACCAAGGGATGATGATTTCAGCAGGATCATCAGTCTATCATCAGACAATTGTCTGTCCTATGTACATAAAAATGAATTTATAAAGCTGAGCATGGGAATACCCGCCTCAGCCAAATCATGAAAACAGTATGAAAAATAATGTATTGTATTGTATCTTATTACAGGTCTCCTCCCAGCATTGAATGAACTTCGGATCCTCCTAATAAAGAATTTCACCCGATAAACGACCTCATACTTTAGGGGGCAATTGTTATAGACATTTTTGTACCTTACAGCTATAAGCATGAAATGTCCATAATTCAAGAGATCCAAAGTCCCTAATGATGTTGTTACAACTCCTAAAGGAACAAGGTCAACCAATGACAGCTTCTCCCAGAAGTTCTCCACCAAAAACCACTCAGAAACAATCAATTCAGGATCAATTCAGAGGCTCCACTAGCTGCCTGCGTTGAAATCCAAAGTCTACACTGGCTGGGTGCACTGCAACGTAGGTGGAAGCACTACCAGGGTGCGCTGAGCGGGAAATGACAAATGGCAAGCTCATTCAACGAGGTGGAAAGACCCTGGAAGCTTCCAGAATCTTCTCCAATGACACTTGCCTCAATGAATTCGACTAGTGATGAGTAAGAGGTTCTCAACCTCCAAGTGGAAGCAAGAACTAATAGAGAGAAGCCACAAGTCAAAACATAAGCTGACTCATCCTCTCTGCTTACATCTATATATGGATCTCTCACCTAGAGGTTCAAGAGGCTGGAATTTTGTACTTTGAAGAGAATTGATGTTGGTTTGAGATTGAGATTAGCACATTGGGTGATTTATGCTTTGTTGGAGGAGAGGAAGGGATTCCTTTGCTGGGAGGTAGATGCTGGATCGGAACTCACTTGGTTGTATCTCCTCTTGGACTTTCTTATTTCATCAATAAACTATTTGAGTTTCTCCTACATGTTGTGTACCAATGATGTTTTGTTATGCTTACATGTTTAGCTTAATCTGATCTTGAGCTTTTTATGAATGTATATCTGTATCTTTGTGTAGTTTCTCTCTCTTGTGATCTTGCAGGAATTCGGTGAAGCTGGGCCGGTGAAGGAGCAAGAAGCTGGGAGCTACTGAAGAGAGGAGTGATTTGGATCGACAAACTAGTAGAAGATACAGGTTAGTTAGATCCTTCTTCCTCACTTACATTTCATAAAGAAGAATACTCAAATAAGTTTACCTGTTTGTTGCTAAGGCACTATCACCTCTTAGAGTGGGATAGGGGCATTCTGAATTGGATACATTTCCCAACAACACTTGTAGTTTGATGAAATAGTCTCATCCTTACTGAAGAAGGGGATGAGACGGAAAAATATGGAGAGCCAAAATGGTGATGCCTTGTCTATACGAGGACGGTCCCAGAACAGAAACAAAAATAACTCATCGAGTGGGAGATCTAAATCTAGAGGGAGATCTAAATCTTTGGGAAAACATGTAAAGGTGGTGTGATGGAAATGTGGAAAGGAAGGGCACTACAAAAGGGACTATAAATGTAAAGCTCCTGATAAAGAAGGGATCTGATGATGCTCCTTCTGCAGAGGTGAAAACCACCTCAGATGAAGGTGGGGATGTGTACTTGGCTTCTTCAAGTACACATGTAGATCATGAGGCATGGCCGATTGACTCAGGTGCATCCTTTCACTTCACTCCCAATAGAGAGTAGTTCTGTGAGTATGAGAAATATGATGGTGGTGATGTCTTCTTAGGGGATGATAGGAAGGCTAGAATCGTTGGTCGCGGAAAAGTAAAGTTGAAGTTTCAAGGTGGAAGGGTTAGAACACTTCCAGGTGTTCTGCATATTCCTGCATTGGCTAGAAATAAATTTTTTGTAAGCAAGCTGGATGATGTAGGTGTAAAATCAGTGTTCAAGAAGGATACCTGCAAGATGGTTCGGGGAGCACTAGTATTGATGCAGGTAGTTCGGATTGGAACCCTGTACAAGCTACAAGGTAGCATTGTTGTTGATGTGTGCAACAACACTGTAGTTCCTAAAAGTGGAGTAGAAAATCTAGTGGTCTCTAGAGAGAAGACCATGTTGTGGCGTGAAAGGCTTGGACATATTTCATGGTAAAGATATGGTAGAAGGTATGAGTAATAGCTCTCTAGATTTTGATTTTTGTGAAAATTGTGTATATGGGAAGCAGAATAGGGTGAGTTTCCCCTTTGGTGGTAAGAGGGTGAAACAGATATTAGAGCTTATGCATAGTGATGTGTTTGGACCTATGAAGGTTCCATCACTGGGTAAGTCTGTGTACTATGTATCATTTATAGATGACTTCTCAAGGAATACATGGATATATTTCCTTAAGAAGAAATTTGAAGTCTTTGATAGGTTTAAAGAATTTAAGGCTTTAGTGGAAAACCAGACAGAGAAGAAGATAAAGGTGCTGAGGATAGATAATAGTGGAGAGTTTTATAGTAAGGAATTTGAAGAATTTTTTAAGAAGTGTGGTATAGCATAACAGAAGACTACTCCATATACACCTCGGAAAAATGGAGTTGTAGAAAGAATGAACAAGACAATGATGGAAAGGGAAAGAAGCATGCTAATGGTGCCAAGTTAGGATAGGAATTTTGGGTAGAGGTGGTGGAGACAACATGTTACCCGATCAATAGATCACCTTCATCAGCGTTGGAGGATAAGACTCCACAAGAGGTATGGACTGGTAAGAAACCCTCTCTTTCACATCTGAGGGTATTTGGATGTGATGCATATGTACATGTTCCAAAGGAGAAACGAACCAAGTTGGATAGTAAATCTGAAAAGTGCATCTTTATTGGGTATAAGGATGGTTTAAAGGGTTATAAGCTTTGGAACCTAGTAACAAGGAAGGTTGTGTACAACCGAGATGTGGTGTTCAAAGAGGTAAAAGATGTTATTAAACATGAAGTCCAACCAAAGGAACCTGAGAAGATAAAGTTTGAGCTAAAGGAGGAAGAATCAAACTCTACAGCAGAGGAGGAATCAAAAGATGAATAGCCACAAACTTCGAGTGTGAGAAAATCAGTTCGAGAAAGAAGGAAACTAGAAGGGTATAGTCTATCTACTTTCTGTTCAAAATTTGCTCTATCTATTATTGATGATGATCCTAGAACTGTGAAGGAAGCAGTAGATTTAGAGGATGGAAAACTCTGGAAAGAGGCCATGGTTGATGAAATGGCATCTTTGCACAAAAATTAGGCTTGGGATCTGGTGGAGTTGCCGGCTAGAAGGAAACCCATTGGAAGCAAATGGGTGTTCAAGAAGAAGACAAATGTAGAAGGAAAGGTGGAGAAATACAAAGCTCGGTTGGTAGCAAAAGGTTATTCCCAGGTACCCGAATTGACTTTGGTGATATTTTTTCTCTTGTTGCCGAGATAACTTCTATTAGATTACTTTTATCTATTGTTGTTGCTTTTTATTTTAAGGTCGAATAGATGGATGTGAAGACAACATTTCTTCACAGGGATCTGGAAGAGGAGATCTACATGAAGCAACCTGAAGGATTTGTGGTGAAGGGTAAGAATGAATTGGTATGCAAGTTAAAGAAGTCTCTGTATGGGTTAAAATAGTCACCAAGGATGTGGTGTCAGAAATTTGATATATTTATACAGGGACTTGGCTTCACCAAAAGCAAAGTAAATCACTATGTGTATTTTAAATTAATTGGTGACCATGTTATTTATCCGGTCTTGTATGTGGATGATATGTTGCTAGTTGAAAATGACAAAGAAATTATCCAGGATTTGAAGACCCATTTGTCCTCCAAATTTGACATGAAATATCTTGGTGCTGCAAACTATATTTTGGGCATGGAAATTAAAAGAGATCAGAAAAAGAGGAAGATCTGGTTAAACCAGAGGAAGTATGTCAAGACAATATTGCAGAGGTTTAATATGCAGGATAGTAAATCAGTGAAGGTTCCTATTCTTGTAGGTGTAAATTTATCTGCTGAATAGTGTCCCAAGACACAAGAAGAGGAAGAGGACATGTCCCATGTTCCATATGCAAGTGTAGTCAGTAGCTTGATGTATGCGATGGTCTGTACTAGACCAAACATTGCACATGCAGTGGGAGTATTAAGCAAGTTTATGTCAAAACCAAGGAAGGAGAACCAGACAGCAGTGAAGCGGGTTTTCAAGTATTTGCGTGGCACTAGTGATTATGGTTTGTGCTACCAAGGAAGACCAAGATTGGACAGAGTTTTGGATATTCGTGGCTTTGTTGATGCAGCCTGGGCTGGAGATCTGGATCAGAGAAGATCTACAAGTGGGTATGTCTTTAACTTATTTGGAGGTGCAGTCAGTTGGATGAGTAAGAAACAATCTGTAGTGGCACTATCAACTACAGAGGCAGAATACATGGCAGCCACTCATGCAAGCGAGGAAGCAGTTTGGTTGTAGAGATTGTGTTCAAGTATGGGGTTACTACAGGGAGCTATAAGGATATACTATGACAGCCAAAGTGCAATTTTCTTGGTAAATAACCTTGCATGTCATCCAAAGACAAAACACATTGATGTTCAGTATCACTTTGTGAGGGATATGATAGAAGACAAAAAGGTGTTGCTGGTAAAGGTGGAAACTTTAAAGAATATTGCAGATGCATTGACAAAATCTGTGAGCTCTAAGAAGTTCTCTTGGTGTAGAGAAACAATGGGCATTGAAGGGCTGGATAAATGACTAAGCTCTCTTGTGGCCCCCTATGGAAGAAAACAACAAGTGGGAGAATGTTGGGTTGTGTTATATTCTTTCCACAACTAGCCCACGTAGTTAAACAGGGGGTTACAAGGGGGGTGGAGCCCCTCCTTCGTTGCGCTAATTATGTAGCGGGGGGAGTCACAGGGGGTTTGAGGGGTGCAGGTAACATGTTCTTTAGCTAATTGATAAATCTCAAACAAAAGGGTTCAATGGAAGAACACATTGAGGACTTCCAAAAATTGAATATAAAGGTAAATAATATTCTAGAGGGACATAATATTGATGTCTTCATAGGGACATTAAAGGATAACATCCAACATGAGGTTCGCCTTTGGGAACATGATTCATTGGAGAGGGAATTCAAGGTGACAAGTAAAGTTGAAAGAAAAGTTATGGCACCAAGGAAGTCTACCACTCACAAATATAAAGATGGAAGTGTTGTTTCTCCTAACCTTCCACAACCTACAAGGTTGACACAACAAAAACTAAAAGAAAAAATAGAAAAAGGGCTTTGTTACAATTTTTATAGGAAATACACTAAATTTCATAAGTGTGGTGGGAATAAATTATTTTACATAGATTGTGAAGAGGAAGAAGAAAAAGAACAATAAACTTCAAAAGAAGAGGATATACACCATGAACCAAACCTAGAGAAAGAATAAATGAATCTGACCATATCTTGCAATGCATTGGCAGGAATTACCACTCATCAAACTCTCAATATAGAAGGACATATCAAGAAGAAAAAGGTAATCGTGTTGATTGATTCGGATAGTACCCATAAGTTTATTCATTGTAAGGTGGCCAAGGAATTGAATTGCTTGCTATATCTAGCGCCAGAGTATCAAGTGATGGTTGAAAATGGAGAAACTATAAATTTCTCTAGAAAGTGCCATAATATCAAGCTAACCATGTGGGAATATGTACTGAATAGTCCAATTATTTCCATTCCAATCGGTGGTGGTGATGTTGTACTAGGAGTCGAATGGTTACAATATTTGGGTATGATAGCTTTTAATTTTCAAGAAATTTTCTTCAAATTTTTTGGGAAGGAAAGGAAGATGAATTAAGGGGTATCGTAGGGAAACTCGGAAATATAATCTGCTTTAATGTCATGAAAAATATTCTAAAGAGAGAAAAATGTGGCGTAATTGCACCATTATGCTCATTAGAGATTCAAACATCAAAATCATCTATTTCTCCAGATCTCCAAAAAGTCTTCACATTCATTCAAAGGTATTTGAGACTCCCAAAGGTCTCCCACCTATTTGTGATCATGATCATTCTATTCATTTGATTCCAGGAAGTTTTCCTCCAAACATCAGACCTTACAGATTTCATTATTCCCAAAAGAGTGAAATTGAATGTATGGCTGCAGAAATTCTAGAGGTCAGTATAATTCAACCTAGTCAAAGTTCTTTCTCTGCTCCAACAGTATTGGTGCATATGAATGATGGATCATGGTGCATGTGTCTGGATTATAGGAAGCTCAAAAAACTCATTAGTAAAGATAAATTTCCCTTTCCTGTCATTGACAAATTGTTGGATGAATTACATGCAACAATTTACTTCAGCAAGTTGGATCTTCGTTTAGGATATTATCAAAATAGAATGAAGACTTAAGAGATTCCAAAAACATCTTTTAGAACTCATGAGTGTCATTATGAATTTTTGGTCATGCCTTTTGACCTTATAATGCACCTTCTACATTTCAAGGTTTGATGAATTCCATTTCCAAACCCTTAGAAAATTTGTGTTAGTATTTTTTGATGATATACTAATCTACAATAAGTCTTGGAAGGATCATGTTCAACATCTTGACAGGGTGTTCAAACTATTAGAGGAGAAACAATTATATTCAAAAACCTCCAAATGTTTCTTTGGAGTATAGGAAGTGGAATATCTGGGTCATATTGTATCTCATTTGAGTGTTAAGGTAGACCCTAAAAAAATTAAATCCATTAAGGAATGGAAAATAATCACAACCATAAGTATCTTTGAGGATTTCTCAAGTTGATAGGGTATTATCACAAGTGTGTTAATAATTATGGGAGAATAGTAGCACCTCTAACAACATTATTGAAGAAAGATACATTTTCTTGGATTCCAAAAGCAACTAAGGCCTTTGAACATCTTAGAGATTCAATGTACCAAGCACCAGTCCTAGCTACGCTAGACTTAAAAAAAGCTTTATTGTGGAATGTGATGCCTCGGGAAATGTAATTGGTGTTGTTTTAATGCAATAAAGTAGGACCATTGCTTTTGAATGTTGTCCAATCAAAGGAAAGTATTTACACAAGCCTATTTATGAGAAGGAAATGTTGGCAACACTACATGCACTAAAGCAATGGCGACCTTACTAATGGGAATACACTTCAAGGTAAAAACAAATCATGATAGTCTTAAATAGTTTTTGGAAAAAATATTATCTTGAGAAGTGTTAGAGCGATTGACCTCAGGCTAAAGGAAGGCAATCCTAGGGTAACCACAAACCACGCTTAACTTGGTAGCTAGACCTACATGGTCGGGAGAGGGCTCTCTCCTTTATGGATCTTAGTCAAAATGACTGGATCAGATGGGATTTTAGGCTAGGTGTAGTAGCTCTAGGGTTTTTGATTGATTTTGTTGGTTTTGTTGGTGGATCAAATGGAGTAGGTAGCTTTGGGTCCGGAAATCAAGTCAAGATGTAGGGTGTTCTATGGGGCGAAGTAGGTAGGTGCTTAGGCACTTGAAATTGAGTGAGATGTGAGATCTTAGACTGGTGAGGAGCTGAGGAGGGCATGAAAAGATCATGTATCCTTCTCAAACAGTAGAAAACATCAAAAAATTGAATGGCTTCCCAAGGCAGAGCATTGTAAACAATGAATTCTACCTATCTATCTTCATATCATTCAGCTAGAAGTAATGAATTAGATTGTGGCACACATAACACATGAGAAAAAATACTAACAGAAGAAGAAACTATGCAAAAACAATTTACCACAAGTATCCCATAAAAATAGCTGCAAATCCTAGTTTATTTGCTTGCCAAACAACTAATAAGGGTGTCCAATGTAGCTCAGAGCATCCAAGAGAGTCCAACCTTTACTAATGACAGAAAAAAATACATAATATAAACATCAAACCACCTATGCTAGCCATCAGGGGTCGAAACCAAGAGAAAAGGAGATGTTACAACCATTTCCAAACAGGGAACAGGAATATAGGCAGTGGAACAACTTGCCTCTATAAGCATGGAAACTGATTCATTGGCCCCCAAACCACCTCAAACTGATGAATCTACGCTCTAAGATCATTTCACTATTACATTTACATACCAAGGAATTAATTACAATGATAAAATCATCCATGAAGAGAGAGAAAGTCAACTTGCAGTGAAAGTAGGCGAAAATTTGATTTTCTGGCAAACTGGCCCATTGCGCAGCACCACTGACTAGATGCATAGTGCTGCTTTTGACCCACGTTTGGAGGCCTTCCCCTTGGCCAAATTGAGCCCAAGATAGCGCATTGGAAAGGTAATCTTGTTTAGTTTCTGGAACATCTTGAATTTCTGCATTTCGAGGTCATTTCCCCCCTAAAAACTTGAATCTCCCAAGGCAGCTTCTGTGTGTCCAAAAAGAGGCAGAGAGGTCATTTTTTGATAGTTTTTGGACCTTTTGGTGGGCCAGTTTTGCTCCAAATTTTCTGAAATTTTCAAGGATGGATGCTCTCATCATGCTGAATCCAAAAATGTAAACTTTTTCCTCATTGGATTTCCCAGGGAAAAGTGCAGCGCCGGTGGCGTTGCGCATCTGGGCCAATTTTCTGTGTTTGAAAATTAAAATTTGAAAAATGCAAAATTTGCCCAAAATTTGCCCAAATTTGGTACAAGGCACAATCATCAACTACTTTGATGGGTTAGGGAGGCTTTAGCTAATAATTTCAACTTATCTTGCTCCTT
The DNA here is from genome assembly GCA_031772625.1 of Pinus tabuliformis. Taxonomy (NCBI): domain Eukaryota; kingdom Viridiplantae; phylum Streptophyta; class Pinopsida; order Pinales; family Pinaceae; genus Pinus; species Pinus tabuliformis. The sequence goes on from CM062808.1 coordinate 670,166,952, forward strand.
TTTTCTCTTTAAGGCCTTCTTCAACATAGCTTTAAGCTTCCTGATCTTCATGTTGCATATTTTGTTTCGAGTCATATAAAGATATGACATGTGCCGAAGCATCTTCTTGTCCCTGTTGGCCTTCTTAAGCACCCCCTCAAGATTTATGTTGACCCTCTCAAGCCAAGTTTCCTGGTCATGTTCAATCTCTTTCTCAATGGGAGTCAAAGTGACATGAGCCTCTTTGTCACCTTGCCTCTTCAGTTTCAACCTTTCAAGCTCCATTAGGCCCTTGCCAAGCTATCGATCAACATCCGAATGTGGGAATCATTCCCCTGCAAAAGCATGTTTTGAGCTGAAGTTTTAGTTTGAATTTCAAGACTAATGACCTCTACTCCATGATGAGTCTGGTGCTGTGGCTCATCATCATGCTCTTCTAACTAAAATTCTGTTTCTTGCTCATCATCTATATCATCCTCGTGCATCTTCTCTTTGCCTTTGATTTTTGTGGTTGTGAACACTTATGGACAATGAGGGGATAGGGTGGATGAATGAAATGAAGATGATGGAATATGTGAAAGTATGTCGTATGAACAAGTTTTAGGGATGAGCAGGGTTTTAGAGAGAGTGGGTAGGGTTTGTAGGGAGAGTGGGTAGGGTTTGAAGGGTTGATAGAGAGTGTAAGTAGGAATTAGGGAAAATGTATGAGGGGAAAGGGATTTCGGAAATGTGGTATGTAGGAATTGGGTTTAGTGAACATTGGAAAGTAGGTAGGGTATATAAATACTAGTGATATGAGGAAAACTAGGGTTACACCCTAGAAGCTATAGTTTTAGATTTGAAAAATACAAAACTCCAAACTTGGCAACAAAACGCTAAAACATAAGATGTGATAGATGAAATTACTTGTAAGAGAGAGAAACTGAATATTTTAAGGTGAATTAGGAGTTCTGGAGCAATTTGGGTGATTTGGTGTTTAGTTGGGCAGATGCGCAGCGCCTCCCAGATGCACAGTGCCTATACAATTTTACACTAGAAAACCCTGTCAGGTGCGCAGCACCTCCCAGATGAGGAGCACCTTTTTGTAGACCACTTCTGAAGGCGTTCCTGATGTCCAAATTGGGTGTGGGATAGCTCTTTGGAAAGCTTCTGAAGTCTACTTTCTAGAAAATCTTGAATTTTTCAATTTAGAATTCATTTTCCCTATCAAATGTCTAATCTCTCAAGACTGGTCAAAATGTGCAGAATGAGGTTGCCTAAATGCAGAGTGCTACTGCAGTCAACTTTTGAAGGTCTTCCTCAAATCCAAATTGAGCTCATGATAGCTCATTGGAAATATATTTTTGTCTACTTATCAGTTGACTCATCAAGAAAGTAATTTGGTCATTACATCTAGGAGAAAAATTTATTTTACCAAGGTCACTCTAGAGGTGCAGCAACCCTCCTGAGACAAATGATGTTTTCGACATTTCTCCCAAACCATAAAACCTATGTAAAAATAGAAAGAGGTTTTTCTTATTGGGTCAATTCTGGACAAAAGGGTCTCTCACCTTTTTCAAATTCATCTTCTATTTCTTAGAAACATCATTTGAATAAAACCTATCCCGATATGTGGAACAGGGGATTTGTAGAAATGAAGGGAAATGAAGGGGATAAGCGGCTTCTAAATTCTTGAGAAAATTTTTGAAAATAGGGAGGGATGTTAGGAAGCAAGGGAAGGTGGAATTTCAAGGATTGAGTGAGGGGAAGGGGTCAAAATGGGCAAAACATAGGACTAGCCTAGAGAATTGTCAAATTGTATCAATAAGCTAGGGTTTGTGGGAAAATGATGAATTTGAGGGATATCAGTGATGGGAAATGCTTAAGAAGGTATATTAAGGATAGGGGAAGGTGTATGAGCATCAGGATACACGTTTTGTTGATGACTTGACCATCCAAAAAAAATTATCTTTAAAACCCTAGGAGAGGGAAATGAGCCTTACCCAAGTACAACTTAAGCACAAACAAGGTGTAAAATGACCCATTGGAACCTGAAATGATGATGACAACTCTTTTAATGATGGTACACTCATTCGAATGGTGACATGGACCAATACTTGGAAGAATTTGGAAGGAGTGAAAACAAATACTAGACCTAATACCTAGCAACCAAATTTTACTTGAAGAATCACTGAAATGACAAAATTTGACTTTGACACCCTAATACCACTTTATAAGAGCATATCTGATCACTGGTGGAAGGTTTCAAATACTGAAACTAACATTGGCTCCATTGGGGATGGTATCTCCTTGGAGGTTCCAAGAACACCGTAGACCTAGTAGCCTTGTCCATTAGGCAACGGAGTCAAAACACAAACTGAAATGCATGACTAAAAACTGATGACTTGATGACACAAGCTAACTCTGAAACTGTCTGGAAAATGACTGAAAAATTGGCTCAAGAATTACTTAACTAAAATAAGTACTTGCAAAGCTTTTTAATGCAGCAGACCATCGAGATTTAAGGGCTTCAAATCATTATGACAACCACCTGCCTACTTATGAAATATGTACAATCATGTGAAGTGAGCGTTCCAATGTAACCAATCAAGTAGATGGAAACTTACCGAAATCCTTCTCTCACTTTCCCCGAGCAGGTAGAATGATTTACATGTAGGAAAATCACAATAAAAACTAAAACCAAGGCTTATTCTAATGAACCAGGCAACATTCACCTTCTCTAATGCTTGCAAAAGAATGTCGAAGGGATCTTGAAAATCCTGAAGCACTAACTTGTCTCGAGATCCAATAACAAAAATATAAATACTCCCTTCATTCTGATCTAAAAGAACAATTGGTTGTTGATCGATAGGAAGACATAGAGAAGTATAAGCTTCTACTATCTAAGTTTTGGCTGTAAATTCCTCAAGCATGAGAAATTCTGACTCGATTTCTGGCATACTGTCTCTCTCGGGCTCATACTCCTCAATTTCATAGTCTGAGCCAATCTTAAATAGAAAACATTCTTCAATATTATCAAACATGATAGCCCTATCATCCTCATGAAAGAAAACAATATCTGTTTGCTGATCTATAAATATACTTTCAATACTGTCAACATTTTCAAAAATGGAAGAAGCTTCACTAACACTTTCTTAACTATGTGAACACTGCAAACCTGCATTAGCTTGGGCTATAACATGACCTTTTAGGAGTTGATCTATCTCATCTTCAGATAGAGGAGAAAGTACTTTTTGTTTTCTTTTGCTAAAATTGTAATTGTCTTCTTTCCCTTCTAAAGATTCACAAGGTTGTTGAATATCTTCATTAATATCAAGCAAAGGAGTATATAAATTTTCCTCCTGCTACTGATTCATTTCATACGATTCCTGTTGACTATCAAGATGCAAAATTCCTTCATCTTCAAGCAAAGAAGAAGCTATTGTATGTTGATTATGATCTTGTGTAATGAAGTGACTAGCTTTTTGAGACTGTTGTTGAAGGGAAAAATCAAAGAAGGCTTCAATGATTTCTTCATTATCACGATCTGAATCTTCTTCATCATCACGATCTAAATTTAGATCTGGAATATCCAACTTGACTTTATCACAATCTGAAATTGGAACTTGATTTTCCTGCATACTGTCTTTTGCTATGGTCAGATCTGAAATAAGACCTTGTCCTCCATCATTTAAAATTGTATTAAGATCTTGAACCTACTGCAAATTTTCCTGAGCATCTTGACAAGGATCCTTTAAGCTATTTATGCTATTGAAATGGATTTTCATACAGGGCTTCCATGATCTCATCGTCCATGAAGTCATCATCTTCATAAATTTTCTCAAGATTTTCAATAAAACTATAAACATGTGTGCAACAGTTCTGAACTAATATTAAGGATGGATAAGATTCTTTATACCTTTCAAATAACATAGCATGAAAATATTTTAAACAATAAATACAATGAGGTAGCAAACCTTCATACCAAGTTCGGGCTTCACCTTCCAGAGTGGCCATGAATATCTTGATCAAGCAGTCTTCAAGAAAATCAACCTTCAACTTGCGAATATGCATGTGAAATCCAACCAAATGTAAAGAAACATCATTCCTATCATGATCTTTAAACGTAGGCAAATTCCTTTGCCAATCTACCTTAGAAATTTTATTTGGGAAACCTGGAATGTGATCTCGGCTCATGGGAGCATAACTTCGAGCAAACAAATCCATTTTTGATAACAATGAATTCACCAAGAAATTCTTTAGGTTACTAGTTCTTAAAGAGTGGAGTTGCCAGAACAATTCTGAACCTTGGGATTTTTCGACACTAGAGTTGCCAAGTGAATGATTTCAGCCTTTCCGGTGTCTGATCATTGTCCACCATCAACAATCAAATCTAAACTTGATACATTTTGTTGAGGAACATAAAACTACTTCCCTAGTATGGTCGCCACTATGTTAGAGCCTAGATTGACCTCAAGCTGAAGGAAGGCATTCTTAGGGTAACCACAAACCACGCTTAACCTGGTAGCTAGCCCTACCAGGTCACGAGAGGGCTCTCTCCTTTATGGATCTCAGTCAAATTGACTGGATCAGATGGGATTTTAGGCTAGGCATAGTAGCTATAGGGTTTTTGATTGATTTTGTTCGCTTTTTTGTTGGATCAAATGGAGCAGGCAGCTTTGGGTCTGGGAAATCAAGTCAGGATGCAGGGTGTTCTATGGGGCGAGGTAGGTAGGTGCTTAGGCACTTGAAATTGAGTGAGATGAGAGATCTTAGATAGGTGAGGAGCTAAGGAGGGCATGCAAAGATCATGTATCCTTCTCAAACAGTAGAAAACATCAAAAAACTAAATGGCTTCCCAAGGAAGAGCACTGTAAACAATGAATTCTACATATCTATCTTGATATCATTCAGCTAGAAGTAATGAATTAGATTGTGGCACACATAACACATATGAAAAACTACTAACAGAAGAAGAAACTATGCAAAAACACATTACCACAAGTATCCCATAAAAATAGCTGCAAATCCTAGTTTATTTCCTTGCCAAACTGCTGATAAGGGTGTACAATGTAGCTGAGAGCATCTAAGCGAGTCCAACCTTTACTAATGATAGAAAAAATACATAATATAGACATCAAACCACCTATTCTAGCCATCAGCGGTTGAAACCAAGAGAAAAGGCGTTGTTATAACCATGTCCAAATAGGGAACAAGAATATAGGCCGTGGAACAACTTGCCTCTATAAGCATGGAAACTGATTCATTGACCCCCAAACCACCTCAAACTGATGAATCTACGCTCTAAGATCATTTCACTATTACATTTACATACGAAGGCATTAATTACAATGATAAAATCATCCATGAAGAGATAGAAAGTCAACTTGCAGTGAAAGTAGGCGAAAATTTGATTTTCTGGCAAATTGGCCCAATGCGCAGTGCCACTGGCCAGATGCGCAACGCCGCTTTAGACCCACTTTTGGAGGCCTTCCCCTTGGCCAAATTGAGCCCAAAATAGCTCATTGGAAAGGTATTCCTATATAGTTTATGGAACATCTTGAATGTTTGCATTTGGAGGTAATTTTCCAGCTCAAAACGTGAATCTCCCAAGGCAGCTATTGTGTGTCCAAAAAGAGGCAGAGAGGTCATTTTTTGATAGTTTTTGGACCTTTTGGTGGGCCAGTTTTGCTCCAAATTATCTGAAAGTTTTAGGGATGGATGTTCTCATCATGATGAATCCAAAAATGTGAATTTTCTCCTCATTGGATGTCCAAGGTAAAAGCGCAGCGCCACCGGGCCAATTTTCTGTGTTTGAAAATTAAAAATTGAAAAATGCAAAATTTTCCCAAAATTTGCCCAAATTTTGCACAAGGCACCATCATCAACTGCTCTGATGGGCTAGAGAGGCTTCAGCCAAGAATTTCAACTTATCTTTCTCCTTTTTTCTCTTTAAGGCCTTCCTCAACCTAGCTTTATGCTTCCTAATCTTGATGTTGCAGATTTTGCTTGGAGTCATATAATGATATGACATGTGCCAGAGCATCTTCCGGTCCATGTTGGCCTTCTTAACCACCCCGTCAAGATGTATGTTGACCCTCTCAAGCCAAGTTTCCCACTCATGTTCAATCTCTTGCTCAATGGGAGTCAAAGTGACATGAGCCTCTTTGTCACCTTGCCTCTTCAGTTTCAACCTTCCAAGCTCCATTAGGCCCTCCATATCATCCAACTCTTTGTTCTCTTGCTCTAGATATGTGACAATAAATCTGGCCCTTGCCAAGCTATCCATCAACATTTGAATGTGGGCATCCTTCTCCTTCAAAAGCATGGTTTGATCTGAAGTTTCAGTTTAACTTTCAAGATTAATGACCTCTACTCCATGATGAGTCTGGTGTTGTGGCTCATCATCATGCTCTTCTAGCTGAAATTCTCTTTCTTGTTCATCATCTATATCATCCTCGTGCATCTTCTCTTTGCCTTTGTTTTTTGTGGCTGTGAACACTATGGACAATGAGGGGAAAGGGTGGATGAATGAAATGAAGATGATGGAATATGTGAGAGTATGTTGTATGAATAAGTTTTAGGGATGAGTAGGGTTTTAGGGAGAGTGGGTAGGGTTTGAAGGGTTGATAGAGAGTGTAAGTAGGAATTAGGGAAAATATATGAGGGGAAAGGGATTTGGGAAATGTGGTATGTAGGAATTTGGTTTAGTGAACAATCGAAAGTAGATAGGGTATATAAACACTAGTGATATGAGGAAAACTAGGGTTTCACCCTAGAAGCGAGGGGTTTAGATTTGAAAAATACAAAACTCCAAACTTGGCAAAAAAACCCTAAAACATAAGATGCGGTAGATGAACTTACTTGTAAGAGAGAGAAACTAAAGATTTTAAGGTGAATTAGGAATTTTGGAGCAATTTGGGTGATTTGGATTTTAGCTAGGAAAATGCGCAGTGCCTATGCAATTTTACACTAGAAAACCCTGCCAAGTGCGCAGCGCCTCCTAGATGCACAGTGCCTTTTGTATACCACTTTTTAAGGCCTTCCTAGCGTCCAAATTGGGTGATGGATAGCTCGTTGGAAATCTTATCGATTCTACTTTCCAGCACATCTTGAATTTTTCAATTTGGGGTTCATTTGCCCTGTCCAAAGTCCAATCTCCCAAGACTGGTCAAAATGTGCAGAATGAGGCTGCCTAAATGCAGAGTGCTGTTGCAGTCAAATTTTGAAGGTTTTCCTCAACTCCAAATTGAGCTCATGATTTCTCATTGGAAAGCGCTTTGTGTCTAATTATCATTTGACTCATAAAGAAATTCATTTGGTCATTCCATCTAGGAGAAAAATTGATTTTACCAATGTCACTCCAGAGGTGCAACAACCCTCTTGAGGCAAATGATGTTTTCGACATTTCTCCCAAACCATGAAACCTGTGTAAAAACTGAAAGAGGTTTTTATTCTTGGTTAAATTATGGACAAAAACTCTCTCACTTTTTTCAAATTTATCTTCTATTTCTAAGAAACATCATTTGAATAAAACCTATCCCGATATGTGGAACAGGGGATTTGTAGAAATGAAGAGAAATAAAGGGAATAAGGGGCTTCTAAATTCTTGAGAAAAAGTTTGAAAATAGGGATAGATGTTAGGAAGCAAGGGAAAGTGGAATTTCAAGGATTGAGTGAGGGGAAGGGGTAATGGGAAAAACACAGGCCTAGCCTAGAAAATTGTAAAATTGTAGCAATAAGCTAGGGTTTGTGGGAAAATGATGAATTTGAGGGATATCAGTGATGGGAAATGCTTAAGAAGGTATATTAAGGATAGGGGAAGGTGTATGAGCATCAGGATACAAGTTTCGTTTATGATTTGACCATCCAAGAAAAATTATCTTCAAAACCCTAGGAGAGGGACATGAGCCTTACCCATGTACAACTTAAGCACAAAAAAAATGTAAAATGACCATTGGAACTTGAAATGATGATGACAACTCTTTTAATGATGGTACACTCATTTGAATGGTTACATGGACCAATACGTGGAAGACTTTGGAAGGAGTGAAAACAAATCCTAGACCTAATACCTAGTGACCAAATTTTACTTGAAGACTCTCTGAAATGAAAAAACTTGACTTTGACACCCTAATACCACTTTATAAGAGCATATTTGATCACTGGTGGAAGGTTTCAAAGGCTGACACTAATAAGAAGAGCAACAAAAATGAGTCACAAAGATGTTGGGTTATGACTTTGAAATCATCTACAAAAAAGGGAAGGAAAATGTTGTTGTAGATACACTCTCAAGAAAGGTTGAGGATGTAGAAGAATTGCTTTGTGCCATTTCTATTATCCAAATAGATTGGATAACTGAAGCAAGGGATGAATGGAAGAATGAAGAAGAAGTGTGGATGCTCATTCAAAAGGTGCACCAAGATCCTAGTACATTTGATACATTTAGCTAGAAAAATGATTCATTATGGTACAAAGATCACTTATATCTTTGTAAGAATTCCCAACTCAGACAAAATATTCTTTCAAAATTACATACCTCTCCCTTAGGAGGGCATTCAAGATTTTTAAAAACTTACCACGGGGTGAAGAAGGAATTTTTTTTGGGAGGGGCTTAAATCTAATACTCAAAATTTTGTGGCAGAATGTTTGGTTTGCCAAAAAAATAAATTTGAGACAATTAAGATGCCATGTCTATTACAACCTTTACCCATTTCGAGTAAATGCTGGGAGGAGGTTTCTGTTATTTCCTAGATTGACCTCAGGCTGAAGAAGGAAATTCTAGGGTAACCACAAACCAAGCTTAACCTGGTAGCTAGCACTACCAGGTCGGCAGAGAACTCTCTCCCAATGAATCTTAGTCAGGATGAATGGATTAGGTAAATATTTTAGGCTAGGTATAGTAGCTCGAAATATTTTGATTGAATTTGTTGGTTTTTTGCTAGATCAGATGGAGCTGGGTAGTTTAGATCTGGGAAATTAGGTCAGAATGCAAGGTGTTCTATGGGGCAAGGTAGGTATAGGCTTTAGCACTTGAAATTAAGTGAGGTGAAGTGTCTAAGATTGGTGAGGAGCTGAGGAGGGCATGTGGAAATCATGTATCCTTCTCAAACAATAGAAAACATAGAATACTGAATGATTTCCCAAGGTAGAGCACTGCAAACAATGGATTCTACCTATCTATCTTGATATCATTCAATTAGAAGCAGTGAAATAGATGATGGCATACATAAAACATGTAAAAAATTGATAACAAAAGAAGAAACTATGCAAAAACACCATACCACTGGGATCCCATAAAAATAACTGCAACTCCTATTAATTTCCTTGCCAAACTGCTTACAATGGTGTACAATCAAGCTCAGATCATCCAAGTGAGTCCAAACCTTGCAAATGAGAAAGAAAATACATAATATAGACATTGCAATCCCTCATCCTAACCATCAGGGGTCAAAACCATGAGAAGAGGAGTTGTTTCAACCATTTCCAAACAAGGACCAGGAATATAGGCAGTCAAACAACTTCCCTCTAAAAGTAGGAAAACCGATTCATTTGCCTCAAAACCACCTCTAACTAATGAATATAACTTCTAACACTATTTTACCATTACATTTACAGGCCATGTCATCAATTACATCAGTGAAATCATCCATGAGGAGAGAGAAATCAAATTCACAGTCAAAATAGGCGAATTTTGATTTTTTGAGCAAACTGCTGATAAGTGCATCGCCACTAGTCCTAAGCATAGTGCCACCTTATATCTAATTTTGGAGGCCTTCCCCATAGCCAAATTGCACCCATGATAGCTCATTGGAAGGGTATGCAAGCCTAGTTTATGAAACAGCTAGAATTTTTTAATTTGGAGGTCATTTCCCCCCTCAAAACATTAATCTCCCAAGACTACTTCTGTGTGTCCAAAAAGAGGCAGAGAGGTCAATTTTTGGTGGTTTTTGGACCTTTTGGTGAACCAGATCTGCTCCAAAACTTCTAAACATTTCCAGGGTGTATGTCCTCATCATGCTCAATCCAAGAATGTCAAAATTTTCTCCAATGGATGCCCCAGGAAAGGGCGCAGTGCCGGTGGCACTGTGCTTCTAGGTAAAATTTTTGTGTTATGAATTTCAAAATTTCAAAAATGAAAAAACTTCTCAAAATTTGCCGAAATTTGGCATGGAACACCACCATCAACTACTTTGATGGGCTAGGGAGGCTTCAACCAACATCTTCAATCTATCTTGCTTCTTTTTGCTTTCCAAATCTCTCCTTAGCCTAGCCTTTAACCTTCTAATCCTTATGTTACAAATTTTGTTACGGGTCATATAATGGTATGCCATGTGTCAGAGAATTTTCTTATCCCTGTTAGCCTTCTCAATAAGTTCTCCAAGATGTATATTGACTCTCTCAAGCCAAGTTTCCCTATCATTTTCAATCTCCTGCTCAATAGAAGTCAATGTGACATGAGCCTCTTTGGCAATTTGCCTATTTGCTTTGATCATTTCTAGCTCCATGAGGACTTGCTTGTCACTCAACTGTTTGTTTTCCTATTCCAAGTATTTGATGATGAACTTGGCTCTCTCTAAATTGTCTGCCAAAGCTTGTATTTGAGCTTCCCTTTCCTTTATGATGATTTCCTTGATAGTTTCTTGATCCTGAGCCTCGAAGTCAATGATATTAACTCCATGATGAGTATAGTGTTGTTGTGGCTCCTCATGCTCAATCAAGTCAAAATCTCTTTCCTCCTCATCACCAAGATCTTCCTCTTGCACTTTTTCCTTGTCTTTGCTCAACTGCTCAACTTGTACATGTTTTGTCGATGTAGAAGGCAAAGCCCCTTCCACACCTGTTGGAGCTAACATTTGCCTGTGGACTGATGAAGAAGGCAAGGTCCCTTCCACATCCCATGGAGCAAACACTTGCCTAGTAACTGCAAAAAGTTTTCTTGTGCCTCTCTGATATGTTAAGGACACTGGCATCTCATTAGTTTTGGTTTCCTTGACCTCTTTCCTTGTTTCCTCATGGCTAGAAGGCCCACCTTCTTCTTGATGCACTGGTGAAGGGGTTTGTGGACCTTTGAACATCTCATGAGCGATGAAAATATCCCAAGGAATGTTAAGGAGACTAAGATGGTGAAGAACAATGATTTTGATCAAAGAGTAATGGTAGATGTTGTTCAACTATTGAGGGTATGGCTTCTTCTGCAAAAGGTAAGCTATTTTGTCAATATTTCTAAACAATAAGTATGGGAGATTCATCATCTTTACCCTGGTGAAGTGTATGAGGAGTCTGATATGGTAAGCATACAACCGGGAGAATCTGCCTTCACAAGTGAAATATTTGATAATAATCCTCATCAAAGGCACATATCTGCTCTCAAAAAATTTAAAGGGGAAAAGCCTCTTCACCTGTTTCCTATACTGAGCCTTGATGTAAGGCTCAAAGTAATGCTCATCAAGGTCCTGACCCTTGTACCATTTCTCACCAACATTAGGGATTCTAGTGGCCTCTGAAATGATAGCTGGTGATATTTTGAAGGTTACTCCGGCAAGTGTCACCTCATGGTTATGTAAATGAGCCACAAAAAGTCTGGACAACTCATGGTGAAACTAAGCTCTTTCCACTAGTTCATAGAATTCAAAACATCCTTGATGTCTGAAACAAGAAACTGTAAGTGGGAAAGCCTGTAATTCTATTAAAGTGGTGGGTTCTTCTCTTATAATTTTCCCTCCCTTGTGAGGCTTTCTTTGCCTATGTCTCTCTACAGAACTGTCACTGGCTATCTGCTCTTTATACTCAGCATCACTACCTCTGTCCGTGATTTAGCTGACTCTCTTAGTTTGCGCAGTTTAAGAATGTATGGGATGGGTGGTATGTGCAACGGCTTGGAGAAATGGATGTAGATGAAGCTATGGGCAAAACATGAGAGGGACAGGATTTAGGGAGTAATAAATGGGTAGTAGAAGGAGATAATAGTGGTGGGGATAAGGGTTTTAGTTTATAAGGTGAGTGGTAGGAAGAATCAAGAACTAGGGTTTTAAAGTGGAGATTATGGTTTTCATTCAAGAGAGAAAAACCATAAAATTCTTGACATATGCAAACTAAGTAGCAAGAGGAACAATGATACTTACTTGCCAAATGTTAAACAAGAGGAAATTTGGGAGAAATCGGAACCTAGGAGTGTTTTGGGCTTGGCCGGCCTAAGCTCAGCGCCACAACCCAAGAGTGTAGCGCCACCCCAGGAGCGTAGTGCCCATTATAATTTACACTATGAAATTGGCCTCTAAGCGTAGCACCGGTCTATAAGCGTAGCACCACTTCCCAGGAGTGTAGTGCTCGACCAAAATTTCCAAAAGCACAACGCTTATTCCTCTAAGCGCAGTGCCACCCTTGTTTTTCTCAAGAACACTTAGAAAACCAATTTTTCTTCTCTCCTTGGATCTTTTGATTTGAAAAATGACATAATGGCATGAAAATAAAAGAGAATGAGTTTATATATGAACTTCCCTTTTTAATTTTTGCTTTTGAAAAACCAAATTTTGTAATGTCTCTTTGTCCTTTTAAATGCTCTGTTTTTTTAGTTTTATTCTCTTTTGCTCTTGCAGGTGGATTGATGCTCTAGATAACTTGATTTTTACAGTGGTAGGTGCTTGATGTCCTTGCTGATCATTATTGGCATGTAATAACCGGATTTTACCATGGTGGGAACCTAAAACCTAATGACACAAAAACCTAAGACCTAATGAAATAAACAACAGAGTAAATCATGAGTCATGACTGAAATATGAAAGAGGATCAGAAAGTACAAATCATGAGGGAAAAATTGGAAGTAAACCCTACCATCAGTGAATCCATGACCTAATGGAATGCAAACTCATCAGTGTGGGACTGCTACTATGAAATGCAAAAGAGCAGATTTTGATCACTGATGGCAGTGTGAAGACACTGACACTAACATTGGCTCCAATGGGGATGGTAGCTCCTTGGATGTGCCAAGAACACCATAGACCTAGTAGCCTTATACATTGGGCAACGGAGTCAAACTCTTCAAAAACTGAAAACTGACACTATGCAAACTAAAACTGACTCGTGACTCAAACTGTGACTAGAAACTAAAGTTGAACCAACAAACCTTACACATATCATTTAAACTTTATAGCCTTCACCTCCGGCCCCAAGCTGAAATGACTGTGTACCTGGAAATCTTGTAATAAAGAGAAAATGGTATGTACAATGGTCATGTCATGATTTCAGAAATCATCTCATAAGTAGTAGTGCTTCAGGAGCATACCATTTACTGGCCCTCCTAGACAATCCTAACCATCCATCTCCTTGAGAAAAAAGGCATTATGTCCTCTATATGCTGCAATATTATAGGGTCCTTTCCATAAGTTTTCAAACTTACCGTGCTTTCCTTTGTCCTCATTCTGAGCATCCCACCGCAACACTACATCCTCTAGCTGAAATTTGTCTGCTTTAGTTTTCTGATCATAGATTTTCTTGATCTTTTCTTGCAATCTGAAAGTGTTTTGGAAAAATTCATCCCTTGTTTGTTGTAGATGAATCATCTGATTGATTCTTTGCTGAAAGTCATCTTCTTCACTGCCAACCTCTTGTAACAGTCTCATAACTGGAACTGCAAGAGATGTTGGAAAAACTGTGTCAATGCCATAAACTAATTCAAATGGAGACATACCTATGGATCTCTTCCAGCTAACTCTGTCAGCCCATAAAGAATTAACCAACTTCATGTGCCAACTTTTCTTATTTGTTTCCAACATCTTCTTGATGATTTTCACCAAAGAATTATTGGATGATTCAGCCAAACCATTTCCCTGCAGGTAATATGCTGTAGAATGACCCAAAGTAATGTTATACTTGCTGCAAAATTTGACCATCCTCTTTGATTTGAATGCGACTGCATTATCTGTGATAATTTTACTAGGACAACTGAAACAAGATAAAATATTTGACTCTAGAAATTGGATGATTATCATATCTGTGGCTTATCTGGTCGGAATTGCTTCAATCCACTTGGTAAAGTAGTCGATTGCTGTTAGGATCCACTTGTGCTGTGTCGACGATGTTGGATGGATTTTGCTGATGAAATCGAGTCCCCATTGCTGAAATGGTGCATTGAATTCGATAGATTTCAGAGGAAGAGGTAGCAATTTTCTTTTCCCTTGAAAGACCTGACATTCATGATAGCTCATGACTGTTTTGTAAACATCTAAAAATAGTAACCTGCTCTCAACACTTTGTTTGTTGTTGTCTTCCAGAACAAATGACCACTACAATCACCTTTGTGAAAGTCATACATTACCTGCTGAGCTTCGTCTTCAACCAAACAGTTAAGTAACACACCTCCCGGATATTTCCAATAAAGGGCATTATTTCGAATGGAGAATTTTGCGGCTTTGAGTTTGAGAGATCTACCTTTGTTCTTTGTAATTCCTGAAGGTGGTGAAAGGTGCAAAAGTACATACACTATATCTGAATACCTTGGGGACTGAAGAAACATTTCAGACACTTGAACTAGAGGGCCTTCTTCTTCATCTTCTGACATGGCTGCGATGAGATTGATATCTAAAGCATTCAGATTTGATTTAGCCATTAGTCTCGCTAAGCCTTGTCCCTTGATCAACTTTGTGGGTTTAATCTCTAGATCGTATTCCAACATTGTTGCAATCCATTTTCCTCGCCTTCCTTCCGGATCAGTTTGTATCAACACATCCTTTACTATTGCATTCAGAACATATGCTATAATGTGTGAGTGCAGGATGTACACTCTGAAATCCTTTAGCACTTTGACAAGAGCAAGAGCCCTTTTTTCAATTATATTGTACCACAAGGTAGCATCTCGGATAGTCCTACTGAAAAAGACAATGGGCTTCTCCAGCTGATCTCTCTTTTGCATCAATACTGCAACCATGGTATGCTCAAATGCAAATGAAAATATTGTAATCAGGACTAATCAAGATTGGGGTTGTAGATAAAGCATACTTTACCAGATTCAATGACTTCATGGCATCCTCCATCCATTTTACCATGTTGTCATTTTTCAGCATGTTAGTTATTTCTCTTAAATGTTCAAGTAGATTGGATATGAATCTGCATAAGAAATTCATATTACCATTAAAAGCTTGTATCTCCTTCTTGTTTCAGGGAAAATCTATTTGTTGAATTGCCTCCACCCTTGAAGGATCAATGCGAATTCCTTATTTTGAGATAATATGACCAAGAAGATTTCCTTCATCCATGGTGAAGAGACTTTTCTTTGGATTAAGAGATATCTCAAAGTTCCTACATCACTAAAAAACAATCTTTAAATGGTGTAGATGCTCATCATCAGAACCTAAAAACACTGTCAAATCATCTAAATATACAACCAGAAATACATCCTTTTCATTGGCGAAAGTGATGTCCATTGCTCACTGAAATGTGGCTCCAACATTCTTCAAACTGAATGGCATTTTAGCATAATGAAATTTCCCCAAGGTGTGGTGAATGCAGTTTTGTCTCGATCATTTTCATGCACCAAAATCTGATTATAATCTAAATATCCATCGAGTAGTGACATGCGCGATGCTCCAACCACTCTCTGCAAGATATGATCCATCTTCGGAAGTGGGTAATTTTCCTTCAAAGATACCTTGTTAAAGTTCTGGAAATCGATACACAATCTTATTTCTCTGGTCTTCTTTCCTACCGGAACCAAGTTCGAAATCCAATCAAAAAATCTGATTGGGACAATTATACCAGCTTTGAATAATCTGTTTACCTCTTTTTCAATGGAAGGTAGCAACTTTGGGTTGATTCTTCTCAACTTCTGTCTGAACGACTTCTGATTAGGCTTGATGGGGATTTTGTGCTGAATTATATCTTTGTCATACATCTTCATATCTGAATAATTCCAAGCAAACACATCAGAAAATTCAGATAACAATCTAATATATTTAGTCTTTACCTCGGGAGACAATGCTTTGGACAATTTCACAAACTTGGGCTTATTTTCTCTTCCAAGATTGACATCCTCAAGTCCTTTATCTGTAGGCTCCAAGCTCGGCTTTCTAGCCACATCATCTTGATAAAAAAGTTCTTCTAAAGGTAAGAGAACTTTAGGAATAATGTTGTCTTTCAGCTGCAATATCTCCATCTGGTTCACCTCAATCTCTTGTTCATCGGTATCATAGTCATTATCTATGGAAGCATCCTTGAAATTTCCTTCATTCTGCAAGAAGGTATTGATTTCATTATCATCCCAAAACACTTGCCAATACCTTAAATTGTCCAGAACGACGGACCGGTGTTTGACATGAATTTCAAACTTGTTGTTGGAGTACATTGGGATCTTCAAATTACTTGCAGCAGTGGCAAGTGAATCTACAATAATATTCTGAGTCCGGGGTATAGCTGTCAATGTATAATCTGGAAACATTTGCAAGATGTCTAGAACTGCATTTCTATAGGCTCTCATCTGCGGGTGCTTTGCTTGGTACTCTCTCTTTGCCTATTTGATTACCAGCTCTGAATCTCCATAGACTGAAATTCTTTTAGCATTTAGCTTCTTCAAAATTTTCAGACCTGCAACCAAAGCTTCATACCCTGCTTCATTGTCAGAGCAGTCAAAATCCAATTTGTAAGAACATACTCTAACATTACTAGGGACTTTGTCAGGTTGGAAAGCAGGGTTCCGAATCCAAATCCCTATGCCAGCACCATCCTTACCCACGGCTCTGTCAAAATCCATGCTCCAAAGGCCTACCTCTTCTTCTAGATGCTGAAATTATGTTTCCTTCTCTTCCTTACCTTGACTAATCTCTTCATTTTTCTACTGTTCACTGTCTTTTTGCTGTTGCTGGTATGTGGATTGCTCGGAAGAACTTGCTATTTTCTGTCTTTCTTGATCAAGGACTACTCTAAAATTTTTTGAAATCTCCGGAACATCTTCTACTTCAACTAACTGACTATCAACATCATTCAAACCACTATCTGAATATAGTACAAATGATTCTAAATCTATATGTACAACATTAATTGGATGATTAAGTGGTTTCTCTTTGCTAGTAATCATGTATTTCATTTTCTTCTCCCTGTATATTTTTCTCAATTGGCCAAACACGGGAATGGTAGCATAATAGAATTCAAGTTGTAAAGTTCCTTTAAGTTTTGCACCCCACAATCTGGACAAAAGCATACCAAACCATGGTGGAATGTTAGCAACAACCACATCCATCAAAACATTCTTGGCTGGAATTTGGTCTAAAGATACCACCAAGTCTTTGATAAGACCAATACAACGGACCCTACCAAAATTGAAAGAATACAGGTCATGATATTTTTGAGTAATGTCAAGGTCCAATTTCTCCATAATGGCTTTTGGCATCAGATTATGTGAAGCTCCAGAGTCGAACATGGCATTATGGAGAACATACTTGTGTAGTCTAAGGGTTATATAAAATGGAGGAACTTCACTATCCTCGGACTGACCTTCTAAGGCAGGGCCAAAAATGATCTCAGGATGATCATATTCTACATTAACCATATTAGATAAAGGATCTATATGCAAAATTTTGGACACGTGGTGTTTATAGCTGCTGTTCTTAATCAACTCAGTCAAAGGAATTGAAACTTTTAATTTAGCAATTTCATTTTCTAAACTAAAAGCCAAAACTTTTTCTACCTCTTTGACAAGAAGGTCCTTCTTTTCTGCTCTTTCTTTTGCTACACTCTGCTAGTTGTTCTTATCATTTGCAATGTTATTTGCTGATGGTCCCTTGCTGGAAGTCAGATCAGCAGGCTCTTTCCCTTTCTTCTGAATGTTTGTGGAGTCATTTTTGGATTGTGCTTCCTTTTGCTTTTGAATTGGACTGACTGGTACATCCCTGCTTCTCAATGAATATTGCTTATGCTATGTTGTCAATGCATTCATATATCCTCGCTAATAATCATCCGACTCATCCTCCAAAACTACCTCATTTGCTAGTATGTAATCTTCATCCCTTTGGGTATCTGAAACCTCCGAATATTCTTCATCTTCCATCAGAAAAATGCGCAAACCATCAGTAGTGAAGAAATTATTTGCCTCAACCACTAGATCATCATCATCTTCATCCTCTATTTCGTGCACATAGTTTTGCTGCAAAGGAGTTCTAACCTCCTACTGTTGTGCTGTCTAATCTTGTGCCTTTTGCTCCCTTTGTTTAATTCGGAATTGGGGTTGTTGTTGTCCTCTGAAGTTTGGATTCCTGATTGGTGTTTCAGGTTTGTCTGCAACCGTCAACTGGTCAAACATCTTCTCAATTTTCCAGAGAAAATTATCCGCCTTAACATCTGAGGTAGATGCTTCTTCCTTTATAGTCACCTTCTTTTCAGATTTCATCCTTGCTCTTTTGGCCAGCAGATTTGCTTCTACACTTACAGTGTTCTTCTGCATATCTTCAAGTGTGGTAGGATCTCTTTCTCGTAACTAATATGCCATATCAGCATCGAAACTGTCTAGAAACTTGAGCAATGCTAACCCCATCGGTGGTTTAATGTCAGCTAGAATAGCGTTATAAACTGCATTGAACCTCACACAGTAATCTTGCACACTTTCACCCACATTCATTTTCATATTTTCATACTAAGATAAAATTTGGAGTGGGTTCTTCTTTACCTCCCATCGGTCAAGGAATTGTCTATGAAGAACCAACAAAGTGTTGATAGAGGCTACTGGTAAAGCTCGGAACCATTTACGAACCTCGCCTCGAAAACTTTGCACAAATAACCTCATGGTCACATTTTCTTCATCTACCTCATGTAGGTCGAAGAATTCATTCATTCTGTCAACATGTTGCTATGCTGTAATGCTTTGAGTGGCATCAAAAAGAGGTATCTTACTTTCGTAATCAGCGGGCATATCATCCAGTTTCTGAGGCAGAATGAGGGATGCATATTGGGCAGCCATGACTCAAGGTGGATTTGAAACAACGGTTGGACTACTTGGGTTTAATGGAGTGGTTGATGGAGGAGTATGGGTGATGGGTTTTTGATTGGATACGATAGGTTGAAAAGGAAGTGTAGGTATAAACTGAGGTTGTGAATGGACTTTAGAAATTGATGGAAATACTGCTAAACTGAAAGTAGTGGATGCCGATTCTGAAAGCTCAGCGATATTGGTGATAGTTTGAGTTGCCTAATTAATATGTGAAGAAGAAGGTGTAGGCCGAGGGCTAGTTTGAGTGAAAATGTCTCGGAAATCAATGAATGGGGCACGAGTCTTGCGAGTTGATTCCGCAGAAATGCTTTGTATGAAATCAAGAGTATGAAGAAGCTGTGAATAAGAACTCTGTGAATTAGAATTATCTTGAAATATGGAAGGATCAAGAACTGTTTGGTCAATCCAACTTAAAGACTTGCTGCAAAATAGACTTTGCTCAAAATTAACATCAGATTCAAGATCTTGCAAGGTGTCTAACTTTTTTGGGAATAAATTAACTCTAATGAGGGAATCTTCACTTGGTGTTTCTTGATTTATAGTAGGTCTCTCTGCGACTTTCTTATAATTTTGGCCAATGCATTGAGGTTCACTAACAATGTCTAGAGGATTGGGATCCGAGTTGGATCTGGTGTATCTTCTCGAAGCTAGTATGTTCAAATTCTAAAGATTTTCTTATTACTTTACAACTTTCCAATTTTTAGCATAATGAATTCTAAACTTATCATCCAAAAGTTCAGAACTTCTTGAAAAGAATGAAAAATTACTAGGGTTTAATGAGATTTCATTCCCTAGTATGGTCACCACTATGTTATTGCCTAGGTTGACCTCACGCTGAAGAAGGCAATTCTAGGGTAACCACAAACCAAGCTTAACCTAGTGGCTAACCCTACCAGGTCGGGAGAGGGCTCTCTCTTGATGAATCTCAATCAGGGTGACTGGATTAGGTAAATATTTTAGGCTATGTATAGTAGCTCGAAAGATCTTGATTGAATTTGTTGGTTTTTTGTTGGATCAGATGGAGTTGGGTAGTTTAGGTCTAGGAAGCTAGGTCAGAATGCAGGCTGTTCTATGGGGCAATGTAGGTATAGGCTTTAGCACTTGAAATTAAGTGAGGTTAAGTGTCTAATACTGGTGAGGAGCTGAGGAGGGAATGTGGCAGTCATGTATCCTTCTCAAACAGCAAAAAACATAGAATACTAAATGATTTCCCAAGGTAGAGCACTGCAAACAATGGATTCTACCTATCTATCTTGATATCATTTAATTAGCAGAAGTGAAATATATGATGGCATACATAAAACATGTAAGAAACTGATAAAAAAAGAAGAAACTATGCAAAAACACCATACCACAGGGATCCCATAAAAATAGCTGCAACTCCTATTAATTTCCTTACCAAACTGCTTACAATGGTGTACAATCAAGCTCAGAGCATCCAAGTGAGTCCAACCCTTGCAAATGAGAAAGAAAATAAATAATATAGACATTGCAATCCCTCATCCTAACCATCAAGGGTCAAAACCATGAGACGAGGAGCTGTTTCAACCATTTCCAAACAAGGACCAAGAATATAGGCCGTCAAACAACTTCCCTCTAAAAGTAGGGAAACTGATACATTTGCCTCAAAACCACCTCTAACTAATGAATCTATCCTCTAACACTATTTTACCATTACATTCAAATACCATGTCATCAATTACATCAGTGAAATCATCCATGGGGAGAGAGAAATCAAATTCACAGTCAAAACAGGCGAATTTTGGTTTTTTGAGCAAAATGGTCATAAGCGCAGCACCAATTTCCACCTAATTTTGGAGGCCTTCCCCTTAGTAAAATTGAGCCCATGATAGCTCATTGGAAAGGACTTCAAGTCTACTTTCTGAAAAACCTAGAATTTTTTAATTTGGAGGTCATTTTCCCCCTCAAACCTTGAATCTCCTAAGATTTCTTTTGTGTGTCCAAAAAGAGGCAGAGAGGTCATTTTTTGGTGGTTTTTGGACCTTTTGGTGAACCAGATCTGCTCCAGAACTTCTGAAAATTTCCAGGGTGCATGTCCTCATCATGTTCAATCTAAAATTGTCAACGTTTTCTCCAATGGATGCCCCAGGAAAAAGCATAGTGCCGATGGCATTGCGCTTATGGGAAAAAATTTTGTGTTATGAATTTCAAAATTTTAAAAATGCAAAAACTTCTCAAAATTTTCCCAAATTTGGCATGGAACACCACCATCAACTGCTTTTATGGGCTAGGGAGGCTTCAGCCAACATATTCAATCTATTTTTCTTATTTTTGCTTTCCAAAGCTCTCCTTAGCCTAGCCTTTAACCTTCTAATCCTTATGTTACAAATTTTGTTGCGGGTCATATAATGGTATGCCATGTGTCAGAGAATTTTATTATCCATGTTAGCCTTCTCAATAAGTCCTTCAAGATGTATATTGAATCTCTCAAGCCATGTTTCCCTATCGTTTTCAATCTCTTGCTCAATAGGAGTCAATGTGACATGAGCCTTTTTGGCAATTTGCCTATTTTCTTTGATCATTTCCAGCTCCATGAGGACTTGCTTGTCACTCAACTGTTTGTTTTCCTGTTTCAAGTATTTGATAATGAACTTGGATCTCTCTAAATTGTCTGCCAAAGCTTGTATTTGAGCTTCCCTTTCCTTTATGATGATGTCCTTGATAGTTTTTCGATCTTGAGCCTCCAAATCAATGATATTAACTCCATGATGAGTATAGTGCTGCTGCGGCTCCTCATGCTCAATCAAGTCAAAATCTCTTTCCTCCTCATCACCAAGATCTTCCTCCTGCACTTTTTCCTTGCCTTTGCTTAATTGCTCAACTTGTACCTGTTTTGTTGATGTAGAAGGAAAATCCCCTTCCACACTTGGTGGAGCTAACATTTGCATGTGGACTGATGAAGAAGACAAGGTCCCTTCCACATCCTGTGGAGCAAACACTTGCCTAGCAGCTGCAAAATTTTTTCTTGTGCCTCTCTGATATGTTAAGTACACTGGCATCTCAACAGTTTTGGTTTCCTTGACCTCTTTCCTTGTTTCCTCATGGCTAGAAGGCCCACCTTCTTCTTGATGCACTGGTGAAGGGATCTGTGGACCTTTGAACATCTCATGAGCAATGAAAATCTCTCAAGGAATGTTAAGGAGACTAAGATGGTGAAGAACGATTATTTTGATCAAAGAGTAATGATAGATGTTGTTCAACTACTGAGGGTATGGCTTCTTCTGCACAAGGTAAGCTATTTTGTCAATATTTCTAAACAAGAAGTATGGGAGATTCATCATCTTTACCCTGGTGAAGTGCATGAGGAGTCTGATATGGTAAGCATACAACCGGGAGAATCTAAATTCACAAGTGAAATATTTGATAATAATCCTCATTAAAGGAACATACCTGCTCTCCAAAAATTTAAAGGGGAAAAGCCTCTTCACCTGTTTCCTGTACTGAGCCTTGATGTAAGGCTCATAGTAATGCTCATCAAGGTCCTGACCCTTGTACCATTTCTCACCAACATTAGGGATTCTAGTGGCCTCTAAAATGACAACGTGTGATATTTTGAAGGTTACTTCGGGAAGTGTCACCTCATGGTTATGTAAATGAGCCACAAAACGTCTAGCCAACTCATGGTGAAACTGAGCTCTTTCCACTAGTTCACAGAATTCAAAACATCCTTGGTGTCTGAAACAAGAAACTGCAAGTGGGCAAGCCTGTAATTGTCTTAAAATGGTGGGTTCTTCTCTTATAATTTTCCCTCCCTTGTGAGGCTTTCTTTGCCTATGTCTCTCTACAGAACTGCCACTGGCTGTCTCCTCCTCATACTCAACATCACTACCTCTGTCCATGATTTAGCTGACTCTCTTAGTTTGCACAGTTTAACAATGTATGGGATGGGTGGTATGTGAAATGGCTTGGAGAAATGGATGTAAATGACTATATGGGCAAAACATGAGAGGGAGAGGGTTTAGGGAGTAATAAATGGGTAGTAGAAGGTGATAATAGTGGTGGGGATAAGGTTTTTAGTTTATGAGGTGAGTGGTAGGAAGAATCAAGAACTAGGATTTTATAGTGGAGATTAGGGTTTTCATTCAAGAGAGCAAAGCCATAAAATTCTTGACATATGCAAACTAAGTAGCAAGAGGAACAACGATACTTACTTGCCAAATGTTAAACAAGAGGAAATTTGGGAGAAATCGGAAGTTAGGAGTGTTTTGGGCTTGGCTGGCCTAAGCACAGTGCCACAACCTAGGAGTGCAGCGCCACCCCATGAGCGTAGTGCCTGTTATAATTTACACTATGAAATCAGCCTCTAAGTGTAACGTCAGTCTGTACATAGCGCCACTTCCCAAGAGCGCTGCGCCTGGCCAAAATTTCCAGAAGTGCAGTGCCTTTTCCTCTAAGCACAACGCCACCCCTGTTTTGCTCAGGAATGCTTAGAAAACCGTTTTTTCTTCTGTCCTTGGCTCTTTTGATTTGCAAAATGACACAATGGCATGAAAATAAAAGAGAATGAGTTTATATATGAACTTCCCTTTTTAATTTTTGCTTTTGAAAAACCCATTTTTGTAATGTCTCTTTGTCCTTTTAAATGCTCTGTTTTTTTAGTTTTATTCTCTTTTGCTCTTGCAGGTGGATTGATGCTCTAGATAACTTGATTTTTATAGTGGCAGGTGCTTGGAAACATCATAAGACGCTTAGGAGCAGCTGGGAACAAATATTACATATGAAAAGATAAAATTACATCATAAATGAAGATAAAAACAAAATACTCTGTTTTCACCTCAAAACAAGTTTTGAGGTGAGAACTACATTCGGCTCTCAAACTGATAAATTATGACTTTACCAATCATTATTGGCCTCCTCATGTCCTTGCTGATCATTATTGGCATGTAATAACTGGATTTGACCATGGTGGGACCCTAAAACCTAATGAGACCAAACCCTAAGACCTAATGAAATAAACTGCAGAGTAAATCATGAGCCATGACTAAAATATGAAAGAGGATCAGCAAGTACAGATCATGAGGGAAAAATTGGAAGTAAATCCTACCATTAGTCAATGCATGACCTAATGGAATGCAAACTCATCAGTATGGGACTCCTACTATGAAATGAAAACGAGAAGATTTTGATCACTGATGGGAGTGTGAAGACACTAACACTAACATTGGCTCCAATGAGGATGGTAGCTCCTTGGAGGTGTCAAGAGCACCATAGACATAGTATCCTTATCCATTGGGCAACGGAGTCAAACTCTTCAAAAACTGAAAACTGACACTATGCAAACTAAAACTGACTCATGACTCAAATTGTAACTAGAAACTAAACCTGAACCAGCAAACCTTACACCTATCATTTAAACTTTATAGCTTTCACCTCGGGCCCGAAGCTGAAATGACTGTGTACCTGGAAATCTTGCAATGAAAGAGAAAATGGTATGTACAATGATCATATAATGATTTCAAAAATCACCTCAGAAGTAGTAGTGCTTCAGGAGCCTACCATTTACTGGCCCTCCTGGACAATCCTGACCATCCATCTCCTTGAGAAAAAAGGCATTCTATCCTCTGTATGCTGCAATCTTATAAGGTCCTTTCCATAAGTTTTCAAACTTATCGTGCTTTCCTTTGTCCTCATTCCGAGCATCCCACCGCAACACTACATCCTCTAGCTGAAATTTGTCTGCTTTAGTTTTCCGATCATAGATTTTCTTGATATTTTCCTACAATCTGAAAGTGTTTTGGAAAACTTCATCCCTTGTTTGCTGCAAATGAATCATCTGATTGATCCTTCACTGAAAGTCATCTTCTTCGCTGCCAGGTCTCATAACCGAAACTACAAGAGATGTTGGAAAAACTATGTCAATGCCATAAACTAATTCAAATGGAGACATACCTATGGATCTCTTCTGGCTCACTCTGTTAGCCCATAAAGCATTAACCAACCTCCTGTGATAACTTTTCTTATTTGTTTCTAGCATCTTCTTGATGATGTTCACTAAAGACTTATTGGATGATTTAGCCAAACCATTTCCCTATGGGTAATATGTTGTAGAATGACCCAAAGTAATGTTATACTTGCTGCAAAATTTGATCATCCTCTCTGATTTGAATGTGGGTGCATTATCTGTGATAATTTTACTAGGACAACTGAAACGAGGTAAAATATTTGACTCTAGAAATTGGATGATTACCATATCTATGGCTTGTCTGGTTTGAATTGCTTCAATCCACTTGGTAAAGTAGTCAATTGCTGTTAGGATCCATTTGTGCTGTGCTAACAATGTTGGATGGATTTTCTCGATGAAATTGAGTCCCCACTACTGAAATGATGCATTGACTTCGACAGGTTTCAGAGGAAGAGCTAGCAATTTTCTTTTCCCTTGAAAGACCTGACATTAATGACAGATCATGACTGTTTTGTAAACATCTGAAAAAAGAGTCAGCTAGTAGTAACTTGCTCTTAACACTTTGTTTGCTATTGTCTTCCAGAACAAATGACCACCACAATCACCTTTGTGAAAGTCACACATCACCTACTGAGCTTCATCTTCAACCAAACAGTTAAGTAACACACCTCCCAGATCTTTCAATAAAGGGAATTATCTAGAATGCAAAATTTTGCAGCTTTGAGTTTGAGTGATCTACCTTTGTTCTTTGTCATTTCCGAGGTGGAAAAGGGTGCTGAAGTACATACACTATGTCTGAATACCATGGGGACTGAAGAAACATTTTAGACACTTGAATCAGATAGCCTTCTTCTTCATCTTCTAACATGGTTGCGCTGAGATTGATATCTAAAGCATGCAGATTTGATTCAACCATTAGTCTCGCCAAGCCTTGTCCTTTGATCAGCTTTGTGGGTTTAATCTCTAGATCGTATTCCAACATTGTTGTAATCCATTTTCCTCGCCTTCCTTCCAGATCAGTTTGTATCAACACATCCTTTACTGCTACATTTGGAACATATGCTATAATGTGTGAGTGTAGAATGTACACTCTGAAATCCTTAAGTGCTTTGACAAGAGAAAGAGCCTGTTTTTCAATTATATTGTACCGCAAGGCAGCATCTCGGATAGTCCTACTGAAAAGGGCAATGGGCTTCTCCAGTTGATCTCTCTTTTGTATCAATACTACAGCCATGGTATGCTCAAATGCAAATGAAAATATAATGAAATCTTCAGTGTAATCAGGACTAATCAAGACCAGGGCTGTAGATAAAGCATACTTTACCAGATTGAATGACTTCATGGCATCCTCCATCCATTTTACCATGCTGTCCTTTTTTAACATGTTAGTTATTTCTCTTAAATGTTCAGCTAGATTGGGTATGAATCTGCGTAAGAAATTCATATTATCATTAAAAGCTTGTATCTCCTTCTTGTTTCGAGGAAAATCTATTTGTTGAATTGCCTCCACCCTTGAAGGATCAATGCGAATTCCTTATTTTGAGATAATCTGACCAAGCAGCTTTCCTTCATCCATGGCAATGGGAATTTTCTTTGGATTAAGAGATATCTCGAACTTCCTACATCTCTAAAAATCAATCTTCAAATGGTGTAGATGCTCATCATTGGAACCTGAAAACACTGTCAAATCATCTAAATATACAACTAGAAATACATCCTTTTCATTGGCAGAAGGGATGTCCATTGCTCGCTGAAATGTGGCTCCAACATTCTTCAAACTAAATGGCATTTTAGCATAATGAAAAGCTCCCCAAGGTATGGTAAATGCAGTTTTGTCTCGATCATTTTCATGCACCAGAATCTGATTATAACCTGAATATCCATCGAGTAGTGACATGCGCGATGCTCCAACCACTCTCTGCAGGATATTATCCATATTTGAAAGTGGGTAATTGTCCTTCAAATATACCTTGTTAAGGTTCCAGAAATCAATACACAATCTTATTTCTCCGGTCTTCTTTCGTACCAGAACCGGGTTCGAAATCTAATCAGAAAATCTAATTGGGACAATTATACCAACTTTGAATAATCTATTCACCTATTTTTCAATGGAAGGCAACAACTTTGGGTTGATTCTTCTCAAATTCTGTCTGAACAGCTTATGATTAAGCTTAATGGGAAATGTGTGCTGAATTATATATTTGTCATACACCTTCAGATCTGAATAATCCCAAGCAAACACATCAAAAAATTTAGATAACAATCTAATATATTTAGCCTTTACCTTGGGAGACAATGCTTTGGACAATTTCACAAACTTGGGCTTATCTGCTATTCCAAGATTGACATCCTCAACTCCTTTATCTGTAGGCACCAATCTCGGCTTTCTAGCCACATCATCTTGATCAAAAAGTTCTTCTAAAGGTATGAGACCCTTAGGAATAATGTTGTCTTTCAGCTGCAATATCTCCATCTGGTTCACCTCAATCTCTTGTTCATCGATATCATAGTCATTATCTATGGAAGAATCCTTGAAATTTCCTTCATTCTGGAAGAAGGTATTGATTTCATTATCATCCCAAAACACTTGCCAATGCCTTAAATTGTCCGGAACAGCAGGCTAGTGTTTGACATGAATTTCAAACTTGTTGCTGGAGTTCATTGGGATCTTCAAATTGCTTGCAGCAGTGGCAAGTGAATTTGCAATAATATTCTGAGTCTAGGGTACAACTGTCAATGTATAATCAGGAAATGTTCGCAAGATGTCTAGAACTACATTTCTGTAGGCTCTCATCCGTAGGTGCTTTGCTTGGTACTTTCCCTTTACCTATTTTATTACCAGCTCTAAATCTCCATAGACTGAAATTATTTTAGCATTTAGCTTCTTCAAAATTTTTAGACCTGCAATCAAAAATTCATACTCTGCTTCATTGTTAGAGTAGTCAAAAGCTAGTTTTTAAGAACATACTCTAACATTACTAGGGACTTTGTCAAGCTAGAAAGCAGGGCTCAGAATCCAAATCCCTATGCCAACACCATCCTTACCCATAGCTCCATCAAAATCCATGCTCCAAAGACCTTCCTGTTCTTCTAGATGCTAAAATTTTGTTTCCTTCTCTTCCTTACCTTGACTAATCTCTTCATTTTTCTGTTGTTCACTATCTTTTTGTTGCTGCTGGTATGTGGACTACTCTGAAGAACTTGCTATTTTCTATCTTTCTTGATTAAGGACTGCTCTAAAATTTTTTGAAATCTCCGGAAAATCTACTCTGCTTCATTGTTAGAGTAGTCAAAAGCCAATTTGTAAGAACATACTCTAACATTACTAGGGACTTTATCAGGCTGGAAAGCAGGTCTCCGAATCCAAATCCCTATGTTAGCACCATCCTTACCCACGGCTCTATCAAAATCCATGCTCCAAAGACCTGTCTGTTCTTCTAGATGCTGAAATTTTGTTTCCTTCTCTTCCTTACCTTGACTGATCTCTTCATTTTTCTGCTATTCACTATCTTTTTGTTGCTACTGGTATGTGGACTGCTCGAAAGAACTTTTTATTTTCTATCTTTCTTGATTAAGGACTGCTCTAAAATTTTCTGAAATCTTCGGAACATCTTCTACTCAACTAACTGACTATCAACATCATTCAAACCACTATCTGAATATAGTACAAATGATTCTAAATTTGTATGTACAACATTAATTGGATGATTAAGTGTTTTCAGTTTGTTAGTAATCATGTATTTCATTTTCTTCTCCCTATATAGTTTTCTCAATCGGCCAAGCACGAGAATGGTAGCATAAGAGAAATCAAGTTGTAAAGTTCCTTTAAGTTTTGCACCCCACGATCTAGACAAAAGCATACCAAACTGTGGTGGAATGTCAGCAACAACCACATCCATCAAAACATTCTTGGCTGGAATTTGGTCTAAAGATACCACCGAGTCTTTGCTAAGACCAATATAGCAGACCCTACTAGAATTGAAAGAATATAGGTCATGATATTTTCGAGTAATGTCAAGGCCCAATTTCTCCATAATGGCTTTTGGCATTAGATTATGAGAAGCTCTAGAGTCGAACATGACATTATGGAGAACATAGTCATGTAGTCTAAGGCTTATATAAAATGGAGGAACTTCACTATCCTCGGACTGACCTTCTAAGGCAGGGCCAAAAGTGAGCTCAGGATGATCATCTTCTACATTAACCATATCAGATAAAGGATCTATATGCAAAATTTTGGACACCTAGTGTTTGTCGCTGTTGTTCTTAATCAACTCAGTCAAAGGAATTGAAACTTTTATTTTAGCAATTTCATTTTCTAAACTAAAAGCTGAAACGTTTTCTACCTCTTTGACAGGAAGGTCCTTCTTTTCTACTCTTTCTTTTTCTACACTTTGCTGGTTGTTCTTATCGTTTGCAACTTTATTTTCTAATGGTACCTTGCTGGAAGTCAGATCAGCAGGCTCTTTCCCTTTCTTCTAAATGTTTTTGGAGTCATTTTTGGATTGTGCTTCCTTTCGCTTTTGAATTGGACTGATTGGTACATCCTTGCTTCTCAATGAATATTGTTTCTACCATGCTATCAATGCATTCATATATCCTCGCTGATATTCATCTGACTCATCCTCCAAAACTGCCTCATTTGCTAGTATGTAATCTTCATCCCTTTGGGTATCTGGAACCTCCGAATATTCTTCATCTTCCGTCAGAAAAAGGGGAAAACCATCGGAAATGAAGAAATGATTTTCCTCAACCACTGGATCATCATCATCTTCATCCTTTATTCTGTGCACATCGTTTTACTGTAGAGGAGTTCTGACCCGCTGCTGTTGTGTTGTCTAATCTT
Source organism: Pinus tabuliformis (assembly GCA_031772625.1). NCBI lineage: Eukaryota > Viridiplantae > Streptophyta > Pinopsida > Pinales > Pinaceae > Pinus > Pinus tabuliformis. The sequence goes on from CM062808.1 coordinate 670,196,652, forward strand.
GTGCCTTTTTCTCCCTTTGTCTAATCCTGAATTGGGGCTGCTGTTGTCCTATGAAGTTTGGATTCCTGATTGGTGTTTCAGGTTTATCTGCAACCATCAACCCATCAAACATCTTCTCAATTTTTTGGAGCAAATTATCTGCCTTAACATCTGTGGTAGATGCTTCTTCCTTTATAGTCACCTTCTTTTTAGATTTTCTCCTTGCTCTTTTGGCCAATAGATTTGCTTCTACACTTACAGCGTTCTTCTGCATATCTTCAAGTGTGGTAGGATCTCTTTCTCGTAACTGATATGCCATATCAACATCAAAACCATCTGGAAACTTGAGCAATGCTAACCCCATCGGTGGTTTAATGTCAGCCAGAATAGCATTATAAACTGCAGTGAACCTCACACAATAATCTTGCACACTTTCACCCACATTCCTTTTCATATTTTCATACTCAGATAACATTTGGAGTGGGTTCTTCTTTACCTCCCACCAGTCGAGGAATTGTCTATGCAGAAGCAACAAAGTGTTGATAGACGCTACTGGTAAAGCTCAGAACCATTTATGAACCTCGCGTCCAAAACTTTGCACAAATAATCTCATGGTCACATTTTCTTCATCTACCTCATGTAGGTCGAAGAATTCATTCATTCCGTCAACATGTTGTAGCGCTGTAATGCTTTGAGTGGCATAAAAGAGAGGTATATTACTTTGGTAATCAGCGGGCATATCATCCAGATTCTGAGGCAGAACAAAGGGTGCATATCGAGCAGCCATGACTCGAGGTGGATTTGAAACAACGGTTGGACTACTTGGGTTTAATGGAGTTGTTGATGGAGGAGTAGGGGTGATAGGTTTTTGATTGGATATGATAGGTTGAAAGGGAAGTGTAGGTATAAACTGAGGTTGTGAATTGACTTCAGAAATTGATGGAAATGTTGTTGAACTAAGAGTAGTGGATGCCGATTCTGAAAGCTCAGGGATATTGGTGATAGTCTAAGTTGCCTGATTAATATGTGGAGAAGAAGGTGCAGGCCAAGGGCTAGTTTGAGTGAAAATGTCTCGGAAATCAATGAATGGGGTATGAGTCTTGCGAGCTGATTCTGCAGAAATGCTTTGTATGAAATCAAGAGTATGAAGAAGCTGTGAATAAGAACTCTGTGAATCAGAATTATCTTGAAATATGGAAGGATCAAGAACTGTTTGGTCAATCCAACTTAAAGACTTGCTGCGGAATAGACTTTGCTCAAAATTAACATCAAATTCAAGATCTTGCAAGGTGTCTAACTTTTCTGCGAATGAATTGACTCTAATGAGGGAATCTTCACTTGGTGTTTCTTGATTAATAGTAGGTCTCTCTGCGACTTTCTTATAATTTCAGCCAACGCGTTGAGGTTCACTAACAATGTCTAGAGGATTAGGATCTGTTGTGGTCAACAACAACCCCCCTCTTTGATTAGTATTAGCAATAATATCAAGCAAAGGGGGACCCTTAAAAAAAATCCCAAAAATATTTTTATCCAAATTTTTGTATTTTAACTCCCTAAAATCTATATCGCATCGCAGAGAGAGAGTGAAGAGTTTTCCTATGCGCATAAATAAGCTGCAAAGAAGAGATGTGAAATTCATCGCATCGCATATTTTGAAAGCGCACTTAAAAAGAAAATGAGAAGGAATCACCGACGGCCGATGTGCGACGTCGCATATCGCAAACGTCGCAAAAGCAGCACACAACGAGCAAATGAAAATTGCGATATTGCGATTTGCGATCTGCGATCCTACAAACTGTGATCTTGCGATTTGCGATCTGCGACGAATGAAACTATTAATTGCTGCAATACAAATCACAGAAACCAATCATCGCAAAGTTTCTTCGGCATGATCTGTAAACCCAAAATCGAGCGCTCACCTTAAGCGAAATTAATGATGGCACGCCTGAGTATCCAAAGATGATCATGTTGTGTTTTTCGAAGAGTCAAGTCCTTATGAGTGTCATGATTATGCATTCATTAGAGTTTAAGGCTTTCATGTTAATATTTTCATATCTCTTTTCCTTTGTGTAAACTGTAAGGGAGCAACTAATATAAATCTATATGCAGGAAACATCCAAGGAAAAGGGGAAAGCGCCAATACTTGAAGAACAAAGAGGAGATGCCTTCGCAAATGAATGCCGCATGCAGCAGAGCCGCGGAGCCTAGAGTATCACTCCACAGACACTGATGAAAATAGACTATCCAAGACTCAGAGTGAAAGGTGCACAAAAGCAACATGTTTGCAAAAGATCCTGAAGCTCAGATTGGGTAAAGCAAAAAGAAAAACACTGAAAAGGGATGATGCTTCAGAAAAGCTTGGAACAAAGAATGGTGAGTCATTCACACGGCCGGAAACCGAAATAGCAACAGCACAATCAGTTTGAAAGAAATCTGGGTTATACTAAGTATACACACAGCAAAAAACACCCAGTCAGAGGGAGATTTTCAAAAATATCTTCTGAGTTGTCAAAAAGAGGTGCCAGCTTTTGTTATTTCTACTTTCATCGCCCGAGCAAAAGAAAAAGACAACCAGCTGACTCTTTCCAGGCGAACCTCACATTGCTTACAGCACTAAGGAGCAGATATAGAAACAGTTAGAAATTAGATTCAATTTTTAGAAATAAATTTGTTTTAGTAAAAGGGCGGTCATTTGAAGCCGTTCCCTAAATTTGTGTAGTTAAGATTAGTTAGTTAGTAGTATTTAACCCTTCTCATGGCATTTGGAGAAGGGTCGGGAAATTTGTCAAAAAACTTGTCCTCAGAACATGCACTTTTGGACCCTCGGAGGGGATTTTTGATGAATGGATGGATCGAGATTTATTTATGTTTGCATTTTAATGTCTGCTACTGATGTTGCACTTCTGTACTCTTAGTAGATGTTAGAAGTAAGTAGAGATAAATCGTTATTTCTTGAAGTTTGTGAGTGAAATCAGTCATAAATGGTACTTTTATCTCTTGATTAATTTCTGCTCATATTCTTAGAGTGATATACAGCTGATTTGTTTATATGTTAATGTATGAATGTCTAGATTACCATTTGGCACTTTTGTACGGTGGGATCATTTGTTTGTGCTTAACATATGAATAACTGATTATGCGATATGCTGTTCACAACTATTTTGCCTAACTTATTATGCAGAATGGTTCATCTTAAATTGATTTATATTCTTATGATAGCTGAATGATCTTTATTACCAGTTGTTGTATGAAATCTTTTTAGATCGCATAATGAAAGAATTATTACCCCAGGTTAGTATAGATTAGATGTGCTGTTTTTGTTAGATTATAGTAGCATAGAGTCAGTTTAGAGTCTAGAATTAAATTAGTTTAAAATTACCTTTAGATTAGTGTCTTCAAAATCTACACACACACACACATCTTTTAGATTGGGAAGCTGGTCCCATCATCCCCAGTCGGACCCGCCACACCAAACGGGCAAGGAGCCGCCAACCAGGTTCCCGACCGGGTGGGTATCCCCCTTTTTGTTGACCAGATTTCGGGGCCCTCAACATATTTGGCGCTAGAAGGAGGGCCCGAACTATGAATGGCAACGAAGTCAAAATCTAAATTCCATTCTGAGAGTAAATCACCCTCATCAACTCCCCCGACTTCTCCACTACGGTTAAACCCGGAGTTACAAGTCGCTCGAGTATCCACCGCTGCTACCTACTCCAATATATCAGACCAACTCATTATTGAACCCCCTGAAATTCAAACTTTGATTCGTAAACTCCAGGGATTCTCTATTTTTTCTCATAGGTCTGATAAATCTAACAGCAGCGTGACTTCGCAGTACAATCCTGCTCACCCTCTGACCAGATTGAAGAGTGAAAAATTTGGTATTCAACCAAGTGAACTCCCTCTCCCTACTATGAAAAGAGCAAGGAAAGCACCACCAGAGTCTGACCGTGAGACTCTTTCATCCACTTCGTCCATTTCAACACCCTCACCGCGAAGTCAACCACCCACATCCTCATCCCAAATCACTCATCCATCTTCCACACTTCCTCTTCAATCATCAACTATCATAATACCTTCATCTTCTCAGCATCAGGGACCGTCTTTTGCACTCTCATTAACTAGCGGCTCAACGATGGCCCGGTCTCCATGGAACAATCCTGGGGCGGTTTTAATGCCTCCACCCCTGAGCCCAATACTGGCCCATCCTGAGAAGTGGCTACCTAAATTAAATCCAGAAACAGGCATGCTAGCTGAAGAGCATATCAATAATTTCATGCTTTCTGTTAATCTCAACGGAGTTACCAACAAAGATGCTGTCGTCCGACTTTTTCCTTACACAATGCAAGGAACAGCCGAGTCATGGTACTTTTCGTTACCGTCCGGGTCCATCACAAGTTGGGACATTTTTCAAAGTCATTTCCTCACCAAGTTCGGTGATGACAGATCAACAGCGACATTGATCAATGACCTATCTAATCTTAAAGCTGAGGCTAGAGAACCCATTAAATATTTCAACTTACGGTTCAATAAGATCCTCAACAAGATTCCCGCTGCTTCTCAACCCAACGAGGAAGTAAGATGTGAATGGTACATCACGGCCTTACCATCTAACTTGGCTATCTTCGTAGATAGGGCAAGCAAGACGACCTTAGTTGAAAACTTAACTGAGGCGCTAGCAGTAGAAAAACGCGTAGTTTCCCTAGAAAAGAGATCTGCAATAGAAGAATGCAAATCTAAAAAGATCTCTTTCAAAGAAGACACCAAGAAGAAGCAAATGAAAGATCCTTTCGATATGGAAGGATTACAAAAGGTGTTAAAGGCCATGTCCAACGAGATGATTGACATAAGAAAGCAAGTAGCAGAAACTTCTTCAAAGAAGCCCTACAGATCTTTTAAAAGAAACCTTCCCATGGAGGCGAAACCACCCAATGCTGTCTCAAACGTCGAATCTGAAGAAGAAGAAGAAGAAGAGAATACCACTGAAGGGTAGACCGATGATGAAGAAGTTGTGGAACTACAAGGAATGTGGGATTTCATCCTCCCACAAGAGGAAGATCAAGAAGCATTTCCGGTTAGCACACGAAGCAAAAATCAACTTGATCCTCCCCAAATTACCCCTAAACAGAAGGGCGCAAGCCCTGCAACAAAAGATAAGGTCGCAACAAAGAAAACAACCACTAGAGCGAACCAACTTAGCCCAGTCCAATCAGATCAAGCACCTCCATCAAGAACACTGATAGTGTCAGATGAAATGGAGTATAACATTATCGACGACATGAAAAAGACTAGGGCTAATATCACTCTTTACAAATTGAGCAAACTGAAGCATCAACAGAAAATAATGATGAAAGAACTACACATCGTGCCTACTACATCTTTACCTACAGTTGTAGCTTCCCACAACATGGGAAGACCTCCAACCAACATGATCAATAAGATTGATCTGAATGACATTGCCTTGATTGGAGGAAGGTCAAGATCCCATACTCCTCCTTTTCTCCTCACTTATGAAATCTTCAATAAAAACGTGCACAATTGCCTGATTGATTCTGGTGCTTCAACCAATATTCTACCCAGATCAATATGTGCCAAATTGAATGTTCAACCTCAGAAATCTGCAGTGTGCATAGTTCAACTTGATCGATCTCAAGTCGAAGTGATTGGTGAACTTAACCAGGTGACCATAAGGTTGTCGTCTAACCCGAAAGTATGTCAGGTTATCAACATTCTAGTAGCTGATATCCCTGAATTGTATGGTTTAATTCTTAGCAGGGATTGGTCCGAGAAACTCCACGGATATTTCTCAACCGACTGGTCGCACATGTGGTTACCCTACAACGACAAACCCAATCAAATAAAGGTTGAACGAGAATTGCACCAAAAGTACATAGTGACAGAATTGGAAGGAGAGAACGAAGCGATAGCATACAACAGCAGTATCATAGGCAATTACTCGGTAGATCCTTTCCTCAGCAATTTCAATGCTCACACTTCACCTTACTTAGAAAATTCAGTTGTGTCCCAAATTGAAAATTTTTCCCAAACTGATGATTCAAAGTGTTTTAATTTTTTAGATAGTTCTGTAAATACACCTTTATTTTGGAAATTATATTTTGATGGCTCTAAATCTAATGAGGGAGCAGGAGCAGGATGCGTTCTGATTAACCCAGATGGGAACAAGACCATGCTTACATGCAGACTTGAGTTCGATTGCACAAACAATACAGCGGAATACGAAGCCTTGGTGCAAGGCCTATACAAAGCAATCGGCTTGAATGTTAAGTATCTTCAAGTCTTTGGAGATTCCGAAATTGTCGTCAAACAGGTACATAACACCATACATTTCTTGTCAAGTCATTTAAAGCACTATCAATCTTTAGTACAAGATCTGACTTCACATTTCATAGCATTCAATATTTCGTCAATCCCAAGACTCCAAAATGCGAGCGCAGACCTGTTAGCTAACGTAGCCTCTAGATTGATTCCCTCCGAAGATTTTAGTCCCGATAGGTTTTCAATAGAATTAATCTTTAAACCATCCATCCCTGACAACATCACCAACTGGAGAGTATTCAATGACGATCTAGACATCGTAAATTTCCTCACTTCTGAAGGATCCTACTCAAATCAAATAATTGACGAAGACCATCATGATCACCAAATTCAGCGAAATAGCACCGATAACGCTATACCTAAATCGGTGGTTAAGTTAGAAGATTTATATGATTTGAAAAGTCAGTTTAAAAGGTCTGCCAATTCTAAACTCTACAGTTCAACTCTGAACTATGAATTAGTGAACCTAGGAACCGATCAGAAGCTGTAAAACGTTAATCTGGGCCACGGCTTAGCTCCTGAAGAAAAATCAGCATATATCCGTCTTCTAAGACAATTCAAAAACGTTTTTGCGTGGAATTACGATGAGCTGAAAACATACAACACTTCTATCATTCAACACACTATCCCTATGATTGACAATGAAAAACCTGTGCAACAGAAGCTCAGAAAAATCCACCCCAACTTAGAAAATCAGATAAAGACTGAGCTAAATAAATTGTTGAGAGCCAGAATAATTTTCCCCGTCAGACACTCCAAATGGGTATCCAATATGGTGCCTGTTAGGAAGAAAAACGAAGATATTAGAATCTGTATTGATTTCCGGAATCTCAACAAAACCTGTCAGAAAGATAATTTTCCCCTCCCACCTATGGAGCAAATACTACAGGCAGTAGCGGGCTCAGAATTAATGTCTTTCCTAGATGGATTTTCAGGATACAATCAAGTGCTGGTGCATCCCGATGATCAGTTGAAAACCACATTCCGAACCAAGTGGGGCACATACGCATATCGGAAGATGCCATTTGGTCTGATCAATGCCGGCGCTACCTTTCAGAGAGCCATGGACATCGCGTTTAAAGGTTTGGTCAATAAATCGGTAGTGATTTACCTGGATGATATAACAGTGTACTCCAAGAAGCGAAGCGACCATCTCAAAGATTTGAAACAGATCTTTCAAAGATGCTTAAGGTATGGAATTTCACTTAACCCAAAGAAATCTTTTTTCGCATTAAGTGAAGGGAAATTGCTCGGATTCATAGTGTCGAAATTTGGTATTCACATTGAACCTGACAGAATCAAAGAAATTTCTGAAATATCCGTACCCCATAACAAAAAGGCCATGCAATCTTTCCTCGGACAAATTAATTTTGTAAAAAGATTTGTCCCCGATTTTTCACGTATTATTTCTCCTTTACAAAATATGATAAAAAAGAATTCAAATTTTAAATGGGGCATAGATGAGCACGAAGCATTCAACTTGATCAAACAAGCTATCATCAACACTCCATCTTTAGCTACCCCAAATTTTTCAGAATCCTTCATCTTATACA